>OW052186.1:30720819-31958471 GCA_932526625.1 Rhingia campestris | reverse complement strand
ACGTATGTGCATATTTTCGAAGAAATAATAACCTTTTGTTTCTGTTTTTTCTTCAAAATCAATATAAACGAGTGGTGGGTGCACGACTGGGTCGTACGCAACTTTCTCTTTCACAGCGAGTTGGGGGTTAGATCAAATAGTGCGCATTTTGATTATTAATGCAAAAAATTTTAAAAAATGTCAAATGTGATTATACGAAAAATGTGAAAAATAATTATTTTTCGTTATTGGCCAAAACTGAAAATTCCATTAAGTGATAGTTGGGCTAAAACTAATTATGCGGAATTGTTTAAAACTATTATAGTACTATATATATATAATTTCATTCAATTTGACATAGTAGTTTGCAAGAAATTAACAATTTTCTTTATATGGCCTGAATGACAAAATCCGTTATATGGATTTTCTCGAAAAAACTGGGTATGCAGTTTTGTTGGAACTAATATACTTATAGTATATATAAAGTTTAATCGAAATCGTTAGAGCCGTTTTCGAGAAAATTGAGGTTATGTGTAATTTTTATATGGCAGGTACCGTTAATAACATGGCTAAAAGCAAACAAAAAAAAGGCCTAGAATTATGACTAAAAGAAACTTGGATACGAAATTTGAAGACAATCGGTCAAGCCGTTTAGGCTGGGGAGACCATTACGGACAGACGGACCGACGGACGGAATTCCAAAAACCACTTTTTTGGGCTCCGCTATCATCGTAATGTTAGAATCAATCAAAATCTCGAGGTCGAAAATTTTCACGAAAACAATATCTTTCTCTTTGTAAGAGAAAGTTAAATATATTAGTATTTACCCATCGCCAGCTGTAGGAACATAGCACACGAATAATTCTCTGATTTTGCACGGAATGTTGTTCTGTGAATGACACGTCAAAAGTAACACACACTTTCGAAACCAAGCATGTACAAAAAAATTTAGAAAATATCGATTAAATGCCATTAACCGAACAAAATCGGGCGGTTACAGATTTGTCCGGTTAACTAATCTAACTGTGGATTATCCGTTTAAATTTTTGGTGAACAAACACATTCGTCGGTTATCGGCTGGAATAACCTCCCGTTAAAGTTAACCGACAGAAAACAAACCGGCCCTAAGTCCCTAAACCTTAAACTATGTATGTCGGCCAAACAAATTTTCGTTATGCTAACTAAGGCCCGGTTTGTTCACTGCCGGTTAAATCGACATTTAGGTTACCGCAGTTCTGATTTAACCCACGATTAAGAATCTGCGGTTACCGAAGAGTGTTTGTTCACTAGATTTTTCGCTTCGGTTACCAACCGTGGATTTGAGATAAATCGTTCCATTTTCCAGTTTATCTGTCAAACTCATTCTGTGGGTTCTCTTTCTTATTGTCTGCGTTGTGTTATGGTGCTTATTTTTGTAAGAACTAAGGGTGGGATTGAAATATATGTTTCCTTGTTAGTTCTGGCAGGCTCGACGTAAATAGAAAATGACTTACCGAAGCAATAAAAATTAAAAATTAAGAAAACAAAAACCGCTTGAATATTTAATTAATACAAAAATAAAAAAACAATGTGGAAAATGAGATGAGTTTTAATATATTTACATGCAATTCAAACAAAGTGTGGAAAAGGGATTTGAGTTTTATGACATATATCCGGCTTATAACAGACCGTTATAAAATCATAAAAAACATATGAAAAGGCTAAAATCCGCTGTGCGGATCGTTGAATACCCTATCCCATCCCACCCTTAAAATTAATATCCTCAAAATGTATTCTTTATGGCGATGAAATACAGAAAATGACATTGTCGCAACATAGCTATTGTTCAGACAGTTTATCAAAACCTTTTGTGGTTCGACGAAAAACCACGTATTTCTATTGCTAATGCTAATGCCTTGGGAAACGCACCCAAAAAGTGGGCGTAGGTGAAATGATTTATAGACAAAAAGTTTATTGAATTATTACAAAAGTATTTGCATCAATAGTTTTTTTGATCTTTTTAAAATTTGGACAAAAAGTGGGAGCAGCGAAAAACTTTGTATAGACGAATTATAGATATCAGGATTGTCTTATAGCGTTTTCGATTGGGATACTCTAGAGCACTTTTTTTACTCTTGATCTATTTTTTCGTTTTCGATTGACAAAAAGCACTCTTTTTTTTACTCTAGAGTACTTTGAAGAATCTGGATTCCAAGTCAGATTTACACCAACATGCACCAACACAAAAACATTTAACATTTGACTTAATATGTCAATTTGAAGTTTGCATTTCGCAGTTTGATGATTAAAAAGTGATTTTCGGGGAAAACTATAATTAGAAATTTAAGTATTTTTGGATAATCATGTTCTAAAATTCATAAGCTTTGTTTTGACACCAACTCGTCAATGGTTGAGTTTATAAAAAAGCCGCAATGAGTAAAAGAAAATTTCAAATGCTGGTTTACATTGATAGCTAAAAGCTATAATTGCGGCCTAAAGATAAACAATAAGCTGTCAAATGGCACACTAACACACACAGAAAATCAGAGTAACCTCTTTAATGTTCGATTGGGACGGGTTAAATCTGAAATCTGAGAGTAAATCTAAAAATCCCAATCGAAAACGCTATTAATATGCTGCTCAGACACTTTTTTGAAATACCTTACGGTTACGGTTTTTGAAGTGAAACTTCTTTGGGCTCGTCGGGATAAATCCAAACACACATGTAACGACTCGAAAAGTCATTGGTAGGGGAAAGCTAACTTGGTGGGACAACGGCAGGCAAACAACAAGCAAGAGCGTAAGGATAAGAGAGCACTCTGTAGTGAAGTGTGACTATGAAGTGTGAACCCAAATGCCAAAGCACAATACCAACAGAAAATTAAATGAGAAAGGTGGGGGGCAAGCGCGGCGGACAGAACAAATGTGCGAACAGTGTAGAAGAAGAACACGGAACAACAACAACAACATGTGAGAGCGCAAGCATAAGAGATCGCTCGCTCTGTTGTGAATTTTGTTGGTTTAGTCATAGTATGGATCAGGGATGAAAATTGGCTTTTTCGGCATTCTATTGAAAGTTAAAAAAAATTGTATTGAAATTGTACTGGTTGATTTTGATCATTGTTTGGTTTTTTGATTAGCTATTTATTTTAGACAATTATAATATCGTCAGTTCAAAGGTTAAAGTAGGTACAAAATTGATGAAATTATAAAAATCATTAAGTGCAGGCAAATAGAGTTAAAGTTTTTAGAGTCAAGGCGTTCCCAAATGGAGTGCGATTCTATGGATGCAAACAAAATATAAAGATGGCTACAAAATTTCTTGTCTTAAAATTTAGTCGTTAAAATTTGAAAAGGACTTTTAAGGCCCAGTTTTCAGTGCGAGATCATCCTAGTTTCGGGATTAAATTCGATTTATATCTTGAGCTAACCCCGGGATTAAATGATCAGATATTTTTGACAGACAATAAAATACCAGACAAACATTTTTTTCATTTCCATTTATGTGGAAATTTAATTTAATTTTGAGAAACTAAATGCAGATCTTAGCGACTTGAAATTGTATGAAATATTGAGTTTAACTGTTTTGAGAAAATAAAGACAAGTTTGCGACAAAAGCGTTTTCATTTGTTTGGGAAAAGGAAACCAAACAGCTGATAAAGTGATAACTGAGCAAAATCGATAAATCATGAATGCTACCAAATGAAATCACCACACACGGAGTCAAATATTATTCTGTACTGAAAAACTGCGAAAGAGCTTGTGCGTGTATAAGGGCCTTCCAACCCATTGTCTTTAAGATGCAGAGCGCTTGCCGGAACCTGATCAACTGACTTAAAATTCGAAACTTAAATAATTTTGTGTACAATACAATAATGTTCGAAATCCAATACAGGTAAAAATCATAAAGTACATTTCTCTTAAGATCATGTAAATTAACTGTTCTTTTGCTTTTAGGAAGTATGGCATCAAGTGCGTAAAAACAAATAACAAGCTAAAAACAAAAATCCATTTTTATCAGCATAATTGTAATTTTAAAACCCAAAATGTCTTTAAATTGAATTATCTCCTTATTGTATATTTTGTTAGTTAATGACTTTCACCTTTGAACCGACGATATGTCCATTTGTACAAAGACATTTTTCTACTTTAAGATCCGAGAAAATAATAAGACAATTGGAAGGTCCAAAAAGAATCATCAAACAGCTGATAAACTGTATACGGGCAAAAAAATTTAATTTAAAATTGGTACTTTCAGTGGTATTCATATAAATTCGAATGGATTTTTGATAGCAAAGCAAATTATGTGATGTTTTGGGTTTTTTAAAACATATTTTGATGATAACAACCTATTAAAACAGCTGCAGCACAAATTGTATCGAATTTTATATAAAGTGTATTTGTGTACCGAAGCAATGTCGATTCTATCGAAAAATGTACAATTGTGTCGACTTTTACAACCCTGGTGTGGTGTGGATTGTGGTTGTGGTCTGTGGATACGAAAAACAAAATATGTGTTTTGTGTCATAGAGTGTGTTACTTTGGACATAGTCGTGCATGCGATATTTCATTTCATTTAGACATTTATAAACAGTCACTTGAGGTGAACGCATCATAGCAAAACAACAAAACAAATATTTTACGCTACATCAAAATGCCAAAATCAAATGCACAGAGGTGCAAAGAATATCGAGCTCGACTTCGTTCTAAAAACAAAACAAAAACTAGTAAAGAACGTGTCCGGAAACATAGGGCAAGGAAGAGGGCTGTCATCGTCCAAGAACTTCCGAGCGCTTCACTGGCAATGGAAGTCGAATAAGCCGATAAATCCTTCAAAGATTTTAATGTATCGGCGACCCTGAATATTCCATCTACCGCTAAAGACATCCCAGGACCGTCAATAAGGGCAAATGACATCCCAGAATTTACAGTTATCACTAGCCTACTTTGTAAGGCTATTCATTCGATTTGAGAATATTCATAAAGAATTCGATAACAAATTTAAGAATAACTCTTTTGGCTCTTCCGGCGATTCAGCATGATGACATTTTGAACACAATTGCACCGACTATGAATAGAGAACAAATGAAAGTTTGCAATACTTGCTTCAGATCACTCAACACCGCCTCTGTCCCAACATTGTCAATGTATAATGGCATCTTTTATCCACAAATACCCCATCATCTGCCCCACCTAGACTTGGTATCAGAAAGACTTATATCACCAAGAATTCTATTCATGCAAATACGACGATTACGGCATGGACATGGACAATATTCACAAGTCCAGTTATTTGAGCGGTCTGGCCAATAAAAGAACAATTAAGGTTTGGCTGCAGTATTTAATAACGACACCACTATATAAACTGTATGACATCACAATAGATGAGTCTACCAAATTTCATTATCCTAGCTCAAAATTTAAGTCCTAAAAATCGGTGACGTACAGACGGACGGACGGACAGACAGACAGGGCTTAATCGACGCAGCTAGCGATTCTGAATCGACCTATATACTTTGAGGTATATGTATCGAAATTATTTCTCTATGTTACAAACTTAATGTCAAAACTAATATACCGCTATGGCCTATGGGATAGGTAAAAAATACAATAGGTAGATTGTATTTTGTGTGTTTTGGACTTCGGCTGCCGGAAATAAGCAAATGTTGGCTGATGTTTAACATATGTGCAGATTTTTTATTTTTTTAAATTTTAACCCTTTGTTTCTGTTATCAATATAAAACATATGAGAAGGCTACAATAAGCTGTGCATGTCGTTGAATACTCTATCCCATTCCATCTGTAAAACTAATGTCAACAAAATATGGACATGGCTTAAGACACGATGGGGTTTAAACATAGAAAATGACATTGTCACAATAAATTTTACGGTTCTACAAAAGACAAGCCGGTGTTTAAGAATAGTGATGCGATTACATGAGAACACAAGCGTTCTCACCCTAGCCTCTCACTATCAACTCCTACTCTCACCTCCACGCTGGTGACTGGTGGGTGCCTAGTACCTCGACTGGAGATGGGGTATTTAACCCCTGTGGAAGGTCGTTGGTGGAAGCAAACGAGAGAGGGGGAGGAGTGTCCTCTCACTAAGGCACTCACTCTCAGGCGGCATCGGAGGAATTCCCTAGATGGAGTCAACGGTGGCGCGGATTTTTTGGATGCGGATTTGCTATAAATGCCAGACTTAGGCAAGAAGTCTTATGTTTCCAAGAAATAGCGAACGCATTGTTACAATCCGTATCAAGGCCAATTTCGCCAACATAAGCCTTATATGCGCTCATGCTCCGACGGAGGAAAAGGATGAAATGCCACTAAAGCCAGCACACGGTTCCCTCATCTCGATATCCATAAGGGGACATGGCGGTCTCCAGATCAACGAACAGTCAACCAAATTAATCACATTGCGATAGACAAGAGGCACGCATCCAGTATTTTGGATGTCCGAACATTCCGAGGGGCTAACATCGACTCGGACCACTACCTTGTTGTAGTCAAGGTAAGGATGCGGATATCCACCACGCAACAAAAAACCAGAAATACTGTGAAAAAATTTAATGTCGAAAGACTGCAATCGCCAGAGGCCGCCAAGACCTTCACGCAACGCGTATCCCTTAACCTCTCGACTCACAACACACCACCAGCATCTAATGTCGAAGAACAATGGCAACGGTACCAACAAGCCATTAGATCAGCCGCAACTGATGTGCTAGGTTTCTCGCGGCCACCAGCAAGAAACCCCTGGTTTGATGAGGAATGCCGACAGATGCTCGCAGCCAAAAATGAGGCCTACAGGGCTAAGCTGCAGGTGAAGACGAGAGCTGCCATTGAGCTCTATAGGCAAAGAAGAATGGAAGAACATCGGCTTTTCAGAAAGATGAAAAAAGAGCAAGAAAAGCGAGCGATCGAGGATATTGAGAGGTGCCACTCCAGGAACGATGTTCGCAAGTTTTACCAAAGTGTAAAACGTCAAAGCCAAGGATACAAGGCTCGAACAGAATCCTGTCGAGATGAACAAGGAAATATCGTAGTTGGGACACAGTCGATGCTGAGGATATGGAAGAACCACTTCTGCAGACTGTTAAACGGTGATGAAGAACAAAAGAATTCTCGCTTCACCATCAGGGTCGGAAACGACCTCACCGACACATTCGATACCCAAAAAGGATTTAGGCAAGGCGATGCGCTGTCATGGGACTTCTTCGATTTGATTCTTGAGAGGATTGTGCAAAACTCCCGATCCAACACCAGAGGCACAATTTCCAAAAATCGGTGCAACTACTAGCATACGCCGACGATATTGACGTCATTGGTAGGACTCAACGTGATGTCATAGCCACGTTTGCTAGTATAGAGAAGGAAACGGCAAAAATGGGTTTAGCAGTAAATGAGGGTAAGACTAAGTATAGGCTCTCAACACGAAAGGACACACAACATCGACGAATTGGACAGAACCTTACCATTGACAGATATAACATTGAGGTAGTACGGGACTTTGTCTACCTCGGCTCCGCTATTAACTCTGACAACAAACATCTCGTCAGAAATCAAACGAAGAATTACTCTTGCCAATCGCTGTTTCTTCGGGCTAAGAAGGCAATTTAGTAGTAAAGCCCTCACTCGAACTACTAAGGAGATCCTATATAAGACCCTGATCATCCCAGTCCTGCTCTACGGCGCTGAAGCATGGACCGTATCAAAAGCGGATGAAGAAATCCTTGGTCGATTCGAGAGAAAAATTCTTCGGAAAATCTTCGGTCCCGTTTGCGTTGACAGGCTATGGAGACGAAGATTCAACCATGAACTATACGAGCTGTACAGCGACATACCCCTAGTCAAAAAAAACTCCGCATTGGACGTTTAAGATGGCTAGGATATGTAGAACGAATGGACACCAATACTCCGGCTCGCAGAGTCTTCGATTCCCAGCCAGACGTCGGATGCCGTAGAGGAATACTTCGCCTTAAGTGGCGCGCACAAGTAGAAACCGACCTCAACCAACTTGGAGTGCGCAACTGGAGGCAGTTAGCTTAGGACCGGGCTAATTGGATGTTGGTTGAGGCCCAGGTTCATCCCGGACTGTAGCGCCACTTAAGAAGAAGAAGAAGAAAAGACAAGGTTTTTCTCCTGCATATGTTATGTGGTAGTATATAAAAATGGTTTTTATATAACAACGCCCCCAAAAAGTGGGCGTGGGTTAAAATGGTCTATAGACGAAATGTTCATATTAATATTACTAATGATTCTGCATCAATATTTTTTTTCGAAAATTGTAAAATTTGACTGAAAAACGTTTTTTATTAAAAACGCCCCCAAAAAGTGGGCGTGGCAAAAAACTTTATATGAACTAAATACCTATATATATTACGATTTTCTAAATACGCTTCTCAGAGACTTTTGTAAAATTCCATACAGTTTGGCCCAAAACACCAGTGATGGATTTGGCACAAACGCCTCGGCGGCCAAAACAATAAATTTTTGGTCACACAATGGTGTTCCATGGATATCAACTATTCGATCGCCTGTTTGCCCGCATACCATGCGAACGACGTGGAAAGTCTGTCGGCAAAATTATTTGAGTCAAATAGACTTTATACAAAAACAAATGGAAATCATCATATAAAATCCGCTGCAAGGTGGTTCCAATGCCGGCAAAATGCTGAGCGCGGTGAAGATACGACATATCGCGACAACCCTCTCCCTTACCGTTTTAACCAGTTCATTGGAACGTCTTGAGCGTTGATGAACGACATATCGACCATATCGCACTGTCCCGTGCTCAAAAAAAGTTGACGGTAACTACCTACTTGTTGACCTCGCTATTTTCGTCAATATGTACGTTGAGTTAACACAACTGAACAACTATTTTCACTATTTCGGTGTGAAGGGATTAATGGTTAAAATTGTACTAAATTTGCATTTCAAAAACATATCTACTCAAGTCAATCGGTTGATAAATGTCAAAGTCAAATGTATTCAATGTTTACATACTGACATAAAATATAGCACAACCTATACTACTGCGGCATTTCACGAGCAGAGTCAATTATTTTTTAATCATTGTAGGCTCGCCTCACCTGAGAAAAGC
The DNA here is from genome assembly GCA_932526625.1 of Rhingia campestris. Classification (NCBI taxonomy): domain Eukaryota; kingdom Metazoa; phylum Arthropoda; class Insecta; order Diptera; family Syrphidae; genus Rhingia; species Rhingia campestris. The sequence continues at coordinate 31,949,410 of OW052186.1, read as the reverse complement.
TGCCTGAAAAATACAATGCAAATCTATAATTTGAATACACCCAAGAATTCACAAAAAATCGCTTCGAAGAGCTGAATATGTAAAACCACAAAAAATAACCAAACATCCTGAATTAATTGAAATATCGTGTGAACATTTGAAGTTATATTAAGGAAATAACTAAATAGATACGTATGGTAATTAGCTGCCAAACAATTTCATTCAAATATAAACAATCTCGACATGCTGTGTATAAATACCCATGTAGATAGTTGGTATTTCGTTGTTTACCACAACATTTTATTAGATTCACGCTGTCTGACTGAATTTGAAATTATTTTCTTTCTTTTTTCTTTAAACCACCTCTCTGTACAAGCAGGTTTGTTTAGATGTTTACCTTCATTGCCCGAACACAAAATCGAACGTTTAATTTTGGAAAATAATCAGAATCGCAGGTAATGAAATGTTTACAAAAGAAGCACTAAACAAATGAATTATGATAGTTCGCGCACCAGTAGCTATGTAGTAAATATCAATATACATGAGTACATGAGTTTTCCGAAATTGTTGAATGGAAATTGTGCACCAATAAAAACTATTTCCGTTTTAACAATTTTAAATGACCACTCCTGACACTATACCAAAACTATGATCAAGAGCCAGCAGGCTTGGCTGATAATTGGTTTACTCTACTCCGTATGGCATTTTTAATTGTACCTACCACAAAAGCCTTTAGAGCACTATCACCGACACTAATAGCTATCAATAGGTAAATTACCAAGCCCACAATAAAGTGTCAGTCCTATATACCATCCCATCCCACCGACCAATGAATGAATCTCTAGGCGGAGATGAAAACTGCATATAGTAAGGGGACTTTCAGGGCTAATAATGTTATAGAAAACCAATTTAGCACAATTCTAAAGATACACACACTGCCTGCACTATAGACGCATTTTAAACGGGATGATGTGATGGAAAAACTATGCCAGATGGCACCCGAAATGGTGTTACCAAATTAATTTTTCTTCTTAACATTACTGTAAATACATATAATGTAGATATGCACTTTTAAAACTTGAGGAACTATTCAATTTGCCATTTGGGCATTTTTTTCTTTTTTTTTATTATACCAACAAAAGGAACACTGTTACTTACCTAAAAAACTAAATAATAACCATGAGATTAGTATTGCTTTGATATTAGTGAGTTTACTATTCTTCATAAATTTAAGGTTGATGATGTGATACATGGCCTGCAGGGCTACAGCTTTTCCAAGTGTCACAACTCTTTAATCACAATTTAACACATTGCCAACGATTAATTCACAAGTATTCGACAATTTTACACAAAAGTCCTACTTCCGTTAGATATATATAACACTAGAAAAATAATAATTTTTGGTTAAAACAGATACTGTGCTAGAAGTTGGGAATTTTTTTATGATCCGCGACTTTTTGTAAAGTTTTGTAAGTGTGGGTTATTATTTGGATGGTTGATTTTTGTGTTTTTTTTTACTTTTTGTGCGCACAAACGTCGAAAGTTATAGATATATAAATATATATATATATATACATATATATAAATATATATATATATATATAAATAACGTTTCTTTATTTTTTGCTTTGCGCAATTTAGAAATATCCCAACTTGTAAACGAACTCGCAGTAGCTAACAGAATGTACAACCGATTACTCTATATGGTTATAAAGCACTAACGTCAATGAAACCGTCAATATCGCAAGTGTTGAAGTTCGTTTTAGACTGAGAGTCGTTTTTTTATGTCTAAATTGTGTTGTTTTTTTGTTTCTTCTTTTTCGTTTTGTTCAAAACGAGATACAAAGAGAACGAGAAGCACAACAAACACAAACAAACAAAAACAAAATCGAGACTCAACTCGATTTAAGGTGGAAATATGAGACACGACTAATACAAATGATGGTGTTAGTGGTGCTGGTGGTGGTAGTAGTGGTATGGTATGGTGGTTGATTTGATACTAATAGAGAGAAACATTCAAATGATTGAGAAGATGAAAAGATGAGCCTTCCCTCATGTTCATGTTTCTATCTGAAAGCCGCATTTCGTTTGGTTCACACAGATGCGAAGCGATTAATAACTTTAAAAAAATACCGTGCTCTATCTTACAGAGGCCTACATAATATGTAAATGCTGCAACTCACTCTTAATGATATTAATAGTGGGGTCAGCAGCATTGTTATTTTACCAGGTATTGCTGGATATGGTGGGTCGGCTGAAAACATTCCACCCTGTAAATGCGTATGAGAGAAGTAAATCGTGCAGGAACGGAACTGGGAACTCTAACTTGTATACATTTGTGTGGACTAACGTTATAGACGTTGCGTGAGTGTATGTGTGTAAATAATTCGATTTTATATTCTATGTTTGATTTAGTTTTTCTGAACAAAGACTTTCCGAATGCGCAGGACCTTAAACTATAACTTATATTCAAATAAAGTATACCCTTTATGCATAAACACATAATGTGTACATACATACATGCATGGGTGCTAAGCAATAGAATGGATAAGTATTTTTACTTGGTTGTAATGGAGCATGTATTGGTTTCGTGAAAATAAAATTGAACACGAAATTGTAATCAAACCTAACATTACGATGATGGAGAAGCACTAAAAATAGGGTCTGTCGGTTCTGTCAATCGTGCTAAAAACATTTATTTCAAATTTGATATAACGTATATGGACACTCCTTAGTTAGATTTTAGAGTTTGATATTTATTCTTATTTTGTAGGTAGATCAAAGAAAAAACATATGAGAGGCTACAATCCGCTATGCGGATCGTTGAATACCCTATCCCATCCCATCCTTTAAATTAATATCCTCAAAATATAGGCCTTATGGCGATGAAATACAGAAAATGACATTGTCACAATATATTGCTCAGACAGTTTCTCAAAATCTTGTGTGGTTCGACAAAAAACAACGTATTTCTATTGCTAATGCCTTGGGATGGGGTATACAAATGGTTTTTGTAAGAAAACGCCCCCAAAATGTGGGCGTAGGTGAAAATGATTTATAGACAAAATGTTTATATTACCATTTCGGAAGTATTTGCATCAAAATTTTTTTGAAAGTTTTAAAATTTGGACAAAAAGCGTTTTTTACTAAAAACGCCCCCAAAAAGTGGGCGTGGCAAAAAACTTTATATGAACGAAATATAGATATTAGGATTGTCTAAATATGCTACTCAGACACTTTTTTGAAATTCCTTACGGTTTGGCCAAAAAATAAGTTTTCTTAAAAAGGGGGCGTGGCAGTGGGCGGATTTCAAAAATTTTTACACTTGTTCTGGTGGCACGGACGAGGATCCTATATACCAAATTTCATTATCCTAGCTCAAAATTTAAGGCCCAAAAACCGCTGACGAACAGACAGACGGACGGACGGACGGACGGACGGACGGACGGACAGACAGACATGGCTAATTCGACTCAGCTAGCGATTCTGAGTCGATCCATATACTTTGAGGTATATGTAGCAAAATTATTTCTCTATGTTACAAACTAAGTATCAAAACTAATATACCCCCCTATGGGATAGGGTATAAAAAAACATATGAGAAGGCTACAATACCTTGTGCGGATTGTTTAATGCCCTATCCCATGCCATTCTTTAAATTAATATCCCCAAAAACTTTGCGTGACTAAAACCTGAAAGGAAATGAAATAAAGAAAATTACATTGTCACCACATCTTGTTCAGATAGTACCTACCTAAGTCTTTTTTGATTCTACAAAAAACGACGTTTTTCTATGGCATATGCTATAGAGTAGGGTAGGTACATATACAAATGTTTTTTTTATAAGAAAACGCCCCCAAAAAGTCGGCTTGGCTAATATGATCTATCGACGAAATATTCATGTTAATATAAACGTGTTCATCATCATCAATCGTTTTTTTTCAAATATTTTCTTTTTATGTCAACTTCTCACTATTTATTATACCCTATCCCATAGGGGTATAGGTATTAGTTTTGATACTTAGTTTGTAACATAGAGAAAAAATTTAGCTACATATACCTCAAAGTATATGGATCGACTCAGAATCGCTAGCTGAGTCGATTAAGCCATGTCTGACTGTCCGTCCGTCCGTCTGTACGTCATTGGTACACAATCATTGATGCACAATCATTGGTAGTATTAATATGAACATTTCGTCAGTAGACCATTTTAACCCACGCCCACCTTTTTGGGGCGTTTTCCTACAAAAACCATTTGTATGCCCTACCCCAAGGCATATGCAATACAAAAACGTGGTTTTTTGTGGAACCATAAAAGAATTTGATAAACCTTCGGAACAATATGTTGTAACAACGTCATTTTCAATACTTTATGACCATAAAGACCATATTTTGGGGATATCAATTTTAAGGATGGGATGGGATAGGGTATTAAACGATCCGCACAGCAGATTGTAGCCTTCTCATATGTTTTTTTGTTATTGTTGTTAAATTGCTGGCGGACAGAAGCCGATACTTTTGATAAGGTTTTTTTTTATAAAATGTAAATTATGTATTATTTGTTACAGATAATAAATCGGAAAAAATCTGTTTTTTGATTAAACGTATTGAAATCGTCAGTGGATTCTGTTCGTTCATTAACGAAGATATTTCATAGCTGCCGCCGCAGCACCGTTTGCTACAAGAAAATATGCAATGGTGATTTAATCATAGATTTTGAAGGTTCTTAATACGCAAGAGAACCAAAAAGAAATAAATTTATAGCATATGAGAAGGCTACAATCCGCTGTGCGGATCGTTGTATACCCTATCCCATCCCATTTGTAAAACTAATATCCCCAAAATGTGGACATGGCTTGAAACACGATGGGGATTAAATATAGAAAAAGTTTTTTCTCCTGCATATGTTAAGGGGTAGTGTATAAAAATAGTTTTTATATAAAACGCCCCCAAAAAGTGGGCGTGGGTTAAAATGATCTGAGGAAAAGTGTTTTCAAATATTTTAAAAATGTACCCAAAGTGGGCATGGCAAAAAACTTTATATGGACGATATATAGATATAGAGATTCTGTAAATATGTTGTTCAGAGACATTTTTAAAATTCTTTACGGTTAAGCCAAAAACTACGTTTTTCTATAAAAAAAAACATAAGAGGCTACAATCCGCTATGCGGATCGTTGAAAACCCTATCCCATCCCATCCTTAAAATTAATATCCTCAAAATATAGGCCTTATGGCGATGAAATACAGAAAATGACATTGCCACAATATATTGCTCAGACAGTGGTGATTCTGAGTCGATTCGACAAAAAACAACGGTTTTGGGAGGGGGTATACAAATGGTTTTTGTAAGAAAACGCCCCCAAAATGTGGGCGTAGGTGAAAATGATCTATGGACAAAATGTTTATATTACCATTGCGAAAGTATTCGCATCAACAATTTTTTTCGAAAGTTTTAAAATTTGGACAAAAAACGTTTTTTACTAAAATGCCCCCAAAAAGTGTGCGTGGCAAAAAACTTTGTATGGACGAAATATAGATATTAGGATTGTCTAAATATGCTGCTCAGACACTTCTTTGAAATTCCTTACGGTTTGGCTTAAAACTACGTTTTTTCTAAAAGAGGGCGTGGCAGTGGGCGGATTTTAAAAATTTTTACACTTGTTCTGGTGACTCGGCCAAGGATCCTATATACCAAATTTCATTATCCTTGCTCAAAATTTAAGGCCCAAAAATCGGTGACGAACAGACAGACGGACACGGACGGACGGACGGACAGACAGACATTGCTAATTCGACTCAGCTGGCGATTCTGAGTCGATCCATATACTTTGAGGTATATGTAGCTAAATTATTTCTCTATGTTACAAACTAAGTATCAAAACTAATATACCCCTATGGGATAGGGTATAAAAAGCGTGGCAGTGGGTGGATTTCAAAAAATGTAGGGCCTAAAAATCGGTGACATACAGACGGACGGACGGACAGACAGACATGGCTTAACCGACTCAGCTGGTGATTCTGAGTCGATCCATATACTTTCAGGTATATGTAGCTAAATTATTTCTCTATGTTACAAACTATGTATCAAAACTAATATACCCTTATGGGATAGGGTATAAACATAGATATGGCTACAATCTTCTGTGCGGATCGTTTAATACCCTATCCCATCCCATCGTTAAAATTAATATCCCCAAAATGTATGGCCATGCAATATAGAAAATAACGTTGTCACAACATTGCTCAGAAAGTTCAGCAAAATATATTATGTTTCGACAAATGGTATAAATGGTACAAATGGTTTTTGTAGGAAAACGACCCCAAAAATAGGGCGTGGGTTAAAATGGTCTAAAAAGGAAATGTTCATATCGATTTTATTAAAGTTTTTGTTGCAAAAGTTTTTTCAAATATTTAAAAATTTGACCGAAAAAGGTTTTTTACTAATAACGCCCCCAAAAAGTGGGCGTGGCTAACAACGTTATATGGACGAAATATAAATATCAGACAGTGTTTCAAAATTCGTCAAAATTTAAGACCTAAAAACGGTGACATACAGACAGACGGACGGACGGACAGACAGTCTACGTTGAGCCAAAGGCAACAACTACAGTAGTTTAATTCGACACTTCTGGGGATGCAAATTGTGTACATCATCCCATGAAAGTCTCTCTCTCTCACTATCAAAGCAAATCTTATTCTATTTGATTGATCTACATAGAAGGGTGTCCAAACTTGTGAAGCATACTCCAAGGGAGAGCGAACTAGACAATTATATAACGAAATGGTGACATAAGGGCCATTAACTCTTTTGACCACTCTTTATAAATCGCAATATAGAGTTGGATTTATTGACGATAGCGGTGATGTGTATATTAAACTCCATTTCAGCGTCAAAATAAACACCAAGATCTTTCAACTTTAAAATTGTCTACAAGAGAGAGAGTGTACCCAGGCATAGTATACTTACAATTTAAAGGAACACGTTTTCTTGAAAATGTCATATGCTGTCATAGGGTTCAGATTCAAACCTTTTTTAAAACACCATATGGTAAAACTTTGCCGACCCTGCTAAACGAAAAAAGGACAACGACTTTCGTATCTGCACCTGGAATGTGAGAACATTAAACAGGAGAGGTGCAGGCGAACAACTAGCGGAAGCCCTAAACTGCTACAAAGCAGACATTACTGCCATCCAGGAAATACGATGGGATGGGCCGGGCAAAAAGAGGATGAAAAACTGTGACATATACTACGGACCGTGTTATAGTGAGCAGAAACAGCGACTATTCGGATGCGGATTTGTTATAAGTGCCAGACTTAGGCAAGAAGTCTTATGTTTCCAAGACATTAGCGAACGCATAGTAACAATCCGCATCAAGGCCAAATTCGCCAACATAAGCCTTATATGCGCTCACGCTCCGACGGAAGAAAAAGATGATATAGCTAAGGATTGCTTCTACGAGCTCCTCGACAAAACCTTTGAGCGACTACCGAAGTACGATGTTAAAATCGTGCTGGGAGATTTTAACGCAAAGGTAGGAAGAGAAGACATCTTTAGAAGTATTGTCGGAAAACATAGCCTACACGACAACACGTCTGGTAACGGACTTAGGCTAATTGATTTCGCTACGGAACGAAATGCCACTATAGCCAGCACACGCCTCACCTCGATATCCATAAGGGGACATGGCGGTCTCCAGATCAACGAACGGTCAACCAAATTGATCACATTGCGATAGATAAGAGTCACGCATCCAGTATTTTGGATGTCCGAACATTCCGAGGAGCTAACATCGACTCGGATCACTACCTTGTAGCAGCCAAGGTAAGAATGCGGATATCCACCACGCCACAACAATCCAGAAATACTGTGAAAAAATTTAATGTCGGAAGACTGCAATCGCAAGAGACCGCCAAGACCTTCGCACAACGCGTATCCCTTAACCTCTCGATTAACACCATACCACCAGCATCGAATGTCGAAGAGCAATGGCAACGATGCCAACAGGCCATTAGATCAGCCGCAACTGATGTGCTAGGTTTCTCGCGCCCACCAGCAAGAAACCCCTGGTTTGATGAGGAATGCCGACAGATGCTCGCAGCCAAGAACGAGGCCTACAAGGCTAAGCTGCAGGTGAAGACGAGAGCTGCCATTGAGCTCTATAGGCAAAGAAGAAGGGAAGAACATCGGCTTTTCAGCAAGAAGAAAAAAGAGCAAGAAAAGCGCGCGATCGAGGATATAGAGAGGTGCCACTCCAGGAACGATGTTCGCAAGTTTTACCAAAGTGTAAAACGTCAAAGCCAAGGATACAAGGCTCGAACAGAATCCTGTCGAGATGAACAAGGAAATATTGTAGTTGAGACACAGTCGATGCTGAGGATATGGAAGAACCACTTCTGCAGACTGTTAAACGGCGATGACGAACAACATTCCGCTGTCAGGCAGAACGAACCATTCAATATTGGCAACGACAGCGAAAACTGCCAACCACCCGACCTGAGTGAAGTGAGGATAGCAATATCTAAACTCAAGCTTAATAAGGCTGCCGGAAATGACGGCCTTCCCGCTGAGCTCTATAAGGCCGGCGGAGATGACTTGGTAAGTAACATCCACCAACTCATAAGCCAAATCTGGTCGGATGAAAATATGCCTGAAGAATGGAACCTCAGCATCGTTTGCCCGATCCACAAAAAAGGAGACCCTCTGAACTGCGCCAACTACAGAGGCATAAGCCTCCTCAACATCGCCTACAAGATCCTATCTGCCGTTATATGTGAACGCCTGAAACCGTTTACCAACAACCTGATTGGCCCTTATCAGTGTGGTTTTAGGCCAGGAAAGTCCACAACCGATCAAATTTTCACACTTCGGCAGATCCTGGAAAAAACTCAAGAAGTCCAAATCGATACCCACCACCTATTCATCGATTTCAAAGCCGCATATGACAGCATTTATAGAGACGAACTGTACAGAGCCATGTCTAGTTTTGGTATACCGCCCAAACTCGTCCGTTTGTGTAGGATGACGATGGAGAATTCTCGCTGCTCCATCAGGGTCGGAAACGACCTCACCGACACATTCGATACCAAAAAAGGATTTAGGCAAGGCGATGCGCTGTCATGTGACTTCTTTAATCTGATTCTTGAGAGAATTGTGCAAAACTCCAAAGCCAACACCAGAGGCAAAATTTTCCAAAAGTCGGTGCAACTACTAGCATACGCTGACGATATTGACATCATTGGTAGGACTCAACGTGATGTCATAGCCACGTTTGCTAGTATAGAGAAGGAAGCGGCGAAAATGGGTTTAGCAGTAAATGAGGGTAAGACTAAGTATATGCTGTCAACACGAAAGGACACACAACATCGACGAATTGGACAGAACGTCACCATTGACAGATATAACTTTGAGGTAGTACGGGACTTTGTCTACCTCGGCTCCGCTATTAACTCTGACAACAACATCTCGTCAGAAATTAAACGAAGAATTACTCTTGCCAACCGCTGTTTCTTCGGGCTAAGAAGGCAATTTAGTAGTAAAGCCCTCACTCGAACTACTAAGGAGATCCTATATAAGACCCTGATCATCCCAGTCCTGCTCTACGGCGCTGAAGCATGGACCGTATCAAAAGCGGATGAAGAAATCCTTGGTAGATTCGAGAGGAAAATTCTTCGAAAAATCTTCGGTCCCGTTTGCGTTGACGGGCTATGGAGACGAAGATTCAACCAAGAACTATACGAGCTGTACAGCGACATGCCCCTGGTAAAAAAACTCCGCATTGGACGTTTAAGATGGCTAGGACATGTAGAACGAATGGACACCAATACTCCGGCTCGCAGAGTCTTCGATTCCCAGCCAGACGTCGGACGCAGTAGAGGAAGACCTCGCCTTAAGTGGCGCGCACAAGTGGAAACCGACCTCAACCAACTTGGAGTGCGCAACTGGAGGCAGTTAGCTAAGGACCGGGCTAATTGGAGAGGCATGTTGGTTGAGGCCCAGGTTCATTCCGGACTGTAGCGCCACTTAAGTAAGTAAGTATATGGTAAAACTATTTAAATCGGTTTGTAGTGAAAACGAATCGCAAATAAAGAATTTTCATGTCGCCAGCATATATTAATATTTTACTACCTCGAATACATGCTCTTGCATCGTTAATAGCAAGTACAAATAATATACAGCCGTATTTATAAAAGCATTATAGAGGTTGCCTAACTTTAGGCAACCTTTAGGTACTGCCTAAGTGCAAAATCGGTATTTATAATCGATTTTCACATTTAGGCAACGTTGCCTAAAGGCCGCCTAACTTAAGCGCGAGGGAACCCTGCCTAGAGGTTGCCTAAGGAATTTTCATTTCATTTTCATTTTGACGTTTCAATCTGGAAATTTATTTTGAGATTTTGGGTGGTGGTTTGCAATAAAGTGAAAATATTTAAATAAGAATGGACTCAAGCAACATTTCATTTGTAAATGATTTAAGTGTAGCGAATATTATAAATTCATACATGCCAACTAGTAGGAGACCAAAAATACACAAAACGCTTACTCGGTGATGGGGGCTATGCCTACTCCAACATTCTTTTCACTCCACTGTTGAATCCTCAAACTAATTCCGAACAGCAATATAACATTGCCCATAAAGCTCCATGTTCTTCCTTTAAGATATTTGTTTACATGCTGTCAAACCCAAAAAAAAACATATGAGAAGAGTACAATCCCCTGTGCGGATCGTTTAATACCCTATCCCATCCCATCCTTAAAATTAATATCTCCAAAAAGTGGGCTTTATTAGCCTATAATATAGAACATATGAGAAGGCTACAATCCACTGTGCGGATCGTTGAATACCCTATCCCATCCTATCTGTAAAACTAAAATCCCCAAAAAGTGGACATGGCTAAAAACACGATGTGGATAAAATAAAGAAAATGACATGGTGACAACAAATTCTTCAGACTGCTTATAAAAAACTTTTACGGTTCTACAAAAGACAAGGTTTTCTCCTGCATATGTTATGGGGTAGGGTATAAAAATGGTTTTTATATAAAAACGCCCCCAAAAAGTGGGCGTGGGTTAAAATGGTCTATTGACGAAATGTTCATATTTATATTACTAATGATTCTGCATCAAAACATTTTTAGAAAATTTTAAAATTTGACCGAAAAACGTTTTTTATTAAAAACGCCCACAAAAAGTGGGCGTGGCAAAAAAACTTTATATGAACGAAATACAGATATTCAGATTGTCTAAATATGTTGTTCAGAAAGTTTTTCAAAATTCCTTATGGTTTGGCCAAAAAATACGTTTTTCTAAAAAGGGGGCGTGGCAGTGGGCGGATTTCAAAAAATTTTTACACTTAATCTGCTGGGAGCAACAAAGAGCACGTGTAGCAAATTTCATCCTTCTAGCTCAAAATTTAAGGCCCAAAAACTGGTGACGTACGGACGGACGGACGGACGGACGGACGGACGGACAGACATGGCTAAATCAACTCAGCTATCGATTCTGAGTCGATCCATATACTTTGAGGTATATGTAGCTAAATTATTTCTCTATGTTACAAACTATGTATCAAAACTAATATACCCCTATGGGATAGGGTATAAAAACTTTTACGGTTCTACAAAAGACAAGGTTTTCTCCTGCATATGTTATGGGGTAGGGTATAAAAATGGTTTTTATATAAAAACGAACCCAAAAAGTGGGCGTGGGTTAAAATGGTCTATTGACGAAATGTTCATATTTATATTACTAATGATTCTGCATCAAAACATTTTTAGAAAATTTTAAAATTTGACCGAAAAACGTTTTTTATTAAAAACGCCCACAAAAAGTGGGCGTGGCAAAAAACTTTATATGAACGAAATACAGATATTCAGATTGTCTAAATATGTTGTTCAGAAAGTTTTTCAAAATTCCTTATGGTTTGGCCAAAAAATACGTTTTTCTAAAAAGCGGGCGTGGCAGTGGGCGGATTTCAAAAATTTTTACACTTGTTCTGCTGGGAGCAACAAAGAGCACGTGTACCAAATTTCATTCTTCTAGCTCAAAATTTAAGGCCCAAAAACTGGTGACGTACGGACGGACGGACAGACATGGCTAAATCAACTCAGCTATCGATTCTGAGTCGATCCATATACTTTGAGGTATATGTAGCTAAATTATTTCTCTATGTTACAAACTATGTATCAAAACTAATATACCCGTATGGGATAGGGTATAAACATATGAGAGGCTACAATCCGCTATGCGGATCGTTGAATACCCTATCCCATCCCATCCTTTAAATTAATATCCTCAAAATATAGGCCTTATGGCAATGAAATACAGAAAATGACATTGTCACAATATATTGCTAGACAGTTTATCAAAATCTTGTGTGGTTCGTATTTCTATTGCTAATGCCTTGGGATGGGGTATACAAACGGTTTTTGTAAGAAAACGCCCCCAAAATGTGGGCGTAGGTGAAAATGATCTATGGACAAAATGTTTATATTAGCATTTCGGAAGTATTTGCATCAACATTTTTTTCGAAAGTTTTAAAATTTGGACAAAAAGCGTTTTTTACTAAAAACGCCCCCAAAAAGTGGGCGTGGCAAAAAACTTTGTATGAACGAAATATAGATATAAGGATTGTCTAAATATGCTACTCAGACACTTTTTTGAAATTCCTTACGGTTGGGCCAAAAAATAAGTTTTCCTAAAAAGGGGGCGTGGCAGTGGGCGGATTTTAAAAATGTTTACACTTGTTCTGGTGGCACGGACGAGGATCCTATATACCAAATTTCATTATCCTAGCTCAAAATTTAAGGCCCAAAAACCGCTGACGAACAGACAGACGGACGGACGGACGGACGGACAGACAGACATGGCTTATTCGACTCAGCTAGCGATTCTGAGTCGATCCATATACTTTGAGGTATATGTAGCAAAATTATTTCTCTATGTTACAAACTAAGTATCAAAACTAATATACCCCCCTATGGGATAGGGTATAATGAGAGAAACAAGTATTAAAAAACATATGAGAGGCTACAATCCGCTATGCGAATCGTTGAATACCCTATCCCATCCCATCCTTTAAATTAATATCCTCAAAATATAGGCCTTATGGCGATGAAATACAGAAAATGACATTGTCACAATATATTGCTCAGACAGTTTCTCAAAATCTTTTGTGGTTCGACAAAAAACAACGTATTTCTATTGCTAATGCCTTGGGATGGGGTATACAAATGGTTTTTGTAAGAAAACGCCCCCAAAATGTGGGCGTAGGTGAAAATGATCTATAGACAAAATGTTTATATTACCATTGCGGAAGTATTTGCATCAAAATTTTTTTCGAAAGTTTTAAAATTTGGACGAAAAGCGTTTTTTGCTAAAAACGCCCCCAAAAAGTGGGCGTGGCAAAAAACTTTGTATGGACGAAATATAGATATTAGGATTGTCTAAATATCCTGCTCAGACACTTTTTTGAAATTCCTTACGGTTTGGCCAAAAAATAAGTTTTTCTAAAAAGGGGGCGTGGCAGTGGGCGGATTTCAAAAATTTTTACACTTGTTCTGGTGACTCGGACAAGGATCCTATATACCAAATGTCATTATCCTAGCTCAAAATTTAAGGCCCAAAAATCGGTGACGAACAGACAGACGGACGGACGGACGGACGGACGGACGGACAGACAGACATGGCTAATTCGACTCAGCTAGCGATTCTGAGTCGATCCATATACTTTGAGGTATATGTAGCTAAATTATTTCTCTATGTTACAAACTAAGTATCAAAACTAATATACCCCTATGGGATAGGGTATAAACATATGAGAAGGCTACAATCCACTGTGAGGATCGTTGAAGTGGACATGGCTAAAAACACGATGTGGATAAAATAAAGAATATGACATGGTGACAACAAATTCTTCAGACTGCTTATAAAAAACTTTTACGGTTCTACAAAAGACAAGGTTTTCTCCTGCATATGTTATGGGGTAGGGTATAAAAATGTTTTTTATATAAAAACGCCCCCAAAAAGTGGGCGTGGGTTAAAATGATCTATTAACGAAATGTTCATATTTATATTACTAATGATTCTGCATCAAAAGTTTTTTAGAAAATTTTAAAATTTGACCGAAAAACGTTTTTAATTAAAAACGCCCCCAAAAGGTGGGCGTGGCAAAAAACTTTATATGAACGAAATACAGATATTCAGATTGTCTAAATATGTTGTTCAGAAAGTTTTTCAAAATTCCTTATGGTTCGGCCAAAAAATACGTTTTTCTAAAAAGGGGGCGTGGCAGTGGGCGGATTTCAAAAATTTTTACACTTGTTCTGCTGGGAGCTCAAAATTTAAGGCCCAAAAACTGGTGACGTACGGACGGACGGACGGACAGACATGGCTAAATCGACTCAGCTATCGATTCTGAGTCGATCCATATACTTTGAGGTATATGTAGCTAAATTATTTCTCTATGTTACAAACTATGTATCAAAACTAATACACCCCTATGGGATAGGGTATAAAAAAAAAAATCTGATGTAAACAAAGTAAAAGAATCTTAATTATACCCTATCCCATAGTGGTATATTAGTTTTGATACTTAGTTTGTAACATAGAGAAATAATTTTGCTACATATACCTCAAAGTATATGGATCGACTCAGAATCGCTAGCTGAGTCGATTAAGCCATGTCTGTCTGTCCGTCCGTCCGTCCGTCTGTACGTCACCGATTTTTAGGCCTTAAATTTTGAGCTAGGATAATGAAATTTGGTATATAGGATCCTCGTCTCTGCCTACAGAACAAGTGTAAAAATTTTTGCCACGCCCCTTTTTAAGAAAAACTAAGTTTTTGACCAAACCGTAAGGAATTTTAAAAAAGTTTCTGAACAACATATTTAGACAATATTAATATCTATATTTCCTCCATATAAAGTTTTTTGCCACGCCCACTTTTTGGGGGCGTTTTTATATAAAAACCATTTTTATACACTACCCCATAACATATGCAGGAGAAAACCTTGTCTTTTGTAGAACCGTAAAATTGTTTTGTAAGCAGGCTGAAGAATTTGTTGTCACTATATCATTTTTTCTATTTTAACCACATCGTGTTTTTAGCCATGCCCCCATTTTTGGGGATTTTAGTTTTATGGATAGGATGGGATAGGGTATTCAACGATCCGCACAGCGGATTGTAGCCTTCTCATATGTTTTTTATACTAGATTTGTAATTTCTACTACTTCTTTTGACATAAACTCCGCCTAGTTAGGCAGCGATGGAAAATCGATTATAGATAAGAATTTAAGCAACGTTGCCTAGAGGCAACTTAAATATTTAGGCATGGCTTACTAGGCAACCTCTGAGACCCCGCCTAAGGAAATCTAATAAATACGGCTGATAGGGCCTATATGACTTCCTTGGGTAACTCTAGATTGGGCTCCCTGCGGGAAGGGAGCTTTTAAACATATACATACTTAAGGTATGGCAAAAGAGCATCTTTGCTTTGGTTTAAGACTATTGGTGTGATTCCATCAGGCCCCGAAGAATAGTCATTATTTAATAAAGAAATATATTTAAGTAATGTCTCATCGTCAAATGTGACGTTGCTGAAACTATCTTTGAGGTAATTGAAATGATGTTCGTCTAAGACTGGAGGGGTATCAATAAATGATTTACTGAAATTGTCTGCGATTAAGTTTGGAGAGTTCGATGTTATTGAATTATTGTAAAAGAAGCTGACTAGATATCCTTCCATTTAAGAGCGTTCCATATTGACTATGTAGTAATTGTATAAACTATTAGACATTGCAGATAACTCATTTAAGTCTGGTACTTATCATATCGTAATGATTCTGGCTTTTAACAACATTTTTCCAAACCCGGTTACGTATATTTCGAATAGGTTGAAGCTCTTTCGTGTACCAAGTATGCTGGATTTGAGCATTTTTAGAATGCTTGATTAAGATAGTTTTATCCATGCAATATTTTATTAGAAGATAGAAATTTTTAACAGCTTCTTCATAATTGGAGAATCCAATCTTTACAATGAATAATTTCTTCAGATAGCCTTTGAAAGTTTGCTTTCCGGAAGTGAAAAGAGTACGAACGATCATACTAGTCAGCATTTTCGTACCGATGTCCGGCTATATCAATAAAAATATCTAATGGAGGATGATATTTGTCTTAGTAATGCTGAAACTAGTCGAAAATTCGATTATTATGATTTTTTGTACAACTTGTTTGCTATAAGACAAATGATAAAATGTTATCAAAATGTATGGACGAAGAGAAAGAAGAAATAATACCTCATCTTCTTTGTATCAAACAAAATGAAGCTTTACTTTTTTCAAAATCGGAGTGATTTGACAAACACGGAAGTGAGAGTTCTCTTCCGGCAGCATGCCTGACAGCAGAAGTTAGTTCGTCATTGCCGTTTAACAGTCTGCAGAAGTGCTGTTTTGCAGACATGTATTACAATTACATTGTGGCAGCAAGTTGTATACTCTCCCCCTTATTCATTAAATTTCACTAAAACACATCTCAACGGTTGTATAGTTATACAGTGCATAAGTAATTATACAGCCTTTATTCAGGGTCGAACAGTTTCTTATTCATAACATATTTCCCCATACATAATAGTTATACAGGGTTTGTGTCAAATATATTACCAAAAATCTCGGCAGAGTTACCAAGATATCATTTTTATGGTTGCGGAACTCATGGTGACAATTTTATTTTCTACATTTTTATAAAATATTGATGACTTATGTTGACTCAATAACATCGTTTACAATGTTGAGTCTGTAGGTAAAGAAGAATAACCATTTGAGCAAATTAAACAGTGAAACACAACTGCTAAAATACAAAAATACCCTGGATGATTTTTTTCATCTTACAATTGAACCTTTGGTAGTCCTGATGCTCAACCGTCTGTGTATACAGAAATAAAAAAAATTATATACCCTTATACAGGCACTATTCAACCATCAGACGCGTTTAGGATGTGCAGCCTCTATTCAACGTTGTATAAGTTTTATGAATAAGGTTTTTGCGTTTAGAGGCATTTTGAGGAGTGCATAACTTTATACACTGCTTAGCTTATAATGAATTCTATTTATATAATTTTATACAATCCACAAGTGCTTGATATTTGAAGAAATCACAAAAATCAATACATGCAGTTTATTGTGTAGAGAAGTATTGACGCAGCTCTTTATACCCTATCCCATAGGAGTATATTAGTTTTGATACAGATTTTGTAACATAGAGAAATAATTTAGCTACATTTTTATACGATACCCCATTACATATGCAGGTGAAGAACCTTGTCTTTGGTAGAACCGTTAAATTTGTGGTGACAATGTCATTTTCTATATAATCGTGTCTATATCATCGTGTTTAAAGCCAAGTCCACTTTTCGGGGATATTAGTTTTACAGATGGAATGGGATGGAATGGATGCGTTATTTCTTATATCGGTTTTATGACGATAGTAGTCATCTCCATCCATGCTGTCTTCATTTACGTCTTTATTAGATTTAAATTTAGATAATGCCCCCTTCATCACTTTGTTTTTGATAGCGTGAGGGCGAAGGTTTATCCTGCGATTGTAACTATGATGAGTTATGTAGCATTGGAAGTTATGCAAGAGATGTGTCAACGATTGTAGCGTTTACGTACATCATAAACGACCAATGCAGAGGTTTTCGACTAGGGATAAGTCGCTGTAAAGCGCGTGTAGCGCTTGGTTGAATATTCGTCTCCATAGTTTATCAACGCAAATGGGACCGAAGATTTTTCAAAGAATTTTTAGTCATCTGCAACAATACTGTCTTCTTTTACGTCTTTTTTAGATAATACCCCCCTCATCAATTTGTTGTTAACAACGTGAGGGCGAAGGTTTATCCTGCGATTGTAACTATGTTGAGTTATGTTACACTGAAAGTTGTGCAAAGGTTGTTTGAACGATTGTGTCGTGCACGTACATCTTTAACGTCCAATACAACGTTTTTCGACTAGGGGCATGTCGCTGTAGAGCGCGTTTAGCGCTTGGTTGAATCTTTACCTCCATAGCCTGTCAAAGCAAATGCGAACGAAGATTTTTAGTCATCTGCAGCGATGCTGTTTTCTTTTACATAATTATTAGATAATGCCTACCTCATCAATTTGTTGTTGACAGTGTGAGGTATAAGGTTTATACTGCGATTGTTACTATGATGAGTTATGTAACATTGAAAGTTGTGCAAGAGATTTGAGAACGATTGTATCGTGTGCGTACATCTTAAACTCCAATGTAGAGTTTTCGCCTAGGGGTATGTTACTGTAGAGCTCGTATAACCTTTGGTTGACTCTTCGTCTCCATAGTCTGTCAAAGCAAATGGGACCGAAGATTTTTCAAACATTTTTTTCGCTCAAAAGGACTTAGAATTCCTTTATTAGATTTTGGTGTAGTCAGGGTCTTGTATAGGTTATCCTTAGTAGTTCGAGTAAGGGCATTACTATTAAATTTCTATAGTAGCCCGAAAGAAGAACGGTTGAAAGCGGGTAATTTATTTGATGAAAAATAAACTTTTTATATCCAGTAAGGCTTATCTTTATTAAAAATGGTAAAAAACATAGAATATATATAGAAAATTAAATTGTCAACGCACATCTTGTTCAGACAGTTTATCCGAATCTTTTATGATTCGAAAAAAATACATATGAGAAGGCTACAATCCGCTGTGCGGATCTTTTAATATCCTATCCCATCCCATCCTTTATATATCCTCAAAATGTGGTCTTTATGGGCATATGACGTTTTCACAAAATATTGTTCAGAACAACGTTTTTCTATTGCATATGCCTTGGTGTAGGGCATACAAATGGTTTTTGTAAGAAAATGTTCCGTATAGTTGTACGGTTCAACGAATTTGCTATTTAAGTCAACTTTTTGCAACAACGAAAATGAAAAAACGAATCTAAAATTCCAACAATATAAAAAGTACTCTGAATGGTTTTGAATTCAACTGTCAACGATAACATTATATTCACATATTTCCTTTATATACGCTCTTTTGGATTGAGTGTAAATACATTTGTTTAGAATGTTGAGTGTAATGCAAAACAGGGTGCCCAAACATTCCGGCCCCTATGTATCAGGCGTAAGCTCCTTGGGTGCCGCTTCCCTCCATTTGGCCTTGGATTGCAGGTTCAGCAAATAATCTTTTTGCTAACGAGTCCAAAAATGTTGCCGCAACAAGGAAACGCGACTCCATCTTTCTAGCGCACTGATTGCCTTCGGTTCCTCAAAGATTGGCTCTGGAACTGCCCGTTGAAGAGCACCGATCAGAAAATGCCCTGGCGTGAGCACTTCAAAGTCATTTGGATCGGTTGACATAGATGAAATCGGCCTGGAATTTAGCACAGATTCGATTTCTGCAATGAAAGTGGTTAGTTCTTCGAAATTGAAAATATTTTTGGACAATACACGACAAAAATGAAATTTGAACGACTTGACTGCGGCTTCCCACAACCCTTGATGAACATAGCTTTTAGATCAGCCAACTCGCGTCTGGCTCCTACAAAATTCGTGGCATTGTCGCAGTATATTCTCTGTGGAAGACCCCTACGTGCTACAAATCTTTTTAAGTCTGCTATGAACGCTTTCCTAGTCAGATCGCCCACAACTTCTAGATGAACTGCCTTGCATCCAAAACAAACGAAGACAGCGACGTACACCTTCCTTGGTGGTCGACCTCTGACGCCGTCTGTGATGAAAAGAGGTCCACAAAAATCTACACCTGCGATGAGAAAAGGCCGCGTTAGTTCGACCCTGTTCTTAGGAAGATTCCCCATGATCTCCGAAATCAAACGAGAACGATATTTGAAGTACATTACGCACTGCTTCACTATGCTGGATGCAGTCCTCTGCAATTAATAATCCACACCTTTTGTCGAGCCAAGGCCATTAGCGCCTGTGGACCAGCATAAAGATTTTTAAAGTGCAGGTGTTCCATATATTGCCGCACAAACAAGTTGTTTTTCGGTAACAGCAATGGATGTTTGGTTGCAAATGGAAGATCCGTATTCTGCAACCTGCCTCCTACTCTTAATAACTCCAGCTCACCTCGTTGTTCCAGGAATGGCGCCAGATAGTGTGGTCCATTGAACCAAGATGAGGATAGGAGTTTTGAGACCGTCGCTCCCCGTGACACAATATCGGCTGGATTCGACTTGGATCCCACGTGTCTCCAAGTAGCTTGGTGAGATCCTTGTTGAATCCGTGAAACGCGATTTGCCACAAATGTTTCCCACGTCGATGGATGTTTTGCCAGCCAATGAAGCACGATCTCGGAATCTGTCCAAAGATGCATAGACTCCCACCTCTTGGGAACGTTTTTCACCACTTTATCCAACAATTGTATCAACAATTCCGCAGCGCACAGCTCCAACCTCGGTATTGGTTGCACCTTGCGAGGAGCAACCCGAGACTTAGCACTAAAAAGTCTTACGACAAAATTATCGTTAATTTTATATCGGATGTAGTTACAGCATCCAAGAGCTCTACCCGAAGCATCCGCAAACCCATGAATCTCAAACGTGTGGTTTGGAACTATGCATCTTGCCACACGTATTCTTCTGAGTTCCTCTAACTCCTTTTTGAAAGTGTTCCACTGAGTGCGCAACTCCTGAGAGAGCGACTCGTCCCATTTGACCTTGGAGATCCACAGATCTTGCATAAATATCTTTGCCCTTACGACGATTGGCCCTATAAGTCTTAGAGGATCAAACAGTTGGGACATCTCAGACAAAACGTTGCGCATAGTCACTCGGTTTGAGGTTTGAATATTGGGATTAATGCAGCATAGCTCATCGCTTTTAGGATCCCATACAACACCTAATGCTTTAATAATATCCGAGTCATTGATGCGCAGTGTTGCCTTCGGGTATCGTTTGCAGAAATGATGGCTCATTAGTATACCACTTGCGAATATCAAATTTTCCTCGCCTCAACACTTCTCGCACCACTTTTTATATTTGTTCTATCTGATCAACTGTATCAGCGCCGATGATTAGGTCATCAACATAAAAATCCTCTTTCAATTTTGCTGCACCTACAGGAAAGTCCTCTTTATACTCCTCCGCCAAGCTATTTAAGCAACGAGTGGCAAGATACGGAACTGAAGTGGTTCCATATGTTACCGTCATTAATCGGTACATGTCCAGGTCCTTATTTGGATTATCTCTCCACAAAATGCACTGGTAATACGTATCATCTTCATCGACTAATACTTGCCGATACATTTTTGAAATGTCTGCCGTGACAGCAAATTGATAGCAACGAAATCTCAACACAATAGAGAAGAGTTCGTCTTGTACTACAGGACCATTCATTAGCACATCATTCAATGACACATTTATCGACGTCCTCGAACTGCAGTCAAATACCACCCTCAACTTCGTTGTTGTTGAATCTGGCTTTGTGACGCACTGATGTGGAGTAACATACTTTATAAGTGAATGACAGGAACTTGGTACTTTTATCATGTGACCTTCATCTATGTATTCCTTGATAAAGTCTACATATTGACGCTTCAGTTCCGGATTCCTCTCCAGACGTCTTTCCAACCCAAAGAATCGTCTTTGTGCACAGCGTAACGAGTCCCCTAAGCTATCGTGTCCGACTTTAAACGGTAGCCTGACAACAAATCTTCCTTCTTCATCTCGTCTGACAGTATCTTCGAAATGTTTCTCGCATAGACTCTCTTCCACAGTGACGCGGGCTACATCAGGTTGAATACTTTCTATGCACCAGAATCGTTCCACTAAATCATATAACGATGCGTCCACTTTAATGGATTCGGACACTATATGACAATAAGGAGTTCCACTATGCGTTTGTTTAGCTTTTCCGGAAACAACCCAACCAAAAACGGTTTTTTGCAGAGTTGGTCGGTCATCGCCTAGCTTTATTTGTCCTACAGACAACAAATTATAAAATAAATCAGCGCCAATCAGTAGATCAATCGCCGATGGCAGATGAAATTTAGGATCAGCTAGTGCCACATTTCCAGGAATGTTCCATTCCTTCGTATCAACTAGTTGATCGGGATGAGAGCTAGTTATCTTGGGTAAATAAGTGCTTCTACAAAGGTCTCGAAGGCTGACAACCGTGATTGTATTTCAACGCTCGTGCAATATTTTACGTCTAGCGATTTTTTCCCAACTCCCGCAACCGTTATATTAGACCGAACTCTACGCAGATGTAATCGCTGAACTATCGACTCAGTTACAAAATTTAACTGTGAGTCCGAATCCAATAATACCCTGACATTGTGAAACTGTCCTCTACTGTCTTTCAATCGGATAATGGCCGTTGCCAGAATGACTTGAGATGACTCTCTCTCTTTACCCTCGCCCACCAATGGGCCTGCGCACACGGGTATGCTTCAACCGTAGTCATTATGGTTACTTTCTAAACACACGGGAATATGTTCAACCGGTTGAATTTTGTGTAATATAACAAACTTTATATGTTTGTGTACTTCCATGGTTTGTTTTCACTTTTATTTTCCGCTACAATGTACAACACAAACCATTAAAACTGAGTGCCGCCGATTTGTTTTGCGTGTATATTTATACCCTATCCCATAGGGGGGTATATTAGTTTTGATACTTAGTTTGTAACATAGAGAAATAATTTTGCTACATCTACCTCAAAGTATATGGATCGACTCAGAATCGCTAGCTGAGTCGATTAAGCCATGTCTGTCTGTCCGTCCGTCCGTCCGTCCGTCCGTCTGTACGTCACCGATTTTTAGGCCTTAAATTTTGAGCTAGGATAATGAAATTTGGTATATAGGATCCTCGTCTCTGCCTACAGAACAAGTGTAAAAATTTTTGAAATCCGCCCACTGCCACGCCCCCTTTTAAGAAAAACTCAGTTTTTGACCAAACCGTAAGGAATTTTAAAAAAGTTTCTGAACAACATATTTAGACATTATTAATATCTATATTTCGTCCATATAAAGTTTTTTGCCACGCCCACTTTTTGGGGGCGTTTTCAATAAAAAACAGTTTTCGGTCAAATTTTAAATTTTTCGAAAAAAATTTTGATGCAGAATCATTAACATTATTAATATGAACATTTCGTCTATATACCATTTTAACCCACGCCCACTTTTTGGGGGCGTTTTTATATAAAAACCATTTTTATACACTACCCCATAACATATGCAAGAGAAAACCTTGTCTTATGTAGAACCGTTAAAGTGTTTTGTAAGCAGTCTGTAGAATTTGTTGTCACTTTATCATTTTTTCTATTTATCCACATCGTGTTTTAAGCCATGTCCCCTTTTTTGGGGATTTTAGTTTTATGGATAGGATGGGATAGGGTATTCAACGATCCGCACAGCGGATTGTAGCCTTCTCATATGTTTTTATACCCTATCCCATAGGGGTATATTAGTTTTGATACTTAGTTTGTAACATAGAGAAATAATTTTGCTACATATACCTCAAAGTATATGGATCGACTCAGAATCGCTAGCTGAGTCGATTAAGCCATGTCTGTCTGTCCGTCCGTCCGTCCGTCCGTCTGTACGTCACCGATTTTTAGGCCTTAAATTTTGAGCTAGGATAATGAAATTTGGTATATAGGATCCTCGTCTCTGCCTACAGAACAAGTGTAAAAATTTTTGAAATCCGCCCACTGCCACGCCCCCTTTTAAGAAAAACTCAGTTTTTGACCAAACCGTAAGGAATTTTAAAAAAGTTTCTGAACAACATATTTAGACAATATTAATATCTATATTTCGTCTATATAAAGTTTTTTGCCACGCCCACTTTTTGGGGGCGTTTTCAATAAAAAACTGTTTTCGGTCAAATTTTAAATTTTTCGAAAAAAATTTTGATGCAGAATCATTAACATTATTAATATGAACATTTCTTCTATGTACCATTTTAACCCACGCCCACTTTTTGGGGGTGTTTTTATATAAAAACCATTTTTATACACTACCCCATAACATATGCAAGAGAAAACCTTGTCTTTTGTAGAACCGTTAAAGTGTTTTGTAAGCAGTCTGAAGAATTTGTTGTCACTATGTCCCCTTTTTTGGGGATTTTAGTTTTATGGATAGGATGGGATAGGGTATTCAACGATCCGCACAGCGGATTGTAGCCTTCTCATATGTTTTTATACCCTATCCCATAGGGGTATATTAGTTTTGATACTTAGTTTGTAACATAGAGAAATAATTTTGCTACATATACCTCAAAGTATATGGATCGACTCAGAATCGCTAGCTGAGTCGATTAAGCCATGTCTGTCTGTCCGTCCGTCCGTCCGTCCGTCTGTACGTCACCGATTTTTAGGCCTTAAATTTTGAGCTAGGATAATGAAATTTGGTATATAGGATCCTCGTCTCTGCCTACAGAACAAGTGTAAAAATTTTTGAAATCCGCCCACTGCCACGCCCCCTTTTAAGAAAAACTCAGTTTTTGACCAAACCGTAAGGAATTTTAAAAAAGTTTCTGAACAACATATTTAGACAATATTAATATCTATATTTCGTCTATATAAAGTTTTTTGCCACGCCCACTTTTTGGGGGCGTTTTCAATAAAAAACTGTTTTCGGTCAAATTTTAAATTTTTCGAAAAAAATTTTGATGCAGAATCATTAACATTATTAATATGAACATTTCTTCTATGTACCATTTTAACCCACGCCCACTTTTTGGGGGTGTTTTTATATAAAAACCATTTTTATACACTACCCCATAACATATGCAAGAGAAAACCTTGTCTTTTGTAGAACCGTTAAAGTGTTTTGTAAGCAGTCTGAAGAATTTGTTGTCACTATGTCCCCTTTTTTGGGGATTTTAGTTTTATGGATAGGATGGGATAGGGTATTCAACGATCCGCACAGCGGATTGTAGCCTTCTCATATGTTTATACCCTATCCCATAGGGGGGTATATTAGTTTTGATACTTAGTTTGTAACATAGAGAAATAATTTTGCTACATATACCTCAAAGTATATGGATCGACTCAGAATCGCTAGCTGAGTCGATTAAGCCATGTCTGTCTGTCCGTCCGTCCGTCCGTCCGTCCGTCCGTCCGTCCGTCCGTCTGTACGTCACCGATTTTTAGGCCTTAAATTTTGAGCTAGGATAATGAAATTTGGTATATAGGATCCTCGTCTCTGCCTACAGAACAAGTGTAAACATTTTTGAAATCCGCCCACTGCCACGCCCCCTTTTAAGAAAAACTCAGTTTTTGACCAAACCGTAAGGAATTTTAAAAAAGTTTCTGAACAACATATTTAGACATTATTAATATCTATATTTCGTCCATATAAAGTTTTTTGCCACGCCCACTTTTTGGGGGCGTTTTCAATAAAAAACAGTTTTCGGTCAAATTTTAAATTTTTCGAAAAAAATTTTGATGCAGAATCATTAACATTATTAATATGAACATTTCGTCTATATACCATTTTAACCCACGCCCACTTTTTGGGGGCGTTTTTATATAAAAACCATTTTTATACACTACCCCATAACATATGCAAGAGAAAACCTTGTCTTATGTAGAACCGTTAAAGTGTTTTGTAAGCAGTCTGTAGAATTTGTTGTCACTTTATCATTTTTTCTATTTATCCACATCGTGTTTTAAGCCATGTCCCCTTTTTTGGGGATTTTAGTTTTATGGATAGGATGGGATAGGGTATTCAACGATCCGCACAGCGGATTGTAGCCTTCTCATATGTTTTTATTATCAAATCGATCTCTCAAGCGCTTGAATGCTTTAACGTAGTTCAAGTCGTTTATCTCAAACTCTTTTACCGCCGCTAATGCAGGGCCCTCTAAACTATTGAGTAAATAGTTAAAACGCTCTAGGTTGCCCAAGCTGAGATTGTTGTGTACCAATTTTTTTTAAAAACACCAATAAAGTTTGGGTACTCAGAGTACTTCCCCGAAAATGTTGGAATCTTTTGGCACTGCAAATTTGAGCGCGAGACAGTTTGTGGCTGAACAATTGACGCATTTAAAGCATCAGGCGGAAGTGTAGCTTTCACCTTGCTAATCAGCGATAGTATATCTGATTTTGTGTCAATGTACAGGTCCTCAAAATCATTACGCGACTTAACATTTTTATCAATGTCATCCGCTGCACTTAAGCGCTCTATTTGAATTTGCGTATTCAATATTTGTTGAAAGTACGACTCTAATATTCCGAGCCTACACTCTAATTCAGGCAATGGCAACGACTCTCTTTTATCAGATATTACCTGCCGAATGCGTGTCATGCTTCCTTTCGTTGACGATCGAAGAGCTTTTAATTCACTCAACGATTGAGTAACAACTTCACCACTTGATGGTTTTGTTTCGGGTTCCATAGTCAGTGGTTCTTATGTTACTCTACGTTTTATGTATATGTTTATGTATATGTGTACACTAATCTACTATATTATATATACAATATATTGTTTTTAATTTATCTGTGCCACAAACTGCTCGATTTTGTCTTTTTAAAAAAAATGCTCTACAATTTGTCAACAACGAAATTAACCAAAATTGAATTGATAAGCGCTTTGATTAATCGGTTCGTAATTGGTATTTATTATTGGAACCGGTTATCGCTTTTAACAGCTTTTTTTGCAGGCTTGTGACACTGATAAGTCGAGACACTAACCTTTTTCCAAGTTTTGTTTCAAACCTGTGTGCTTTTCTGCAAACTCCAATCTGCTCAAACGATCACTCAACTGCAAACAGGTACACGGCTTCTCCACTTCGTTTGTGGATATTTAATTAGCGAAAACTCGTACAATCGTATCGATTGGATCACAATTTATTGATGTGAACTCACTATCAATGCACTTTTAATTTCTAATGTTTATTGTCAAATTTCAGACTTTTCTTTGAATTTGTCTGTGAGTGGAAGTTTTTCTTTGTGAATTTAAATTCACCACAAGCACTCAAATACTCGCGATCGCGAAAGCAACAACAAATCTAACGGAGCAACTCCCGGGTTTCGGCACCAAAATGTTCCGTATAGTTGTACGGTTCAACGAATTTGCTATTTAAGTCAACTTTTTGCAACAACGAAAATGAAAAAAACGAATCTAAAATTCCAACAATATAAAAAGTACTCTGAATGGTTTTGAATTCAACTGTCAACGATAACATTTTATTAAAATAGAGAAATAGTTTAGCTAGATATACCTTAAAGTATATGGATCGACTCAGAATCGATAGCTGAGTCGATTTAGCCATGCCTGTCCGTCCGTCCGTACGTCACCAGTTAGAATAATGAAATTTGGTACACGTGCTCCTTGTTGAGACAACGTAATTTTCAATAAGTTATGGCCATAAAAACCACATTTTGGGAATATTAATTTTAAGGATGGAATGGGGTAGGGTATTAAACGATCCGCATAAGCGGATTGTAGCCTTCTAATATGTTTACAATTCATACTAGACAAACTTATTTGTTGTTGGAAATAAATTGTCTTACCTACTTGTTGCTAAATATATGCTCCATATTATATAGCCTTTCATCATCCTTTTAAGGATTCAAAATTTGGGTAAACAAAATATTTTTTTTGTAAGGGAAGCCACCATAATCAAGCAGAGGACCTTTGAATTCATCATCCTCAACTTTCGGAATTTTAATGTGAGTGCAGTCAATGGTACCAATCACCCCGCTTTATAGTTATAACAAATGTCAACTTTGGTACGAAACAGACTAAGAAAAGTGTTTCCTTCGGAATCAACGGAAACAACAACTGCATTCGTGTATGCAGCGTCGTCATCACAACTGCTGAATCAGCAAGATGTGATGCAATTTCCAAAAAAACCAAAGAGTATAAAAGTACATAGAGTACGCATCACAGCTAAAAATTTTGTAGCCGTTTCAGACGCGGGCGGTAAGTGCGAAGGGGAATTTTCATCATCAATATCAGTACCCCACATAGTAAATTTTCGTTGTATGAGATGCGCACTCTATGTAGTTGTATACTCTTTGGTTTTTGGGAAATTGCATCACCTCTTGCTGATTCAGCAGTTGTGATGACGACGGTGCATACACGAATGCAGTTGTTGTTTCGACGTTACAAAAAATGGCGGCAAATTCACAGAATTTGTAATGGATTGTATTCCACGTACGCAGTATATGTAGATGACTCCGATAATCATTGGATTGGCAAGAACGTGGCAATTGACGTACCCATGGCAGTGGCTAAAAATATTTTGTTTACCCAAACTTTGAATCCTTAAAAGGATGTAAACGGCTATATAATATTAAGCATATATTTAGCAACAAGTAGGTAAGACAATTTATATCCAACAACAAATAAGTTTGTCTAGTATGAATTGTAAACATATTAGAAGGCTACAATCCGCTTATGCGGATCGTTTAATACCCTACCCCATTCCATCCTTAAAATTAATATTTCCAAAATGTGGTTTTTATGGCCATAACTTATTGAAAATTACGTTGTCTCAACAAGGAGAACGTGTACCAAATTTCATTATTCTTACTGGTGACGTACGGACGGACGGACAGGCATGGCTAAATCGACTCAGCTATCGATTCTGAGTCGATCCATATACTTTAAGGTATATCTAGCTAAACTATTTCTCTATGTTACAAAGTATGTATAAAAACTAATATACCCCTATGGGATATATTAGTTTCGTCTATATTTCGTCAATATGAAGTTTTTGCCACGCCCACTTTTTGGGGGTGTTTTTAAAAAAAAACGTTTTCCGGTCATGTTTGCGAATAGATTTACAATAGAATGTTTGTGGATTTATATCAGTCCATAGATAGGAAGATCACGAGGGAATATAACCATATAAAAAAAAGGTCAATGATTTTTGAATATGTGTGGTACAATGATTTTGAATACCTGCACCGAACAGCGAATTTATTTGCAACCTTACTCTCTGGTGTCCAAAAACAGAAGAAAGAATCAAAAACATTAGCAGTTAAAAGAGAGATCCACCCGTTAAGAGAGCAAGAACGAAAATAACAATAAGAGAAGCTTACTTAAATTAAGGTACATTATGATATGTTTGTGAATATAGAAAATAAGTTGGAATAAACATATTAATTAGATATATAAATGATACTAGTCTCAAACATCCCGGCCCGCCTGAAAAATTTCAGGACAATGGTAAGCGTGCTAGTTTAGATATTGGTCGAACATATGAGCCTGTACTAGTTTTTATTGTGGCTACGCGAACAAGTTGATCGGATCCTGGATTTACATCTTCTATTTTTCCTATAATCCACTTCGTAGGGGGCAGGTTAGGTTCTTTAATAACTACGACATCGCCAGGTTTGAGGTTGGGTTGCCGGTGCTGCCATTTGGATCGTTCTTGTAGGGTTGTTAAATACTCAGTACTCCATCTTTTCCAGAAGCCTTGAACAATATTTTGAAGATGATTCCAATGGGATAAACGATTCGGTGGAGTATTCAAATGATTCGGTTCTGGAACGGCTGTCAATGGTTGACCTATTAAAAAATGAGACGGAGTTAGAGGATTTAAATCACTATCTGACAAATAACATAGAGGTCGAGAGTTCAATATCGCTTCAATTTGGGTAGTAACAGTACTCAGCTCCTCGAAGGTCAATATAGTTGATCCAATAACGCCGCGTAGGTGAAGTTTTACCGACTTGACACCAGCCTCCCACAATCCCCCAAAATGTGGTGCCGAAAGTGGAATAAAGTGCCAAGCGATACCATCTTTGGCCAGTGACAAGGTAATGATGTCATTATGCGTTTGAGACTTGATGAGCTTATGCATTTCAGAAAGGCAGCGCTGTGCACCCTGGAAGTTCGTACCGTTGTCACTGTATATGTTGGTGCAGATTCCTCGTCGTGCAACTAATCTTCGTAGGACTGCTAGAAAAGCATCTGTGGTGAGATCACTGACTACTTCCAGATGCATCGCTTTGGTGCACATGCAAATGAATAGTGCTATGTAAGCCTTTGAATATCTTGGGTTACGACCACGAGATAGTTTAATTGTAAGGGGGCCAGCATAGTCACATCCAGTATTTGAGAAAGATGGGCTAGGTTTTATGCGCTGCTCTGGAAGGTCACCCATCAATTGACTGCTTGTTATCTTGCGTTGCATAAAACATGGTTTGCATAAATATATAATTCTTCTTATGAGGTTACGGCTGCCCAAAATCCAAAACTGTTGACGGACAATTGCAAACGTTTCAGATACACCGGTATGCATGTATCTCTGATGAATATCTTTCGCTATAAGAAAAGAAATGTTATTGGATTTTGGAAGTAAAATAGGGTGTTTTATATTGTAGGATATAGTTGCGTGTCTTATGCGTCCTCCAACACGTAGAATCCCATCGGTGTCCAGGAATGGAGAATACTTTGAAAGAGTCGATTTAGAAGAAATGCTTTGTTGGTTTTGAAGATTCTTGATGTCCATACCAAAGTATTTGAGTTGAACGAACTTGTAAATAAATATTTTCGCTGCATGAAGTTCCTTGAATTTTAGACCGTAACTTATGCGAGAAGTTCGCGACCGAATATTCGTTACAAAACGAAAACAGAGTGCAACTACTCTGACTAGACGACTCCATGATGAATATTTATCGATAAGAGTTTGAATTAGATTAGTTTCTACCGACGAAGCTAGAACATTGGTTGGAGTAGATCGAGTTTCAGATTTGACGAGATCACTATTCGCGACTTCAGGAGATAAACACCATGCTGAGTACGGCCACCGTTGGGTAGGCTCTGACAACCAGGGGGACCAGTCCACCAAAGGTCATGATTTTTAAGATTCGAAGGGATTACACCACGCGACGCACAATCTGCAGGGTTATGTTTCTTGAAACATTATTTTAAATAATATTACCGAAGGTGCTAAGAAGCCCAATGGGTCGAAAATCCGAGCTATTTCCGATAGCAATATTCTCCTTGATATTGGATTGATTTGGTTTGGTTTAGTTATGCGAAACGAAAATGAGTCAGAGGATGGATTCCATTACATTCCTAAAACCTTGATTACCGATTGCGAATGTTCGGTGTCGAACAACGAATACTCGCAGTCTTCTGATGGTAGATAAGCCAACAAACTCCAACAGTTGCAACTTGTATTGAAATACGTCCATTTGTATGCCCTGCTTCGGTTGCTGAGAGACCTAGTATATGAATCCGAGAATTGGTACGTGGAAGTCCCAGTCTCTGAAATGAAAGACGACTGCGATCCTGTATCAAGCAATACTCTGCAATCAATAAAGTGACCCTGATTGTCTTCAATCTTGGCAAGAATTGTTGGAAGAATAGTTTGGTGGCGAAGGCTAAGATCAAGGGAATGGTTCGTTACCAACGGGATAACAGAACTACAATGGGGTATCTGAACATCGTTATTACTTTGAGACGATTGATTGGACGATTGATTAGATGATTCTGCTGGTGGATTGGAAGTTGAGTTGTTGTTCGAAAGCGATGAAGAATTAGAATTTGTTTCATTTGGATGGACGAGTGTGTGGTGCCTTGCATACGCGGCATACGAAAAGTAGACCGACATTTGGTAGACGAATGTCCTACGCGAAGACAGTTGAAACATAGCGAATTTTCTTTGACAAATGTTCGACGAGAAGCTATGTTAAGTCCAATAAACACTGTGCAGTGTGACAAAATGTGGTCACCTTTGCATTTAGGACACCGCGAATTGTTACCCCGAGTTTCACTCAAATGAGCACGTATTGAATGCGTTTGTTTTGCGCGCGATTGGTTTGACCGCTTTGTAGAAGGCTTACTTGGGCGGCGAGACCCCAATGCATCACATCGTGACTCAAGAAATGTTATTAAATCTTCTACTGAGCATTCGTCGCTCGATCCTACCTTTTGTGCCGATTCATGTCTTGTTTCCTCATCAAGTTTTTCTAGAAGAAGGAAAATAACCCACGGATCTCGATAATCCTTTTTTGCTGCATGAAGTCCTCGAATAACTTCATCGGCACCGTCGGTTATTCTACGCAGAATTTTTGTGTTTGGAGAGGTTAGAGTGGGCAACGACATAACAGATTGAATTAAAGAGTTTACTAGTAAATTGACGCGACTGTACCGCTTCTCTAGCCTTTCCCACGCTTCAATATAATTTGACTCAGATACCGGAATGTGTCTAATCAAATCTTTCGCGTTACCTTCCAAAAATGAGTTCAAATAATAGAACTTTAAACTTGCTGTTAAATTTGGTTTATTGTCAATAGAACTCGTGAAGGCATCTCGAAAGGACGGCCACTCTTCGTAATTTCCCGAAAATGGGGTAATAGTGATTTGTGGAAACAGAACGCTCGAACTTGGGTTGGAATTTAGTTTCTTAAGAAACGTGGACTGCTGTTTTGCGAGCTCTTCACACAAACCCATTTGCTTGGCACTTGATTGTCTTTCTCGATGAGATTTGGTTAACTAAGCTTGCGTGGAGAAATATAACTTCTCATAATTTCCGAAGTCATCTTCCAAAGTCTCTAAAGCCGCGATATCTGTTTCCACTGTCTCTTTTAAACATTCACTATGAAAAGACGAAAAAACTACCCATGTTTTTTCCAATTTATGAAGACGAATTTCTAACATTTCTGTTTCAATCTCATTGATAATTGTTGACACAAAATCAGAAGCACGAGTTAACCGCGACTTTGCGTTACCTAACAATTGTTTAGAGGTCATATTGTTCACTGTAAATTGTTTGACTTTGGAAAAACTAGGTGAAAAGTCTTTACGAAACTCACTTTCTATATACCCTTAGTTAAATATAACGAGTGCAGATATAATTATAAGGGACTTGAATCGCGAGGGAATGTTTAAACGATAAAACACGAATAAATAATTAATTTTCACTAATCTTAGTTTTTTTTTTGATTAACGTTCAATATAAAATCCGGATCCGAAGGACCATGTTTGCGAATAGATTTACAATAGAATATTTGTGGATTTATATCAGTCCATAGATAGGAAGATCGCGAGGGAAGATAACCATATAAAAAAAAACGTCAATGATTTTTGAATATGTGTGGTACAATGATTTTGAATGTACCTGCACCGAACAGCGAATTTATTTGCAACCTTACTCTCTGGTGTCCAAAAACAGAAGAAAGAATCAAAAACATTAGCAGTTACGTTAAAGTGGTAATACAAAAATGTTACAGCAGTGTGTATGCGAAATGTAATGTTAACAATTTAATAAAAAAGAGAGATCCACCCGTTAAGAGAGCAAGAACGAAAAATAACAATAAGAGAAACTTACTTAAATTAAGGTACATTATGATATGTTTGTGAATATAGAAAATAAGTTGGAATAAACATATTAATTAGATATATAAATGATACTAGTCTCAAACAGGTCAAATTTTAAAAATTTCGAAAAACGTTTTGATGCACAATCATTGGTAGTGTTAATATGAAAATTTCGTCAAAAGACAATTTTAACCCACCCTCACTTTTTAGGGGCGTTTTCTTACAAAAACCATTTGTATGCCCTACACCAAGGCATATGCAATATTATTTTTCATAAAATAAATTACCCGCTTTCAACCGTTCTTCTTTCGGGCTACTATAGAAATTTAATAGTAATGCCCTCACTCGAACTACTAAGGATAATCTATACAAGAGCCTGACTATACCAAAATCTAATAAAGGAATTCTAAGTCCTTTTGAGCGAAAAAAATGTTTGAAAAATCTTCGGTCCCATTTGCTTTGACAGACTATGGAGACGAAGAGTCAACCAAAGGTTATACGAGCTCTACAGTAACATACCCCTAGGCGAAAAACTCTATATTGGAGTTTAACATGTACGCACACTATACAATCGTTCTCAAATCTCTTGCACAACTTTCAATGTTACATAACTCATCATAGTAACAATCGCAGTATAAACCTTATACCTCACGCTGTCAACAACAAATTGATGAGGTAGGCATTATCTAATAATAACGTAAAAGAAAACAGCATCGCTTCAGATGACTAAAAATCTTCGTTCGCATTTGCTTTGACAGGCTATGGAGGTAAAGATTCAACCAAGCGCTAAACGCGCTCTACAGCGACATACCCCTAGTCGAAAAACGTTGTATTGGACGTTAAAGATGTACGTGCACGACACAATCGTTCAAACAACCTTTGCACAACTTTCAGTGTAACATAACTCAACATAGTTACAATCGCAGGATAAACCTTCGCCCTCACGTTGTTAACAACAAATTGATGACGGGGGCATTATCTAATAAGGACGTAAAAGAAGACAACATTGTTGCAGATGCCTAAAAATTCTTTGAAAAATCTTCTGTCCCATTTGCTTTGATATGCTATGGAGACGAATATTCAACCAAGCGCTACACGCGCTCTACAGCGACTTATCCCTTATCGAAAACCTCTGCATTGGACGTTTATGATGTACGTACACGCTACAATCGTTGACACATCTCTTGCATAACTTCCAATGCTACATAACTCATCATAGTTACAATCGCAGGATAAACCTTCGCCCTCACGCTATCGAAAACAAAGTGATGAAGGGGGCATTATCCAAATTTAAATTTAAACATAGAGATGGCTACAATCTTCTGTGCGGATCGTTTAATACCCTATCCCATCCCATCGTTAAAATTAATATCCCCAAAATGTATGGCCATGAAATATAGAAAATAACGTTGTCACAACATTGCTCAGAAAGTTCAGCAAAATAATAGGGCGTGGGTTAAAATGGTCTAAAAAGGAAATGTTCATATCGATTTTATTAAAGTTTTTGTTGCAAAAGTTTTTTCAAATATTTAAAAATTTGACCGAAAAAGGTTTTTTACTAAAAACGCCCCCAAAAAGTGGGCGTGGCTAACAACGTTATATGGACGAAATATAAATATCAGACAGTGTTTCAAAATTCGTCAAAATTTAAGACCTAAAAACGGTGACATACAGACAGACAGACAGACGGACAGACAGTCTACGTTGAGCTAAAGGCAACAACTACAGTAGTTTAATTCGACACTTCTGGGGATGCAAATTTTGTACATCATCCCATGAAAGTCTCTCTCTCACTCTCAAAGCAAATCTTATTCTATTTGATTGATCTACATAGAAGGGTGTCCAAACTTGTGAAGCATACTCCAAGGGAGAGCGAACTAGACAATTATGTAACGAAATGGTGACATAAGGGCCATTAACTCTTTTGACCACTCTTTATAAATCGCAATATAGAGTTTGATTTATTGACGATAGCGGTGATGTGTATATTAAACTCCATTTCAGCGTCAAAATAAACACCAAGATCTTTCAACTTTAAAATTGTCTACAAGAGAGAGAGTGTACCCAGGCATAGTATACTTACAATTTAAAGGAACACGTTTTCTTGAAAATGTCATATGCTTGTTTTCTTGAAAATGTCAGATTCAAATCTTTTTTAAAACACCATATGGTAAAACTATTTAAATCGGTTTGTAGTGAAAACGAATCGCAAATAAAGAATTTTCATGTCGCCAGCATATATTAATATTTTACTACCTCGAATACATGTTCTTGCATCGTTAATAGCAAGTACAAATAATATACAGCCGTATTTATAAAAGCATTTTAGAGGTTGCCTAACTTTAGGCAACCTTTAAGTACTGCCTAAGTGCAAAATCGGTATTTATAATCGATTTTCACATTTAGGCAACGTTGCCTAAAGGCCGCCTAACTTAAGCGCGAGGGAACCCTGCCTAGAGGCTGCCTAAGGAATTTTCATTTCATTTTCATTTTGACGTTTCAATCTGGAAATTTATTTTGAGATTTTGGGTGGTGGTTTGCAATAAAGTGAAAATATTTAAATAAGAATGGACTCAAGCTACATTTCATTTGTAAATGATTTAAGTGTAGCGAATATTATAAATTCATACATGCCAACTAGTAGGAGACCAAAAATACACAAAACGCTTACTCGGTGATGGGGGCTATGCCTACTCCAACATTCTTTTCACTCCACTGTTGAATCCTCAAACTATTTCCGAACAGCAATATAACATTGCCCATAAAGCTCCATGTTCTTCCTTTAAGATATTTGTTTACATGCTGTCAAACCCAAAAAAAAAGAGGCTACAATCCTTTAAATTAATATCCTCAAAATATAGGCCTTATGGCGATGAAATACAGAAAATGACATTGTCACAATATATTGCTCAGACAGTTTCTCAAAATCTTGTGTGGTTCGACAAAAAACAACGTATTTCTATTGCTAATGCCTTGGGATGGGGTATACAAATGGTTTTTGTAAGAAAACGCCCCCAAAATGTGGGCGTAGGTGAAAATGATCTATGGACAAAATGTTTATATTACCCTTTCGGAAGTATTTGCATCAAAATTTTTTTCGAAAGTTTTAAAATTTGGACAAAAAGCGTTTTTTACTAAAAACGCCCCCAAAAAGTGGGCGTGGCAAAAAACTTTGTATGAACGAAATATAGATATTAGGATTGTCTAAATATGCTACTCAGACACTTTTTTGAAATTCCTTATGGTTTGGCCAAAAAATAAGTTTTCCTTAAAAGGGGGCGTGGCAGTTTGCGGATTTCAAAAATTTTTACACTTGCTCTGGTGGCACGGACGAGGATCCTATATACCAAATTTCATTATCCTAGCTCAAAATTTAAGGCCCAAAAACCGCTGACGAACAGACAGACGGACGGACGGACGGACAGACAGACATGGCTAATTCGACTCAGCTAGCGATTCTGAGTCGATCCATATACTTTGAGGTATATGTAGCAAAATTATTTCTCTATGTTACAAACTAAGTATCAAAACTAATATACCCCCCTATGGGATAGGGTATAAACATATGAGAGGCTACAATCCGCTATGCGGTTCGTTGAATACCCTATCCCATCCCAGCCTTTAAATTAATATCCTCAAAATATAGGCCTTATGGCGATGAAATACAGAAAATGACATTGTCACAATATATTGCTCAGACAGTTTCTCAAAATCTTGTGTGGTTCGACAAAAAACAACGTATTTCTATTGCTAATGCCTTGGGATGGGGTATACAAATGGTTTTTGTAAGAAAACGCCCCCAAAATGTGGGCGTAGGTGAAAATGATCTATGGACGCTATCGAAAACAAAGTGATGAAGGGGGCATTATCCAAATTTAAATTAAAACATAGAGATGGCTACAATCTTCTGTGCGGATCGTTTAATACCCTATCCCATCCCATCGTTAAAATTAATATCCCCAAAATGTATGGCCATGAAATATAGAAAATAACGTTGTCACAACACTGCTCAGAAAGTTCAGCAAAATAATAGGGCGTGGGTTAAAATGGTCTAAAAAGGAAATGTTCATATCGATTTTATTAAAGTTTTTGTTGCAAAAGTTTTTTCAAATATTTAAAAATTTGACCGAAAAAGGTTTTTTACTAAAAACGCCCCCAAAAAGTGGGCGTGGCTAACAACGTTATATGGACGAAATATAAATATCAGACAGTGTTTCAAAATTCGTCAAAATTTAAGACCTAAAAACGGTGACATACAGACAGACAGACAGACGGACAGACAGTCTACGTTGAGCCAAAGGCAACAACTACATTAGTTTAATTCGACACTTCTGGGGATGCAAATTTTGTACATCATCCCATGAAAATCTCTCTCACTCTCAAAGCAAATCTTATTCTATTTGATTGATCTACATAGAAGGGTGTCCAAACTTGTGAAGCATACTCCAAGGGAGAGCGAACTAGACAATTATGTAACGAAATGGTGACATAAGGGCCATTAACTCTTTTGACCACTCTTTATAAATCGCAATATAGAGTTTGATTTATTGACGATAGCGGTGATGTGTATATTAAACTCCATTTCAGCGTCAAAATAAACACCAAGATCTTCCAACTTTAAAATTGTCTACAAGAGAGAGAGTGTACCCAGGCATAGTATACTTACAATTTAAAGGAACACGTTTTCTTGAAAATGTCATATGCTTGTTTTCTTGAAAATGTCAGATTCAAATCTTTTTTAAAACACCATATGGTAAAACTATTTAAATCGGTTTGTAGTGAAAACGAATCGCAAATAAAGAATTTTCATATTAATATTTAATATTTTTTATTAATATTTTACTACCTCGAATACATGTTCTTGCATCGTTAATAGCAAGTACAAATAATATACAGCCGTATTTATAAAAGTATTTTAGAGGTTGCCTAACTTTAGGCAACCTTTAAGTACTGCCTAAGTGCAAAATCGGTATTTATAATCGATTTTCACATTTAGGCAACGTTGCCTAAAGGCCGCCTAACTTAAGCGCGAGGGAACCCTGCCTAGAGGCTGCCTAAGGAATTTTCATTTCATTTTCATTTTGACGTTTCAATCTGGAAATTTATTTTGAGATTTTGGGTGGTGGTTTGCAATAAAGTGAAAATATTTAAATAAGAATGGACTCAAGCTACATTTCATTTGTAAATGATTTAAGTGTAGCGAATATTATAAATTCATACATGCCAACTAGTAGGAGACCAAAAATACACAAAACGCTTACTCGGTGATGGGGGCTATGCCTACTCCAACATTCTTTTCACTCCACTGTTGAATCCTCAAACTATTTCCGAACAGCAATATAACATTGCCCATAAAGCTCCATGTTCTTCCTTTAAGATATTTGTTTACATGCTGTCAAACCCAAAAAAAAACATATGAGAAGGCTACAATCCGCTGTGCGGATCGTTGAATACCCTATCCCATCCTATCCATAAAACTAAAATCCCCAAAAAAGGGGACATGGCTTAAAACACGATGTGGATAAATAGAAAAAATGATAAAGTGACGACAAATTCTACAGACTGCTTACAAAACACTTTAACGGTTCTACATAAGACAAGGTTTTCTCTTGCATATGTTATGGGGTAGTGTATAAAAATGGTTTTTATATAAAAACGCCCCCAAAAAGTGGGCGTGGGTTAAAATGGTATATAGACGAAATGTTCATATTAATAATGTTAATGATTCTGCATCAAAATTTTTTTCGAAAAATTTAAAATTTGACCGAAAACTGTTTTTTATTGAAAACGCCCCCAAAAAGTGGGCGTGGCAAAAAACTTTATATGGACGAAATATAGATATTAATAATGTCTAAATATGTTGTTCAGAAACTTTTTTAAAATTCCTTACGGTTTGGTCAAAAACTGAGTTTTTCTTAAAAGGGGGCGTGGCAGTGGGCGGATTTCAAAAATGTTTACACTTGTTCTGTAGGCAGAGACGAGGATCCTATATACCAAATTTCATTATCCTAGCTCAAAATTTAAGGCCTAAAAATCGGTGACGTACAGACGGACGGACGGACGGACGGACGGACGGACGGACGGACGGACAGACAGACATGGCTTAATCGACTCAGCTAGCGATTCTGAGTCGATCCATATACTTTGAGGTATATGTAGCAAAATTATTTCTCTATGTTACAAACTAAGTATCAAAACTAATATACCCCCCTATGGGATAGGGTATAAAGAGGCTACAATCCTTTAAATTAATATCCTCAAAATATAGGCCTTATGGCGATGAAATACAGAAAATGACATTGTCACAATATATTGCTCAGACAGTTTCTCAAAATCTTGTGTGGTTCGACAAAAAACAACGTATTTCTATTGCTAATGCCTTGGGATGGGGTATACAAATGGTTTTTGTAAGAAAACGCCCCCAAAATGTGGGCGTAGGTGAAAATGATCTATGGACAAAATGTTTATATTACCATTTTGGAAGTATTTGCATCAACATTTTTTTCGAAAGTTTTAAAATTTGGACAAAAAGCGTTTTTTACTAAAAACGCCCCCAAAAAGTGGGCGTGGCAAAAAACTTTGTATGAACGAAATATAGATATTAGGATTGTCTAAATATGCTACTCAGACACTTTTTTGAAATTCCTTATGGTTTGGCCAAAAAATAAGTTTTCCTTAAAAGGGGGCGTGGCAGTGGGCGGATTTCAAAAATGTTTACACTTGTTCTATATACCAAATTTCATTATCCTAGCTCAAAATTTAAGGCCCAAAAACCGCTGACGAACAGACAGACGGACGGACGGACGGACGGACAGACAGACATGGCTAATTCGACTCAGCTAGCGATTCTGAGTCGATCCATATACTTTGAGGTATATGTAGCAAAATTATTTCTCTATGTTACAAACTAAGTATCAAAACTAATATACCCCCCTATGGGATAGGGTATAAAAATAAAAATACTGAAACTAAAGTTCATTTTCAAACAAAACACATAGAAATCTGACCAACGTCGGAATTTCTTTTAAATTTTATATTTTTATAAAATATAATACATATGAAAAATAAATTGCTGATTAGTCTAACGACTAGGTGCGATTCCTTGAAGATATACAAAAGTCAGTCTTCGGGAGGTTTTTAGTTCGGGTCAAAGTCCCTCACTATTGCAGAAGGTTCCCTCGCGATAAAACCTCTGCAATGACTTTCGATGATTTTTCCTACCAACGAAAACAAAAACATATGAGAAGGCTACAATCCGCTGTGCGGATCGTTGAATACCCTATCCCATCCTATCCATAAAACTAAAATCCCCAAAAAAGGGGACATGGCTTAAAACACGATGTGGATAAATAGAAAAAATGATAAAGTGACAACAAATTCTACAGACTGCTTACAAAACACTTTAACGGTTCTACATAAGACAAGGTTTTCTCTTGCATATGTTATGGGGTAGTGTATAAAAATGGTTTTTATATAAAAACGCCCCCAAAAAGTGGGCGTGGGTTAAAATGGTATATAGACGAAATGTTCATATTAATAATGTTAATGATTCTGCATCAAAATTTTTTTCGAAAAATTTAAAATTTGACCGAAAACTGTTTTTTATTGAAAACGCCCCCAAAAAGTGGGCGTGGCAAAAAACTTTATATGGACGAAATATAGATATTAATAATGTCTAAATATGTTGTTCAGAAACTTTTTTAAAATTCCTTACGGTTTGGTCAAAAACTGAGTTTTTCTTAAAAGGGGGCGTGGCAGTGGGCGGATTTCAAAAATTTTTACACTTGTTCTGTAGGCAGAGACGAGGATCCTATATACCAAATTTCATTATCCTAGCTCAAAATTTAAGGCCTAAAAATCGGTGACGTACAGACGGACGGACGGACGGACGGACGGACGGACAGACAGACATGGCTTAATCGACTCAGCTAGCGATTCTGAGTCGATCCATATACTTTGAGGTATATGTAGCAAAATTATTTCTCTATGTTACAAACTAAGTATCAAAACTAATATACCCCCCTATGGGATAGGGTATAAAAAAGTTAATGTTGTTATCGTATCCACAACATGAATTGCTTTGCATATTACATACTCAGTGCAGTATTACACTGGATCCAGGGTTATCTTCGCGCATGAAATGTTTATCTACGTATAACAAATCGTAAGTTTATTTCCAGTACCAATATGACATTATGTTCGTATACCAGGAAATCCGGCGGATTGTGCTACAATCAACTGTTTAATACCCTATCCCATCCCATCCTTAAAATGCGTATCCCCAAATTCATCAGAAGTATCAGACACGTTTTCATAATTCCTTACGGTTTGAAAAAAAAAAACAATGTTTTTCTAAAAAAGGGGCGTGGCAGTAGGCGGATTTCAAAACGTGTACACTTGTTCTGCTGGGAGCAACAAAGAGCACGTGTTTCAAATTTCATCATTCTAGCTCAAAATTTAAGGCAAATTTTGATGCAGAATAATTAGTAATATTAATATAAACATTTCATCTATAGATCATTTTAGCCCACGCCCACTTTTTGGGGGCGTTTTCTTACAAAAACCGTTTGTATACCCTATCCCATAGCATATGCAGGAGGAAAACGATGTGTTTTGTCAAACAACAAAATATTCTGATAAACTGTTTGAACAATATATTGTTGTGACAATATCATTTTCTATATTATAGGCTAATAAAGCCCACTTTTTGGAGATATTAATTTTAAGGATGGGATGGGATAGGGTATTCAACGATCCGCACAGCGGATTGTAGCCTTCTCATATGTTTTTGTACACACTTTAAACTCGGTATACGGGGAGTGGATTTTTGTCGCCTTCTACGACAGACATGCCTAACCTGGGGTATATTCTGACTCCTAACCTGAAGGGGTTCTGACCCCAACCACTTTTAAGGAATAAATACTCCATACAAAGAACTCTCAGAATATCGCTCCTGAATACCATCATCCAAAACCGAGTTGAAAATGTCTCAACAACCAAATCAGTGACAGGCTGTCCAAAATTAAACCCGGTTGATGGATGTAAAACATGATAGTCGAAGTAGCCTATAATCTTTAAGTTTGAATTACTCTTTGCGTGAGTTTCGGATATTAAGCAGACGTCGATATCTTATTGTTGCATAAACAATTCAAGTTCTCCAAGTCTCTGCCAAAGGCCATTGGTATTCCACGTAAGAATTTTAAAAAATCTATTCTTGTTGAAGGTGGAGTACGTCTGTTGCGAAAACTAATTTCAAGCTTAACTAGCCTGTCGAAAATAAGTTTATTCGTTTCGCTTTGTTCCTCAAGTTTTGAAAGTATAATCGAAAAAAGGTTAGAAATAGGGTCAGATGAGATATTTATATGATCGTTACAGGATACTGTAGGTTGGGCATACGTATGTAAATTTGGATTTGGATGTACAAGATCCGACCGCATTTCTGATGGCCGCGGTATTTGTTTAAATTTTGTTTTTTCTATTGTAGCCTGTTTTGGCTTTGTGATAAGCTTATGCATGATTTTAGGCTTTTGCGCAGTTTAGTTTAATTTCTGTGAATTTTTGCTAGTAGATTTCGTCCGTCTTTTTTGCAACTCTTTAGCTACTTCGCAGCCGGGATAATTTGCGAATTGATCGCCTTTACAATTTATGCAAATAGCAGGAGTTTTCTTATCTATACTGCAATCATGGTTTCCAGCACATTTTACACACCGCGGCTCTTTCTGACAATAGGTTTGCGTATAATTATATCCTCGGCAGCGCTTCCACTGAGGAACTAATTTTGAATATTTACTCATTGTCTGCTTTTAAGATCGTAAACTATGTCATCCTTTAAGCACTACGAATGTAACCCTCTAGCTACAACACGTAAAGGCCTTTCAGATTTATTCTCACATGAATACCATTCTCTTTTATCGGTATTTAGTTTGCGTGGGTCTTTAACGCAGACTTTTCATGTATTTATTATACCCTATCCCATAGGGGTATATTAGTTTTGATACATAGTTTGTAACATAGAGAAATAATTTAGCTACATATACCTCAAAGTATATGGATCGACTCAGAATCGATAGCTGAGTCGATTTAGCCATGCCTGTCCGTCCGTCCGTCAGTCACCAGTTTTTGGGCTTTAAATTTTGAGCTAGAATGATAAAATTTGGTACACGTGGTCTTTGTTGTTCCCAGCAGAACAAGTGTAAACATTTTGAAATCCGCCCACTGCCACGCCCCCGTAGTTTTTGGCCAAACCGTAAGGAATCTTAAAAAAGTGTCTGAGAAGCGTAGTTAGACAATCGTTATATCTATATTTCGGTCATATAAAGTTTTTTGCCACGCCCACTTTTTAGTGGCGTTTTTAATAAAAAACGTTTTACAGTCAAATTTTAAAATTTTCGAAAAAGAATTTTGATGCAGAATAATTAGTAATATTATTATAAACATTTTGTCTATAGATCATTTGAACCCACGTCTACTTTTAGGGGGCGTTATTATATAAAAACCATTTTTATACACTACCCCATAA
The DNA here is from genome assembly GCA_932526625.1 of Rhingia campestris. Taxonomy (NCBI): domain Eukaryota; kingdom Metazoa; phylum Arthropoda; class Insecta; order Diptera; family Syrphidae; genus Rhingia; species Rhingia campestris. The sequence goes on along the minus strand of OW052186.1, from coordinate 31,905,651 downwards.
CATATGCAGGAGAAAAACCTTGTCTTTTGTAGAACCGTACAATTTGTTGTGACATTGTCATTTTCTAGATATAATCCCCATCGAGTTGTCCACATTTTGGGGATATTAGTTTTACAAATGTAATGGGATAGGGTATACAACGATCCGCACAGCGGATTGAAGCCCTCTCATATGTTTTTAAGTGAAGTTACGTGGTAGCCCGATAATGGCGACGATTTTATCAATCAATGTATGCAATTTGTTATAGTCGTCAATACCGATTACATTGATTGGCTGTAATTATTAATATTCTCTTTATCCTGATTTATTTATATACAGCTTTCATTTTCTTCACGCTTCAGCTTTCATTATTTCTTTAGAATCCAGTCGGTTTCCCGTCTGAGATCTTCTTCATTCGTATAAAATACAAATTTTTGTCGCAATAGGCTCGTTAGTACCCAGGGCCGAGCTTTCTCACAACCATTCATGTGTGCGTGTGAACTTTTTGAAAGATGGCGGGACCTCCTGTTTTATGCCGACTCCGAACGGCTAAGTTGAGATAAGCTTTACTTGACAATTGATACTACTAGTATGATTTGTCAGATGATCACGAGAGGAGGGCCAGTGAAAAATCATTAAGGTGTTGCTACGGCTGGGAATCGAAGCCAGACCTTCGGCGAGGCAGTTCATCGCACTAACCAGCTCGTCACTGAGCCCATCATTCGTCATTCGTATGGTATTCTGAATTAACGGGACCGTTCGCATTTGGTTTTGATTCATAAGATAATTTTAATGAACTCTTTAGGATCACGTTTTCATCACGTTTTCATCGTGGAGAATTTCTTTCCTACGCTCTTCGTAAAGCAGTTCAACTATGTTAAGTCTTGTTCGAAGAACGTCGTTTTCGTCACTAAGGCTTTTATTTTTCATTGACTCTCGTGGTTTGTGAGCCGACACTTCTAGAGTTGTCAAGCTCCTAGAGACGCATATATTTTTTGAGGTCCAGATGTTGGTGACCTCGTTACTCTTGAACTTTTCAGGGTTACGCGATTCCAATAAGTGGCTTTCACAAGAATCACCTGACCTCCGAAGGGGGTGGATTTTCCACTGAAGCTGAATTGCCACCTACGGTTTTTAATTTTTTTTGTTGTACTCATTGCATTTTTGTGGTATTGTATACATTTTACACTCGGTATACGGGGAGTGGATTTTAGTTGCCCTCAACGATAGGCATCACATACCTCGGGTATATTCTGACCCCTAACCCGAAGGGATTAAATGCATATAAATACCAACACAAGTATCCGAACAGATTAAAACGTTGAATAAAATGTTTAATATTTGTTGACTGCATCCAGATTAAAATTCTGAAAGTTGGTGGCCCATCAGGACAGTACTACGTTAAAAGAGAGGGATACTATTCGCTTAATACCTAAGTAGTGAGCGACGCTTCTCTTCAAATTAATGATATTGTGTGCCACTGGAGAAAAAGTACCTAAGATTCACGATTTTTTAGTTAATGATGATGATGAACGTCTATATCATATAGCGCATATTGCAACACGTAACAAAATGTATTTCCAACAACAAATTGTAAAGTATGAAGTATGGAGTTTTGTTGGTTCCCAACACAATTTAACAACACAACACCAGACAACACCAATCAACACCAGAGCAAAAAACACAAAAATTAAAAAATTGTAAAACACAAAAACATGTAAATGGGAATTGCACATTTGACATTGATGTAGGCCAAATCGGCATATTGAACTAGTCATCGAGATATGTATAAGTAATTGTAACGAATATCGCAGATGACTAGTTTAAATATGATCAATTGATAAGCCGACGATAAAAACTCGCGCGTGTGCGTTTACGAATTTTATTAAAGTAAAACTCGGAGAAACAATAAAACGAGCGTTGTAATCACGGGAAAAATAAAAAACAAACTAAATGTCAAATGTCAAATTTACAATAACAATAAGCATTACAATGCACTCTCTCACCCTCACATGTAATTTCAAAAATGTCACACTTGTTGTCGGACAATTGCCTTTAACAACCAAGTTAATAAGAGACAAGGAGAGAATGCATTGTATAGAATATGTACTACCTCTAACCCTCACATCACATAGGGGGCATTAATGTTAAAATAGGTCACACACACACACATGTGATCATACATAGTTCTCATGAAGCAAAATAACGTTTAGTAAATAAATAAACTAATTTTCAAGTTCAAGGCTAAAGTGCACTGACCGAATCATTTTGGAAATGGAACAATGTATCATGTACAGTAGCGATCAACGGCGATGCTTCATGGGAACTAGTGTGAACAAATTACGACACTTGTCATCTTACAGTCAACCGATTAACATCAATATAATAAATTTATAACGAGTTATCCAAGTGTCGAGTTTTTCAATCGCGCATAATTTCACTAACGCTTTGTTACAAGACAGCTCTCTTGTAACAATTTTTTTCTAAGATCATCTCAGCTGTAATAAAAAAAGTGAAGTAAGGCATACCCGATCATCAACGGAGTGCCAAGGACGATTCAAACGATATTTCATCGTCATCAATCGCAGTGAGGAACTGTGCAACGCAAAGACTTCTGCAACTGTAACTCATAGTTTCTTAAACTGAAGTTGCAGTTGCAAAAGCAAATTAAGGTAGAAATTTTTCCTTTCGAACTTTGCTCAAGTAATTGACCAACACATTTTATGCCGTAATACTCGGAATACAACGAGTCATCCAATGGATTCATAGTGGTACATCGATCCTGCATCCAACGGATTCATATGTTACATCGATCCTGCATCCAACGGATTCATAGTGGTACATCGATCCACAAGTAGTACAACGGTCTAAAAGCAGTACAGCAATCTGCAAGTGAAAGTGAAAGTGACCAACATCATCAAACACAGCTAGAATCTGTGCACCAAAAAGCTTTCTGCAACTGTAACTCATAGTCACCGATACTGAAGTTGCAGTTGCAAAAGCAAATTAAGGTAGGAAATTGTTTCCTCTAGTACCTTTATCTTTTGCTAATAAACAAATTATTTCATGCAGTAAATACTCAATATCAACGAGTCAACGATTTCTGCCAAACGGCATCATAGTGGTACAGTGATATGCAAGCGGTACATATTTATTCAAGCGGCACAACTGAAAGCGGTACAACTGTCTTCAAGCGGTATAACTGAAAGCGGTACAACCAGCCAACAGCCTGAAAGCGGTAAAACGCCAGCAATTCAAATTACAACGGCCAACAATCACAGCAAGGAAAACTGTGCAATGCAAAGCCTTATGCAACTGTAACTGAGAGTTACCGATACTAAAGTTACGGTTGCAAAGCAATTTAAGGTAGGAATTTATTTCCTTTTATCAATCCTTTTTGCAATTTGAATATATTTTAATATCTAAGCATATTAATTAAGTACTTAAACCTAATATATTTAAACCTAATACATATATTCAAATATTGAAATAAAAAGAGTGATTTAAAAGAATAAGCATGTCGAAACTGGTCAAGTCCATCGAAAGACAAGAACGTATTCTCGAAGAATTATCCGCGGATTTTGCAGAATACCAAAATCAGACCGAATCGCGTAAAGCAAGGGGTTATGTGAACGCGTGTTCAACAGACGTTGATGAAAAGTTTAAATGTGTTAAGAGTTTACATACCGCAATTGTTAGTAACGCGGCTGATCCGCTTAAAGACAAATATTTCGCGGATGAAATATATGCTAAAATTAAGCGTATATTTTTTCAGTTAGCGGTATGATAAACGATGACATTGAACAATTTTCGAACGCAAACAGTGCTAATTTGGATATTTCTCGTCTAAATACCACAAAATCTGCGGTGTCGGAGATTCGTCTTCCGCGAATCCATATTAAACCATTTTCCGGCAAACCCGAAGACTGGATCGAATTCCATAACGTTTTTGAAAACTTAATAGATCAAAACGTCGATCTATCGGACATTCAAAAACTTCAATTTCTTAAATCATCGTTGGGTGACAAACCCGGTGATTTGATATCACATCTTCCAGTCGATGGCAAAAGCTATGCATCGGCTTGGGAAATTATCACTGATAGGTTCCAAAATAAAAGGAAATTAGTGAACACCCAATTAAAAATACTATTAGAACAGCAAAAGATTCAATTTGAGTCTGCTGAAAGTTTAAAATCCTTGCATGACATAAGCAACCAGTGAATCCATGCTCTTTCCAATTTGGAAATAAATATCGAGTCATGGGATCCCATACTGATATTCATCACATATCAGAAACTCCCAAAAGTAACGCAAAGAGATTGGGAGAAAACCTTTTTAGCGTTCATTGAGGGAAGATTCAGTTCTCTCGAAAACTATATGGAATCGAACACAGGTTCTAAACAACAATTACCATCGACATCATTTCGAAAAGCTACATCTAACAACTACCACATTAAGGCAAAAAGCGAAAACAAACAATTTCGCTGTCGACTCTGCGATGGCGCACATAGCATACGTCATTGCAAAAAAATTTTAAACTTGAGCATCAAACTGCGTAAAGAGTTAATAACGCAAAATTCCATGTGCTTCAATTGTTTGGGGTACGATCATCAAGTGAATAATTGCGCTAGCATCAATCGATGTTTCAAAAGCAAATCAAAGCATCACACGTTAATTCACATTGATGGATCCCCACAAAATACTCCACAAAATACTTCACAACATGTTCAACAACAGAAACATCAAAATGTGCAAAATCATTATTGCCAACAATCTCTCAACTCTTTTCCCAACAACTATATTGGGGCGAGTAATGCTAATGTCATCAATACATCAGCGAATCCAAATCAAGTCAATCAATTGAACCAAAATGCGATTCCCTATGCTCCGATGAAACAAGATCATCAACAACCTTCAACATCGCAAAATCTTATGTGCACACCCTATATGCAAACCCAAAACCCACCGACTCCGATTCCGAACAACCCACAATACAACATTAACACCCACTTTAACAAAATACAATCGAAAGCATTGTTAGCTACTGCACTGGTCAAGGTCATGGCTCAGAATGGCAGTTCTTACATCTTAAGGGCATTGATTGACCCTGGCTCAGAAGCGACATTTGTCACTAAATGTCTCTCAGTTGCTCAACCTGAAGAGGCAAAAAACTTCAGCACAAGTAACAGGCTTAGGGCAGACTTCAACAGGTATATCAAAATACCAAGTTGAAGTCACATTTTGCTCATTGGTAAAGCCATCATTTTCTCTCTGTGCTAAGGCATTTGTATTTAAACAATTGACCTCCATCCTACCCACACACCAAGTGAAAACTAATGGGTCGACCCATCTAAGGAATCTACAACTAGCCGATCCCTCGTTCAGCACACCGGGAAGATTGATATGCTGCTGGGGGCAGACGCTTATGCATCTATTATCTTAGAGGGACTTGTAAAGGGAAAAAAGGGAGCTCCAGTAGCTCAATGCACCGAATTAGGGTGGATTCTTACGGGAAACACCAACAACTCTGATGATGGTAGTGGCAGAATAATTCAAAACCATTTTAACTCCTTAGACACTGAACTGAAAAGGTTCTGGGAGTTGGAAGAAGACCTGGAAGAAAGAAAGTTTACGCAGGAAGAAGAAATGTGCGAACAACATTTCCGAAGAACTTGTAAACCAAGAGACGACGGTAGGTACGAAGTTCAGTTACCATTCAAGAACGATAGTCGTCCCGATCTCGGTAACTCAAAGAGACCTGCGTTAGCCAGATTCTTTCAGATTGAAAAACGACTGGCTACGAATCAGAAACTTAGGGAGAGATACACTGAATGCATCCAAGAGTATCTCACACAAGGGCACATGGAAGAAGTCATTAACGATGTGCATACCTCGACAGGTGAGCACTATTTTTTGCCGCATCACGCAGTCTTTAAAGAAGCGAGCACCACCACAAAACTACGCGTGGTGTATGATGCATCCTGCAAAACGTCGAAGCGTGAATCTCTTAACGACAACTTGATGGTTGGACCACGCTTGCAAGCAGACATTATAGAACTTCTGGCAAGGTGGAGGAAATTCAAGGTGGCATTCGTGGCTGACATCAGTATGATGTACAGGCAAATTTGGATGGCACCTGCTGATACCCCTTATCAGCTGATCTTATGGAGAACTAATAGTTCAAACCCTCTAAAGACATTCGTGCTGAAAACTGTCACATTCGGCACGGCATCAGCACCATTCCTCGCAGTTCGAACACTACATCAGCTAGCGGCTGATGTAAAGAACTCGCATCCCCACGTTAGCAAGACACTCACCGAAGGTTTCTACGGGGATGATCTCATTTACGGATCAAACAACGAATCCGATGCAATCCAACTCCAAGGAGATGTTTTGGAAATTTTGAAATCCGCTGGATTTCCGCTCAGAAAGTGGGCGAGCAACTCGACAAGAGTTTTAGAGCAGATACATGAAAGGGAAAGAGAAATAAATCTTCCTTTGAAATTTGACTCTACAGCTGCCATCAAAACCCTCGGCATCCGATGGCACCCGGCACAAGATGCCTTCAATTTCAAAATCACTTTACCTGCAGTAAAGACATACACCAAACGCTCAGTGTTAGCGGATATAGCCCGTCTTTTTGACCCTCTCGGGTGGATCTCCCGTTGCATCATCAAGGCGAAACTGATTCTTCAACAGCTCTGGCTTCAAGAGTTAGGCTGGGATACCCCAATCCCTACAGAGACGAGAGATCTTTGGGTGAACCTACGCAATGGGTTTATGGCTCTTGAGACCATCCAAATATCAAGGTGGATTCATTATGAAGACTCCGATCAGGTGCAATTGCACGGTTTAAGCGATGCCTCTGAGAAAGCGTATGCAGCTAGAATCATCAAAAAGGACGAAGAACACATACACATCCTCGCATCGAAAACAAGAGTAGCACCAGTTAAATGCATCTCACTTCCAAGGCTAGAACTGTGTGCAGCGTTGCTCTTAGCAAAGCTTCTGCGGCTCATATCACGTGCAATGCAATTCAACAATCCTGAAGTCTTTGCATGGAGCGATTCAACGATCACTTTGGCATGGATTAAAGGAACTCCATTAACACGAACAACTTTCGTTGCTAACCAAGTGTCTGAAATCCAAATGCTCACCAGCCCTACGAGTTGGAGACACGTCACATCAAAAGAGAATCCTGCCGACATATGCTCACGAGGACGGCTACCAGAAGAGCTCATCAACGATCAGCTATGGTGGTATGGTCCCAAATTTTTACAAAATTTCTCGCTGGCTGATCTACCAGCTGCAATTCCAATCGACACAGATCTGGAATTAAAGAAAACAGGTAACCAAATTGATTTACAAGACAGTTTCTATCAAACAAACCTCATCCATATGAAGTCGCATTTCACACTTGTTGTAGCACACTGAGGCTTGACAAAACATATTTTGAGCAATACTCTACTTTACGACGACTCATTCGCAACTCATTTAATGATGGATGAGTCCTTTGTTTTCCGTGATTAAAAAACTTTTGTTTTCTGTGTTTTTGTATTTTTATATATTTAATTTTACTGTGTTCGTCGTTTTATTTTAGGGTTTTTCTTTTTGTACAATTTGCTGTGCTTGGCTCGTTGTGTGGTTGGCGCGGTGGTCAAAAAGCGAATGATGATCGAAAAGGTGGTGGCGTGCACAGACACGAAAATGCCCCATTTCCATATGTTCCGCACTGCGTGAACATTGGGAGGTGTTCTATTTATGCACCGCCAGTGCTGCCACTTTTCGCTTGAACATTACTGGCCGCCTTGACGCAACGCGTTAAAAATACTGATATTACATATCTCTAATGCTAAATTTTAACATTTGTGAGTGTTATATTCTAATACATTTTTTTTTATATATTTCAGGAATGTACATATATTTCATAAACCTAATGCGACAATGTAAAATAAACAAAATTTTTTTTTTTTAAACGAGTAAGTGTATACGATGATGAGGCACAGTTCTGTATACACATATGTATTGATTTGTACAAAATTTGTACTCAGAGTTAAAAGTTAGAGTTTAGTAAATTGTTCTTTTACACATGTGCAATTCTAAGCGCGCTATACTATTTCGTATTTATTCGATATGAAGAGAGATTTATTAACGCAGTAAAATTCACGAGAGTAGGAATGGTTATGGGATAACCTCTATTTATTGATCAGTATCTATAAGTCAATACCCGACAAAAAACAATTATAAGTAGCGTTAAGGAGTACAATTTTACTTGGAAAACGAAACTTTAGGTAACATTTCGTAGACCAAGCTTAGCTTTTATAAAAGTGTTAACGTGATTCATTAGGGAACACCATTTTGGACGATTCTTCGAGAATTTTATTAACCGGTTATAAACCCGAACTATATCGCTTTTAACACGTAATGCTTTATGCCACGAAGAAAAACGTCGCAATATCTGTTGAAAGGTTATCTCTGCGTGATGGGGTAAAAAATGTGTAGACACTTCAGAAGATTTAGTGATCTCTTGAGGCGATGTTTTCAAGAGAGTCCGTTTAGTTCGCACAAACCGCTTCACAGCTAAATCCCGAGAAACACCAAGTTGCATTTTCATTGGAAAATCTGGATTGAATGGTAGACGGACTGAAGGGCGACCATCAACGTCGCTGGAAGTTGTTGTGGGAACCAGGTTATCACAATACTGGTCGGCGGCTGACAAAAGGCGAGCCATGGGTTGCTCCTCCAATTCCCAGAACCGCTTGACTTGTTTATCTAACGATACTTCGTTAAAGTGTGAAAGATGAGTGGAATACGATGGTCTACGAGTTTCTATGGGCCCTACGAGTACCCAACCGAAGACTGTATTCTGGGCTATGAGAGTTGAATGAATGTTCGTTCTGATTCCCTCTAAAACAATTGCTGGATACAGATCAGCTCCGATTAACATATCGATTTTAGAGGGACGTGCAAAGAACGGGTCTGCTAAGGGGAAATCTAATTTGGCTGTTAAGATTTCTGATTCAAGTGAACATGAGGGCATGTCACCCGTAACATGTGTCAAAATGAATGCTTTAGTGAGAATCGAGACTTCAGGCCGCTGCTCTGCACATAAGGTGAATGTGCATACTTTAGATGTAGATGCGGTAACGGTTGCTGAAAGTCCGGTTATTTGCGCATTAACGGCTTGAGTTGATAGGTTGAGTCGTCGTTGTACGTTCTCGGACAGAAATGATACCTCGGATCCGGGATCAATAAGCGCCCTAATGTAGAATATGCCATTATTGGTGCGAATGCCTACCATGGCTGTCGCTAAGAGAACAGTACGTTGAGACGTGGCAAATAAATTAGTTTGAGAATGGTTCGATGTAATAGTGGACTGTAATGGACTTGTTCTAGATGTAAAAGTGTGTTATGTTTCTTGTTACATCTACCACAAGTGTTTTGACTTTTGCATTGTGCAAGAAGATGATTATAGCCTAGACAATTAAAGCAATAATTCAGTCGTCTGGCCGTAGCAATGCGATTAGAAATGTCTAAATTCAAAAAATCTGGACATTTCCGTAGATAGTGTTGACCATTGCAAAGCATGCACGTAATTCCTTTCACTTGTCGTGCATGAAAGGACTTCGATGATGCGTTTGGCTAAGGGGGATTTGATCTCGGTATCGATTTCGGTTTGATATCATAAATGGTTTCTAATGCTCGGTAGCGATTTGTCAGAAACTTGTTCATGTCTGACCACAATGGAATGTCAGTAGCATTTGACAAGCTTTGTTCCCACAAGGCAATAGTTGTATCAGGTAAACAAGATGAGCACAAGAAAACTAGTATGGGATCCCACTTGTCTACTTCTACGTTTTCTTTGGAGAGAGCAGTTATAGCGTCAGTTATGTCGCTTTGCAACTTTTTTATAGCACGACCCGATTCGGTAGTCACAAATGGAAGATTGAAGAGCGTTTTAATCTGGTTGTTAACGAGAATGCGTTTGTTCTCGTAATTTTCACGCAAAGCCTCCCACGCTAAATCAAAATTTGCATTTGTGAGTGCGAATTTACTTACAATGTGATGCGCATCAGATTTGGTTTTGGCACGCAAGTGGTACAATTTTTGAACGGCACTAAGTCGGCTATTGTTTTTATAGATTGCTGAGAACATGTCTCGAAAAGACGGCCACTCGAGATAATTCCCATGAAAAACGTCGCAGTCACAGGGTGGAACCCTAACCGAACTATGAAAATCGACGGAGTGTTTTTGCGCAACACCGAGAGTTGACGAAGCTCCTTGCTCACGTTCATCTTCTGAAGAATCTTCATGCAGCAGGACTCGTGCTTCTTTCGGTTTTGCGATAACTTTTGATACTGGTGTGGAGTTCTGATCCACCTCGAACTCTTCCATATACGATATTATGGTGCCTAAACAGGTGATGTATGTATCGAACGAGGAACGGTACTTCGATTTGGCAGCTTCGAGAAATTCTTTATCAATTTCAGAGCCAACTTGTTGTACGCAAATGCGGTAGTTCTCTTTAATTGCGGACCACAAGAGCGTTAACTCTGCTTTGTAAGCTTTTAATGTTGTCAGCGATAAATCTGAAATGGATTTCTCTTTGAAATGAGCATGAAACTCAACCAAATCGTCGTTTGAAGCGATAAAATCTTCTTGTACCGACATTTTATCACCGATTAAAGGAGGTTTGGAAACAAAGGAACGAGTGAACAAACCACGCTTGGTTGCAGCGTTCTAAAAATTGAAAAAAAGAGTACGAGTAAAAAACCACACTGGCGGACAGCGTTAGCAAAACGCAAAAATCGCGCAAGAAATGGCTGCGGTTCTAATAGAACCGATGAAGAACCACTCTACGTTATAGCAGTAGCTCAAGCATGCGGTTGCTTAAAAGAAATTGAAAAAAAAGAACGAGTGAACAAACCACGCTTGGACAGCGTTAGCAAAACGGCTGAAATTCCAATAGAACCGATGAAGAACCACCCTACGTTATAGCGGTAGATCAAGCATGCGGTTGCTTAAAGAAATTGAGAAAAAAAAGAACGATGAGAACCACACTAGCGGACAGCGTTAGCAAAACGGCTGAAATTCCAATTGAACCGATGAAGAACCACGCTACGTTATAGCGGTAGCTCAAGCATGCGGTTGCTTAAAGAAATTTGAGAAAAAAGAACGATTGAGAACCACACTAGCGGACAGCGTTAGCAAAACGGCTGAAATTCCAATTGAACCGATGAAGAACCACGCTACGTTATAGCGGTAGCTCAAGCATGCGGTTGCTTAAAGAAATTTGAGAAAAAAGAAGGATTGAGAACCACACTAGCGGACAGCGTTAGCAAAACGCCTGAAATTCCAATAAAACCGATGAAGAACCACGCTACGTTATAGCGGTAGCTCAAGCATGCGGTTGCTTAAATCTTGTAACAATTTTTTTCTAAGTTCATCTCAGCTTAGAACATGGTCCTTCGAGTTTTTTTTAAACAACCGCGGCCAATTAAAATTGTAATAAAAAAAGTGAAGTGAAGCATACCCGATCATCAACGGAGTGCCAAGGACGATTCAAACGATATTTCATCGTCATCAATCGCAGTGAGGAACTGTGCAACGCAAAGACTTCTGCAACTGTAACTCATAGTTTCTTAAACTGAAGTTGCAGTTGCAAAAGCAAATTAAGGTAGGAATTTTTCCTTTCGAACTTTGCTCAAGTAATTGACCAACACATTTTATGCCGTAATAATCGGAATACAACGAGTCATCCAATGGATTCATAGTGGTACATCGATCCTGCATCCAACGGATTCATATGTTACATCGATCCTGCATCCAACGGATTCATAGTGGTACATCGATCTACAAGTAGTACAACGGTCTAAAAGCAGTACAGCAATCTGCAAGTGAAAGTGAAAGTGACCAACATCATCAAACACAGCTAGAATCTGTGCACCAAAAAGCTTTCTGCAACTGTAACTTATAGTCACCGATACTGAAGTTGCAGTTTGAAAAGCAAATTAAGGTAGGAAATTTTTTCCTCTAGTACCTTTATCTTTTGCTAATAAACAATTTATTTCATGCAGTAAATACTCAATATCAACGAGTCAACGATTTCTGCCAAACGGCATCATAGTGGTACAGTGATATACAAGCGGTACATATTTATTCAAGCGGCACAACTGAAAGCGGTACAACTGTCTTCAAGCGGTATAACTGAAAGCGGTACAACCAGCCAACAGCCTGAAAGCGGTAAAACGCCAGCAATTCAAATTACAACGGCTGTTTCGAACACAAATCTTTGAAATTAAAAGAACATTATTGCAAGCGAATGTAGAGCAACATTGTATAGACACACTGTAGGATTAAGAGTTTTGTTTTATACATTTGTCAAGTATTGTATGTTCAGTCTTTTTATAACAGTGAAAGAGGAGAGAGGTAGTAAATAAAAGTGGTTTTTCTTCTATTGTTTTCCACTTAAAGTGAATTTGTTTTAATTATTTGTGGTTTGTGTTTAATCTGAGCTAAACATTTGTGGTTTGTATTTAATCTGAGCTAAACAACGGCCAACAATCACAGCAAGGAAAACTGTGCAATGCAAAGCCTTATGCAACTGTAACTGAGAGTTACCGATACTAAAGTTACGGTTGCAAAAGCAATTTAAGGTAGGAATTTATTTCCTTTTATCAATCCTTTTTGCAATTTGAATATATTTTAATATCTAAGCATATTAATTAAGTACTTAAACCTAATATACTTAAACCTAATATATTTAAACCTAATACATATATTCAAATATTGAAATAAAAAGAGTGATTTAAAAGAATAAGCATGTCGAAACTGGTCAAGTCCATCGAAAGACAAGAACGTATTCTCGAAGAATTATCCGCGGATTTTGCAGAATACCAAAATCAGACCGAATCGCGTAAAGCAAGGGGTTATGTGAACGCGTGTTCAACAGACGTTGATGAAAAGTTTAAATGTGTTAAGAGTTTACATACCGCAATTGTTAGTAACGCGGCTGATCCGCTTAAAGACAAATATTTCGCGGATGAAATATATGCTAAAATTAAGCGTATATTTTTTCAGTTAGCGGTATGATAAACGATGACATTGAACAATTTTCGAACGCAAAGAGTGCTAATTTGGATATTTCTCGTCTAAATACCACAAAATCTGCGGTGTCGGAGATTCGTCTTCCGCGAATCCATATTAAACCATTTTCCGGCAAACCCGAAGACTGGATCGAATTCCATAACGTTTTTGAAAACTTAATAGATCAAAACGTCGATCTATCGGACATTCAAAAACTTCAATTACTCAAATCATCGTTGGGTGACAAACCCGGTGATTTGATATCACATCTTCCAGTCGATGGCAAAAGCTATGCATCGGCTTGGGAAATTATCACTGATAGGTTCCAAAATAAAAGGAAATTAGTGAACACCCAATTAAAAATACTATTAGAACAGCAAAAGATTCAATTTGAGTCTGCTGAAAGTTTAAAATCCTTGCATGACATAAGCAACCAGTGCATCCATGCTCTTTCCAATTTGGAAAAAATATCGAGTCATGGGATCCCATACTGATATTCATCACATATCAGAAACTCCCAAAAGTAACGCAAAGAGATTGGGAGAAAACCTTTTTAGCGTTCATTGAGGGAAGATTCAGTTCTCTCGAAAACTATATGGAATCGAACACAGGTTCTAAACAACAATTACCATCGACATCATTTCGAAAAGCTACATCTAACAACTACCACATTAAGGCAAAAAGCGAAAACAAACAATTTCGCTGTCGACTCTGCGATGGCGCACATAGCATACGTCATTGCAAAAAAATTTTAAACTTGAGCATCAAACTGCGTAAAGAGTTAATTACGCAAAATTCCATGTGCTTCAATTGTTTGGGGTACGATCATCAAGCGAATAATTGCGCTAGCATCAATCGATGTTTCAAATGCAAATCAAAGCATCACACGTTAATTCACATTGATGGATCCCCACAAAATACTCCACAAAATACTTCACCACATGTTCAACAACAGAAACATCAAAATGTGCAAAATCATTATTGCCAACAATCTCTCAACTCTTTTCCCAACAACTATATTGGGGCGAGTAATGCTAATGTCATCAATACATCAGCGAATCCAAATCAAGTCAATCAATTGAACCAAAATGCGATTCCCTATGCTCCGATGAAACAAGATAATCAACAACCTTCAACATCGCAAAATCTTATGTGCACACCCTATATGCAAACCCAAAACACACCGAATCCGATTCCGAACAACCCACAATACAACATTAACACCCACTTTAACAAAATACAATCGAAAGCATTGTTAGCTACTGCACTGGTCAAGGTCATGGCTCAGAATGGCAGTTCTTACAACTTAAGGGCATTGATTGACCCTGGCTCAGAAGCGACATTTGTCACTGAAAATGTCTCTCAGTTGCTCAACCTGAAGAGGCAAAAAACTTCAGCACAAGTAACAGGCTTAGGGCAGACTTCAACAGGCATATCAAAATACCAAGTTGAAGTCACATTTTGCTCATTGGTAAAGCCATCATTTTCTCTCTGTGTTAAGGCATTTGTATTTAAACAATTGACCTCCATCCTACCCACATACCAAGTGAAAACTAATGGGTGGACCCATCTAAGGAATCTTCAACTAGCCGATCCCTCGTTTAGCACACCGGGGAAGATTGATATGCTGCTGGGGGCAGACGCTTATGCATCTATCATCTTAGAGGGACTTGTAAAGGGAAAAAAGGGAGCTCCAGTAGCTCAATGCACCGAATTAGGGTGGATTCTTACGGGAAACACCAACAACTCTGATGATGGTAGTGACAGAATAATTCAAAACCATTTTAACTCCTTAGACACTGAACTGAAAAGGTTCTGGGAGTTGGAAGAAGACCTGGAAGAAAGAAAGTTTACGCAGGAAGAAGAAATGTGCGAACAACATTTCCGAAGAACTTGTAAACGAAGAGACGACGGTAGGTACGAAGTTCAGTTACCATTCAAGAACGATAGTCGTCCCGATCTCGGTAACTCAAAGAGACCTGCGTTAGCCAGATTCTTTCAGATTGAAAAACGACTGGCTACGAATCAGAAACTTAGGGAGAGATACACTGAATGCATCCAAGAGTATCTCACACAAGGGCACATGGAAGAAGTCATTAACGATGTGCATACCTCGACAGGTGAGCACTATTTTTTGCCGCATCACGCAGTCTTTAAAGAGGCGAGCACCACCACAAAACTACGCGTGGTGTATGATGCATCCTGCAAAACGTCGAAGGGTGAATCTCTTAACGACAACTTGATGGTTGGACCACGCTTGCAAGCAGACATTATAGAACTTCTGGCAAGGTGGAGGAAATTCAAGGTGGCATTCGTGGCTGACATCAGTATGATGTACAGGCAAATTTGGATGGCACCTGCTGATACCCCTTATCAGCTGATCTTATGGAGAACTAATAGTTCAAACCCTCTAAAGACATTCGTGCTGAAAACTGTCACATTCGGCACGGCATCAGCACCATTCCTCGCAGTTCGAACACTACATCAGCTAGCGGCTGATGTAAAGAACTCGCATCCCCACGTTAGCAAGACACTCACCGAAGGTTTCTACGGGGATGATCTCATTTACGGATCAAACAACGAATCCGATGCAATCCAACTCCAAGGAGATGTTTTGAAAATTTTGAAATCCGCTGGATTTCCGCTCAGAAAGTGGGCGAGCAACTCGACAAGAGTTTTAGAGCAGATACCTGAAAGGGAAAGAGAAATAAATCTTCCTTTGAAATTTGACTCTACAGCTGCCATCAAAACCCTCGGCATCCGATGGCACCCGGCACAAGATGCCTTCAATTTCAAAATCACTTTACCTGCAGTAAAGACATACACCAAACGCTCAGTGTTAGCGGATATAGCCCGTCTTTTTGACCCTCTCGGGTGGATCTCCCGTTGCATCATCAAGGCGAAACTGATTCTTCAACAGCTCTGGCTTCAAGAGTTAGGCTGGGATACCCCAATCCCTACAGAGACGAGAGATCTTTGGGTGAACCTACGCAATGGGTTTATGGCTCTTGAGACCATCCAAATACCAAGGTGGATTCATTATGAAGACTCCGATCAGGTGCAATTGCACGGTTTTAGCGATGCGTCTGAGAAAGCGTATGCAGCTGTAGTGTATGCTAGAATCATCAAAAAGGACGAAGAACACATACACATCCTCGCATCGAAAACAAGAGTAGCACCAGTTAAATGCATCTCACTTCCATGGCTAGAACTGTGTGCAGCGTTGCTCTTAGCAAAGCTTCTGCGGCTCATATCACGTGCAATGCAATTCAACAATCCTGAAGTCTTTGCATGGAGCTATTCAACGATCACTTTGGCATGGATTAAAGGAACTCCATTAACACGAACAACTTTCGTTGCTAACCAAGTGTCTGAAATCCAAATGCTCACCAGCCCTACGAGTTGGAGACACGTCACATCAAAAGAGAATCCTGCCGACATATGCTCACGAGGACGGCTACCAGAAGAGCTCATCAACGATCAGCTATGGTGGTATGGTCCCAAATTTTTACAAAATTTCTCGCTGGCTGATCTACCAGCTGCAATTCCAATCGACACAGATCTGGAATTAAAGAAAACAGGTAACCAAATTGATTTACAAGACAGTTTCTATCAAACAAACCTCATCCATATGAAGTCGCATTTCACACTTGTTGTAGCACACTGAGGCTTGACAAAACATATTTTGAGCAATACTCTACTTTACGACGACTCATTCGCAACTCATTTAATGATGGATGAGTCCTTTGTTTTCCGTGATTAAAAAACTTTTGTTTTCTGTGTTTTTGTATTTTTATATATTTAATTTTACTGTGTTCGTCGTTTTATTTTAGGGTTTTTCTTTTTGTACAATTTGCTGTGCTTGGCTCGTTGTGTGGTTGGCGCGGTGGTCAAAAAGCGAATGATGATCGAAAAGGTGGTGGCGTGCACAGACACGAAAATGCCCCATTTCCATATGTTCCGCACTGCGTGAACATTGGGAGGTGTTCTATTTATGCACCGCCAGTGCTGCCACTTTTCGCTTGAACATTACTGGCCGCCTTGACGCAACGCGTTAAAAATACTGATATTACATATCTCTAATGCTAAATTTTAACATTTGTGAGTGTTATATTCTAATACATTTTTTTTTATATATTTCAGGAATGTACATATATTTCATAAACCTAATGCGACAATGTAAAATAAACAAAAATTTTTTTTTTTAAACGAGTAAGTGTATACGATGATGAGGCACAGTTCTGTATACACATATGTATTGATTTGTACAAAATTTGTACTCAGAGTTAAAAGTTAGAGTTTAGTAAATTGTTCTTTTACACATGTGCAATTCTAAGCGCGCTATACTATTTCGTATTTATTCGATATGAAGAGAGATTTATTAACGCAGTAAAATTCACGAGAGTAGGAATGGTTATGGGATAACCTCTATTTATTGATCAGTATCTATAAGTCAATACCCGACAAAAAACAATTATAAGTAGCGTTAAGGAGTACAATTTTACTTGGAAAACGAAACTTTAGGTAACATTTCGTAGACCAAGCTTAGCTTTTATAAAAGTGTTAACGTGATTCATTAGGGAACACCATTTTGGACGATTCTTCGAGAATTTTATTAACCGGTTATAAACCCGAACTATATCGCTTTTAACACGTAATGCTTTATGCCACGAAGAAAAACGTCGCAATATCTGTTGAAAGGTTATCTCTGCGTGATGGGGTAAAAAATGTGTAGACACTTCAGAAGATTTAGTGATCTCTTGAGGCGATGTTTTCAAGAGAGTCCGTTTAGTTCGCACAAACCGCTTCACAGCTAAATCCCGAGAAACACCAAGTTGCATTTTCATTGGAAAATCTGGATTGAATGGTAGACGGACTGAAGAGCGACCATCAACGTCGCTGGAAGTTGTTGTGGGAACCAGGTTATCACAATACTGGTCGGCGGCTGACAAAAGGCGAGCCATGGGTTGCTCCTCCAATTCCCAGAACCGCTTGACTTGTTTATCTAACGATACTTCGTTAAAGTGTGAAAGATGAGTGGAATACGATGGTCTACGAGTTTCTATGGGCCCTACGAGTACCCAACCGAAGACTGTATTCTGGGCTATGAGAGTTGAATGAATGTTCGTTCTGATTCCCTCTAAAACAATTGCTGGATACAGATCAGCTCCGATTAACATATCGATTTTAGAGGGACGTGCAAAGAACGGGTCTGCTAAGGGGAAATCTAATTTGGCTGTTAAGATTTCTGATTCAAGTGAACATGAGGGCATGTCACCCGTAACATGTGTCAAAATGAATGCTTTAGTGAGAATCGAGACTTCAGGCCGCTGCTCTGCACATAAGGTGAATGTGCATACTTTAGATGTAGATGCGGTAACGGTTGCTGAAAGTCCGGTTATTTGCGCATTAACGGCTTGAGTTGTTAGGTTGAGTCGTCGTTGTACGTTCTCGGACAGAAATGATACCTCGGATCCGGGATCAATAAGCGCCCTAATGTAGAATATGCCATTATTGGTGCGAATGCCTACCATGGCTGTCGCTAAGAGAACAGTACGTTGAGACGTGGCAAATAAATTAGTTTGAGAATGGTTCGATGTAATAGTGGACTGTAATGGACTTGTTCTAGATGTAAAAGTGTGTTATGTTTCTTGTTACATCTACCACAAGTGTTTTGACTTTTGCATTGTGCAAGAAGATGATTATACCCTAGACAATTAAAGCAATAATTCAGTCGTCTGGCCGTAGCAATGCGATTAGAAATGTCTAAATTCAAAAAATCTGGACATTTCCGTAGATAGTGTTGACCATTGCAAAGCATGCACGTAATTCCTTTCACTTGTCGTGCATGAAAGGACTTCGATGATGCGTTTGGCTTAGGGGGATTTGATCTCGGTATCGATTTCGGTTTGATATCATAAATGGTTTCTAATGCTCGGTAGCGATTTGTCAGAAACTTGTTCATGTCTGACCACAATGGAATGTCAGTAGCATTTGACAAGCTTTGTTCCCACAAGGCAATAGTTGTATCAGGTAAACAAGATGAGCACAAGAAAACTAGTATGGGATCCCACTTGTCTACTTCTACGTTTTCTTTGGAGAGAGCAGTTATAGCGTCAGTTATGTCGCTTTGCAACTTTTTTATAGCACGACCCGATTCGGTAGTCACAAATGGAAGATTGAAGAGCGTTTTAATCTGGTTGTTAACGAGAATGCGTTTGTTCTCGTAATTTTCACGCAAAGCCTCCCACGCTAAATCAAAATTTGCATTTGTGAGTGCGAATTTACTTACAATGTGATGCGCATCAGATTTGGTTTTGGCACGCAAGTGGTACAATTTTTGAACGGCACTAAGTCGGCTATTGTTTTTATAGATTGCTGAGAACATGTCTCGAAAAGACGGCCACTCGAGATAATTCCCATGAAAAACGTCGCAGTCACAGGGTGGAACCCTAACCGAACTATGAAAATCGACGGAGTGTTTTTGCGCAACACCGAGAGTTGACGAAGCTCCTTGCTCACGTTCATCTTCTGAAGAATCTTCATGCAGCAGGACTCGTGCTTCTTTCGGTTTTGCGATAACTTTTGATACTGGTGTGGAGTTCTGATCCACCTCGAACTCTTCCATATACGATATTATGGTGCCTAAACAGGTGATGTATGTATCGAACGAGGAACGGTACTTCGATTTGGCAGCTTCGAGAAATTCTTTATCAATTTCAGAGCCAACTTGTTGTACGCAAATGCGGTAGTTCTCTTTAATTGCGGACCACAAGAGCGTTAACTCTGCTTTGTAAGCTTTTAATGTTGTCAGCGATAAATCTGAAATGGATTTCTCTTTGAAATGAGCATGAAACTCAACCAAATCGTCGTTTGAAGCGATAAAATCTTCTTGTACCGACATTTTATCACCGATTAAAGGAGGTTTGGAAACAAAGGAACGAGTGAACAAACCACGCTTGGTTGCAGCGTTCTAAAAATTGAAAAAAAGAGTACGAGTAAAAAACCACACTGGCGGACAGCGTTAGCAAAACGCAAAAATCGCGCAAGAAATGGCTGCGGTTCTAATAGAACCGATGAAGAACCACTCTACGTTATAGCAGTAGCTCAAGCATGCGGTTGCTTAAAAGAAATTGAAAAAAAGAACGAGTGAACAAACCACGCTTGGACAGCGTTAGCAAAACGGCTGAAATTCCAATAGAACCGATGAAGAACCACCCTACGTTATAGCGGTAGATCAAGCATGCGGTTGCTTAAAGAAATTGAGAAAAAAAAGAACGATGAGAACCACACTAGCGGACAGCGTTAGCAAAACGGCTGAAATTCCAATTGAACCGATGAAGAACCACGCTACGTTATAGCGGTAGCTCAAGCATGCGGTTGCTTAAAGAAATTTGAGAAAAAAGAACGATTGAGAACCACACTAGCGGACAGCGTTAGCAAAACGGCTGAAATTCCAATTGAACCGATGAAGAACCACGCTACGTTATAGCGGTAGCTCAAGCATGCGGTTGCTTAAAGAAATTTGAGAAAAAAGAAGGATTGAGAACCACACTAGCGGACAGCGTTAGCAAAACGCCTGAAATTCCAATAAAACCGATGAAGAACCACGCTACGTTATAGCGGTAGCTCAAGCATGCGGTTGCTTAAATCTTGTAACAATTTTTTTCTAAGTTCATCTCAGCTTAGAACATGGTCCTTCGAGTTTTTTTTAAACAACCGCGGCCAATTAAAATTGTAATAAAAAAAGTGAAGTGAAGCATACCCGATCATCAACGGAGTGCCAAGGACGATTCAAACGATATTTCATCGTCATCAATCGCAGTGAGGAACTGTGCAACGCAAAGACTTCTGCAACTGTAACTCATAGTTTCTTAAACTGAAGTTGCAGTTGCAAAAGCAAATTAAGGTAGGAATTTTTCCTTTCGAACTTTGCTCAAGTAATTGACCAACACATTTTATGCCGTAATAATCGGAATACAACGAGTCATCCAATGGATTCATAGTGGTACATCGATCCTGCATCCAACGGATTCATATGTTACATCGATCCTGCATCCAACGGATTCATAGTGGTACATCGATCTACAAGTAGTACAACGGTCTAAAAGCAGTACAGCAATCTGCAAGTGAAAGTGAAAGTGACCAACATCATCAAACACAGCTAGAATCTGTGCACCAAAAAGCTTTCTGCAACTGTAACTCATAGTCACCGATACTGAAGTTGCAGTTTGAAAAGCAAATTAAGGTAGGAATTTTTTTCCTCTAGTACCTTTATCTTTTGCTAATAAACAATTTATTTCATGCAGTAAATACTCAATATCAACGAGTCAACGATTTCTGCCAAACGGCATCATAGTGGTACAGTGATATACAAGCGGTACATATTTATTCAAGCGGCACAACTGAAAGCGGTACAACTGTCTTCAAGCGGTATAACTGAAAGCGGTACAACCAGCCAACAGCCTGAAAGCGGTAAAACGCCAGCAATTCAAATTACAACGGCTGTTTCGAACACAAATCTTTGAAATTAAAAGAACATTATTGCAAGCGAATGTAGAGCAGCATTGTATAGACACACTGTAGGATTAAGAGTTTTATTTTATACATTTGTCAAGTATTATATGTTCAGTCTTTTTATAACAGTGAAAGAGGAGAGAGGTAGTAAATAAAAGTGGTTTTTCTTCTATTGTTTTCCACTTAAAGTGAATTTGTTTTAATTATTTGTGGTTTGTGTTTAATCTGAGCTAAACATTTGTGGTTTGTATTTAATCTGAGCTAAACAACGGCCAACAATCACAGCAAGGAAAACTGTGCAATGCAAAGCCTTATGCAACTGTAACTGAGAGTTACCGATACTAAAGTTACGGTTGCAAAAGCAATTTAAGGTAGGAATTTATTTCCTTTTATCAATCCTTTTTGCAATTTGAATATATTTTAATATCTAAGCATATTAATTAAGTACTTAAACCTAATATACTTAAAACTAATATATTTAAACCTAATACATATATTCAAATATTGAAATAAAAAGAGTGATTTAAAAGAATAAGCATGTCGAAACTGGTCAAGTCCATCGAAAGACAAGAACGTATTCTCGAAGAATTATCCGCGGATTTTGCAGAATACCAAAATCAGACCGAATCGCGTAAAGCAAGGGGTTATGTGAACGCGTGTTCAACAGACGTTGATGAAAAGTTTAAATGTGTTAAGAGTTTACATACCGCAATTGTTAGTAACGCGGCTGATCCGCTTAAAGACAAATATTTCGCGGATGAAATATATGCTAAAATTAAGCGTATATTTTTTCAGTTAGCGGTATGATAAACGATGACATTGAACAATTTTCGAACGCAAAGAGTGCTAATTTGGATATTTCTCGTCTAAATACCACAAAATCTGCGGTGTCGGAGATTCGTCTTCCGCGAATCCATATTAAACCATTTTCCGGCAAACCCGAAGACTGGATCGAATTCCATAACGTTTTTGAAAACTTAATAGATCAAAACGTCGATCTATCGGACATTCAAAAACTTCAATTATTCAAATCATCGTTGGGTGACAAACCCGGTGATTTGATATCACATCTTCCAGTCGATGGCAAAAGCTATGCATCGGCTTGGGAAATTATCACTGATAGGTTCCAAAATAAAAGGAAATTAGTGAACACCCAATTAAAAATACTATTAGAACAGCAAAAGATTCAATTTGAGTCTGCTGAAAGTTTAAAATCCTTGCATGACATAAGCAACCAGTGCATCCATGCTCTTTCCAATTTGGAAAAAATATCGAGTCATGGGATCCCATACTGATATTCATCACATATCAGAAACTCCCAAAAGTAACGCAAAGAGATTGGGAGAAAACCTTTTTAGCGTTCATTGAGGGAAGATTCAGTTCTCTCGAAAACTATATGGAATCGAACACAGGTTCTAAACAACAATTACCATCGACATCATTTCGAAAAGCTACATCTAACAACTACCACATTAAGGCAAAAAGCGAAAACAAACAATTTCGCTGTCGACTCTGCGATGGCGCACATAGCATACGTCATTGCAAAAAAATTTTAAACTTGAGCATCAAACTGCGTAAAGAGTTAATTACGCAAAATTCCATGTGCTTCAATTGTTTGGGGTACGATCATCAAGCGAATAATTGCGCTAGCATCAATCGATGTTTCAAATGCAAATCAAAGCATCACACGTTAATTCACATTGATGGATCCCCACAAAATACTCCACAAAATACTTCACCACATGTTCAACAACAGAAACATCAAAATGTGCAAAATCATTATTGCCAACAATCTCTCAACTCTTTTCCCAACAACTATATTGGGGCGAGTAATGCTAATGTCATCAATACATCAGCGAATCCAAATCAAGTCAATCAATTGAACCAAAATGCGATTCCCTATGCTCCGATGAAACAAGATAATCAACAACCTTCAACATCGCAAAATCTTATGTGCACACCCTATATGCAAACCCAAAACACACCGAATCCGATTCCGAACAACCCACAATACAACATTAACACCCACTTTAACAAAATACAATCGAAAGCATTGTTAGCTACTGCACTGGTCAAGGTCATGGCTCAGAATGGCAGTTCTTACAACTTAAGGGCATTGATTGACCCTGGCTCAGAAGCGACATTTGTCACTGAAAATGTCTCTCAGTTGCTCAACCTGAAGAGGCAAAAAACTTCAGCACAAGTAACAGGCTTAGGGCAGACTTCAACAGGCATATCAAAATACCAAGTTGAAGTCACATTTTGCTCATTGGTAAAGCCATCATTTTCTCTCTGTGTTAAGGCATTTGTATTTAAACAATTGACCTCCATCCTACCCACATACCAAGTGAAAACTAATGGGTGGACCCATCTAAGGAATCTTCAACTAGCCGATCCCTCGTTTAGCACACCGGGGAAGATTGATATGCTGCTGGGGGCAGACGCTTATGCATCTATCATCTTAGAGGGACTTGTAAAGGGAAAAAAGGGAGCTCCAGTAGCTCAATGCACCGAATTAGGGTGGATTCTTACGGGAAACACCAACAACTCTGATGATGGTAGTGACAGAATAATTCAAAACCATTTTAACTCCTTAGACACTGAACTGAAAAGGTTCTGGGAGTTGGAAGAAGACGTGGAAGAAAGAAAGTTTACGCAGGAAGAAGAAATGTGCGAACAACATTTCCGAAGAACTTGTAAACGAAGAGACGACGGTAGGTACGAAGTTCAGTTACCATTCAAGAACGATAGTCGTCCCGATCTCGGTAACTCAAAGAGACCTGCGTTAGCCAGATTCTTTCAGATTGAAAAACGACTGGCTACGAATCAGAAACTTAGGGAGAGATACACTGAATGCATCCAAGAGTATCTCACACAAGGGCACATGGAAGAAGTCATTAACGATGTGCATACCTCGACAGGTGAGCACTATTTTTTGCCGCATCACGCAGTCTTTAAAGAGGCGAGCACCACCACAAAACTACGCGTGGTGTATGATGCATCCTGCAAAACGTCGAAGGGTGAATCTCTTAACGACAACTTGATGGTTGGACCACGCTTGCAAGCAGACATTATAGAACTTCTGGCAAGGTGGAGGAAATTCAAGGTGGCATTCGTGGCTGACATCAGTATGATGTACAGGCAAATTTGGATGGCACCTGCTGATACCCCTTATCAGCTGATCTTATGGAGAACTAATAGTTCAAACCCTCTAAAGACATTCGTGCTGAAAACTGTCACATTCGGCACGGCATCAGCACCATTCCTCGCAGTTCGAACACTACATCAGCTAGCGGCTGATGTAAAGAACTCGCATCCCCACGTTAGCAAGACACTCACCGAAGGTTTCTACGGGGATGATCTCATTTACGGATCAAACAACGAATCCGATGCAATCCAACTCCAAGGAGATGTTTTGAAAATTTTGAAATCCGCTGGATTTCCGCTCAGAAAGTGGGCGAGCAACTCGACAAGAGTTTTAGAGCAGATACCTGAAAGGGAAAGAGAAATAAATCTTCCTTTGAAATTTGACTCTACAGCTGCCATCAAAACCCTCGGCATCCGATGGCACCCGGCACAAGATGCCTTCAATTTCAAAATCACTTTACCTGCAGTAAAGACATACACCAAACGCTCAGTGTTAGCGGATATAGCCCGTCTTTTTGACCCTCTCGGGTGGATCTCCCGTTGCATCATCAAGGCGAAACTGATTCTTCAACAGCTCTGGCTTCAAGAGTTAGGCTGGGATACCCCAATCCCTACAGAGACGAGAGATCTTTGGGTGAACCTACGCAATGGGTTTATGGCTCTTGAGACCATCCAAATACCAAGGTGGATTCATTATGAAGACTCCGATCAGGTGCAATTGCACGGTTTTAGCGATGCGTCTGAGAAAGCGTATGCAGCTGTAGTGTATGCTAGAATCATCAAAAAGGACGAAGAACACATACACATCCTCGCATCGAAAACAAGAGTAGCACCAGTTAAATGCATCTCACTTCCATGGCTAGAACTGTGTGCAGCGTTGCTCTTAGCAAAGCTTCTGCGGCTCATATCACGTGCAATGCAATTCAACAATCCTGAAGTCTTTGCATGGAGCTATTCAACGATCACTTTGGCATGGATTAAAGGAACTCCATTAACACGAACAACTTTCGTTGCTAACCAAGTGTCTGAAATCCAAATGCTCACCAGCCCTACGAGTTGGAGACACGTCACATCAAAAGAGAATCCTGCCGACATATGCTCACGAGGACGGCTACCAGAAGAGCTCATCAACGATCAGCTATGGTGGTATGGTCCCAAATTTTTACAAAATTTCTCGCTGGCTGATCTACCAGCTGCAATTCCAATCGACACAGATCTGGAATTAAAGAAAACAGGTAACCAAATTGATTTACAAGACAGTTTCTATCAAACAAACCTCATCCATATGAAGTCGCATTTCACACTTGTTGTAGCACACTGAGGCTTGACAAAACATATTTTGAGCAATACTCTACTTTACGACGACTCATTCGCAATGTATCTATATGGCAAAGATACTTCTACAACCTAAAACATACAAAAAACAAAAGGCCAATAGATACACTCATGACAAGGTCATCAAGTTGGTACAGGAAGAGCTATTTTAAGAAGACATCAATTCATTGAAGTCGAACAAAATCATCTCGAAGGGTAGCAAACTCCTCAGCCTAAATCCATTTCTCGACTCCGAAGGATTACTGCATGTAGGAGGTCGATTAAAAAATTCGGCACTTCCCTTTATCCAGTGACATCCTGTAATACTGACGGATGCGCACCATGTCTCAAAACTAATTGTCAGCGACATCCATCAGCGAACGCTGCATGTAGGCCAACAATTGATGATGGCAGAAACACGGAACGCATATTGGATTACAAACATAAAAAGATTAATAAAATCCACGATCCACAAATGCGTTCGATGTCATCGTCACAAGGCCAAAATGCAGCAGCAATTAATGGGCAGCCTCCCAGCGGAATGAGTCCAATGCTGCAGACCCTTTCTAAATACGGGAGTGGATTATGCAGGGCCCATAGAAATAAAACTATGGAAAGGGCGATGTAACAAGATCGCAAAAGGATATATAGCCGTATTTGTATGTCTATCAACAAAGGCTATACATATTGAACTTGCATCCGATTTAAGTACACCCGCCTTCATAGCTGCCTTTAGAAGATTTGTAGCAAGAAGAGGAACGTGTGCTAATCTATTTAGCGATTGCGGTACAAACTTTATAGGAGCCGACAATGAGATAAGAAGAGAAGGTAAATTCATCTCGTCAGAATGGTCCCTAGAAGTTGCCAAGGAACTTGCATCAAGAAATACAACATGGCACTTCAATCCCCCTTTGTCACCACATTTTGGGGGGCTATGGGAGGCGGGAGTCAAATCCATTAAGCACCATATTAAACGGACGATTGGTAATTCCAAACTTACATTTGAGGAGTATACCACGTTACTCACTCAAATAGAAGCCTGTCTAAATTCGAGGCCACTATTTCCAATGACATCAGACCCTGACGATCTGGCAGTCCTGACCCCGGGACACTTTCTGATTGGACAGTCAATGCATACGGTGCCCGAAAGGAATTTCACGGAAAAAAATCTCACCAGTCTTGAGAAATGGAGATACATTCAGCGGCTGGTGCAAGAATTCTAGAAGCAATGGAGTACATCATATATAACTCTTCTCCAGCAAAGACCAAAATGGTTGCTAAGACAGCCAAACATCAAGATTGGAGACATCGTCATTATCAAAGAGGATAATCTACCACCATCATCATGGGCACTCGCTCGAGTGATGGAACTTCATCCCGGTTCGGACGGTCTCACCCGCGTCGCGACAATAAAAACAAAAACGTCTACACAACATTTAAAAAAAAACACAACAAAACAAAACAATTCTTTCGTTCAACCCACACAAACCAATAAAAGATCAAATGAACTTAAACTTAAAGTAAAAACATAAAAAATAATGAACTAAAATTAAACAATTTTTACAAAACTCACCCCATGCAGATATTATTTCGAAGTGCAGATATAAATTATATAGCAAATAAGTTTAACCAACACAAAATATTTCACTAATGCTTAATTTTGTTTTATCATTGCAACGCAACCAAAACAACAACACAATGGGAGACGTCAGGCCGGCCAGCCAATTCACAACAATCAACTACCTACATCAAAGTGAGGAAGCCGTGTCCGAGGAAGATGAAACTTCGTCGCTGAAGGCGGGGAGCATGTTGGTTCCCAACACAATTTAACAACACAACACCAGACAACACCAATCAACACCAGAGCAAAAAACACAAAAATTAAAAAATTGTAAAACACAAAAACATGTAAATGGGAATTGCACATTTGACATTGATGTAGGCCAAATCGGCATATTGAACTAGTCATCGAGATATGTATAAGTAATTGTAACGAATATCGCAGATGACTAGTTTAAATATGATCAATTGATAAGCCGACGATAAAAACTCGCGCGCGTGCGTTTACGAATTTTATTAAAGTAAAACTCGGAGAAACAATAAAACGAGCGTTGTAATCACGGGAAAAATAAAAAACAAACTAAATGTCAAATGTCAAATTTACAATAACAATAAGCATTACAATGCACTCTCTCACCCTCACATGTAATTTCAAAAATGTCACACTGGTTGTCGGACAATTGCCTTTAACAACCAAGTTAATAAGAGACAAGGAGAGAATGCATTGTATAGTATATGCACTACCTCTAACCCTCACATCACATAGGGGGCATTGATGTTAAAATAGGTCACACACACACACATGTGATCATACATAGTCCTCATGAAGCAAAATAACGTTTAGTAAATAAATAAACTAATTTTCAAGTTCAAGGCTAAAGTGCACTGACCGAATCATTTTGGAAATGGAACAATGTATCATGTACAGTAGCGATCAACGGCGATGCTTCATGGGAACTAGTGTCAACAAATTACGACACTTGTCATCTTACAGTCAACCGATTAACATCAATATAATAAATTTATAACGAGTTATCCTAGTGTCGAGTTTTTCAATCGCGCATAATTTCACTAACGCTTTGTTACAAGACAGCTCTCTTGTAACAATTTTTTTCTAAGTTCATCTCAGCTTAGAACATGGTCCTTCGAGTTTTTTTAAACAACCGCGGCCAATTAAAATTGTAATTGTAACCCGATCATCAACGGAGTGCCAAGGACGATTCAAACGATATTTCATCGTCATCAATCGCAGTGAGGAACTGTGCAACGCAAAGACTTCTGCAACTGTAACTCATAGTTTCTTAAACTGAAGTTGCAGTTGCAAAAGCAAATTAAGGTAGGAATTTTTCCTTTCGAACTTTGCTCAAGTAATTGACCAACACATTTTATGCCGTAATACTCGGAATACAACGAGTCATCCAATGGATTCATAGTGGTACATCGATACTGCATCCAACGGATTCATATGTTACATCGATCCTGCATCCAACGGATTCATAGTGGTACATCGATCCACAAGTAGTACAACGGTCTAAAAGCAGTACAGCAATCTGCAAGTGAAAGTGAAAGTGACCAACATCATCAAACACAGCTAGAATCTGTGCACCAAAAAGCTTTCTGCAACTGTAACTCATAGTCACCGATACTGAAGTTGCAGTTTGAAAAGCAAATTAAGGTAGGAAATTTTTTCCTCTAGTACCTTTATCTTTTGCTAATAAACAATTTATTTCATGCAGTAAATACTCAATATCAACGAGTCAACGATTTCTGCCAAACGGCATCATAGTGGTACAGTGATATACAAGCGGTACATATTTATTCAAGCGTCACAACTGAAAGCGGTACAACTGTCTTCAAGCGGTATAACTGAAAGCGGTACAACCAGCCAACAGCCTGAAAGCGGTAAAACGCCAGCAATTCAAATTGCAACGGCTGTTTCGAACACAAATCTTTGAAATTAAAAGAACATTATTGCAAGCGAATGTAGAGCAACATTGTATAGACACACTGTAGGAGTAAGAGTTTTATTTTATACATTTGTCAAGTATTGTATGTTCAGTCTTTTTATAACAGTGAAAGAGGAGAGAGGTAGTAAATAAAAGTGGTTTTTCTTCTATTGTTTTCCACTTAAAGTGAATTTGTTTTAATTATTTGTGGTTTGTGTTTAATCTGAGCTAAACATTTGTGGTTTGTATTTAATCTGAGCTAAACATTTGGTCCACATCGAGCCAGATAGTAATTGGCGAGGTGCAACCCATTTATAATACCCTCATAGGAGAGGTATAGGAAAGAAACACGTCAAACAAGTTCTTGATCGTGTGGTTGTAAAAAAAAAATATTACACCAAAGGGAAAGAGAGCGAAAGAAGTCACTAACTCTACAGTAAATATGAAAATATTGCTGTAGAGTGAGATAGACAAATTCTTGCGAGAGAATTTTGCATCGTGCACAGACACGAAATTGCGTCGCGGTGTATGATTTTTATAAAGGTTGGAGTGTTGGACTGTGCAGACGTGTGCACAGTGAGATAACTTCGGTGAAAAATAAAATTACAAATTAAAATAAAAACAACATCAAAGTGAAAGTTAAAAAGAAAGAAGAAATAAGAAAGAACATATCTGACAAAAATAAAGAAAACAGAATCAAAAGGTAAGAATAATACAGTCCATTAAAAAAAAAAAGGGTGAAAACTAAATAAAATCACAAAGCACCTAAATGGTATGTTACTGTGTAGTGAAGTTGTAGGTATATTTTGTGAAAACTACAGCCGATGTCAGGCTTGTGTGCATATATTTTGTTTTTATTTTCGCTGTTGTTGGCGAAGTTAAGGGTTGTTCTGAGAAAACGACAACTGGCGTTTGAGTTGTGTGTGTTCTTTGTTTTATTTGTATTCATATTACCTTCATTGGTATTGTTGGTTGTCTGGTTTTGCTTTGTTTTGGGCTTGCATCGAAAGAGTGACCACGGCAAAGAGTCACGATTGTAAATTGTTGCAAGCGGAAAGTGCGGAGTGTTGCATGAGAGAAAGAGGGACTCAAGCACAAGGTGAAGAGTTGCCACTTATTGAAACATGGAAAGAACGCTTGCAAACATAAAAAGATGGAAAGGGACAGTTATAGTGAAGCAAAATGCTGGCTATAGTCAAAGAGATAGACGTCATAATAGGAAAGAAAAATGGAAGGTTAAGAAAGAGCAGTAACAGCAACAGTAGACCATATTTGAATTTTCTTTACAGTAGTTCGCAATGTGGGAAATTAAGTACCTATTGTGACAGCTGTACAGTAGGTAGCAAAGTAGGATTTAAATATGCAGGATGGGAAATTTTATAAAGAGAGTTCCTATTATAATATATGATGAATTGATATTTAAATAAACATTTAATTTTATGATTTGCTAAACATATCTATATTTCAGAGGAAAAACAAGATGGAAAGAGAAGAAAATAATTATTCATATTTGCTGGAATCAGCAATACACTCGATAAGCCGCATTTTGGATTTACCAATTCGGAAGGTTTCCTGAATTGCGAAATAGAGGATGTCCAGGTGTGGATGGATGCATGGTCCAGAATGGTTAATGGATTCCAGATCGAATTGGCCATCTGAAAGACTTGAATCAAATATTTCAGATGTGGGGAGGGATGAGATGAGAGTGTTTATGTTAATGAAGTTTGAAGAACCATTATCTATTTATGTGGAAAGATCTGGGGAAAGCGTTTTGTTAATTGACTATGTTCATACACTGGAGAAAGCAATTAATATAATAAGCTATGTATTCCGCTTCATAAATGCTATCAAAATGAAGCTGTGTGAGGAAAGACCGAGAAAGAGACATAGGAAATCTCTTCGTCAAAGAAACAAAAGAGAAAATTTGTTTGATCAACCAACCTCGGAAGAAAAACTGCGAGCGGTTGACTACTTATTACAGAAAGAACAGGAAAGATATTTTGGTAGAGAAATTGCTTTCATAAGGAAAAATAAATGTTTTCCGGAAAAGAGTAAGATTGAGTCTTTGAAGCCAATGATTGACGGCAAAAATATCTTAAGAGTTGGAGGACGCTTGGAAAAAGCAGAGATTGAATATGAAAGGAAACATCCAGCGATCGTACCGAGTGGTTCTCGATTAGCATGGTTAGTTATGGATAGTGCTCACAGAGCACCGAAAAACGGAGCTGTTCAGGTTATGATACAGTATATCCGACAAAAATTCTGGATTCCGCGAATTCGTAATGACTTACGAAACTTTTTGCATAAATGTGTGGTTTGCGTTCGCTATAATCATCGGTTTGAAACACAACTGATGTCTGATTTGCCAAGGGAAAGAGTTAATCCTGGAAAGGTATTTCTACACTCAGGGGTTGATTATGTTGGTCCCTTTCAGATTAAAATGATTGATAGAGATGGGTGTCAATTTTTGTATGTTTGAAGACAAGAGCAGTACATATTGATCTGGTATCAAACCATACCATCCATATCAAGTCTTGCTTTTAAGATGTCGGCTTTGAAAGCTGACATTGTTAAGCTGTCGAAAGGCTTTAAGGACTTGTTAGACAATTTTAATCATGCAGTATCCACAGTGTCTGCATTTTCAGACCCATGTCTGACCGCTGACGCTTCCACGTCTACAGAGCCTTTGCAAACATTTGACCATAACACTTCCAAAGAAGAAGCTCGGTCCGCACCGTCCGTACAATCTGTCGCGTCCCATGCAGCCATTGATAAAGTTGCCACCATTAAAGGAAAGCGTAAGCGTGACACCAACTCATCAACGGCTCATCCGACAGCTAAACGATCTAATCTCAGAAGTCAGGATCAAATTAAAAATAATTTGGTTCCAAATCTGTCAGTTGGGTCGCCTCCAACCAATACTTCTCCTACTATCCCATCATCTAGTGTAGTTCCAACAGTGACTGCATCTGCTTCATCAATTGAATCGATACCAAAACCTAGATCGATCTTTATATCACGCCTGAAACCAAGCACTTCCTCCGAAGACGTGATTAGTCACTTATTTTCAAAAAATCTAGTCCCTACAGGTACTTCTATTAAATGTACAAAAATTAGCAAACAGGATAGTTTCGTTTCATCGTTTAAAATAGTAGTACCTCCAAATGTATTTGATAAAGTATGCGACACTGACTCATGGCCTTTAAACACTATTGTCAATGAGTTTAGGCCACGTAGAGCTAAACGCGGAGTTAACTCAGCATCAAAAAACTCTACCGACTGTCCCTCTACTACCAAAATGTAAGAGGGCTCCGAACAAAAACCAAAACATTTTTTCTTAATTCCCAAGCCTTTTCTCATGATATATTCTCCTTGACAGAAACGTGGCTTAACGCCAGTATACTTGACTCGGAACTCTTTAATCATGAGTTCTCAGTATATAGGAGTGACCGCCATATAAATGACCTAAAAGCGCTTGGTGGAGGTGTTCTTACTGCAGTTCGCAGTCATCTTACCTCTGAGAAAATAGAATTTCCATTCCCTCTTAACATTGAAATAATCTGTGTTAAGATAACAATTGGAAATAAATATCTCTATGTTGCAAATGCGTACATTCCTTCATATCGTCTATCCATTCTGTATTCCGAGCTATCGAAGGCTTTAGAATACATCTTTGACTTATCTTGTTGTGACAGTACTATTTTATTACTGGGCGATTTCAACTTACCACACATTGAATGGGTGCCTTCAGAGGGAGAACCTCATTTTATACCATCAGAAGTTTCTGCACAGCAAGAGCTATTATTACTTGATAACATTTTATCATTTGACTTACAGCAAATTAGCTGTATAAAAAATCATAATAATCGAATTCTCGATTTAGTTTTTTCTTCTGACTCTGTTAGTACTGCAGTATTAGAATCTAGTACCAGCATTACTAACATAGATAAAAATCATCCTCCACTTGATATTTTCATTGACATAGGCGGACATCTGTACGAAAATGCTGACTCGTACGATCGTTCGTACTCTTTTGACTTTCGGAAAGCAAACTTTCAAAGGCTATCTGAAGAAATTATTATTTCTAATATGAAGATTGACGGCTTCTCCAATTTAGAAGAAGCTGTTAAAAATTTCTATTTTATAATAAAAGATTGCATGGATAAAACTATCCCAGTCAGGCATTCTAAAAATGTTCAAGTCCAGCACCCACGGTACACGAAAGAGCTTAAATCTCTTCGAAACAGACGAAACCGGGCCTGGAATAATTTTGTTAAAAGCCAAAATCAATACGACTATGATAAGTACTTGAATTACTTTAATGAATTCTCTGCGATGTCTAGTAATTTATATAATGGCTATATAGTCAATATGGAGAACGCTCTTAAAAGTGACCCAAAACGCTTTTGGGGATTTGTCAATTCGAAGAGAAAAACGGATGGGTACCCAGCCAACTTCTCTTCCAATAATTCAAAAACATCGAGCTCTCTAATTGTGTCAAACTTATTCGCAGAGAGCTTCAGTAAATCATTTATTGATACCCCTCCAGTCTTAGACGAGGATTATTTCAGCTATCTCAATGACTATCCTCAAGTTAGTTTCAGCAATGTTACATTTGACGATGAGACACTACTTAAATATATCTCTTCATTAAACAATGATTATTCTGCAGGGCCCGATGGAATCCCACCAATAGTCGTAAAGCAATGCAAAGATGCTCTTTTGCCATACCTTAAGTATATGTTTGAAAGCTCCCTTGCCACAGGAGTATTCCCAACCCAATGGAAAAGTGCATTTATAACACCTGTTTTTAAAAAAGGCGAGCGAGGAGATATCTCTAATTATAGACCTATCTCTAAACTATCTTGCATTCCTAAGTTATTTGAACATATTATTTGTGATAAATTGGTATTCTTGTGTCGAAACATTATCTGTGAAGAACAGCATGGCTTTGTTAAACATCGATCCACTGTAACAAATCTATTAACTTTTATGCATCATTGTTCCAATAGTTTGGAAAATAAAAAAGAAGTAGATTGTATATACACTGACTTCTCCAAAGCATTTGACCAGTTATCACATAACATCATAATTTTTAAACTTAAGGCGTATGGATTCCCTCCAGGATTCATAAATTGGGTTAAATCATATCTCTCATTGAGAACATACCAAGTAAAATTTAGAGGTTCCAAGTCCAACCCTTTTGTTGCTCAATCTGGAGTACCTCAAGGAAGTCATTTGGGACCGATTTTATTTATACTTGCAATTAACGATGTAAAAGCCTGTATTCGAGATAGCAAAATATTGATTTATGCTGATGATATGAAAATTTTCAAATGTGTAGGAGATTTAAACGATTCGCTTTCACTACAAGCCGATTTAAATAGTTTTACCATATGGTGTCTTAAAAACGGTTTGAATCTGAACCCTACAAAGTGCCAGCATATGTCATTTTCACGAAAACGCGCTCCATGTAATTTTAAATATACTCTATCTGGACACACTCTCTGTCGTGTAGACAGCTTTAAAGATCTTGGTGTTTATTTTGATCCCAAAATGGAGTTCAATAAACACATTAACGTTATCGTCAATAAATCCAACTCTATGTTAGGATTTATAAAAAGGTGGTCAAAAGAGTTTACTGACCCATATGTCACTCTTTCACTCTATAATTGCCTAGTTCGCCCTCACTTGGAGTATGCCTCACAAGTTTGGACACCCTTCTATGTAGTTCATTCGAATAGAATTGAATCAGTCCAACGTAAATTCATAAGATTTGCTTTGAGAGGACTTCCATGGGATGATCTGCACAATTTGCCTCCGTATAGGTGTCGAATTAAACTGCTGCAACTATTACCTTTGTCTCAACGTAGACTTAACAATGACATGGTTTTCTTACACCAATTATTATCAGGACAAATTGATGCTCCTGATCTTTTAAGTGCCATTGGTTTTAATACCCGGGGAGGTTCCTACAACCTGCGTAGATTAAATATATTACATATACCTAATCATAAAAAGAACTATGGTATGCATGAGGCCATTAGTCGTATGAGTAGGGTATACAATAAAAATAACGATGTAGTTGAACTACATGTTAGTAAAAGTAGTTTAAAAAATACTCTGCGAAATTGTATGCTAGAGACGTAATTAGTGTATGTAAATTGTTAAATAGCTAAATTGTAATTTCATCGTTTACTGATTTTGTTAGTGTTGTAAAACTTAATAACTTCTATGTTCTGTTATGTCCCACTAACAAATGCACTAAATGATGAGCCTGTGGACGCATATTATATGCTGTGGCAAATCTCTGCTCGTAGATGATGCTTGTATTAAGCTCGCTACGACACAGATCTGATAGTGAAAAAAAAAAAAAAAAAATACATTAGTGGCTTTTATTGCATGTTTCGAAAGATTATAGCTCGCAGGGGGAGATATGAAAGATTGTTTAGTGACAATGGAACAGCCTTTATAGGATCAGCGAAAGAATTACAGAGGACAAAGGAAATCTGGCTTGGGAAAGAGACTGGAGCATTTAAACATGAATGGGACAGAGTGGAAGGTTATGACACCAGCAGCACCACACCAAGGTGGTATATATGAAGCCGCAGTCAAGTCGATGAAGTATCATCTTACAAGGATTGTCGTTCCCAAGGTGTTGGCGTATGAGCAATTTCTAACTTTGTTAACTGGAATAGAAGCGATTCTAAATTCAAGGCCACTGCATCCACTTAATGATGATCCGAGTGACTTACAGGTTTAACGCTGGGACATTTTCTTGGGGTAAGATTGTGGAAGAACGAAGGACCATGTTACAACATTTTTGGGTAAGATGGAGAGGGGAATATTTATCTACTTTATTCGAAAGAAAGAAATGGCGACGGGAGAAACATGAACTAAAGGAAGGCCAACTGGTTATAATAAAGAGCGAGAACTTCCCACCATCGGCATGGGCATTAGGACGCATCTCAAGGCTAATTGCAAGTAAGGACGGGCTTGTGCGAAATGTAGTCATACAGACTGCCACCAATCAACTCACGAGACCAGTTCAAAAGATTTGTGTGCTGCCAATTGAAAATTGATCCTCAGTATAAGATAATAAAATAAAATGCGAAAGGGTTAGAAAACCTTAGGTTTTCGCCGGGACTGTTTCGAACACAATTCTTTGAAATTAAAAGAACAATATTGCAAGCGAATGTAGAGCAACATTGTATAGACACACTGTAGGAGTAAGACAGTGAAAGAGGAGAGAGGTAGTAAATAAAAGTGGTTTTTCTTCTATTGTTTTCCACTTAAAGTGAATTTGTTTTAATTATTTGTGGTTTGTGTTTAATCTGAGCTAAACATTTGTGGTTTGTATTTAATCTGAGCTAAACAACGGCCAACAATCACAGCAAGGAAAACTGTGCAATGCAAAGCCTTATGCAACTGTAACTGAGAGTTACCGATACTAAAGTTACGGTTGCAAAAGCAATTTAAGGTAGGAATTTATTTCCTTTTATCAATCCTTTTTGCAATTCGAATATATTTTAATATCTAAGCATATTAATTAAGTACTTAAACCTAATATACTTAAACCTAATATATTTTAACCTAATACATATATTCAAATATTGAAATAAAAAGAGTGATTTAAAAGAATAAGCATGTCGAAACTGGTCAAGTCCATCGAAAGACAAGAACGTATTCTCGAAGAATTATCCGCGGATTTTGCAGAATACCAAAATCAGACCGAATCGCGTAAAGCAAGGGGTTATGTGAACGCGTGTTCAACAGACGTTGATGAAAAGTTTAAATGTGTTAAGAGTTTACATACCGCAATTGTTAGTAACGCGGCTGATCCGCTTAAAGACAAATATTTCGCGGATGAAATATATGCTAAAATTAAGCGTATATTTTTTCAGTTAGCGGTATGATAAACGATGACATTGAACAATTTTCGAACGCAAACAGTGCTAATTTGGATATTTCTCGTCTAAATACCACAAAATCTGCGGTGTCGGAGATTCGTCTTCCGCGAATCCATATTAAACCATTTTCCGGCAAACCCGAAGACTGGATCGAATTCCATAACGTTTTTGAAAACTTAATAGATCAAAACGTCGATCTATCGGACATTCAAAAACTTCAATTTCTTAAATCATCGTTGGGTGACAAACCCGGTGATTTGATATCACATCTTCCAGTCGATGGCAAAAGCTATGCATCGGCTTGGGAAATTATCACTGATAGGTTCCAAAATAAAAGGAAATTAGTGAACACCCAATTAAAAATACTATTAGAACAGCAAAAGATTCAATTTGAGTCTGCTGAAAGTTTAAAATCCTTGCATGACATAAGCAACCAGTGCATCCATGCTCTTTCCAATTTGGAAATAAATATCGAGTCATGGGATCCCATACTGATATTCATCACATATCAGAAACTCCCAAAAGTAACGCAAAGAGATTGGGAGAAAACCTTTTTAGCGTTCATTGAGGGAAGATTCAGTTCTCTCGAAAACTATATGGAATCGAACACAGGTTCTAAACAACAATTACCATCGACATCATTTCGAAAAGCTACATCTAACAACTACCACATTTAGGCAAAAAGCGAAAACAAACAATTTCGCTGTCGACTCTGCGATGGCGCACATAGCATACGTCATTGCAAAAAAATTTTAAACTTGAGCATCAAACTGCGTAAAGAGTTAATTACGCAAAATTCCATGTGCTTCAATTGTTTGGGGTACGATCATCAAGTGAATAATTGCGCTAGCATCAATCGATGTTTCAAATGCAAATCAAAGCATCACACGTTAATTCACATTCATGGATCCCCACAAAATACTCCACAAAATACTTCACCACATGTTCAACAACAGAAACATCAAAATGTGCAAAATCATTATTGCCAACAATCTCTCAACTCTTTTCCCAACAACTATATTGGGGCGAGTAATGCTAATGTCATCAATACATCAGCGAATCCAAATCAAGTCAATCAATTGAACCAAAATGCGATTCCCTATGCTCCGATGAAACAAGATCATCAACAACCTTCAACATCGCAAAATCTTATGTGCACACCCTATATACAAACCCAAAACACACCGAATCCGATTCCGAACAACCCACAATACAACATTAACACCCACTTTAACAAAATACAATCGAAAGCATTGTTAGCTACTGCACTGGTCAAGGTCATGGCTCAGAATGGCAGTTCTTACAACTTAAGGGCATTGATTGACCCTGGCTCAGAAGCGACATTTGTCACTGAAAATGTCTCTCAGTTGCTCAACCTGAAGAGGCAAAAAACTTCAGCACAAGTAACAGGCTTAGGGCAGACTTCAACAGGCATATCAAAATACCAAGTTGAAGTCACATTTTGCTCATTGGTAAAGCCATCATTTTCTCTCTGTGTTAAGGCATTTGTATTTAAACAATTGACCTCCATCCTACCCACACACCAAGTGAAAACTAATGGGTGGACCCATCTAAGGAATCTTCAACTAGCCGATCCCTCGTTTAGCACACCGGGGAAGATTGATATGCTGCTGGGGGCAGACGCTTATGCATCTATCATCTTAGAGGGACTTGTAAAGGGAAAAAAGGGAGCTCCAGTAGCTCAATGCACCGAATTAGGGTGGATTCTTACGGGAAACACCAACAACTCTGATGATGGTAGTGACAGAATAATTCAAAACCATTTTAACTCCTTAGACACTGAACTGAAAAGGTTCTGGGAGTTGGAAGAAGACCTGGAAGAAAGAAAGTTTACGCAGGAAGAAGAAATGTGCGAACAACATTTCCGAAGAACTTGTAAACGAAGAGACGACGGTAGGTACGAAGTTCAGTTACCATTCAAGAACGATAGTCGTCCCGATCTCGGTAACTCAAAGAGACCTGCGTTAGCCAGATTCTTTCAGATTGAAAAACGACTGGCTACGAATCAGAAACTTAGGGAGAGATACACTGAATGCATCCAAGAGTATCTCACACAAGGGCACATGGAAGAAGTCATTAACGATGTGCATACCTCGACAGGTGAGCACTATTTTTTGCCGCATCACGCAGTCTTTAAAGAGGCGAGCACCACCACAAAACTACGCGTGGTGTATGATGCATCCTGCAAAACGTCGAAGGGTGAATCTCTTAACGACAACTTGATGGTTGGACCACGCTTGCAAGCAGACATTATAGAACTTCTGGCAAGGTGGAGGAAATTCAAGGTGGCATTCGTGGCTGACATCAGTATGATGTACAGGCAAATTTGGATGGCACCTGCTGATACCCCTTATCAGCTGATCTTATGGAGAACTAATAGTTCAAACCCTCTAAAGACATTCGTGCTGAAAACTGTCACATTCGGCACGGCATCAGCACCATTCCTCGCAGTTCGAACACTACATCAGCTAGCGGCTGATGTAAAGAACTCGCATCCCCACGTTAGCAAGACACTCACCGAAGGTTTCTACGGGGATGATCTCATTTACGGATCAAACAACGAATCCGATGCAATCCAACTCCATGGAGATGTTTTGGAAATTTTGAAATCCGCTGGATTTCCGCTCAGAAAGTGGGCGAGCAATTCGACAAGAGTTTTAGAGCAGATACCTAAAAGGGAAAGAGAAATAAATCTTCCTTTGAAATTTGACTCTACAGCTGCCATCAAAACCCTCGGCATCCGATGGCACCCGGCACAAGATGCCTTCAATTTCAAAATCACTTTACCTGCAGTAAAGACATACACCAAACGCTCAGTGTTAGCGGATATAGCCCGTCTTTTTGACCCTCTCGGGTGGATCTCCCGTTGCATCATCAAGGCGAAACTGATTCTTCAACAGCTCTGGCTTCAAGAGTTAGGCTGGGATACCCCAATCCCTACAGAGATCTTTGGGTGAACCTACGCAATGGGTTTATGGCTCTTGAGACCATCCAAATACCAAGGTGGATTCATTATGAAGACTCCGATCAGGTGCAATTGCACGGTTTTAGCGATGCGTCTGAGAAAGCGTATGCAGCTGTAGTGTATGCTAGAATCATCAAAAAGGACGAAGAACACATACACATCCTCGCATCGAAAACAAGAGTAGCACCAGTTAAATGCATCTCACTTCCAAGGCTAGAACTGTGTGCAGCGTTGCTCTTAGCAAAGCTTCTGCGGCTCATATCACGTGCAATGCAATTCAACAATCCTGAAGTCTTTGCATGGAGCTATTCAACGATCACTTTGGCATGGATTAAAGGAACTCCATTAACACGAACAACTTTCGTTGCTAACCAAGTGTCTGAAATCCAAATGCTCACCAGCCCTACGAGTTGGAGACACGTCACATCAAAAGAGAATTCTGCCGACATATGCTCACGAGGACGGCTACCAGAAGAGTTCATCAACGATCAGCTATGGTGGTATGGTCCCAAATTTTTACAAAATTTCTCGCTGGCTGATCTACCAGCTGCAATTCCAATCGACACAGATCTGGAATTAAAGAAAACAGGTAACCAAATTGATTTACAAGACAGTTTCTATCAAACAAACCTCATCCATATGAAGTCGCATTTCACACTTGTTGTAGCACACTGAGGCTTGACAAAACATATTTTGAGCAATACTCTACTTTACGACGACTCATTCGCAATGTATCTATATGGCAAAGATACTTCTACAACCTAAAACATACAAAAAACAAAAGGCCAATAGATACACTCATGACAAGGTCATCAAGTTGGTACAGGAAGAGCTATTTTTAGAAGACATCAATTCATTGAAGTCGAACAAAATCATCTCGAAGGGTGGCAAATTCCTCAGCCTAAATCCATTTCTCGACTCCGAAGGATTACTGCATGTAGGAGGTCGATTAACAAATTCGGCACTTCCCTTTAGCCAGTGACATCCTGTAATACTAACGGATGCGCACCATGTCTCAAAACTAATTGTCAGCGACATCCATCAGCGAACGCTGCATGGAGGCCAACAATTGATGATGGCAGAAACACGGAACGCATATTGGATTACAAACATAAAAAGATTAATAAAATCCACGATCCACAAATGCGTTCGATGTCATCGTCACAAGGCCAAAATGCAGCAGCAATTAATGGGCAGCCTCCCAGCGGAATGAGTCCAATGCTGCAGACCCTTTCTAAATACGGGAGTGGATTATGCAGGGCCCATAGAAATAAAACTATGGAAAGGGCGATGTAACAAGATCGCAAAAGGATATATAGCCGTATTTGTATGTCTATCAACAAAGGCTATACATATTGAACTTGTATCCGATTTAAGTACACCCGCCTTCATAGCTGCCTTTAGAAGATTTGTAGCAAGAAGAGGAACGTGTGCTAATCTATTTAGCGATTGCGGTACAAACTTTTAAGGAGCCGACAATGAGATAAGAAGAGAAGGTAAATTCATCTCGTCAGAATGGTCCCTAGAAGTTGCCAAGGAACTTGCATCAAGAAATACAACATGGCACTTCAATCCCCCTTTGTCACCACATTTTGGGGGGCTATGGGAGGCGGGAGTCAAATCCATTAAGCACCATATTAAACGGACGATTGGTAATTCCAAACTTACATTTGAGGAGTATACCACGTTACTCACTCAAATAGAAGCCTGTCTAAATTCGAGGCCACTATTTCCAATGACATCAGACCCTGACGATCTGGCAGTCCTGACCCCGGGACACTTTCTGATTGGACAGTCAATGCATACGGTGCCCGAAAGGAATTTCACGGAAAAAAATCTCACCAGTCTTGAGAAATGGAGATACATTCAGCGGCTGGTGCAAGAATTCTGGAAGCAATGGAGTACATCATATATACATCTTCTCCAGCAAAGACCAAAATGGTTGCTAAGACAGCCAAACATCAAGATTGGAGACATCGTTATTATCAAAGAGGATAATCTACCACCATCATCATGGGCACTCGCTCGAGTGATGGAACTTCATCCCGGTTCGGACGGTCTCACCCGCGTCGCGACAATAAAAACAAAAACGTCTACACAACATTTAAAAAAAACACAACAAAACAAAACAATTCTTTCGTTCAACCCCCACAAACCAATAAAAGATCAAATGAACTTAAACGCAAAGTAAAAACATAAAAAATAATGAACTAAAATTAAACAATTTTTACAAAACTCACCCCATGCAGATATTATTTCGAAGTGCAGATATAAATTATATAGCAAATAAGTTTAACCAACACAAAATATTTCACTAATGCTTAATTTTGTTTTATCATTGCAACGCAACCAAAACAACAACACAATGGGAGACGTCAGGCCGGCCAGCCAATTCACAACAATCCACTACCTACATCAAAGTGAGAAAGCCGTGTCCGAGGAAGATGGAAACTTCGTCGCTGAAGGCGGGGAGCATGTTGGTTCCCAACACAATTTAACAACACAACACCAGACAACACCAATCAACACCAGAGCAAAACATATGGAAGGCTACAATCCGCTGTGCGGATCGTTGAGTACCCTATCCCATCCTATCTGTAAAACTTAAATCCCCAAAAAGTGGACATGGCTAAGCACACGATGTGGATAAAATAAAGAAAATGTCATGGTGACAACAAATTCATCAGACAGCTTATAAAAAACTTTAACGGTTCTACAAAAGACAAGGTTTTCTCCTGCATATGTTATGGGGTAGTGTATAAAAATGGTTTTTATATAAAAACGCCCCCAAAAAGTGGGCGTGGGTTAAAATGGTCTATGGACGAAATGTTCATATTTATATTACTAATGATTCTGCATCAAAATTTTTTCGAAAATTTTAAAATTTGACCGAAAAACGTTTTTTATTAAAAACGCCCCCAAAAAGAGGGCGTGGCAAAAAACTTTATATGAACGAAATACAGATATTCAGATTGTCTAAATATGTTGTTCAGAAAGTTTTTCAAAATTCCTTATGGTTTGGCCAAAACATACGTTTTTCTAAAGAGGGGGCGTGGCAGTGGGCGGATTTCAAAAATTTTTACACTTGTTCTGTTGGGGGCAACAAAGAGCACGTGTACCGAATTTCATCCTTCCAGCTCAAAATTTAAGGCCCAAAAACTGGTGACGTACGGACGGACGGACGGACAGACATGGCTAAATCGACTCAGCTATCGATTCTGAGTCGATCCATATACTTTGAGGTAT
Source organism: Rhingia campestris (assembly GCA_932526625.1). NCBI lineage: Eukaryota > Metazoa > Arthropoda > Insecta > Diptera > Syrphidae > Rhingia > Rhingia campestris. Next base: position 31,861,960 of record OW052186.1, on the reverse strand, counting down.
ATGTAGCTAAATTATTTCTCTATGTTACAAACTATGTATCAAAACTAATATACCCCTATGGGATAGGGTATAAAAACACAAAAATTAAAAAATTGTAAAACACAAAAACATGCAAATGGGAATTGCACATTTGACATTGATGTAGGCTAAATCGGCATATTGAACTAGTCATCGAGATATGTATAAGTAATTGTAACGAATATCGCAGGTGACTAGTTTAAATATGATCAATTGTTAAGCCGACGATAAAAACTCGCGCGCGTGCGTTTACGAATTTTATTAAAGTAAAACTCGGAGAAACAATAAAACGAGCGTTGTAATCACGGGAAAAATAAAAAACAAACTAAATGTCAAATGTCAAATTTACAATAACAATAAGCATTACAATGCACTCTCTCACCCTCACATGTAATTTCAAAAATGTCACACTGGTTGTCGGACAATTGCCTTTAACAACCAAGTTAATAAGAGACAAGGAGAGAATGCATTGTATAGTATATGCACTACCTCTAACCCTCACATCACATAGGGGGCATTGATGTTAAAATAGGTCACACACACACACATGTGATCATACATAGTTCTCATGAAGCAAAATAACGTTTAGTAAATAAATAAACTAATTTTCAAGTTCAAGGCTAAAGTGCACTGACCGAATCATTTTGGAAATGGAACAATGTATCATGTACAGTAGCGATCAACGGCGATGCTTCATGGGAACTAGTGTCAACAAATTACGACACTTGTCATCTTACAGTCAACCGATTAACATCAATATAATAAATTTATAACGAGTTATCCTAGTGTCGAGTTTTTCAATCGCGCATAATTTCACTAACGCTTTGTTACAACCTAAAACATACAAAAAACAAAAGGCCAATAGATACACTCATGACAAGGTCATCAAGTTGGTACAGGAAGAGCTATTTTTAGAAGACATCAATTCATTGAAGTCGAACAAAATCATCTCGAAGGGTGGCAAATTCCTCAGCCTAAATCCATTTCTCGACTCCGAAGGATTACTGCATGTAGGAGGTCGATTAACAAATTCGGCACTTCCCTTTAGCCAGTGACATCCTGTAATACTAACGGATGCGCACCATGTCTCAAAACTAATTGTCAGCGAACGCTGCATGGAGGCCAACAATTGATGATGGCAGAAATACGGAACGCATATTGGATTACAAACATAAAAAGATTAATAAAATCCACGATCCACAAATGCGTTCGATGTCATCGTCACAAGGCCAAAATGCAGCAGCAATTAATGGGCAGCCTCCCAGCGGAATGAGTCCAATGCTGCAGACCCTTTCTAAATACGGGAGTGGATTATGCCGGGCCCATAGAAATAAAACTATGGAAAGGGCGATGTAACAAGATCGCAAAAGGATATATAGCCGTATTTGTATGTCTATCAACAAAGGCTATACATATTGAACTTGTATCCGATTTAAGTACACCCGCCTTCATAGCTGCCTTTAGAAGATTTGTAGCAAGAAGAGGAACGTGTGCTAATCTATTTAGCGATTGCGGTACAAACTTTAAAGGAGCCGACAATGAGATAAGAAGAGAAGGTAAATTCATCTCGTCAGAATGGTCCCTAGAAGTTGCCAAGGAACTTGCATCAAGAAATACAACATGGCACTTCAATCCCCCTTTGTCACCACATTTTGGGGGGCTATGGGAGGCGGGAGTCAAATCCATTAAGCACCATATTAAACGGACGATTGGTAATTCCAAACTTACATTTGAGGAGTATACCACGTTACTCACTCAAATAGAAGCCTGTCTAAATTCGAGGCCACTATTTCCAATGACATCAGACCCTGACGATCTGGCAGTCCTGACCCCGGGACACTTTCTGATTGGACAGTCAATGCATATGGTGCCCGAAAGGAATTTCACGGAAAAAAATCTCACCAGTCTTGAGAAATGGAGATACATTCAGCGGCTGGTGCAAGAATTCTGGAAGCAATGGAGTACATCATATATACATCTTCTCCAGCAAAGACCAAAATAGTTGCTAAGACAGCCAAACATCAAGATTGGAGACATCGTCATTATCAAAGAGGATAATCTACCACCATCATCATGGGCACTCGCTCGAGTGATGGAACTTCATCCCGGTTCGGACGGTCTCACCCGCGTCGCGACAATAAAAACAAAAACGTCTACACAACATTTAAAAAAAACACAACAAAACAAAACAATTCTTTCGTTCAACCCCCACAAACCAATAAAAGATCAAATGAACTTAAACGCAAAGTAAAAACATAAAAAATAATGAACTAAAATTAAACAATTTTTACAAAACTCACCCCATGCAGATATTATTTCGAAGTGCAGATATAAATTATATAGCAAATAAGTTTAACCAACACAAAATATTTCACTAATGCTTAATTTTGTTTTATCATTGCAACGCAACCAAAACAACAACACAATGGGAGACGTCAGGCCGGCCAGCCAATTCACAACAATCCACTACCTACATCAAAGTGAGGAAGCCGTGTCCGAGGAAGATGGAAACTTCGTCGCTGAAGGCGGGGAGCATGTTGGTTCCCAACACAATTTAACAACACAACACCAATCAACACCAGAGCAAAACATATGGAAGGCTACAATCCGCTGTGCGGATCGTTGAGTACCCTATCCCATCCTATCTGTAAAACTTAAATCCCCAAAAAGTGGACATGGCTAAGCACACGATGTGGATAAAATAAAGAAAATGTCATGGTGACAACAAATTCATCAGACAGCTTATAAAAAACTTTAACGGTTCTACAAAAGACAAGGTTTTCTCCTGCATATGTTATGGGGTAGTGTATAAAAATGGTTTTTATATAAAAACGCCCCCAAAAAGTGGGCGTGGGTTAAAATGGTCTATGGACGAAATGTTCATATTTATATTACTAATGATTCTGCATCAAAATTTTTTCGAAAATTTTAAAATTTGACCGAAAAACGTTTTTTATTAAAAACGCCACCAAAAAGAGGGCGTGGCAAAAAACTTTATATGAACGAAATACAGATATTCAGATTGTCTAAATATGTTGTTCAGAAAGTTTTTCAAAATTCCTTATGGTTTGGCCAAAACATACGTTTTTCTAAAGAGGGGGCGTGGCAGTGGGCGGATTTCAAAAATTTTTACACTTGTTCTGCTGGGAGCAACAAAGAGCACGTGTACCGAATTTCATCCTTCTAGCTCAAAATTTAAGGCCCAAAAACTGGTGACGTACGGACGGACGGACGGACAGACATGGCTAAATCGACTCAGCTATCGATTCTGAGTCGATCCATATACTTTGAGGTATATGTAGCTAAATTATTTCTCTATGTTACAAACTATGTATCAAAACTAATATACCCCTATGGGATAGGGTATAAAAACACAAAAATTAAAAAATTGTAAAACACAAAAACATGCAAATGGGAATTGCACATTTGACATTGATGTAGGCTAAATCGGCATATTGAACTAGTCATCGAGATATGTATAAGTAATTGTAACGAATATCGCAGGTGACTAGTTTAAATATGATCAATTGTTAAGCCGACGATAAAAACTCGCGCGCGTGCGTTTACGAATTTTATTAAAGTAAAACTCGGAGAAACAATAAAACGAGCGTTGTAATCACGGGAAAAATAAAAAACAAACTAAATGTCAAATGTCAAATTTACAATAACAATAAGCATTACAATGCACTCTCTCACCCTCACATGTAATTTCAAAAATGTCACACTGGTTGTCGGACAATTGCCTTTAACAACCAAGTTAATAAGAGACAAGGAGAGAATGCATTGTATAGTATATGCACTACCTCTAACCCTCACATCACATAGGGGGCATTGATGTTAAAATAGGTCACACACACACACATGTGATCATACATAGTTCTCATGAAGCAAAATAACGTTTAGTAAATAAATAAACTAATTTTCAAGTTCAAGGCTAAAGTGCACTGACCGAATCATTTTGGAAATGGAACAATGTATCATGTACAGTAGCGATCAACGGCGATGCTTCATGGGAACTAGTGTCAACAAATTACGACACTTGTCATCTTACAGTCAACCGATTAACATCAATATAATAAATTTATAACGAGTTATCCTAGTGTCGAGTTTTTCAACCGCGCATAATTTCACTAACGCTTTGTTACAAGACAGCTCTCTTGTAACAATTTTTTTCTAAGTTCATCTCAGCTTAGAACATGGTCCTTCGAGTTTTTTTTAAACAACCGCGGCCAATTAAAATTGTAATAAAAAAGTGAAGTGAAGCATACCCGATCATCAACGGAGTGCCAAGGACGATTCAAACGATATTTCATCGTCATCAATCGCAGTGAGGAACTGTGCAACGCAAAGACTTCTGCAACTGTAACTCATAGTTTCTTAAACTGAAGTTGCAGTTGCAAAAGCAAATTAAGGTAGGAATTTTTCCTTTCGAACTTTGCTCAAGTAATTGACCAACACATTTTATGCCGTAATACTCGGAATACAACGAGTCATCCAATGGATTCATAGTGGTACATCGATCCTGCATCCAACGGATTCATATGTTACATCGATCCTGCATCCAACGGATTCATAGTGGTACATCGATCCACAAGTAGTACAACGGTCTAAAAGCAGTACAGCAATCTGCAAGTGAAAGTGAAAGTGACCAACATCATCAAACACAGCTAGAATCTGTGCACCAAAAAGCTTTCTGCAACTGTAACTCATAGTCACCGATACTGAAGTTGCAGTTTGAAAAGCAAATTAAGGTAGGAAATTTTTTCCTCTAGTACCTTTATCTTTTGCTAATAAACAATTTATTTCATGCAGTAAATACTCAATATCAACGAGTCAACGATTTCTGCCAAACGGCATCATAGTGGTACAGTGATATACAAAAGGTACATATTTATTCAAGCGGCACAACTGAAAGCGGTACAACTGTCTTCAAGCGGTATAACTGAAAGCGGTACAACCAGCCAACAGCCTGAAAGCGGTAAAACGCCAGCAATTCAAATTACAACGGCTGTTTCGAACACAAATCTTTGAAATTAAAAGAACATTATTGCAAGCGAATGTAGAGCAACATTGTATAGAAACACTGTAGGAGTAAGAGTTTTATTTTATACATTTGTCAAGTATTGTATGTTCAGTCTTTTTATAACAGTGAAAGAGGAGAGAGGTAGTAAATAAAAGTGGTTTTTCTTCTATTGTTTTCCACTTAAAGTGAATTTGTTTTAATTATTTGTGGTTTGTGTTTAATCTGAGCTAAACATTTGTGGTTTGTATTTAATCTGAGCTAAACATTTGGTCCACATCGAGCCAGATAGTAATTGGCGAGGTGCAACCCATTTATAATACCCTCATAGGAGAGGTATAGGAAAGAAACACGTCAAACAAGTTCTTGATCGTGTGGTTGTAAAAAAAAAATATTACACCAAAGGGAAAGAGAGCGAAAGAAGTCACTAACTCTACAGTAAATATGAAAATATTGCTGTAGAGTGAGATAGACAAATTCTTGCGAGAGAATTTTGCATCGTGCACAGACACGAAATTGCGTCGCGGTGTATGATTTTTATAAAGGTTGGAGTGTTGGACTGTGCAGACGTGTGCACAGTGAGATAACTTCGGTGAAAAATAAAATTACAAATTAAAATAAAAACAACATCAAAGTGAAAGTTAAAAAGAAAGAAGAAATAAGAAAGAACATATCTGACAAAAATAAAGAAAACAGAATCAAAAGGTAAGAATAATACAGTCCATTAAAAAAAAAAGGGTGAAAACTAAATAAAATCACAAAGCACCTAAATGGTATGTTACTGTGTAATGAAGTTGTAGGTATATTTTGTGAAAACTACAGCCGATGTCAGGCTTGTGTGCATATATTTTGTTTTTATTTTCGCTGTTGTTGGCGAAGTTAAGGGTTGTTCTGAGAAAACGACAACTGGCGTTTGAGTTGTGTGTGTTCTTTGTTTTATTTGTATTCATATTACCTTCATTGGTATTGTTGGTTGTCTGGTTTTGCTTTGTTTTGGGCTTGCATCGAAAGAGTGACCACGGCAAAGAGTCACGATTGTAAATTGTTGCAAGCGGAAAGTGCGGAGTGTTGCATGAGAGAAAGAGGGACTCAAGCACAAGGTGAAGAGTTGCCACTTATTGAAACATGGAAAGAACGCTTGCAAACATAAAAAGATGGAAAGGGACAGTTATAGTGAAGCAAAATGCTGGCTATAGTCAAAGAGATAGACGTCATAATAGGAAAGAAAAATGGAAGGTTAAGAAAGAGCAGTAACAGCAACAGTAGACCATATTTGAATTTTCTTTACAGTAGTTCGCAATGTGGGAAATTAAGTACCTATTGTGACAGCTGTACAGTAGGTAGCAAAGTAGGATTTAAATATGCAGGATGGGAAATTTTATAAAGAGAGTTCCTATTATAATATATGATGAATTGATATTTAAATAAACATTTAATTTTATGATTTGCTAAACATATCTATATTTCAGAGGAAAAACAAGATGGAAAGAGAAGAAAATAATTATTCATATTTGCTGGAATCAGCAATACACTCGATAAGCCGCATTTTGGATTTACCAATTCGGAAGGTTTCCTGAATTGCGAAATAGAGGATGTCCAGGTGTGGATGGATGCATGGTCCAGAATGGTTAATGGATTCCAGATCGAATTGGCCATCTGAAAGACTTGAATCAAATATTTCAGATGTGGGGAGGGATGAGATGAGAGTGTTTATGTTAATGAAGTTTGAAGAACCATTATCTATTTATGTGGAAAGATCTGGGGAAAGCGTTTTGTTAATTGACTATGTTCATACACTGGAGAAAGCAATTAATATAATAAGCTATGTATTCCGCTTCATAAATGCTATCAAAATGAAGCTGTGTGAGGAAAGACCGAGAAAGAGACATAGGAAATCTCTTCGTCAAAGAAACAAAAGAGAAAATTTGTTTGATCAACCAACCTCGGAAGAAAAACTGCGAGCGGTTGACTACTTATTACAGAAAGAACAGGAAAGATATTTTGGTAGAGAAATTGCTTTCATAAGGAAAAATAAATGTTTTCCGGAAAAGAGTAAGATTGAGTCTTTGAAGCCAATGATTGACGGCAAAAATATCTTAAGAGTTGGAGGACGCTTGGAAAAAGCAGAGATTGAATATGAAAGGAAACATCCAGCGATCGTACCGAGTGGTTCTCGATTAGCATGGTTAGTTATGGATAGTGCTCACAGAGCAACGAAAAACGGAGCTGTTCAGGTTATGATACAGTATATCCGACAAAAATTCTGGATTCCGCGAATTCGTAATGACTTACGAAACTTTTTGCATAAATGTGTGGTTTGCGTTCGCTATAATCATCGGTTTGAAACACAACTGATGTCTGATTTGCCAAGGGAAAGAGTTAATCCTGGAAAGGTATTTCTACACTCAGGGGTTGATTATGTTGGTCCCTTTCAGATTAAAATGATTGATAGAGATGGGTGTCAATTTTTGTATGTTTGAAGACAAGAGCAGTACATATTGATCTGGTATCAAACCATACATTAGTGGCTTTTATTGCATGTTTCGAAAGATTATAGCTCGCAGGGGGAGATATGAAAGATTGTTTAGTGACAATGGAACAGCCTTTATAGGATCAGCGAAAGAATTACAGAGGGCAAAGGAAATCTGGCTTGGGAAAGAGACTGGAGCATTTAAACATGAATGGGACAGAGTGGAAGGTTATGACACCAGCAGCACCACACCAAGGTGGTATATATGAAGCCGCAGTCAAGTCGATGAAATATCATCTTACAAGGATTGTCGTTCCCAAGGTGTTGGCGTATGAGCAATTTCTAACTTTGTTAACTGGAATAGAAGCGATTCTAAATTCAAGGCCACTGCATCCACTTAATGATGATCCGAGTGACTTACAGGTTTAACGCTGGGACATTTTCTTGGGGTAAGATTGTGGAAGAACGAAAGACCATGTTACAACATTTTTGGGTAAGATGGAGAGGGGAATATTTATCTACTTTATTCGAAAGAAAGAAATGGCGACGGGAGAAACATGAACTAAAGGAAGGCCAACTGGTTATAATAAAGAGCGAGAACTTCCCACCATCGGCATGGGCATTAGGACGCATCTCAAGGCTAATTGCAAGTAAGGACGGGCTTGTGCGAAATGTAGTCATACAGACTGCCACCAATCAACTCACGAGACCAGTTCAAAAGATTTGTGTGCTGCCAATTGAAAATTGATCCTCAGTATAAGATAATAAAATAAAATGCGAAAGGGTTAGAAAACCTTAGGTTTTCGCCGGGACTGTTTCGAACACAAATCTTTGAAATTAAAAGAACAATATTGCAAGCGAATGTAGAGCAACATTGTATAGACACACTGTAGGAGTAAGAGTTTTATATTTTATACATTTGTCAAGTATTGTATGTTCAGTCTTTTTATAACAGTGAAAGAGGAGAGAGGTAGTAAATAAAAGTGGTTTTTCTTCTATTGTTTTCCACTTAAAGTGAATTTGTTTTAATTATTTGTGGTTTGTGTTTAATCTGAGCTAAACATTTGTGGTTTGTATTTAATCTGAGCTAAACAACGGCCAACAATCACAGCAAGGAAAACTGTGCAATGCAAAGCCTTATGCAACTGTAACTGAGAGTTACCGATACTAAAGTTACGGTTGCAAAAGCAATTTAAGGTAGGAATTTATTTCCTTTTATCAATCCTTTTTGCAATTCGAATATATTTTAATATCTAAGCATATTAATTAAGTACTTAAACCTAATATACTTAAACCTAATATATTTAAACCTAATACATATATTCAAATATTGAAATAAAAAGAGTGATTTAAAAGAATAAGCATGTCGAAACTGGTCAAGTCCATCGAAAGACAAGAACGTATTCTCGAAGAATTATCCGCGGATTTTGCAGAATACCAAAATCAGACCGAATCGCGTAAAGCAAGGGGTTATGTGAACGCGTGTTCAACAGACGTTGATGAAAAGTTTAAATGTGTTAAGAGTTTACATACCGCAATTGTTAGTAACGCGGCTGATCCGCTTAAAGACAAATATTTCGCGGATGAAATATATGCTAAAATTAAGCGTATATTTTTTCAGTTAGCGGTATGATAAACGATGACATTGAACAATTTTCGAACGCAAACAGTGCTAATTTGGATATTTCTCGTCTAAATACCACAAAATCTGCGGTGTCGGAGATTCGTCTTCCGCGAATCCATATTAAACCATTTTCCGGCAAACCCGAAGACTGGATCGAATTCCATAACGTTTTTGAAAACTTAATAGATCAAAACGTCGATCTATCGGACATTCAAAAACTTCAATTTCTTAAATCATCGTTGGGTGACAAACCCGGTGATTTGATATCACATCTTCCAGTCGATGGCAAAAGCTATGCATCGGCTTGGGAAATTATCACTGATAGGTTCCAAAATAAAAGGAAATTAGTGAACACCCAATTAAAAATACTATTAGAACAGCAAAAGATTCAATTTGAGTCTGCTGAAAGTTTGAAATCCTTGCATGACATAAGCAACCAGTGCATCCATGCTCTTTCCAATTTGGAAATAAATATCGAGTCATGGGATCCCATACTGATATTCATCACATATCAGAAACTCCCAAAAGTAACGCAAAGAGATTGGGAGAAAACCTTTTTAGCGTTCATTGAGGGAAGATTCAGTTCTCTCGAAAACTATATGGAATCGAACACAGGTTCTAAACAACAATTACCATCGACATCATTTCGAAAAGCTACATCTAACAACTACCACATTAAGGCAAAAAGCGAAAACAAACAATTTCGCTGTCGACTCTGCGATGGCGCACATAGCATACGTCATTGCAAAAAAATTTTAAACTTGAGCATCAAACTGCGTAAAGAGTTAATTACGCAAAATTCCATGTGCTTCAATTGTTTGGGGTACGATCATCAAGTGAATAATTGCGCTAGCATCAATCGATGTTTCAAATGCAAATCAAAGCATCACACGTTAATTCACATTCATGGATCCCCACAAAATACTCCACAAAATACTTCACCACATGTTCAACAACAGAAACATCAAAATGTGCAAAATCATTATTGCCAACAATCTCTCAACTCTTTTCCCAACAACTATATTGGGGCGAGTAATGCTAATGTCATCAATACATCAGCGAATCCAAATCAAGTCAATCAATTGAACCAAAATGCGATTCCCTATGCTCCGATGAAACAAGATCATCAACAACCTTCAACATCGCAAAATCTTATGTGCACACCCTATATACAAACCCAAAACACACCGAATCCGATTCCGAACAACCCACAATACAACATTAACACCCACTTTAACAAAATACAATCGAAAGCATTGTTAGCTACTGCACTGGTCAAGGTCATGGCTCAGAATGGCAGTTCTTACAACTTAAGGGCATTGATTGACCCTGGCTCAGAAGCGACATTTGTCACTGAAAATGTCTCTCAGTTGCTCAACCTGAAGAGGCAAAAAACTTCAGCACAAGTAACAGGCTTAGGGCAGACTTCAACAGGCATATCAAAATACCAAGTTGAAGTCACATTTTGCTCATTGGTAAAGCCATCATTTTCTCTCTGTGTTAAGGCATTTGTATTTAAACAATTGACCTCCATCCTACCCACACACCAAGTGAAAACTAATGGGTGGACCCATCTAAGGAATCTTCAACTAGCCGATCCCTCGTTTAGCACACCGGGGAAGATTGATATGCTGCTGGGGGCAGACGCTTATGCATCTATCATCTTAGAGGGACTTGTAAAGGGAAAAAAGGGAGCTCCAGTAGCTCAATGCACCGAATTAGGGTGGATTCTTACGGGAAACACCAACAACTCTGATGATGGTAGTGACAGAATAATTCAAAACCATTTTAACTCCTTAGACACTGAACTGAAAAGGTTCTGGGAGTTGGAAGAAGACCTGGAAGAAAGAAAGTTTACGCAGGAAGAAGAAATGTGCGAACAACATTTCCGAAGAACTTGTAAACGAAGAGACGACGGTAGGTACGAAGTTCAGTTACCATTCAAGAACGATAGTCGTCCCGATCTCGGTAACTCAAAGAGACCTGCGTTAGCCAGATTCTTTCAGATTGAAAAACGACTGGCTACGAATCAGAAACTTAGGGAGAGATACACTGAATGCATCCAAGAGTATCTCACACAAGGGCACATGGAAGAAGTCATTAACGATGTGCATACCTCGACAGGTGAGCACTATTTTTTGCCGCATCACGCAGTCTTTAAAGAGGCGAGCACCACCACAAAACTACGCGTGGTGTATGATGCATCCTGCAAAACGTCGAAGGGTGAATCTCTTAACGACAACTTGATGGTTGGACCACGCTTGCAAGCAGACATTATAGAACTTCTGGCAAGGTGGAGGAAATTCAAGGTGGCATTCGTGGCTGACATCAGTATGATGTACAGGCAAATTTGGATGGCACCTGCTGATACCCCTTATCAGCTGATCTTATGGAGAACTAATAGTTCAAACCCTCTAAAGACATTCGTGCTGAAAACTGTCACATTCGGCACGGCATCAGCACCATTCCTCGCAGTTCGAACACTACATCAGCTAGCGGCTGATGTAAAGAACTCGCATCCCCACGTTAGCAAGACACTCACCGAAGGTTTCTACGGGGATGATCTCATTTACGGATCAAACAACGAATCCGATGCAATCCAACTCCATGGAGATGTTTTGGAAATTTTGAAATCCGCTGGATTTCCGCTCAGAAAGTGGGCGAGCAATTCGACAAGAGTTTTAGAGCAGATACCTAAAAGGGAAAGAGAAATAAATCTTCCTTTGAAATTTGACTCTACAGCTGCCATCAAAACCCTCGGCATCCGATGGCACCCGGCACAAGATGCCTTCAATTTCAAAATCACTTTACCTGCAGTAAAGACATACACCAAACGCTCAGTGTTAGCGGATATAGCCCGTCTTTTTGACCCTCTCGGGTGGATCTCCCGTTGCATCATCAAGGCGAAACTGATTCTTCAACAGCTCTGGCTTCAAGAGTTAGGCTGGGATACCCCAATCCCTACAGAGACGAGAGATCTTTGGGTGAACCTACGCAATGGGTTTATGGCTCTTGAGACCATCCAAATATCAAGGTGGATTCATTATGAAGACTCCGATCAGGTGCAATTGCACGGTTTAAGCGATGCCTCTGAGAAAGCGTATGCAGCTAGAATCATCAAAAAGGACGAAGAACACATACACATCCTCGCATCGAAAACAAGAGTAGCACCAGTTAAATGCATCTCACTTCCAAGGCTAGAACTGTGTGCAGCGTTGCTCTTAGCAAAGCTTCTGCGGCTCATATCACGTGCAATGCAATTCAACAATCCTGAAGTCTTTGCATGGAGCTATTCAACGATCACTTTGGCATGGATTAAAGGAACTCCATTAACACGAACAACTTTCGTTGCTAACCAAGTGTCTGAAATCCAAATGCTCACCAGCCCTACGAGTTGGAGACACGTCACATCAAAAGAGAATTCTGCCGACATATGCTCACGAGGACGGCTACCAGAAGAGCTCATCAACGATCAGCTATGGTGGTATGGTCCCAAATTTTTACAAAATTTCTCGCTGGCTGATCTACCAGCTGCAATTCCAATCTACACAGATCTGGAATTAAAGAAAACAGGTAACCAAATTGATTTACAAGACAGTTTCTATCAAACAAACCTCATCCATATGAAGTCGCATTTCACACTTGTTGTAGCACACTGAGGCTTGACAAAACATATTTTGAGCAATACTCTACTTTACGACGACTCATTCGCAATGTATCTATATGGCAAAGATACTTCTACAACCTAAAACATACAAAAAACAAAAGGCCAATAGATACACTCATGACAAGGTCATCAAGTTGGTACAGGAAGAGCTATTTTTAGAAGACATCAATTCATTGAAGTCGAACAAAATCATCTCGAAGGGTGGCAAATTCCTCAGCCTAAATCCATTTCTCGACTCCGAAGGATTACTGCATGTAGGAGGTCGATTAACAAATTCGGCACTTCCCTTTAGCCAGTGACATCCTGTAATACTAACGGATGCGCACCATGTCTCAAAACTAATTGTCAGCGACATCCATCAGCGAACGCTGCATGGAGGCCAACAATTGATGATGGCAGAAACACGGAACGCATATTGGATTACAAACATAAAAAGATTAATAAAATCCACGATCCACAAATGCGTTCGATGTCATCGTCACAAGGCCAAAATGCAGCAGCAATTAATGGGCAGCCTCCCAGCGGAATGAGTCCAATGCTGCAGACCCTTTCTAAATACGGGAGTGGATTATGCAGGGCCCATAGAAATAAAACTATGGAAAGGGCGATGTAACAAGATCGCAAAAGGATATATAGCCGTATTTGTATGTCTATCAACAAAGGCTATACATATTGAACTTGTATCCGATTTAAGTACACCCGCCTTCATAGCTGCCTTTAGAAGATTTGTAGCAAGAAGAGGAACGTGTGCTAATCTATTTAGCGATTGCGGTACAAACTTTAAAGGAGCTGACAATGAGATAAGAAGAGAAGGTAAATTCATCTCGTCAGAATGGTCCCTAGAAGTTGCCAAGGAACTTGCATCAAGAAATACAACATGGCACTTCAATCCCCCTTTGTCACCACATTTTGGGGGGCTATGGGAGGCGGGAGTCAAATCCATTAAGCACCATATTAAACGGACGATTGGTAATTCCAAACTTACATTTGAGGAGTATACCACGTTACTCACTCAAATAGAAGCCTGTCTAAATTCGAGGCCACTATTTCCAATGACATCAGACCCTGACGATCTGGCAGTCCTGACCCCGGGACACTTTCTGATTGGACAGTCAATGCATACGGTGCCCGAAAGGAATTTCACGGAAAAAAATCTCACCAGTCTTGAGAAATGGAGCTACATTCAGCGGCTGGTGCAAGAATTCTGGAAGCAATGGAGTACATCATATATAGATCTTCTCCAGCAAAGACCAAAATGGTTGCTAAGACAGCCAAACATCAAGATTGGAGACATCGTCATTATCAAAGAGGATAATCTACCACTCGCTCGAGTGATGGAACTTCATCCCGGTTCGGACGGTCTCACCCGCGTCGCGACAATAAAAACAAAAACGTCTACAACATTTAAAAAAAAAAACAACAAAACAAAACAATTCTTTCGTTCAACCCACACAAACCAATAAAAGATCAAATGAACTTAAACGCAAAGTAAAAACATAAAAAATAATGAACTAAAATTAAACAATTTTTACAAAACTCACCCCATGCAGATATTATTTCGAAGTGCAGATATAAATTATATAGCCAATAAGTTTAACCAACACAAAATATTTCACTAATGCTTAATTTTGTTTTATCATTGCAACGCAACCAAAACAACAACACAATGGGAGACGTCAGGCCGGCCAGCCAATTCACAACAATCCACTACCTACATCAAAGTGAGGAAGCCGTGTCCGAGGAAGATGGAAACTTCGTCGCTGAAGGCGGGGAGCATGTTGGTTCCCAACACAATTTAACAACACAACACCAATCAACACCAGAGCAAATAAAAACACAAAAATTAAAAAATTGTAAAACACAAAAACATGTAAATGGGAATTGCACATTTGACATTGATGTAGGCTAAATCGGCATATTGAACTAGTCATCGAGATATGTATAAGTAATTGTAACGAATATCGCAGATGACTAGTTTAAATATGATCAATTGATAAGCCGACGATAAAAACTCGCGCGCGTGCGTTTACGAATTTTAGTAAAACTCGGAGAAACAATAAAACGAGCGTTGTAATCACGGGAAAAATAAAACATATGAGAGGCTACAATCCGCTATGCGGATCGTTGAATACCCTATCCCATCCCATCCTTTAAATTAATATCCTCAAAATATAGGCCTTATAGCGATGAAATTCAGAAAATGACATTGTCACAATATATTGCTCAGACAGTTTCTCAAAATCTTTTGTGGTTCGACAAAAAACAACGGTTTTCTATTGCTAATGCCTTGGGATGGGGTATACAAATGGTTTTTGTAAGAAAACGCCCCCAAAATGTGGGCGTAGATGAAAATGATCTATGGACAGAATGTTTATATTACCATTGCGGAAGTATTTGCATCAAAATTTTTTTCGAAAGTTTTAAAATTTGGACAAAAAGCGTTTTTTACTAAAAACGCCCCCAAAAAGTGGGCGTGGCAAAAAACTTTGTATGAACGAAATATAGATATTAAGATTGTCTAAATATGTTGCTAACACACTTTTTTGAAATTAATTACGGTTTGGCTTAAAACTACGTTTTGTCTAAAAGGGGGCGTGGCAGTGGGCGGATTTTAAAAATGTTTTACACTTGTTCTGGTGACTCGGCCAAGGATCCTATATACCAAATTTCATTATCCTAGCTCAAAATTTAAGGCCCAAAAATCGGTGACGAACAGACAGACGGACGGACGGACGGACGGACAGACAGACATGGCTAATTCGACTCAGCTAGCGATTCTGAGTCGATCCATATACTTTGAGGTATATGTAGCTAAATTATTTCTCGATGTTACAAACTAAGTATCAAAACTAATATACCCCTATGGGATAGGGTATAAAAACTCAGCTATCGATTCTGAGGCGATCCATATACTTTGAGGTATATGTAGCTAAATTATTTCTCTATGTTACAAACTATGTATAAAAACTAATATACCCCTATGGGATAGGGTATACAAATTTTGATGCTAAATCATTGGTAGTATTAATATGAACATTTCGTCAGTAGACCATTTTAACCAACGCCCACTTTTTGGGGGCGTTTTCCTACAAAAAACATTTGTATGCACTACCCCAAGGCACATGCAATACAAAAACGTTGTTTTTTGTCGAACCACAAAAGGTTTTGATAAACTCTCTGAGCAATATATTGTGACAATGTCATTTTCTGTTTTTTATCGCCATAAAGCCCACATTTTGAGGATATTATTTTAAAGATGGGATGGGATAGGGTATTCAACGATCCGAACAGCGGATTGTAGCCTCTCATATGTTTATACCCTATCCCATAGGGGTATATTAGTTTTTATACTTAGTTTGTAACACTGAGAAATAATTTAGCTACATATACCTCAGAATCGCTAGCTGAGTCGATTAAGCCATGTCTGTCTGTCCGTCCGTCTGTACGTCACCGATTTTTAGGCCTTAAATTTTGAGCTAGGATAATGAAATTTGGTAAATAGGATCCTCGCCCGTGCCTACAGAACAAGTGTATCCCATAGGGGTATATTAGTTTTGATACTTAGTTTGTAACATAGAGACATAATTTAGCTACATATACCTCAAAGTATATGGATCGACTCAGAATCGCTAGCTGAGTCGATTAAGCCATGTCTGTCTGTCCGTCCGTCCGTCCGTCTGTACGTCACCGATTTTTAGGCCTTAAATTTTGAGCTAGGATAATGAAATTTGGTATATAGGATCCTCGCCCGTGCCTAGAGAACAAGTGTAAAAATTTTTGAAATCCGCCCTCTGCCACGCAACCTTTTAAGAAAAACTCAGTTTTTGGCCAAACCGAAAGGAGTTTTAAAAAAGTGTCTGAAAAGCATATTTATAGAATCGTAATATCTATATTTCTTCAATACAAAGTTTTTTGCCACGCCCACTTTTTGGGGGCGTTTTCTATAAAAAACCTTTTTTGGCCAAATTTGAAAATTTTAGAAAAAAAATTTGATGCAAAATCATTGGTAGTATTAATATGAACATTTCGTCAGAAGACCATTTTAACCCACGCCCACTTTTTGGGGGCGTTATCCTACAAAAACCATTTGTATGGCATATGCTATACAAAAACGTTGTTTTTTGTCGAACCAGAAAAGGTTTTGATAAACTCTCTGAGCAATATATTGTGACAATGTCATTTTCTGTTTTTTATCGCCATAAAGCCCACATTTTGAGGATATTATTTTAAAGATGGGATGGGATAGGGTATTCAACGATCCGCACAGCGGATTGTAGCCTTCTCATATGTTTTTATACCCTATCCCATAGTTATACCCTATCCCATAGGGGTATATTAGTTTTGATACTTAGTTTGTAACATCGAGAAATAATTTAGCTACATATACCTCAAAGTATATGGATCGACTCAGAATCGCTAGCTGAGTCGATTAAGCCATGTCTGTCTGTCCGTCCGTCCGTCTGTACGTCACCGATTCTTAGGCCTTAAATTTTGAGCTAGGATAATGAAATTTGGTATATAGGATCCTCGCCCGTGCCTACAGAACAAGTGTAAACATTTTTGAAATCCGCCCACTGCCACGCCCCCTTTTAAGAAAAACTCAGTTTTTGGCCAAACCGTAAGGAGTTTTAAAAAAGTGTCTGAGAAGCATATTTATAAAATCGTAATATCTATATTTTGTCAATACAACGTTTTTTGCCACGCCCACTTTTTGGGGGCGTTTTCTATAAAAAAACCTTTTTTGGCCAAATTTGAAAATTTAAAAAAAAATTTTTGATGCAAAATCATTGGTAGTATTAATATGAACATTTCGTCGGCAGACCATTTCAACCCACACCCACTTTTTGTGGGCGTTTTCCTACAAAAACCATTTGTATGCACTACCCCAAGGCATAGCTATACAAAAACGTTGTTTTTTGTCGAACCACAAAAGTTTTGATAAACTCTCTGAGCAATATATTGTGACAATGTCATTTTCTGTTTTTTATCGCCATAAAGCCCACATTTTGAGGATATTATTTTAAAGATGGGATGGGATAGGGTATTCAACGATCCGCACAGCGGATTGTAGCCTTCTCATATGTTTATACCCTATCCCATAGGGGGGTATATTAGTTTTGATACTTAGCTTGTAACATAGAGAAATAATTTTGCTACATATACCTAAAAGTATATGGATCGACTCAGAATCGCTAGCTGTGTCGATTAAGCCATGTCTGTCTGTCCGTCCGTCCGTCCGTCCGTCTGTACGTCACCTATTTTTAGGCCTTAAGCTTTGAGCTAGTATAATGAAATTTGGTATATAGGATCCTCGTCTCTGCCTACAGAACAAGTGTAAAAATTTTTGAAATCCGCCCACTGCCACGCCCCCTTTTAAGAAAAATTCAGTTTTTGACCAAACCGTAAGGAATTTTAAAAAAGTTTTTGAACAACATATTTAGACAATATTAATATTTATATTTCGTCCATATAAAGTTTTTTGCCACGCCCAGTTTTTGGGGGCGTTTTCAATTAAAAACTGTTTTCGGTCAAATTTTAAATTTTTCGAAAATTTTTTTGATGCAGAATCATTAACATTATTAATATAAACATTTCGTTTTTATAATATTTTAACCCACGCCCACTTTTTGGGGGCGTTTTTATATAAAAACCATTTTTATAGCCCATGTCAACCAACGCCCACTTTTTGGGGGCGTTTTCCTACAAAAAACATTTGTATGCACTACCCCAAGGCACATGCAATACAAAAACGTTGTTTTTTGTCGAACCACAAAAGGTTTTGATAAACTCTCTGAGCAATATATTGTGACAATGTCATTTTCTGTTTTTTATCGCCATAAAGCCCACATTTTGAGGATATTATTTTAAAGATGGGATGGGATTGGGTATTCAACGATCCGAACAGCGGATTGTAGCCTCTCATATGTTTATACCCTATCACATAGGGGTATATTAGTTTTTATACTTAGTTTGTAACACTGAGAAATAATTTAGCTACATATACCTCAGAATCGCTAGCTGAGTCGATTAAGCCATGTCTGTCTGTCCGTCCGTCTGTACGTCACCGATTTTTAGGCCTTAAATTTTGAGCTAGGATAATGAAATTTGGTAAATAGGATCCTCGCCCGTGCCTACAGAACAAGTGTATCCCATAGGGGTATATTAGTTTTGATACTTAGTTTGTAACATAGAGACATAATTTAGCTACATATACCTCAAAGTATATGGATCGACTCAGAATCGCTAGCTGAGTCGATTAAGCCCTGTCTGTCCGTCCGTCCGTCCGTCTGTACCTCACCGATTTTTAGGCCTTAAATTTTGAGCTAGGATAATAAAATTTGGTATATAGGATCCTCGCCCGTGCCTAGAGAACAAGTGTAAAAATTTTTGAAATCCGCCCACTGCCACGCAACCTTTTAAGAAAAACTCAGTTTTTGGCCAAACCGTAAGGAGTTTTAAAAAAGTGTCTGAAAAGCATATTTATAGAATCGTAATATCTATATTTCTTCAATACAAAGTTTTTTGCCACGCCCACTTTTTGGGGGCGTTTTCTATAAAAAACCTTTTTTGGCCAAATTTGAAAATTTTAGAAAAAAAATTTGATGCAAAATCATTGGTAGTATTAATATGAACATTTCGTCAGAAGACCATTTTAACCCACGCCCACTTTTTGGGGGCGTTATCCTACAAAAACCATTTGTATGGCATATGCTATACAAAAACGTTGTTTTTTGTCGAACCAGAAAAGGTTTTGATAAACTCTCTGAGCAATATATTGTGACAATGTCATTTTCTGTTTTTTATCGCCATAAAGCCCACATTTTGAGGATATTATTTTAAAGATGGGATGGGATAGGGTATTCAACGATCCGCACAGCGGATTGTAGCCTTCTCATATGTTTTTATACCCTATCCCATAGTTATACCCTATCCCATAGGGGTATATTAGTTTTGATACTTAGTTTGTAACATCGAGAAATAATTTAGCTACATATACCTCAAAGTATATGGATCGACTCAGAATCGCTAGCTGAGTCGATTAAGCCATGTCTGTCTGTCCGTCCGTCCGTCTGTACGTCACCGATTCTTAGGCCTTAAATTTTGAGCTAGGATAATGAAATTTGGTATATAGGATCCTCGCCCGTGCCTACAGAACAAGTGTAAACATTTTTGAAATCCGCCCACTGCCACGCCCCCTTTTAAGAAAAACTCAGTTTTTGGCCAAACCGTAAGGAGTTTTAAAAAAGTGTCTGAGAAGCATATTTATAAAATCGTAATATCTATATTTTGTCAATACAACGTTTTTTGCCACGCCCACTTTTTGGGGGCGTTTTCTTTAAAAAAACCTTTTTTGGCCAAATTTGAAAATTTAAAAAAAACATAAAAATAAACCTAGACCTAAAATAAAAAAAAAACAAGGTTTTCTCTTGCATATGTTATGGGGTAGTGTATAAAAATGGTTTTTATATAAAAACGCCCCCAAAAAGTGGGCGTGGGTTAAAATGGTATATTGACGAAATGTTCATATTAATAATGTTAATGATTCTGCATCAAAATGACAATGTCATTTTCTGTTTTTTATCGCCATAAAGCCCACATTTTGAGGATATTATTTTAAAGATGGGATGGGATAGGGTATTCAACGATCCGAACAGCGGATTGTAGCCTCTCATATGTTTATACCCTATCCCATAGGGGTATATTAGTTTTTATACTTAGTTTGTAACACTGAGAAATAATTTAGCTACATATACCTCAGAATCGCTAGCTGAGTCGATTAAGCCATGTCTGTCTGTCCGTCCGTCTGTACGTCACCGATTTTTAGGCCTTAAATTTTGAGCTAGGATAATGAAATTTGGTAAATAGGATCCTCGCCCGTGCCTACAGAACAAGTGTATCCCATAGGGGTATATTAGTTTTGATACTTAGTTTGTAACATAGAGACATAATTTAGCTACATATACCTCAAAGTATATGGATCGACTCAGAATCGCTAGCTGAGTCGATTAAGCCATGTCTGTCTGTCCGTCCGTCCGTCCGTCTGTACGTCACCGATTTTTAGGCCTTAAATTTTGAGCTAGGATAATGAAATTTGGTATATAGGATCCTCGCCCGTGCCTAGAGAACAAGTGTAAAAATTTTTGAAATCCGCCCTCTGCCACGCAACCTTTTAAGAAAAACTCAGTTTTTGGCCAAACCGAAAGGAGTTTTAAAAAAGTGTCTGAAAAGCATATTTATAGAATCGTAATATCTATATTTCTTCAATACAAAGTTTTTTGCCACGCCCACTTTTTGGGGGCGTTTTCTATAAAAAACCTTTTTTGGCCAAATTTGAAAATTTTAGAAAAAAAATTTGATGCAAAATCATTGGTAGTATTAATATGAACATTTCGTCAGAAGACCATTTTAACCCACGCCCACTTTTTGGGGGCGTTATCCTACAAAAACCATTTGTATGGCATATGCTATACAAAAACGTTGTTTTTTGTCGAACCAGAAAAGGTTTTGATAAACTCTCTGAGCAATATATTGTGACAATGTCATTTTCTGTTTTTTATCGCCATAAAGCCCACATTTTGAGGATATTATTTTAAAGATGGGATGGGATAGGGTATTCAACGATCCGCACAGCGGATTGTAGCCTTCTCATATGTTTTTATACCCTATCCCATAGTTATACCCTATCCCATAGGGGTATATTAGTTTTGATACTTAGTTTGTAACATCGAGAAATAATTTAGCTACATATACCTCAAAGTATATGGATCGACTCAGAATCGCTAGCTGAGTCGATTAAGCCATGTCTGTCTGTCCGTCCGTCCGTCTGTACGTCA
This sequence comes from Rhingia campestris, assembly GCA_932526625.1. NCBI lineage: Eukaryota > Metazoa > Arthropoda > Insecta > Diptera > Syrphidae > Rhingia > Rhingia campestris. Next base: position 31,840,327 of record OW052186.1, on the reverse strand, counting down.
CCGATTCTTAGGCCTTAAATTTTGAGCTAGGATAATGAAATTTGGTATATAGGATCCTTGCCCGTGCCTACAGAACAAGTGTAAACATTTTTGAAATCCGCCCACTGCCACGCCCCCTTTTAAGAAAAACTCAGTTTTTGGCCAAACCGTAAGGAGTTTTAAAAAAGTGTCTGAGAAGCATATTTATAAAATCGTAATATCTATATTTTGTCAATACAACGTTTTTTGCCACGCCCACTTTTTGGGGGCGTTTTCTATAAAAAAACCTTTTTTGGCCAAATTTGAAAATTTAAAAAAAAATTTTTGATGCAAAATCATTGGTAGTATTAATATGAACATTTCGTCGGCAGACCATTTCAACCCACACCCACTTTTTGTGGGCGTTTTCCTACAAAAACCATTTGTATGCACTACCCCAAGGCATAGCTATACAAAAACGTTGTTTTTTGTCGAACCACAAAAGTTTTGATAAACTCTCTGAGCAATATATTGTGACAATGTCATTTTCTGTTTTTTATCGCCATAAAGCCCACATTTTGAGGATATTATTTTAAAGATGGGATGGGATAGGGTATTCAACGATCCGCACAGCGGATTGTAGCCTTCTCATATGTTTATACCCTATCCCATAGGGGGGTATATTAGTTTTGATACTTAGCTTGTAACATAGAGAAATAATTTTGCTACATATACCTAAAAGTATATGGATCGACTCAGAATCGCTAGCTGTGTCGATTAAGCCATGTCTGTCTGTCCGTCCGTCCGTCCGTCCGTCTGTACGTCACCTATTTTTAGGCCTTAAGCTTTGAGCTAGTATAATGAAATTTGGTATATAGGATCCTCGTCTCTGCCTACAGAACAAGTGTAAAAATTTTTGAAATCCGCCCACTGCCACGCCCCCTTTTAAGAAAAATTCAGTTTTTGACCAAACCGTAAGGAATTTTAAAAAAGTTTTTGAACAACATATTTAGACAATATTAATATTTATATTTCGTCCATATAAAGTTTTTTGCCACGCCCAGTTTTTGGGGGCGTTTTCAATTAAAAACTGTTTTCGGTCAAATTTTAAATTTTTCGAAAATTTTTTTGATGCAGAATCATTAACATTATTAATATAAACATTTCGTTTTTATAATATTTTAACCCACGCCCACTTTTTGGGGGCGTTTTTATATAAAAACCATTTTTATAGCCCATGTCAACCAACGCCCACTTTTTGGGGGCGTTTTCCTACAAAAAACATTTGTATGCACTACCCCAAGGCACATGCAATACAAAAACGTTGTTTTTTGTCGAACCACAAAAGGTTTTGATAAACTCTCTGAGCAATATATTGTGACAATGTCATTTTCTGTTTTTTATCGCCATAAAGCCCACATTTTGAGGATATTATTTTAAAGATGGGATGGGATTGGGTATTCAACGATCCGAACAGCGGATTGTAGCCTCTCATATGTTTATACCCTATCACATAGGGGTATATTAGTTTTTATACTTAGTTTGTAACACTGAGAAATAATTTAGCTACATATACCTCAGAATCGCTAGCTGAGTCGATTAAGCCATGTCTGTCTGTCCGTCCGTCTGTACGTCACCGATTTTTAGGCCTTAAATTTTGAGCTAGGATAATGAAATTTGGTAAATAGGATCCTCGCCCGTGCCTACAGAACAAGTGTATCCCATAGGGGTATATTAGTTTTGATACTTAGTTTGTAACATAGAGACATAATTTAGCTACATATACCTCAAAGTATATGGATCGACTCAGAATCGCTAGCTGAGTCGATTAAGCCCTGTCTGTCCGTCCGTCCGTCCGTCTGTACCTCACCGATTTTTAGGCCTTAAATTTTGAGCTAGGATAATAAAATTTGGTATATAGGATCCTCGCCCGTGCCTAGAGAACAAGTGTAAAAATTTTTGAAATCCGCCCACTGCCACGCAACCTTTTAAGAAAAACTCAGTTTTTGGCCAAACCGTAAGGAGTTTTAAAAAAGTGTCTGAAAAGCATATTTATAGAATCGTAATATCTATATTTCTTCAATACAAAGTTTTTTGCCACGCCCACTTTTTGGGGGCGTTTTCTATAAAAAACCTTTTTTGGCCAAATTTGAAAATTTTAGAAAAAAAATTTGATGCAAAATCATTGGTAGTATTAATATGAACATTTCGTCAGAAGACCATTTTAACCCACGCCCACTTTTTGGGGGCGTTATCCTACAAAAACCATTTGTATGGCATATGCTATACAAAAACGTTGTTTTTTGTCGAACCAGAAAAGGTTTTGATAAACTCTCTGAGCAATATATTGTGACAATGTCATTTTCTGTTTTTTATCGCCATAAAGCCCACATTTTGAGGATATTATTTTAAAGATGGGATGGGATAGGGTATTCAACGATCCGCACAGCGGATTGTAGCCTTCTCATATGTTTTTATACCCTATCCCATAGTTATACCCTATCCCATAGGGGTATATTAGTTTTGATACTTAGTTTGTAACATCGAGAAATAATTTAGCTACATATACCTCAAAGTATATGGATCGACTCAGAATCGCTAGCTGAGTCGATTAAGCCATGTCTGTCTGTCCGTCCGTCCGTCTGTACGTCACCGATTCTTAGGCCTTAAATTTTGAGCTAGGATAATGAAATTTGGTATATAGGATCCTCGCCCGTGCCTACAGAACAAGTGTAAACATTTTTGAAATCCGCCCACTGCCACGCCCCCTTTTAAGAAAAACTCAGTTTTTGGCCAAACCGTAAGGAGTTTTAAAAAAGTGTCTGAGAAGCATATTTATAAAATCGTAATATCTATATTTTGTCAATACAACGTTTTTTGCCACGCCCACTTTTTGGGGGCGTTTTCTTTAAAAAAACCTTTTTTGGCCAAATTTGAAAATTTAAAAAAAACATAAAAATAAACCTAGACCTAAAATAAAAAAAAAACAAGGTTTTCTCTTGCATATGTTATGGGGTAGTGTATAAAAATGGTTTTTATATAAAAACGCCCCCAAAAAGTGGGCGTGGGTTAAAATGGTATATTGACGAAATGTTCATATTAATAATGTTAATGATTCTGCATCAAAATTTTTTTCGAAAAATTTAAAATTTGACCGAAAACAGTTTTTTATTGAAAACGCCCCCAAAAAGTGGGCGTGGCAAAAAACTTTATATGGACGAAATATAGATATTAATATTGTCTAAATATGTTGTTCAGAATTTTTTTTAAAATTCCTTACGGTTTGGTCAAAAACTGAGTTTTTCTTAAAAGAGGGCGTGGCAGTGAGCGGATTTCAAAAATTTTTACACTTGTTCTGTAGGCAGAGACGAGGATCCTATATACCAAATTTCATTATCCTAGCGCAAAATTTAAGGCCTAAAAATCGGTGACGTACAGACGGACGGACGGACGGACGGACGGACGGACGGACGGACGGACGGACGGACGGACGGACGGACGGACGGACGGACGGACGGACGGACGGACAGACAGACATGGCTTAATCGACTCAGCTAGCGATTCTGAGTCGATCCATATACTTTGAGGTATATGTAGCAAAATTATTTCTCTATGTTACAAACTAAGTATCAAAACTAATACACCCCTATGGGATAGGGTATAAAAACATACTTAATGTCAAATGTCATATGTACAATAACAATAAGCATTACAATGCACTCTCTCACCCTCACATGTAATTTCAAAAATGTCACACTGGTTGTCGGACAATTGCCTTTAACAACCAAGTTAATAAGAGACAAGGAGAGAATGCATTGTATAGTATATGCACTACCTCTAACCCTCACATCACATAGGGGGCATTGATGTTAAAATAGGTCACACACACACACACATGTGATCATACATAGTTCTCATGAAGCAAAATAACGTTTAGTAAATAAATAAACTAATTTTCAAGTTCAAGGCTAAAGTGCACTGACCGAATCATTTTGGAAATGGAACAATGTATCATGTACAGTAGCGATCAACGGCGATGCTTCATGGGAACTAGTGTGAACAAATTACGACACTTGTCATCTTACAGTCAACCGATTAACATCAATATAATACATTTATAACGAGTTATCCAAGTGTCGAGTTTTTCAATCGCGCATAATTTCATTAACGCTTTGTTACAAGACAGCTCTCTTGTAACAATTTTTTTCTAAGTTCATCTCAACTAAGAACAAGTTTTCTTAACGAAACGATTTGTATGCCTTACCCCGTAGCATATAATAGTAGAAAAAAGTCGTTTTATGTCAAACCATAAAAGATTTTGATCAACTATGTGAACAGTATGTTGTGACAATGTCATTTTCTAATTTCATCTTCATAAAGTTTTTTAACCGAGCCCACTTTTTGGGAATTACTTACTTACTTATCGGGCTCCCGACCCGTGAAGAGTCTCTCCCTGAGACACTGTAGCCTTCCATCCTCTACGATCCTGGGCTCGCTGCTTCCAGTTGTCTAGACCAAGCGCTCTTGCATACGCGATGGCTTGGTCTTTGAAACGGAGGTTTGGTCTTCCTTGCCTTCTCGAACCTGGGGGCTAGGATTCGATGATCCTCTTATCTGAAGCATTATTGTCCATTCGCTCGATGTGGCCGAGCCAATGTAGTCGACGTGTTTTGGCTCTTTGAAATACATCCACATCATGGAACAGCTCATAGAGTTCGCAGTTGTATCTTCTCCTCCATTCGCACTGCTCACGCACAGAACCAACAATCCGCCAAAAATTCGAAGGAGCCCTGTATGAGCTCTCCCATCTTGCTTATGGTCCAGAACTCGGCCATAAAGCAGAACTTTCAGGATAAGGGTTTTGTAGAGCACACATTTCGTCGTTCGAGTTAGGAGTTATGAACCCAGTTGTTTAGCCAAACCGAAGTAGCAACGGTTTTCTAGGGTAATTCTTCGACGGATCTCCACAAGGGTCTCATTCGTGGAATTTATATCAACTACAAGGTAAGTGAACTCCTTAACTCGAAATTTCTGCTTTCAATAGTGACGTTTTGTCCCAGGCGGTGGGATGCTTGTTTGTTTGTTGATAGCATGTGCTTAGTCAGGCCCTCATTTACTTCAAGGCCAACGGATTTCGCCTTTTCATCACCCTGTAGATGGGGCATATGGAGCTGATAGTCCAGTCATAAGGCAAGTTTTCTTCCACCCATAATTAGTTGATGATTCGGTGCATACTCCCTACCAAAACATCACCACCGTATTTAAAAAGCTCCGCTGGTAAGCCATCAGAACCTGCGGCCTTGTTGTTCTTAAGCTTTTTTATGGCTAGGCCAACTGTTTCTATACTAGGTGGTGAAACTAGTTCTTCATTGATTATACGTGGGTTCTCTTCTTGCCCTATCACTCTCTCTACATGGTGCCCATTTAGCAGCTGTTGGAAATGCTGCTTAAACACATCTACTATTCCCTGCGATTCGGTGACTAGGTTTCCTTCGCTGTCTCGAAGAGCCTGCGTTCCGGTTTTGTAGCCAGCAGCCAGTTGCTTGGCTTTTTTATAAAACCTCCGGATGTTGTTATGATCGCGCGACTCTTCGATCTCCTTGAGCTGGGAGGCTGGCTTTATACTCTTCTTTCGCTGCCCTTGTTTTGCGCTGCAGCGCTTTCTTGTGTGCATCTTTTTTCACCTTTTTCTTGTACACGCATTCATCATCATACCACGGGTTCTTTTTCGGGGGTGGCTCTTACCCTATAGTGGTTTGGGCTACCTTCTTGATAATCGCGCGATACTGGCACCACTGATTGTCGGCGACTGTGGTAGGTGAGTGCACAGAGGAGAGTTTCATACTCAGGCCTGTGTGGATCCTCAACCTTGGGAACCTAGTGCTACTTATCACCGGATTACGAGCTGCTACAAAATCGATTAGTCGGTAGTCGTTGTCTGTTGCCGTTTCGTGGATTCTGTTCTTACCAACTAAACCGCCAAAGATGTTTTCCTTTCCGACTTTAGCATTGAAATCCCCGAGTACAACTTTTACATCATACTCCGGACAGGCTGCGTAGGCTCCATCCCGGATCTCATATGTTATTTTTTGGCGAATCATAGATAACATATTCGGATAAACTGTCTGAACAAGATGTGTTGACAATGGAATTTTCTTTATTTTATCCCCATTCAGTATTTACCCCGCCCATTTTTTGGGTAGATTCCTTTAAAGGATGGTACTAAATGATGCGCACAGCGGATTGTAGATATCTCATATGTTTTGAACCATTTTTAATAAATTTAATCCTAAAGGGATATAAAAAGTGTATTTGCATTAATTAAACTATCTGCTTTCAACCGCTCTTCTTCCGGGCTAAGATATCAATTTAATAATATTGCCCTCACTCGAACTACTAAGGAGATCCTATACAAGACCCTGATCATTTCAGTCATCCTCTATAGTGTTAAAACATGGACCATATCAAAAGCGACTAAAGAAATATTGGTAATTTTGAGCTTAAAACCATTAAAATGAAGATTCAACCAAGAGCTATACGAGCTCTAAAGCGACATATCCCTAGTCGAACAATTCTGCATTGGACGCGACGTTTATGATGTACGTACACGATACAATCGTTGACATATCTCTTGCATAACTTTCAATGCTACATAACTCATCTTAGTTACAATCGCAGGATAAACCTTCGCCCTCACGCTGCGTCAACAAAAAAGTGATGAGGGGGGCATTATCTAAATAGAATAACGGCGTAAATAAAGATAGCATGGCTGCAGCTGACTACTATCGTCATAAAACCGATATAAGTCGAAACGCATCCATATCTATATAAAAAAGAACTGCGTCAATACAACTGTACACAATAAAATGCATGTATTCAGTTTTGTACTTATGGATTGTATATAATTATATTAAAATAGTATACAACTTGATGCTACAATGTTATTATAGTACATATCTGCAAACCACCACTTTTGCGGACTGTTAAACGGCAATGACGAACTTTCTTCTGCTGCCAGCCAGAAAAGTGAGGATAGCAATAGGTTAGGATAGAGTGGCTGCCAGCGATTCGCGAGCACACTGCCACTTTGCTCCATTGTGATACCACATGGATTTCTTCCATTCTCCTTGCTACCTATGAGAAAACCAATCTATGATATAATTGAAACGGAGGAGACTTCTCACTTCCGTTTTTGTCAAATCACTGAGATTTTGAAAGAAGTAAGCTGCAAGATGAAGCTTTGTTTTGTTTAATAGGGTCAGGCAGTTACAAAGAAGATAATGTATTGTTTCTTCTTCCTTTTCGTCCATTCAGCTCCTGCATAAATCGTTTGAGATAAGGCCTAGCCTTTCTGCGTACCTACCAATTACCCAGTGTCCAGTGATGACACCTATGGTGGCACTAACGTGTGGTCTAACGAGATAAATCAGTCCCTAGGATCTTCTTAAATCCATATTTGGCCAAATTTGATTGGTTATTTGACACGTCGTGCCAAGACTCCATCTGATTTTTGATTTGTTGTTAGAGTTCATCAGCCGTACAGTTCTCTAGAATGTCAATATGACCAGGTGAATGTTAAAATGCTTTGACATATTTTACAAAGTTGAGCGGCAATCTTAGGTTGTCTTTGAGTTGGCCGGTTGGATGTCCGAGAAGATGTTAGTATCCTTGGGAGATATTAAATTCTCTTTCAGCCAAGATAAGGCTTCTTTGATTGCCATGAGATCCGCCTGGAACAAGGTGCATAGATCAGGAAGATGGAAAGATAGACAAAGAGTTAGCCTGTCGGAGAAGACACCAGTACCCAGTCCGTCATTTGTTTTGGGGCCATCGGTATAAGTATCGGTCTTATAACCGAGATATAGAGCCAATGCGTGATACGAGGTTGCATTCCCCATTTCATCCCTTTGGTTTTCTTATATTAAGCTTCCAGTTAAGCTTCTAGAAGGCTAGTGCGATTTCGTTTATTGACGTCAAGTCAATATGAGGAATTTTGTATTTTTTAGTGAACAGGACCAGCTCAGTCTTGTGGGGGTTGACTCCCAGACCACAGCTTACTGCCCATTTAGAGAGTTTGTGTAGTGCGTTCTGAAGAAACGTTTTGAGAATGTTCAAGTGCTTCCCTGTACTGCGATTGCAACGTCATCGGTGTAGGCAATTACCTGGCATCCCTCTGCTTCCAGGATGAGTAAAATCTCGTCTACCACTAAGTTCCAAAGAAGAGGGAATAAGACTCCACCTTGTGGGGTCCCTCTACTGACATGTCTTCTGTCCGAAACTCCACCCAGTTTTGTGTTGATAGTCCGGCTATTTAATATTAAATTAATCGACATTCGACAAGTGATCGATTTTCATGATCGACATGTTAGCGCCTTAATGATCGCTCCCGAATTCACGTTGTAAAAAACACCTTCAATGTCTAGGAATGCAACCATATTATTGTCCTTGCAGCACAACGACTTTTCGATAATACGTACTAATATGTGTAGGGCTGTTTCTACAGATTTCGAGAAAACGGTTTTTTTATCGCTTGAAAACGCCTCAAAAAGTGGGTGTGGGTTGAAATAATATATAGACCAAATGCATATCACATTAGTTTTAAAGTATTTGCATCAAAACCTTTTCGATTTCAAATTTCTTATGGTTAAAAGCGATGTTTATTTTAAAAATATCGAGTGTGAGTTCACACGCGGTAGATGTAAAACTGTATTCTGTTTAATTTCTCTCTCTCACTCTCTCTTTGTTTACCACCTCCATAATGTATTCATCTCATTCGTGATGAGTTGGACTGGTATTTTGATAATTCGCAAGCTTTTAGGGAGAGTTATATGCAACAAGGGAGAGTTATATGCAACTACACTAGTCGGCATAAGTATTTTGACGAAACCTTTTTGTGACTATTGAGACTAACTTTGCTTGGTATCGTTAAAACAACGGTGCAAAAATGATGCGCGAAACAAAGAATCTATTTTTAGCTCTATGCATGCCAAGTTTTGTATTGTTTACCTTTTGCATTCTCTTTCTGCTGATAAGAACGCATGCAGACAAAGAATTTTTACGTGGCATAAGTTTTTTGACGGAAACTTTGTGTAAATATTTTAACAGTTTTGAGTACGTGATAACCAAAAAACTTGTGAAGTTAACTTTAATTTACATTAAACGTTGATAACAAAATAAAAATTTATTAAAATTTATTAAAAACCATGGGTAAAACGGCTGAGTTGAGTTTGGTTGTCAGATCTTCAATGGTAGCGAAGTTTAACGCTGGAACGGCAGTAAAAGACATAGCAAGTGAGTTTAATGTGTCGCGTCAAACTGTGCACTATCAAATCAATAAGTTTAAAAAGCATAATGACATCACAAACCTAATGAGATCAGGTGCTAAGCGCAAAACAACGCCCACTGAAGACCGAACCCTTCTACGGGAATTTAAAAGAAATATATTCCTGAAGCCTCAAACTGCTGCAAATCAATGGAATTTGACGGCAACGAATCCAATCAGTGAGCGCACTGTCCGACGACGTTTAATGGAAGGAGATTTTAAAACATTTAAAGCTAAGGACGTGCCGTACATATCAAAGGTAAACAAGCTTAAAAGACTGTCTTTCGCAAAGGAACATCTGCACAAGCCAAAGGAGTACTGGAGAAGCGTTCTATGGACAGATGAAAGCTCCTTTGAGTATAACTCATCAAAAAACAAATTTTACGTTAGATTGCCAAAGGTAGAAAGGCAAAAAAGACGCCCCGTTTGTCAAAAAGTGAGCCATAGTGGAGGCTCTGTCATGTTCTGGGGATGTGTTGCGTATAATGGCCTGGGTGAATTGGTTCCTATCACCGGCTCGATGAACCAAGGTCAATATTTAAGAACCCTAAATGATAATGCCTTTCCTTCCGGAGGTAGGCTTATTGGTGAATCATTTATCCTGCAACAGGACAATGCCCCATGCCACAAAGCCCGGATGATAACTAAATTTTTGAAGGATGTTGGTGTTGCCACTTTGGACTGGCCACCTCAAAGTCCAGATGTAAATATAATAGAAAACGTCTGGTCTCTTTTGAAACGCAAAAGAACAGTTTCTTTAAATAAAACCAGAGAGGAGACGATTTCTGAGGTCACTTCCCTTTGGGAAGAGATATCTCCAGAGATTCTTCAAAATTTAGTAGATTCAGTACCGAGACGCCTTCAAAAAGTTATTGAAGCCAAAGGAGGTTATATATTTTACTAAATTCTTCTTTATTTATTTACTTTTGTTAAGTTTAAAATGTTTTTTCTTAGAGTTATATACTTGTCAAAATACTTATGCCAACACACGAAATTACAAATTAATTTATATCTTTTTTGACTTCTATGAAAAAATATTTGTTTGCCTATTTTTAAGTTTGTATTAGTTATATATAAAAATGAAAAAATAAACATGAATTCTTGTCAAGCCATTTAGAAGTTAAACTCAAAAATGCACGATTTTTATTTCGTCAAAATACTTATGCCGACTAGTGTATATTGATGTTGACTGTTAGAATCACAAAACGCGTATGAGAGCCGAATGGCATACAATTTTGATCAGACTTAAACTCGTGAATATGTGTTTTGATAAGTTTTTAACCTTGTGATCAGATGACCATTGACATTTTGTTTGATCTCTTTTTCGTTACACTTTTTCATTTAGTTAAATCGAATTCACAACGTCCCTAAGGAAATTTTACTTTAAAACGACAACAAATGTCGCCGTTAGTCTCTTCTGCAAGACCTCCAGTGTGAAATTATTATCTCTTCATTGTAAGCAGCTCATAAAATCCAACTAAAGCTACACCTCTTTCCACCTTTCGGAAAGACTCCCAAATATCGATAAATCCGCCAAACATTCAAAAGGCAATTTTCCCGATATCTAGCATCTCATTTTAAAAATGTCGTGATATAAAAAACACCGTCCTTCCTGAACAACACTCCAATTCCAAAAATACATCTTCATCACATTCGAAAACTCAATCAAATCTACCTGTTTGGATTCAAGCTTCAATTACAGACTCCAGACGTCAGACAAAAACCTTCGCTAAAAAACATTTAGCCAGTTCCATTAATCAGCTGTCATTTCAACACCCAGAGGGAAATAACAATTTTCACCACCTACATGTTACCATAATATCGCATCCATATATCTAGCAACTTTTGTTTGATTCCTTACAAAAATATATCACAGAATAACAGTATCTGACGGTGGGATATAGGTTCACAAATAAATTGTGGACTTATAACCCACCTAGGTGAGCCAGAAGTTCACAATAATTTGAGCCATAGGTTCACAATCTTAAAATCTTAATAAAAAAGTAAAAGTTGTACCCCCTTATTCATTAGATATCACTAAAACACATCTCAACGGTTGTATAGCTCTACAGTGCATAAGTATTTATACAGCCTCTAATCAGGGTCGAACAATTTCTTATTCATAACATATTTCCACATCCATAATAGTTATACAGGGTTTGTGTCAAATAAATTACCAAAAAGCTCGGCAGAGCTACCAAGGGATCATTTTTATGGTTGCGAAACTTATAGTGACAACATTGTTTTCTATACTCTGTCCAAGAATAAATGTCAGTCCAGGGAAGATAGGACATTTGCCTCTTTGTCTGGTTGCAGTAACATGTATAAATGTGTCCCTCTTTAAAGCTCTCGTAGGGTTGCATTTCGCATTTCGCTTAGGGTTGCCACCTGCCCATTTTAGTTTGTTTTAAAAAAAAACATATTTTTCCGAAAACAGAAATAAGAACTAAAAAAAATATGTATTATCATTTATTCATGATAAATATAGTAAACAAAAATATAATTCATAATAAATATAGTAAAGTATAATGTTAAAACATAAAATTTCATTAATTTAAAGTAAAAATAACTTCATTCATTTATAATATTAAAATCTATTAGTCTGATGAAAAGTTAGTGCTGCTACTATCGTCATTTATATTTATTACCAATCTTTCGACTGCTTCCTCCGCGAAAACGTCCATATCCCACATCGTTGGCTCAACAACCTGTTCAACGTGTTGCACACATCGGTGCCATTTCTCACTGTCAACTCTTACAAGTGCTGTTGTTAATAATAATTTAATTTCTGTCATTTTAAATGACTTGTTTTGGCTTGCTACAAATCCTTTCACTTGAGCCCAAACCCATTCTATTGGATTTAGATCGCAGTGATAAGGCGGCAAGCGAAGCACTTTATGTCCTGCAGCTTGAGCCATTTCATCCACGACATAGGTTTCATACTTGGCTTTGAAACGTTTAACGATTTCAAGCAACTCTGTTTTAACCATATCATCCTCAAAACTTATGGCATTAGATCTCAGCCACTTTTTTATATCATCTTTTCTAGTAGAAGTGGTTGGTGCTTTATTTTTCTTTCTGGAATGGTAGGAAGCATTGTCCAAAACTATTACGGCGTTGGGTTCCAGGCGCGTTAAAATATCTTTGAACCATTTCTCGTACACTTCGGCATTCATGTCTTCGTGGTAGTCTCCAGTTTTTCCTGAAATAAAGCATAGCAGACCTTCATCTACGAAACCTGTAGAACTTCCAATATGGGCTATAATTAGTCGCTTTCCTTTTCCAGATGGTGATCGCAGTCCAGTTGACAACCCTTCATTAAAAGCTTGGCGTGGTGTTGTAATGGATGGATCCACCCACACTTTCTCCCGAGTATGTCCCTCGTTGAGCCAGGTCTCATCAGTAAAATATATTTTTCTTTTCTCTTCTCGAGATTTTTTTATTTCGCGTAGATACCTTCGTCTCCATGATATAATATCACTTCTTTCCAACAACAAGTTTTTACGCTGACGTTTGACGAATTTAAATTTAAGATCTTCTTTTATGATTGTATGTAAAGTTGATCTGTTCATTTTTGTAATATTTGCATTTTGTTGGGCTTCATGCAATATCTTATCGAGCGTTGGTAAATCATTATCCATGAAAAACTGATGGACTATGCGCCTAATGGCACATTTGTCAAAATCATCGACCCTGATTTTGCGACCAGAATTATTTTTCTTCTTTGAATGCGAATTGTGGCCTTTAATTTCATTTTCCTTTAAAAGCCTATATACAGTTCGTTCCGTAACAGAAAAGACATCAGCTGCTTTTCTTACGGATTCCATTTTATTTTTAAGAAGGCCATAAAATTTGTAAGTTGAATTTACAATTTGTTGTTTCTTTTCTGCACTTAATTCCTTTGAAGACTTTGTAGCCATTTCTCTATTTAGCCACAACACAGTTGCTTAAAACATAATAATGACTTCCGTGCAAAATCAGAGAATTATTCGTGTGCTATGTTCTTACAGCTGGCGATGGGTTAATACTAATATTTTTTATATGTATTTTATATATATAATATTTTTTTGAATGCAATGAGTAAAAATCATTTTTATTCGAAAATCTTTACAATGTTAAATATCAGCCATTTCATTATATTTCAGGCAGCCGAAGTCAAAAACACACAAAATATAATCAACCTGTTGTGTTTTTTTTATGATTTTAAGACGGTCTGTTATAAACCGGATATATGTAATATAAAACTCATATCCTTTTTCCAAACATTGTCTTAAATGCATGCAACTGTAATAAAACTCATAATCTTTTCCACACATTGATTTTGTGATTTTTGTATTAATTGAATATTCAAGCGGTTATTGTTTTATGATTTTTTTTATTTTTATTGCTTCGGTAAGTCATTTTCGATTTACGTCGAGCCTGCCAAAACCAACTAGGAAACATATATTTCAAGCCCATCCCTAGTTCTTACAAAAATAAACACAATAACACAACAAAGCCAATAAAAAAGAAAACCCACAGAATGAGTTTGACAGATAAAAATGGTGGGAAATGGAACGATTTATCGCACATCCATGGTTAGGTAACTCTTCGGTAACCGCAGATTCTTAATCGTAGGTTAAATCAAAACTGCGGTAACCTAAACGTCAATTTAACCAGCAGTGAATAAACCGGGCCATAGTCCAACAATAATATGATCCCTTATTGTACTGCATTGTTGCAATGCATTTAAATAGCGCGCGAATAAAATTTCCTTTTAAAATACAAAGTCGAAAAAAATGGTTTGACTACATTTTAGCGGTTTCTCGAAAAGAGGAGAAAAAATCGCAAATGATAACACCACGTCAGCACCACACAAATTATTACTCACAAATTCATTTTTGTGCTCTCAAAAGCTTCAAATCCCAAAAGTTCTGTAACAATAACACTGAAAAATCAGTATCGATGTGCTAACATTTGAGAATGGTAACACTGCTTTGATGAGCGCACACCACACAAGAATGATGTATTACGTATATTATGTATATATCTCTCATTCCTGCACACCACACGCGTCACGCACACAGCCAGTACTCAGCTCTCAGCAGTCAGCAGTATAATTGCGAATGGTGATTGTATGATCAGTCTGCCCAATGCTATCGGGCAAACAAGTCATAGGATGGCTGCGGTTAAATCTGGTTTGTAATAACAACAACAATTGTACACAAAGTTCAGTGGCTTCGTTTGTGTTTCAGTGGTAATATATCATTGAGTCCACTTACAGGCACCATTGTTAGAAAAAAAGCTTTCCCGTAAGACCTGTACTGACATTTTTTCTTGGACAGACTATACACTTTTATAACATATTGATGACTTATGTTGACTCAATAACATCGTTTACAATGTTGAGTCTGTAGGCAAAGAAGAATTGCCATTTGAACAAATTAAGCAGTGAAACACAACTGCAAAAATACAAAAATACCCTGGATGATTTATTTCAACTAACAATTAAACCTTTGGTAACCCTGATGCTCAGCCGTCAGAAATATAAAATATTATATACCCTTATACAGGCATTCTTCAACCATCAGACGCGTTTAGGATGTGCAGCCTCTATTCAATGTTGTATAAGTTTACGAATAAGGTTTTTGCGTTTAGAGGCATTTTAAGGAGTGCATAACGTTATACACACCTTATAATGAGTTTATGAATAAGGCTGATAGTATTTTATTTGACCGTGAATTTTTGGAAATAACTTTTCGAAAAATTCACTAACTTTTTGAAAAACTTTTCGTTTATCCATTTATCAATTATAGGTTTATCCTTTTCTCTTCATACTGACGAGTAAGAAGTCTGAAGACGCATATACGCATGCTTTTCAATATATTGAAGCAAATTTATTTAAATTTTGTAGTGCTTCATTTACTTTGGTTTTTGAGCAAGCTTTAAGAAAGGTGTTAAAGAAAGTGTTTCCAACTACCGAAATACGAGGCTGCTGGTTTCTGCTGGCTACTGCTTTTGGTTGTTCATGCTTGGTTTCGAGATGGTTTATTACTTTTGACGTGTCATTCACAGAACAACATTCCGTGCAAAATCAGAAAATTATTCGTGTGCTATGTTCTTACTAATATTTTTTATACCCTATCCCAAAGGGGTATATTAGATTTGATACATAGTTTGTATAATAGGAAATAATTTAGCTCACCGGTTTGTATAAAAACCATTTTCAAGATCAACTTTGTCTTTTGTAGAACTGTAAAAGTGTTTTATAAACTGTCTGAACAATTTGTTGTGACGATGTGATTTTCTATTTTTGGGATATTAATTTTACAGATGGGATGGGATAGGGTATTCAACGATCCGCACAGCGGATTGTAGCCTTCTCATATATCTTATATTGATTTTGAAGAAAAAAAAAACAGGAACAAAGGGTTATTATTTCTTAAAAAAATCTGCACATATGTTAAACATCAGTCAACATTTGCTTATTTCCGGCAGCCGAAGTCCAAAACACACAAAATACAATCTACCTGTTGTATTTTTTTTATGATTTTATAACGGTCTGTTATAAGCCGGAAATATGTCATAAAACTCAAATCCTTTTTCCACACTTTGTTTGAATTGCATGTATTATTAAAACTCATATCATTTTCCACACATTGTTTTTGTTATTTTTGTATTAATTGAATATTCAAGCGGTTTTTGTTTTCTGAATTTTTCATATTTATTGCTTTGGTAAGTCATTTTCAATTTACGTCGAGCCTCTCAGAATCAACTAGAAAACATATGTTTCAATCCCACCCCTAGTTCTTACAAAAATAAGCACAATAACACAACACAGACAATAAAAAAGATAACTCACAGAATGAGTTTGACAGAAAAACTGGAAAATGGAACGATATATAGCAAATCCACGGTTGGTAACCGAAGCGAAGAATCTAGTGAACAAACACTCTTCGTTAACCGCAGATTCTTAATAGTGGGTTAAATCAAAACTGCGGTAACCTAAATTTAACCGGCAGTGAACAAACCGCGCCTTAGTTGGCATAACGAAATGTGTATGGCCGACATACATAGTTTAAGGTTTAGGGACTTAGGGCCGGTTTGTTTACTGTCGGTTAACTTTAACGGAAGGTTATTTCAGTCGATAACCGACGAATGTGTTTGTTCACCAAAAATTCAACCGGATAATCCACAGTTAGGTTAGTTAACCGGACAAATCTGTAACCGCACGATTCTGAATTTTTCATATTTATTGCTTTGGTAAGTCATTTTCAATTTACGTCGAGCCTCTCAGAATCAACTAGAAAACATATGTTTCAATCCCACCCCTAGTTCTTACAAAAATAAGCACAATAACACAACACAGACAATAAAAAAGATAACTCACAGAATGAGTTTGACAGAAAAACTGGAAAATGGAACGATATATAGCAAATCCACGGTTGGTAACCGAAGCGAAGAATCTAGTGAACAAACACTCTTCGTTAACCGCAGATTCTTAATAGTGGGTTAAATCAAAACTGCGGTAACCTAAATTTAACCGGCAGTGAACAAACCGCGCCTTAGTTGGCATAACGAAATGTGTATGGCCGACATACATAGTTTAAGGTTTAGGGACTTAGGGCCGGTTTGTTTACTGTCGGTTAACTTTAACGGAAGGTTATTTCAGTCGATAACCGACGAATGTGTTTGTTCACCAAAAATTCAACCGGATATTCCACAGTTAGGTTAGTTAACCGGACAAATCTGTAACCGCACGATTTTATTCGGTTAATGATATTTAACCGATGTTTTTCTGGAATTTTGTTTCTTCATACTTGGTTTTGAAAGTGGGTATTACTTTTGACGTGTCATTCACAGAACAACATTCCGTGCAAAATCAGAGAATTATTCGGTGCTATGTTCTTACAGCTGGCGATGGGTAAATACTAATGTTTTTATACCCTATCTCATATGAGTATATTAGTTTTGATACATAGTTTGTAACATAGAGAAATAATTTAGCTACATATACCTCAAAGTATATGGATCGACTCAGAATCGATAGCTTAGTCGACTTAGCCATGCCTGTCCGTGCGTCCGTCCGTCTGTACGTCACCGATTTTTAGGACTTAAATTTTGAGCTAGGATAATGGAATTTGGTAAATAGGATCTTCGTCCGTGCCTACAGAACAAGTGTAAAAAAAAAATTTTAAAAAAAGTGTCTGAGCAGCATTTTTATAAAAAACGTTTTCTGGTCAAATTTTAAAATTTTCGAAAAAAATTTTGATGCACAATCATTGGTAGTATTAATATGAAAATTTCGTCGATTTACATTTTAACCCACGCCCACTTTTTGGCGGCGTTTTGCTACAAAAATCATTTGTATGCCCTACCCCAAGGCATATGCAATAGAAAAACGTTTTTTTTGTCGAACCATAAAAGCTTTTGATAAACCTTTTGAACAATATGTTATGACAACGTCATTTTCAATACTTAATGACCATAACGACCACATTATGGGGATATGAATTTTAAGGATGTGATGGGATAGGGTATTAAACGATTAGCACAGCGGATTGTAGCCTTCTCATATGTTTATACCCTATCCCATAGGGGTATATTAGCTTTGATACATAGTTTGTAACATAGAGAATTAATTTAGCTACATATACCTCAAAGCATATGGATCGATAGCTGAGTCGATTCAGCCATGTCTGTCTGTCCGTCCGTCCGTCCGTCTGTACGTCACCTATTTTTAGGCCTTAAATTTTGAGCTAGGATAATGAAATGTGGTACATAGGATCCTCGTCCGTGCCTACAGAACAAGTGTAAACATTTTTGAAATCCGCCCACTGCCACGCCCCCTTTTAAGAAAAACTAAGTATGTATAGAATTTGAAAAAAAGTTTCTGAATAACATATTTAGACAATTTTAATATCTATATTTCGTCTATACAAAGTTTTTTGTCACGCCCACTTTTTGGGGGCGTTTTCAATAAAAAACTGTTTTCGGTCAAATTTTAAAATGTTCGAAAAAAATTTTGATGCGCAATTATTGGTAGTATTTAATTAAATATTTCGCCTAAAAACTATATTAACCCACGCACACTTTTTGGGGGCGTTTTCCTACACAAACCATTTGTATACCCTAGCCCAAGGCATTTGCAATACCATAACGTTGTTTTCTGTCGAACCACAAAAGGTTTTGATAAACTGTCTGAGCAATATATTGTGACAATGTCATTTTCTATATTTTATCGCCATAAAATCCACATTTTGAGGATATTATTTTAAAGATGGGATGAACGATCTGCACAGCGGATTGTAGCCTTCTCATATGTTTTATCCTAAATTCAAATCATGTTTTATATTAGTTATGAGTCCAAAGTCATGACACCATCTCACCACAGAATCGAACTCCTCTTGCATTATACTATTTGCTGTTGCTATGCTAGATCCTTCTGAATGACTTCGATTGCTGTGTCATCTGCAAAAGCAAAACATGTACTGTTTTTCAAAACAGAAAGTATTTCGTTTGCATATATTATATAAAGCAACGGCCCCAAAATTGATAATTGTGGAACTCCGTGTTGCAGACTTGTCTCTTGTGTTATTGAGTTAGGTATCTTCACTTTTATTTTTCTATTTGTGATATATAGCTTTTAAACCACTCCAAATTTACACCTCGAATCCCTATTTATACCCTATCCGATAGGGGTATATTAGTTTTGATACTTAGTTTGTAACATAGAGAAATTATTTAGCTACATATACCTCAAAGTATATGGATCGACTCAGAATCGCTAGCTGAGGCGAATTAGCCATGTCTGTCTGTCCGTCCGTCCGTCCGTCCGTCTTTCTGTTCGTCACCAATTTTTGGGCCTTAAATTTTGAGCTAGGATATTGAAATTTGGTATATAGGATCCTCGTCCGTGCCACCAGAACAAGTGTAAACATTTTTTTAAATCCGCCCACTTCCACGCCCCCTTTTTAGGAAAACGTATTTCTTGGCCAAACCGTAAGGAATTTTAAAAAAGTGTCTGGGCAGCATATTTAGACGATCCTAATATCTATATTCCGGCTATACAAAGTTTTTTGTCACGCCCACATTTTGGTTGCGTTTTAGTAAAAAACTCTTTTTGTCCAAATTTTAAAAAGTTCAAAAAAACTTTTGATGTAATGGTAATATAAACAAAAACATATGAGAAGGCTACAATCCACTGTGCGGATCGTTGAATACCCTATCCCATCCTATCTGTAAAACTAAAATCCGCAAAAAGTGGACATGGCTAAAAACACGATGTGGATAAAATAAAGAAAATGACATGGTGACAACAAATTCTTCAGACTGCTTATAAAAAACTTTTACGGTTCTACAAAAGACAAGGTATTCTCCTGCATATGTTATGGGGTAGTGTATAAAAATGGTTTTTATATAAAAACGCCCCAAAAAAGTGGGTGGGGGTTAAAATGGTCTATGGACGAAATGTTCATATTTATATTACTAATGATTCTGCATCAAAAGTTTTTTCGAAAATTTAAAATTTGACCGAAAAAGGTTTTTTTTTATAAAAACGCCCCCAAAAAGTGGGCGTGGCAAAAAACTTTATATGAACGGGCGTGGCAGTGGGCGGATTTCGAAAATTTTTACACTTGTTCTGCTGGGAGCAACAAAGAGCACGTGTACCAAATTTCATCCTTGTAACTCAAAATTTAAGGTCCAAAATCTGGTGACGTACGGACGGACGGACGGACAGGCATGGCTAAATCGACTCAGCTATCGATTCTGAGTCGATCCATATACTTTGAGGTATATGAAGCTAAATTATTTCTCTATATTACAAACTATGTATCAAAACTAATATACCCCTATGGGATAGGGTCTAAAAACTTTTGATGTAATGGTTGTTAAAGCGAAAAGTGTTAGCACTGTCGTGCACAATAAAGACACTTCCTAACGTTCACGCTGTGCGGAACATGTGGCAATGGGTCATTTAGTGTCTGTGCACGCCACCACCATTTTCGCTCAATCATTCGCTTTTTGACCACCGCGCCAACAACACCACGAGCAACAGCAAACAACACATCAAATTGTAAAAGAAAAAGAAAAAACCTAAAATAAAACGACGAACACAAGTAAAATTAAAATACAAAAACATAGAAAACAAAAGTTTTTTAATTCGAACCAGCGGAATCATCCAACCTTAAACATTTGGTCCTTCGAGCCGGATATATATAATATAGCAGCAATTACACACACACAGCGAAGCAAGCTAGCGGACGAAACGAAAACCACATCAGAAGCAGACAGCAGCAACAGCAATAAAAAAGAAAATTATTAAAATATCACAATTTTGATAAAAAGGTATGTACATATATTTACTTAAGCGACTGTAGAATTTTTTCCGCGGTAGTTTGTGATTTTTTTATCAAAAGTGGATAGGTACAATTGTATATACATATTTTGTGTGTTTTATTATTTTTTTTTTCTTCGCGATTGTTTATCCGTTCGCGTCTGTAGATGCATTTGTTCTCTTGCGCACTTTCAATTTTTTTTTTTTTTTAATTACGCATCCGATTAGGAATTGTATGAGAAAATCTCTGTGGGCAGTGTCTTTCGTAAAATTTTCTTTCCTTTGTCGCCAACGGGTTATTCATTTTATAATCCCGTTCTGTAGCGAAAAATATTGTACCGTTTGGGAGTGCAACTGTGTTTTATAAACGGTGTTGGCAATTCAACGGGACCGCCTCATTCTTTTTTGTGCGATTTTATGCGTTTTTCAAAGCAGGAATCCAGCGTGGCTTTGCTCGCTATCTCTTTTTTCATCGGAATTTTTTGTGCGCGACTGCTTGCTTGAGCTATCGCTATAACGTAGCGTGGTTCTTCAACGGTTTCTGGTGAAATCTCAACTCTTTCTTTTGTGCGATTTTATGCGTTTTTCAACGCAGGAATCCAACGTGGCTTTGCTCGCTATCTCTTTTTTCATCGGAATTTTTGTGCGCGACTGCTTGCTTGAGCTATCGCTATAACGTAGCGTGGTTCTTCAACGGTTTCTGGTGAAATCTCAACTCTTTTTTTGTTGCGATTTTATGCGTTTTTCAACGCAGGAATCCAGCGTGGCTTTGCTCGCTATCTCTTTTTTTCATCGGAATTTTTTGTGTGCGACTGCTTGCTTGAGCTATCGCTATAACGTAGCGTGGTTCTTCAACGGTTCCTGGTGAAATCTCAACTCTTTTTTTTTGTGCGATTTTATGCGTTATTCAACGCAGGAATCCAACGTGGCTTTGCTCGCTATCTCTTTTTTCATCGGAATTTTTGTGCGCGACTGCTTGCTTGAGCTATCGCTATAACGTAGCGTGGTTCTTCAACGGTTTCTGGTGAAATCTCAACTCTTTTTTTGTGCGATTTTATGCGTTTTTCAACGCAGGAATCCAGCGTGGCTTTGCTCGCTATCTTTTTTTTTCATCGGAATTTTTTGTGTGCGACTGCTTGCTTGAGCAATCGCTATAACGTAGCGTGGTTCTTCAACGGTTCCTGGTGAAATCTCAACTCTTTTTTTTTTGTGCGATTTTATGCGTTTTTCAACGCAGGAATCCAGCGTGGCTTTGCTCGCTATCTCTTTTTTCATCGGAATTTTTGTGCGCGACTGCTTGCTTGAGCTATCGCTATAACGTAGCGTGGTCCTTCAACGGTTCCTGGTGAAATCCCAACTCTTTTTTTTTTGTGCGATTTTATGCGTTTTTCAACGCAGGAATCCAGCGTGGTATTGCTCGCTCTCTCTTTTTTATTGGAATTTTTTGTGCGCGACTGCTTGCTTGAGCTACCGCTATAACGTAGCGTGGTTCTTCAACGGTTTCTAGTGAAATCTCAGCCATTTTTTGAGCACGATTTTGCGTTTTGCTAACGCTGACCGCCCGTGTGGTTTTTACTCGTACTCTTCGTTTTTTATAACGCTGCAACATAGCGTAGTGTGTTCAATCGTTCCCCTATTTCCAAACCTTCTTTAATCGGTGATAAAATGTCGGAACAAGAAGATTTTATCGTTTCAAACGAGGACTTGGTTGAGTTTCATGCTCATTTCAAAGAGAAATCCATTTCTGACTTATCGCTGACAACATTAAAAGCGTACAAAGCGGAGTTAACGCTCTTGTGGTCCGCTATTAAAGAGAAATACCGCATTTGCGTACAACAAGTCGGCTCTGAAATTGATAAAGAATTTCCCGAAGCTGCCAAATCGAAGTACCGTTCCTCGTCCGATACATACATCACCTGTTTAGGCACCATAATATCGTATATGGAAGAGTTTGAGGTGGATCAGAATTCCAAACCGAAAGTAGCACGAGTCCTGCTGCATGAAGATTCCTCAGAAGAGGAACGCGAGCAAGGAACATCGTCAACTCTCGGTGTTGCGCAACAATACTCTATCGATTTTCATAATTCGGTTAGGGTTCCACCCTGTGACTGCGACGTTTTTCATGGGAATTATCTCGAGTGGCCGTCTTTTCGAGACATGTTCTCAGCAATCTATAGAAACAATAGCCGACTTAGTGCCGTTCAAAAATTGTACCACTTGCGCGCCAAAACCAAATCTGATGCGCATAACATTGTAAGTAAATTCGCTCTCACAAATGCAAATTTTGATTTAGCGTGGGAGGTTTTACGTGAAAATTACGAGAACAAACGCATCCTCGTTAATAACCAGCTTAAAAAGCTCTTCAATCTTCCATTTGTGAGTACCGAATCGGGTCGTGCTTTAAAAAAGTTGCAAAGCGACTAGCTGACGCTATAACAGCTCTCTCCAAAGAAAACGTAGAAGTAGACAAGTGGGATCCCATCCTAGTTTTCTTGTGCTCATCTCGTTTACCAGATACAACTATTGCTTTGTGGGAACAAAGCTTGTCAAATGCTACTGACCTTCCATTATGGTCAGACATGAACAAGTTTCTGACAAATCGCTATCGAGCATTAGAAACCATCTTTGATATCAAACCGAAATCAATTCCGAGATCGAATCTCCCTAAGCCAAATGCTTCATCGAAATCCTTTCATGCTCAACAAGTGAAAGGAATTAAGTGCATGCTTTGCAACGACCAACACGTCCTACGGAAATGTCCAGAATTCTTGAAGTTAGACATTTCTAAGCGCATTGCCACCGCAAAACGACTGAATTACTGCCTTAATTGTCTAGGCTACAATCATCTACTTGCGCAATGCAAAAGTCGAAACACTTGTGGAAGATGTAACAAAAAACATAACACACTTTTACATCTCGAACAGCAAGTGTCGAATCAAGCTTCAACATCCATTGAACACTCTTCATCTCCTCCCTCATTACAGTCCACTATTTCATCGAACCATTCTCAAACTAGCTTATTTGCCACGTCTCAACGTACTGTTCTCTTAGCGACAGCCATGGAAGGCGTTCGCTCCAAGAACGACATATTCTACATTCGGGCGCTTATTGATCCCGGATCCGAGGTATCATTTCTGTCCGAGAACGTACAACGGCGACTCAACCTACCAACTCAAGCCGTTAATGCGCAAATAACCGGACTTTCAGCAACCGTTACCGCATCTACTTCTAAAGTATGCACATTCACCTTATGTGCAGAGCAGCGGCCTGAAGTCTCAATTCTCGCTACAGCATTCATTTTGACACATGTTACGGGTGACATGCCCTCATGTTCACTGGAGTCAGAAATCCTAACAACCGAATTAGATTTCCCCTTAGCAGACCCGTTCTTTGCACGTCCCTCTAAAATCGATATGTTAATCGGAGCAGATCTGTATCCAGCAATTGTATTAGAAGGAATCAGAACGAACATTCATACATCTTTAATAGCCCAGAATACAGTCTTCGGTTGGGTACTCTTAGGGCCCATAGAAACTCGTAGACCATCGTATTCTACCTATCTTTCACACTTTAACGAAGTGTCGTTAGATAAACAGGTCAAGCGGTTCTAGGAATTGGAGGAGCTACCCATGGCTCGCCTTTTGTCAGCCGCCGACCAGTACTGTGAGAATCAGTTTTCCACTACAACTTACCGCGACGTGGACGGTCGCTATACAGTCCGTCTGCCATTTAAACCAGACTTTCCCTTGAAAATGCAACTTGGTGCATCTCGGGATCTAGCTCTGAAGCAATTTGTGCGAACTGAGCGGAATCTTTCGGATTTTCAAATACAATATCAGTCGGTGCTTCATGAATATATTGATCTCAGCCATATGCAAAAAACTTCACCCCAAGAGATCATTACATCTTCCGGAGTATCTTCGTATTATTTACCCCATCATGCAGTGGTGAAACCTGAAAGCAAGACGACCAAGGTCAGAGTCGTATTCAACGCATCTAATCCCACTGCCAACGGGAATAGTCTCAATGACATACTGTACCCTGGTCCATCTTTACAGGCTGATATCGTTCTATTAATTCTCAAATGGCGCTTTTACAAATATGTTTTTAACTCGGATATCGAGAAAATGTATCGACAAATTCGTATCCATAAAGATCAGACTCCTTTTCAGAGAATTTTGTTTCGAAAATCTCCTCAAGATCAAATAGAAGATTTTGAGTTAAATACAGTGACTGTTTAGAATCAAAACAATAAATTAGTTTGACCACCCTACTCCAAACATCGCCACCCTATACAAAATAGCACAATTAAGCATTCCCACAGTATATGACCATGTTATCAGCACTCTCAGGTGTCCCATTCCCATTCCCATTAAAACTCATGCACATTTACCGGTGCTTGTCGATCCAATTACAAAATTATTCCCATAGAATTTAATGCAGAATCATCATTTTTATACCCTATCCCATAGGGGTATATTAGTTTTGATACTTAGTTTGTAACATAGAGAAATAATTTAGCTACATATACCTCAAAGTATATGGATCGACTCAGAATCGATAGCTGAGTCGAATTAGCCATGTCTGTCTGTCCGTCCGTCCGTCCGTCTGTCTGTTCGTCACCGATTTTTGGGCCTTAAATTTTGAGCTAGGATAATGAAATTTGGTATAGGGGATCCTTGGCCGAGTCACCAGAACAAGTGTAAAAATTTTTAAAATCCGCCCACTGCCACGCCCCCTTTTAGAAAAAACGTAGTTTTAAGCCAAACCGTAAGGAATTTCAAAAAAGTGTGTTTGCAACATATTTAGACAATCCTAATATCTATATTTCGTCCATACAAAGTTTTTCGCCACGCCCACTTTTTGGGGGCTTTTTAGCAAAAAACTTTTTTTGTATAAATTTTAAAACTTTCGAAAAAAATTTTGATGCAAAAACTTCCGCAATGGTAATATAAACATTTTGTCCATAGATCATTTTCACCTACGCCCACATTTTGGGGGCATTTTCTTACAAAAACCATTTGTATACCCCATCCCAAGGCATTAGCAATAGAAATACGTTGTTTTTTGTCGAACCACAAAAGATTTTGATAAACTGTCTGAGCAATATATTGTGACAATGTCATTTTCTGTTTTTCATCGCCATTTTGATGCAAATACTTCCGCAATGGTAATATAAACATTTTGTCCATAGATCATTTTCACCTACGCCCACATTTTGGGGGCGTTTTCTTACAAAAACCATTTGTATACCCCATCCCAAGGCATTAGCAATAGAAATACGTTTTTTTTTTTGTCGAACCACAAAAGATTTTGATAAACTGTCTGAGCAATATATTGTGACAATGTCATTTTCTGTTTTTCATCGCCATAAGGCCTATATTTTGAGGATATTAATTTAAAGGATGTGATGGGATAGGGTATTCAACGATCCGCATAGCGGATTGTAGCCTCTCATATGTTTAGCTTTATTTTTAGTATAAATAGTCATAAGAATATAGAAATAAAATCACTTTACATTCAGAAGTCATTTGTTTCACTTGCTACCTGTTATGTCCTGAGAAGTTTACACCGTATTGGTGTTCAATAGTTCGTCAAGCTATGGTATGGGCTGGGGGAGTTGACACCCCAACCTGATCCTTAGAGTCGGAGTTCAAATCCCGGCGGTGGCCCCCTTTCCTTTTTATACCCTATCCCATAGGGGGGTATATTAGTTTTGACATTAAGTTTGTAACATAGAGAAATAATTTCGATACATATACCTCAAAGTATATGGATCGATTCAGAATCGCTAGCTGAGTCGATTAAGCCATGTCTGTCTGTCCGTCCGTCCGTCCGTCCGTCTGTGTGTCACCGATTTTTGGGCCTTAAATTTTGAGCTAGAGTGTTGAAATTTGGTATATAGACTCTCTGGCCGACGAAGCAGAACAAGTGTAAAAATTTTTGAAATCCGCCCACTGCCACGCCCCCTTTTTGAAAAACGTAGTTTAAAGCCAAAACGTAAGGAATTTCAAAAAAGTGTCTGAGCAGCATATTTAGACAATCCTTATATCTATATTTCGTTCATACAAAGTTTTTTGCCACGCCCACTTTTTGGGGGCGTTTTTAGTAAAAAACGCTTTTTGTCCAAATTTTAAAACTTTCGAAAAAAAATTTGATGCAAATACTTTCGCAATGGTAATATAAACATTTTGTCCATAGATCATTTTCACCTACGCCCACATTTTGGGGGCATTTTCTTACAAAAACCATTTGTATACCCCATCCCAAGGCATTAGCAATAGAAATACGTTGTTTTTTGTCGAACCACAAAAGATTTTGAGAAACTGTCTGAGCAATATATTGTGACAATGTCATTTTCTGTTTTTCATCGCCATAAAGCCTATATTTTGAGGATATTAATTTAAAGGATGGGATGGGATAGGGTATTCAACGATCCGCATAGCGGATTGTAGCCTCTCATATGTTTTTATTTAATTTTTAAGGAGTTACTAGCTAGACTCCAAGGTCAAAATGGGTAAACGGTAAGAAGCCAGTTAGAGTGGCGTGAGAGCAAGAAAAGCGTTACATACAAGGGGGTTGGTCGCAAGAGTTTGTAACGATCGGTTGTGTTCTAGCTTACGTCAATTAGAGTGGTGTTCTAGATAAAGAAATAGAAAAATAGATATACATTTACACTTTTTCCTTTTGTGCGGCAGTAAGATCTCTTACCAAATCAGCTTACTGATTGAATTATTTTTTTTATTGGATTGTGCGATTGTTACCGTATCCGTCTATCTATCCGGAATTAGTGCGTCGCCATATATGAATGAGTTTTTATCTTACATTTTCATCGTCGGCATAGAGTATACGAATTAATATATATATACATATATATATACTCTATGAGCCAAACACGTTTTTTTATCGGAACAAAAATTACGCTTAGAGGCTGTCCTTACATGAAGAGTATCTGAGGTTTTCCTTTTGCCTACAATAAAATTGTAGTTTGGAGTATGGCGTGGTCGGATACAAGGCCCGAACGGGATCAACTACGAATTGGACAAGGTGTCGTGGAGGCGAACGGTGGCCTGGAGGATAAGCCATCAGCTACGTGGAGGAGTCACGGGTTCGAGCCCCAGGCTGAGTGTTCTTTTTTTTTTCTATATATATAATTTTTTTTTATTCTTGAAGTCATTTTTTTTTGGTGACTCGCCTTATTAACTATTGTTAAAATTATTTCGTTTGTCGATTATTTCTTTTTTATTATTCTTGTTACTTCTTTCATTAGCCTTATTTACCTGGCTTTAGTTTATATTTTGTTTAACCAAGGTGCATACCTAGATTATAGTTACCCTTAGGCCATATTGGCTAAAGTGTGAACAAAAGGGAGGCAACGTTGCAGCGCTTTTGGGGTGGATTTCCAATTCAAGGGTAGAAGGTTTTTTTTTTATATACATATATATTTTTGGTGTAAACATTTATTTTTTTTGCTTTTCTTCTTTTTTTGTATTCCATTTATCCCCTTCTGGGAACTGAATTGCGATAAATATAGTAACAAAAATAGTAATTACAAATCAACGATCCTTTTTTTTTTATTAATTAAATTTCGCGTTTCTTTTCTGGTGGTCGCGATTCCTCCAAAAAGAAATTCCGGGACATTAAGGTAAATCGCGTGGCGCCCATTTTTACCATCAATTCCCCACGACCTATTTCCATTGGGTCGGCCGGTCCTTAATGCCCTGAGTCGCGGAAGTGGAGCGTAACATTTTTGGCGCCCAACGTGGGGCCTTTGCAAACAGATACATATCGAGATAAAACTTTTGTTATATACGGATTATATATGAAACTAATCTTAGCC
The DNA here is from genome assembly GCA_932526625.1 of Rhingia campestris. Taxonomy (NCBI): domain Eukaryota; kingdom Metazoa; phylum Arthropoda; class Insecta; order Diptera; family Syrphidae; genus Rhingia; species Rhingia campestris. Next base: position 31,811,890 of record OW052186.1, on the reverse strand, counting down.
ATCGTTCGCGTTCCATCTACCGAGTTCAATATAGTAGTTAATATAATATTAGGCATTTTTATATCGTTATATATATAAAAAAAAATTCATTGTACATCTAAAGGAAAACCTCAGATATTAATCATGGAAATCAATAGGTTAAACTCAGAGGAGTTGCAATACGAGTTGACGATTAGGGGACTTAGTGCAACGAATGTCGTAGATATGAGGAAAATGCTGAGGACAGCTCTTAAAAGAGATACTAGCTTCCTATTGACGGAGTACCCTTACACATTTGATGAGGATAAATCTGCAGTTGTCACAACGTTAGAGGAGATAGAGTCACTAGTGAGGTCATTTTCAGGGAATGATCGTTGTGGAGAGTATAGGAAAATAGGAACTAAGGCAGAGTGGGTAGTTAGACGACTGGGTCGAATGATGGCTCTGGAAAAGGAAGAGCTCGAATTCGTTTCGATACACAGGAACAAGGTGGTAGAGTTGTTAGCTGAAGTTGATCTTAAAGCTAATGTTGTAGATTGGGAAGTCACTAATAAAGCGCATGACACATTAGAACAAGAACATCAAAATCAAGCAACATCTAGCCAAGTACACTTACCTGACGTGTCTCAACTAAATTTAGTTGGTTTACATAATCAGGCAGAAGTAAGTCAAGTGGAACCCGCTGTCCCTGCATCACCAAATATTTCACTGCTACCACAGGCGGCTTCATCTCCCCTATTGTTTCACGCCAAATGTGTACCGGTTATGAAATGGGGACTTAAATTTAATGGCGAACTAGGCCAATCGGTTACTAGTTTCTTAGAGAAAGTAGGTGAGCTTAGGGAAGGAAGGAATTGCTCGGAGTCAGAGCTTTTCAATTCAGCTTTTGATTTGTTTGAGGGTAAAGCCCTTATATGGTTTAGGGCAAATAAGCCTTCCATCAGAAATTGGAAGGATTTGGTGGAAAAGCTTAGAGCGGAATTACTGCCACCAGGCTATGATGACCGTCTGTGGGAGGAGATCCGACATCGCACACAGGGACGTTCGGAAACAATTGGAATGTACGTCAGCGTAATGATTGGTTTGTTCTCTAGACTTAGCGAAGTATGTCCTGATAATATGAAGTTGAAGATGATTCGGAAAAATTTATCACCATTTTATCAAACACAACTGGCATTAGTCAATATTATTTCGTTAGAACATCTCGTTGAAGTTGGTAGAAAACTCGAAGCCACCAGATATTTAGTTGAAAGTTATGTTCCTCCTCCATCAAAAAGCCATGTGTACCTTTTAGAACCAGACCTGTCATATATTGAGGTGATTGACGGAAATAGTTTGTCAGCAATCGCTACTGGTTCTCAATCTGTCCACAGACCAGTCACGTGTTTCCGTTGTCGCAGGACAGGACACATAGCCGCTACGTGCCCTCAACCGCTTCGGTGTTACGGCTGTAATAGAGAGGGAGTTATAAGGAGTGAGTGCACTCATTGCTTATCTGCGGGAAACGAGAACCCAACTCAACCCGCTGCGGGGCGTTGAGTTGCAGTCCATCTTCGTCCGCAAATTTGAGAAATTATTCGGATACTACTAGGGGGTTTGGGGAAGTAGATGAGGGGAAGGAGGGGGTTAAAGTAGATGGCATTCTCTCGGCTGATTATTTGCTGATTAGGAATGGAAATGATAGGCGACCGTACTTAGAAGTTAACATTTATGGATTGAAGATGCTGGGACTACTCGACTCAGGCGCCTCTAGTTCTATTCTTGGTGGTCCAGGGTGGGACCAACTAAGTATTTTTAACATCGAACTAAAGGCGTTTAAGGGAACAGTCACGGTAGCAAATGGGGAGAGTGTTGAGATAACAGGAATGGTTGAAATCCCAATTAATGTACAGAATCAGATTAGGATAATTGAACTGTTGGTGATTCCTAAGTTACCGCACAATCTTATTTTGGGGGCGGATTTTTGGGAAGCCTTTTCTATTATTCCCGATTTAAAAAATCGAATTTGGAACTTCGGTGATGTTGTCTGTTCCATCGAGGATCATAGTCGGCTATCAACAGCTGACAAATCAACGCTAGATGGATTAGTTCACTCTATTTTTGCAGATATGGGTACGGAATTAGGTCGCACTAATTTGGTCGAACATATAATAAAAACGGAGTCCGAGCCGATAAAGCAGAGATATTATCCTGTTTCACCAATAGTACAGAACAGTATTAATGCTGAAGTGGAAGATATGTTAAAGTCGGGGGTTATAGAACCATCGACTAGTCCTTGGTCATCTCCGATACTACTAATAAAGAAAAAAGATGGGAAATTCCGATTCTGCGTCGATTTTAGGAAACTGAACAGGGTAACCGAACGCGACGCGTATCCCCTTCCATACATATCAGCTACTTTAGATAAACTACGCAATGCGAAATTTTTATCGTCACTGGATATTAAGTCCGCTTACTGGCAAATACCACTAGCTGAATCCTCAAAACAATTCACAGCTTTTACAATACCAGGCAAGGGGCTTTTCCAATTCACTCGGATGCCATTTGGACTTCATAATGCGCCAGCGACCTGGCAGCGCTTTATCGATAGAGTGCTTGGAGCCGATCTCGAACCTAACGTATTCGTTTATTTAGATGATGTGATCATCGTAACGGAGACATTTGAAGCACACCTGTCAGTACTGCAAGAGGTTTTGAGTAGGCTAAAATCTGCTGGTCTAGTGCTCAGCAAAGACAAATGCGAATTTTGCAAAACTGAATTAAAGTATTTGGGGTATATCGTTAACCGGAAAGGACTTTTGGTAGATCCCGAAAAAGTTAAAAGCATGGTAGAGTTTCCACGTCCAACAACAGTTTCAGGGGTACGGCGATTTATTGGAATGGTTTCGTGGTATCGTCGTTTTGTTCCAAATTTTTCTGACTTGCTTACCCCTATTACCTGCTTGTTAAAGAAACGAAAGAAATTTATATGGAGTGATTCGTGCGAAGATTCTTTTCGAATTTTAAAAGAAAAATTAGTCAGTGCTCCAATACTGGCTTGTCCTAATTTTGATAAATCTTTTGTAGTCCACACTGATGCATCAGGGTACGGTATAGGTGGTGTGCTTACGCAAGAAGATGATGAGGGAGGTGAAAATGTTATCTGTTATTTAAGTAGAACCTTGTCGAAAGCAGAGCGAAACTATTCTACCACCGAACGAGAGTGCTTAGCGGTACTATGGGCAGTCGACAAACTTCGACCGTATTTAGAGGGGAGCTACTTCACAGTGGTTACGGATCACCATTCTCTGGTATGGCTCAATAACTTAAAAGACCCACAAGGTAGGTTGGCCAGGTGGGCTGTTAAACTGCAGCAGTATGATTTTAAAATCATACACCGTAAGGGGAAGGAGCATCTTGTACCAGATGTCCTATCCAGGTCTGTACCCGAACACACGATTGATTTGGTATCTCTAGAAGATGCGTGGTATCATAAAATGGTAAAATCAGTGTCGGAAGATCCTGATAAGTATCCGGAGTGGCGGGTAGAGGACGGAGGAGTACTCTATAAATATGTGCAACCTAGGTTACCAGATATTAAATCAGAGGAGGAGAAATGGAAGATTGTGGTTGCTAAAGACCAAAGAGCTAGGTTATTAAAAGAATATCATGATGATGTACTAGGAGGACATGGCGGGGTTCGGAAGACAGTAGATAAATTGTCTTTGCAATACTACTGGCCGAAGATGAAAAAGGAGGTAGCTTCTTATGTGCGACAATGCCTAGTGTGCCAGACGGTCAAGCCGGATTTACATAAACCGGCAGGGTTGATGTTATCTAGGGGAAATGTAACAAAGCCGTGGGAAATGCTTTGCATTGATTTAGTAGGACCACTTCCTCGGTCGACCAAAGGTTATTGCTATATCCTAACTGTGGTTGACTATTTTACGAAATTTCCGCTATTTTTCCCACTGCGCTCGGCTACAGCAAAAGCAGTAGCATCAATACTAGAAGATCAAGTTTTCTTAGTTTTTGGGGTACCTCGATGGGTAGTCTGTGACAACGGGGTGCAATTTAAGAGTAGAGAATTTTCCAAACTAGCTGACACATATAAAGTTACGATTAATTTTACGGCATTTTACCACCCACAAGCTAATCCAGCTGAACGTGTTAACCAAACACTTAAAACAAAATTAAGGGCATATGTAGCCGACAACCATAGGAGCTGGGATATCCTTCTACCAAAGGTTGCTTGCGCCATCAGAACCTCCACACATGAAGTGCTAAGAACTAATCCTTATTTCGTTTTATTTGGACGCGATATGTCGGTAAAAGGAAGAAACTCTGAGATTCCAGCAGAGGGCTACTTGATAGAACGACCAGAAGAGTGTGCTTGGCATAGGACCTTGGGAACTGTAATAAATGACGTACGCTCAAGGCTACAACAGGCGGCGCAGACCTATGCAAGACAGTATAACCTTCGACGTAGGGATGTACAATTTTTTCCTCATGACTTAGTCTTACGAAGAAATTTTGTGTTATCTGAAGCTGCCAAGTTCTTCACTGCCAAATTAGCACCCAATTTTATAGGACCCTTCGAAGTCATGCGCAAGGTATCGGGATGGACGTACGAACTAAAGGGATTGGATGGGAAAGCTGCAGGTATTTGGCACGTAAAGGATTTGAAGATTTTCAACCAGGTCGAAGCTGGTGTTAACCAGTGAAAACTTCTGGAAGAAGAGGGGGAGTGTTATGTCCTGAGAAGTTTTCACCGTATTGGTGTTCAATAGTTCGTCAAGCTATGGTATGGGCTGGGGGAGTTGACACCCCAACCTGATCCTTAGAGTCGGAGTTCAAATCCCGGCGGTGGCCCCCTTTCCTTTTTTTATTTAATTTTTAAGGAGTTACTAGCTAGACTCCAAGGTCAAAATGGGTAAACGGTAAGAAGCCAGTTAGAGTGGCGTGAGAGCAAGAAAAGCGTTACATACAAGGGGGTTGGTCGCAAGAGTTTGTAACGATCGGTTGTGTTCTAGCTTACGTCAATTAGAGTGGTGTTCTAGATAAAGAAATAGAAAAATAGATATACATTTACACTTTTTCCTTTTGTGCGGCAGTAAGATCTCTTACCAAATCAGCTTACTGATTGAATTATTTTTTTTATTGGATTGTGCGATTGTTACCGTATCCGTCTATCTATCCGGAATTAGTGCGTCGCCATATATGAATGAGTTTTTATCTTACATTTTCATCGTCGGCATAGAGTATACGAATTAATATATATATACATATATATATACTCTATGAGCCAAACACGTTTTTTTATCGGAACAAAAATTACGCTTAGAGGCTGTCCTTACATGAAGAGTATCTGAGGTTTTCCTTTTGCCTACAATAAAATTGTAGTTTGGAGTGTGGCGTGGTCGGATACAAGGCCCGAACGGGATCAACTACGAATTGGACAAGGTGTCGTGGAGGCGAACGGTGGCCTGGAGGATAAGCCATCAGCTACGTGGAGGAGTCACGGGTTCGAGCCCCAGGCTGAGTGTTCTTTTTTTTCTATATATATAATTTTTTTTTATTCTTGAAGTCATTTTTTTTGGTGACTCGCCTTATTAACTATTGTTAAAATTATTTCGTTTGTCGATTATTTTTTTTTTATTATTCTTGTTACTTCTTTCATTAGCCTTATTTACCTGGCTTTAGTTTATATTTTGTTTAACCAAGGTGCATACCTAGATTATAGTTACCCTTAGGCCATATTGGCTAAAGTGTGAACAAAAGGGAGGCAACGTTGCAGCGCTTTTGGGGTGGATTTCCAATCCAAGGGTAGAAGGTTTTTTTTTTATATACATATATATTTTTGGTGTAAACATTTATTTTTTTTGCTTTTCTTCTTTTTTTGTATTCCATTTATCCCCTTATGGGAACTGAATTGCGATAAATATAGTAACAAAAATAGTAATTACAAATCAACGATCCTTTTTTTTTTATTAATTAAATTTCGCGTTTCTTTTCTGGTGGTCGCGATTCCTCCAAAAAGAAATTCCGGGACATTAAGGTAAATCGCGTGGCGCCCATTTTTACCATCAATTCCCCACGACCTATTTCCATTGGGTCGGCCGGTCCTTAATGCCCTGAGTCGCGGAAGTGGAGCGTAACATACCCCCCACCAGAGGTAAGGAGCTTTTTCAACTCTGGAATCAAAAGAGGTTCCAGGTCAAAACATTGGTGACCCCGACGTGATATTGATTTGCTTCCCCCCCAAGAAAGGTAAGGGGCAAATCATACCACCGTCTTCTATCAATTGCGTTCGCCAGGGCAAACATTGGCGAGGAGTCGACAGGGCCTTACACTGATCGCAACAATACGAGAGACATTAAGCGTGGATTCGCTACCCCATCAGAGGCAAAAAGGAATTCACAGTCCCACCACATTAGTTACAGTGACTTACTTCCCACAAGTCATTACAAAGTCGAAGATACTCTTCCACAATGGACGAAATGGAAGTCTTCAAAATCGTGGCCCGACAGAAAGCCATTACAGAGGAGCTTTAAAGGCTGAAAGTTAATATAGGCAAGGACGGCCCCGATCGCAAAACTGCCGCATATAAAAAGAAAAAAGGTGATGTTCTGGAAGCATTATGGCTGGAGTTCCATGGGAATCACGAAAAAATCAAGAATGTCGTGAAACCAGACACTCCATATGTACAAGCGAATACGTATGAGACAATAAAGAGAGCTTACGCTGACATAAAACTCACTTTGGACTCAATCCCATCCATCGACGATCATGAAAAACAAGAAGAACCCTTAGGAGCAATCGGTGGGACTACGTATCCGGACAGGGGAACCAAACCAAAGATGCATACCCTTCCATTAGAGGAATCTCGAGCGAAGGGATACACCGAAGAACAACAGACCAAAATGTTCCCAGTAACGTCAGTCAACACTGGTGAAGAATTTGTCAGAGTCATTCGAAGACAAAACACAACAGCAAAATCGTTGCAGCGATTGTTGTTAAGTCTTGAAGCCGTGACAGCAGCAGACATGGGAGTAATGCATTGGCATTGCGATTTCATTAGCATTGAGTGAAAGTAATGCTAATGAAATTTTTTTCATTAGCAAATGCAAATAATAATGCCAATGGAAAAAAATTGCATTGGCATTGATTTTTTTAATGCCAATGAAAAGTAGTAATTTTGAATGAAATCTATTTTCATTGAGTAATAAGGCATTTTTTATTATTATTTTTTTTTTTGAAAAAAACCTCATGCAACTATAGAAGAAACACAATGTTTGTTGAGTTATTAATTAACTGTGTGAACCTAGTGGAATAAAATGGAATGTGCATGGTAGCAGCAACTGAAATCGTTGCTTCCAACTACAAACTCTCTATGGAACTAGAAAACAATAATTCCATTTTCCAAACAGAGGTCTATGCAGGGTTTGGGTCAAATTGCAAAGTAACAAATAAATAGAGGACAGCACAAACGATGTTTTTGGGTCGCAGTGCTCTGTTGGGCTTACATATGATTATGGTATATCATCCCAATATCTTAAAAAAAAATTTAAAAAAAATGATGTACTTTATTTTTTTCATACTTTTCATTAGCATTGCAAAATGGTAATGAAAATTGATTGCATTGAAAATTTTCAATGGTAATTAAAAAAAATGTCATTAGCATTGTGTTACTCAATGCTAATGAAATTTTTTTCATTGGCATTACTTTCACTCAATGCTTATGCTATTTCGAATTTCATTTGTGTAGTAATGCATTACTCCCATGTCTGGACACCTGGAGCTCAACATTCTGTACCGTGAAGTTAAACACACTTCAGAAATATTGGACAGAACTAGAAGCAAATCACCGATTAGTTAACGAGATATGCGAAGACCCAAGCAGGCATGGATATAACGCCGCGGAATATTTTCAACTAGAAGACAAAATTCAAGATTGGATTATTGAGGTTACAACCAAACTACAGGAATTATCAGCTCATGTTTCACCATCACCCTGTGCAATAACCACGCCAAGTTCTGTTAACGTACCGAAAGCAACTTTAAATCTACCGAATATTACATTGCCTAAATTTGATAGAAACTACATTCAATGGAAGCAATATAGTGATTTATTTACCGAACTGGTACATAAACAAGACATAGCCAACTGCCAAAAACTTTTTTACCTGAAAACAACATTAATAGGCGAGGCAGAAAAGCTCATCAGACATTTTTCAACATCTGATGCCAACTATAGTGCAGCATGGCAAGTAATTACTGATCGATACGACAACCCGCGACTATTAGTAACTGCACAGGTGAATAAGTTACTAAACCAACCTGCAATCCAGAATGAAGGTTCCAATGCAATCAAGATAATGCACGACACAACACAGGAGTGCCTACTTAGCTTAAAAGGTCTACAAATTGACACTAGTAATTGGGATCCTATTCTACTGAGTATTCTGCTAAAAAAACTGGATAGAAGTACACTAACACTTTGGGAGCAGTCACTTAAACAACCAAAGGCCCTACCTTCATTAACGGACTTCCTATCATTTCTAGAGGTTCGATTTCAGTCGTTAGAAGCACTGGGAACTCGAGTACTCCGAACAGAAGACTCAAACAAAAGGACAAAGGTAGCTCTTACATCCACAAAGGAAACCAGCAAATGCCTCATTTGTGGACAACCAAAACATGTGATCTTCTTATGCTCAAAGTTTCTTGAACTCACACCACAGGAACGACTACAGAAGGTGAAATCGCTTAATCGGTGCACTAATTGCTTACGTTTCGGACACCAAGCTTCAACATGTAGAGCAACACATTGCACCAAATGCAACAAGTATCATCATACACTGCTTCATGTAATAGCAAGGGATCCAAGTCAACAAGCTCCTGGAATAGATAATAGGACTAGCCTCTCAGCGATCAACAGGTCTCCTAAGGCATCAAAATATGTGCTGTTAGGAACAGCTATTGTGAACATACTAAACCGAACTAATAATACCATTCCGGCAAGAGCATTACTGGATTCTGGCTCTCAAATGAACTTCATAACCGAGAAACTTGCTAAAAAACTGCAGCTCATTACGAAGCATGAACCCTTTGAAGTCGCAGGAATGGGCAACATGCCGCTTAAAATAAGCAAAATGGTCAATATTTGTCTACAATCTCAAGTAACTGGATACAAAACACAAGTTCAAGCCTTTGTACTTGATAAAATAACAACAGCACAACCCAATCAGTTCATCGATACCAGCAGGTGGGAAATACCCGAGAACATCCAGTTAGCAGATAAGGGTTTTAATCAACCTCAAGAGATCGACGTTCTTATTGGAGCAGAGCTATATCCAGAACTACTTTCAGTAGGCCAAATTAAAATAAATCAAACTGGGCCTTCTTTACAAAATACCTTACTCGGATGGGTCGTGATTGGAAAAACTATCACTGGAACTTCTTCATCACTATTTTGCGGAATTGGAGTGGATACTTCTTCTAAACACTTGGATAATTTGGTTGACCGATTTTGGAACCTAGAAGAAAACCTAACTTCTCCATCACAAAAACGACAAAAAAAATTAACTAAAGAAGAACAACATTGTGAGGACATTTATGTAAGAACTACATCAAGATCTCAATCAGGACGATATGTCGTAGCTCTACCCTTTTCAAATGACCCAGCAAGTTTAGGAAAATCAAGGGAAATAGCTGTCCGAAGATTCCTCAACCTGGAGAAAAGGCTTCAGAGGAACCCGGAAATCCAGAGGCAATATATTGACTTTATGCGGGATTACATTGCATTAAATCACATGGAAGAAATCAAATACAATTCAATCTGCTCTAAGGAACCCCAATATTTTCTTCCACATCATTGTGTTCTGCGCCCAGAAAGTTCTTCAACAAAACTAAGGGTGGTATTTGATGGATCATCAAGGACATCCTCAAATATATCACTGAACGATATTCTGCACACCGGACCAGCCCTACAAAATGATTTATTCTCAATTTTACTACGCTTCCGCGCTTACAAGTATGTATTCACGGCTGATATTTCCAAGATGTATCGTCAAATACAGGTGAATGAGTATAGTAAACGATTCCAGCGCATCGTTTGGCGGGAATCTATCACCGAACCGCTGAAAACATATCAACTGAACACCGTGACTTATGGTACAAAACCTGCACCTTACCTAGCGATCAGATGCCTTCACGATTTAGCAAAAACGGCAGACAACCAGAATTCGCTAGGAGCTACCATCATCCTTAACGATATTTACATGGATGATATACTGACAGGTAGCAACAATCTTAAGAACGCTCTACAAATGCAATCAGATCTGAAAGACCTTCTGGGTCAAGGGATGTTTCAACTACGAAAATGGTGCACCAATGCACCAGCTCTTCTGGAGGGAATACCAAAAGAAGATTGTGAAACTGAAGTTGTTCTTCACGATCATGAAGAAGGATCCATCAAAACATTGGGATTGACTTGGTTACCATCATCAGATCAATTTCTTTTAAAAACAAATTGGAGTGAAACAAAAAGGGTTACTAAACGTAGCATATTATCAGATACGGCCCACATTTTCGATCCACTGGGAATTGCTAGTCCCGTAATAATTTTGGCCAAAATATTCATCCAGGAACTATGGGCTCTAAAACTGGATTGGGACGCAGCATTACCTATGGACATGAATACGAAATGGACAGCCTTTCGAAAAGACCTCGTAAAGTTAAACAATCTTAAGATTCCTCGGCACATGATAGTAAAAAATGCAATCGATATCGAGCTTCATGCCTTCTCAGACGCTTCTCAACGAGCATATGGTGCCGTGGTGTATTTAAAGTCAACCAATCCAAAGGGAGAAGTCAACGTTCAATTGGCGTGCGCCAAAACTCGAGTCGCACCAATTAAACAGCAAACCATTCCCCGTCTGGAACTCTGTGCTGCCAAACTCTTAGTACAGTTAGTAAAAATGGTAAAGGAAAGCCTACCCATAATAATTACACAAACCACGTATTGGACTGATTCACAAATTGTTTTGGCCTGGATACATACAAAGTCGCCGCTTAAAACCTTTGTAGCCAATCGCATTACAGTAATCCAGGACGAAACATCAAAAACACAATGGAAGTTTATTCGATCAGAACTCAATCCAGCCGATCTACTATCCAGAGGAGTTTTTCCTCAGCAGTTATTGAACTCAAAAGTTTGGTTTCAAGGCCCAGCATTTCTGAAGAAACCACAATCAGAATGGCCAAACCAACCATTAAGGGAGCAACAAGAGGAAGTCCCAGAAATAAAGGTTATTAAAACCATACTACTAGCCGTATCACAGGATCATTTTTTTAACCGAGTTAATCATAAAAATTCGTTTAAGTTTCTACAACGGGTGACGGCATATATTATACGTTTCATCAGTAATCTTAAAAGAGCGAAAAACTACAGCCTTCTAGACATGGGGCTATCTCCACTGGAACTTAAAGCAGCAACAACAACGATTGTGAAATATGTTCAGGAAAACGATTTTCCGGAGGATTTAGCATCCCTGACTAAATCTGGTTATGTTCTTCAAAGCAGCCATTTGAATTCCCTCACACCATTTCTTGATGACAGAAATGTGATAAGAGTCGGAGGACGATTAGAAGCCTCTAATCTACCATACGAGGCAAAGCACCAGATGATTCTTCCAAGCTCACATATTTTTACGCGATTGCTGATGATAGAGGTCCACAATGAAAACAAGCATGCCGGACCCCAAGCCTTACTTGCAATTCTCAGGCAAAATTACTGGATTCTGCGAGGAAAACGACTATCCCAAACAATAGTAAACAGCTGTGTCAGATGCTTCAAAGCAAAACCAAAATGCATTCAACAATTGATGGGAAATTTACCACCAGAGCGTGTACAACCTACAAGACCGTTTTTAAATGTTGGTGTAGACTTTTTTGGACCAGTGCAAATCCACTACCGAATCCGGGGAAAACAATCGACAAAGGCATATGTGGCAGTCTTTATATGTTTCTCCACAAAAGCCGTACATCTTGAACTTGTTACAGACCTGACAACTCAGGCATTTCTGGGAGCATTAAAACGGTTTGTAGCAAGACGAGGCTGTCCCGCAAAAATATTTTCAGACAATGCGACGAACTTTATGGGAGCTCGAAATGAACTCAACGAACTATTTTTAAAAGTTTTCACGGAAGCAGGACAGACATCTATCCAGACGTATTGTGCCGGAAGAAACATCGATTGGAAACCAATTCCCCCACGCTCACCCCATTTCGGAGGATTATGGGAGGCAGCTGTTAAGTCCGCTAAACACCACATGAAGCGGATATTTTCGGGTGCATCCCTGACGCAAGAGGAATTAACAACGGCGCTTGCTCAGATAGAAGCGGTTCTAAACTCTCGACCATTAACACCGATGTCATCCGATCCAAATGATCTTGAAGCCATCACCCCAGGTCATTTTCTGATCGGATCACCACTGACTGCAATGGTTGATCCAGAACTCAAAAAATCTCAAATTACTCATGTTGCTAGATGGAATCTAGTAACATCGATGCATCGCGAATTTTGGCGCAGGTGGACTAGTGAATATCTGCAAGAAATAAAACAGAGGCATAAGTGGAAATATCCCCGGGAAGATGTCCAACCAGGAACACTAGTTCTAATCAAGGAAGATAATCTACCTCCGCTTAAATGGATGATGGGACGAATTTTGAGAACTATCCCTGGTGAAGATAGGTTAACCCGAGTGGTTGATATTAAAACCGCTACAGGGGAAATTCGACGATCCATCGCTAAAGTGTGCCCGCTTCCTTCCGAAGTTCAACCAGAAAAACCAGTTGAATCCGCTAGCGAACCTCGGCCTACTGCAGCTCAACATAAGACAACGACTGAAGCTTCTAACCAAACTCACGACTTTCAAAAGAGAAGAAGGGTCAACCACCCACTAAAAGGACGTTTTTTACCAATCCGAAGTCAACAGGAATCCATTAACAAACGTAATCGCAAGCGAAGTAATCCAGAATCCCCTCCAGTGACAAGCCGAAAGGTAAAAGTAAATCCAATCAAAACAGTGCTAGTGTGTTTATTTCTACTAGCCACAGCTTTGGGGCAAACCACAAAACCAAATACAGTAGAAATTAATCACTTTGAGGATAACCCAGGGTTATACTTTGAGGACATTGGCGAAGCAAAACTCATCACTGACGAATGGAATCTTTTCATATACTTCAACATGTCCGGTTATTGGCATGAGTTCGAAGAAATTCAAAAAAGTGTAGTCCGACTGAAAGAAAAATGTATGGAGCTACAGCCTCTTCACCCAAATAACTTTTGTAATCCAGTCATTGGTCTCCTTGAAATGCGCCTGGTGGAATCAGAAAATCTCAATGAGATTCTAAATCATAGAAATGGTATAGCCATCCGAAGACAAAGATCTCCATTTGATTTTATTGGCACAGTCGCGAACAAATTATTCGGAGTTCTGGACCAGGATTATGCCCAATATATAGAAGACAATATTCAGATGGCCTACAATAATGAAAAACTCCTCCTGGACTTAAGTAAAAACCAAACCTCAATTATTGAATCCACAACCAATATTCTGAATAAATCGTTATCTTCCATAAGGGAACAATTCAGTATTGTCAAAAAGCAACTAACAATAGTTCATGATTCCATGGTCAAATTTAACCAAACATTACAAAGAGCAGAAGTTTTTAACCAGGTCACCATCTTTGTGACTCAGATAATGGACCGTTTCCAACGCACTCAACTAGCAATTCTAGAGATAATATCAGACACACATCAAGGAAGAATAAACCCTCTACTTCTTTCACCAAGGCAACTTTTAACAGAACTGGACAAAATTCGGAAAATAATACCAACAACGTTAACATTACCTGGATGCAACGAAAACAACCTTCCCAAACTCTACCAACTTCTGAGAGTCAAGGCACGAGTAACATCAAAGGCAATTTTGTTCCACGTCAAATTGCCGTTATTAAACACTCAGATATTTCAACTATATAAACTTATACCACTGCCAGTTCAGCAAAATAACTCCTTTATCTTCCTTCAACCATCAACCGCGTTTCTGGCTATAACTCCATATAGAGATCAACATTTTGCATTATCACAAACTGAATACCAAAGCTGCATAAACATTGATGACAGACAATATCTCTGCAAGCAGCGGCATCCAATTTTTAATACACACTCCGTCGAGAACCAATGCGAAATTAATATGCTGAACCATAAAAAGCAGCTATCATCACACTGCGTACTAAAATCCATTAATCCCGGAAAGATATGGATTCAACTTCACAATCCCAATCACTGGATATTTGCCGTTCAAGAAGAAGAAGTACTGACGATACTCTGTGGAACCACTATGTCAACTATCGAACTACAAGGAGTAGGACTGTTAAAACTCCAAACTGCGTTATAAAACAATCAACCATGACGATAAGTGCACATAACTTTCACACATCAAAGTCTGCGGTTTCCTTTTTGCCAACACTCAACATTAGCCAACTGATAAACCAGTCCCATACGGTGTCACTTCAGGAAGCGATTTCGGACAACTACGAAATGGTCATTCAGGGAGACGATGACTTAACACTACTAAGGAAGGAAATATCCTACCAAAAAATACAGCAAACATTACCAAACTCCATCTCTCAACATGATGTGCATCAATACTTTGTCGGATATTCATCACTGTTTATTGTTCTATTGCTGATCACCATAGTTCTACTCAAACGAAGAAATAAGAAAACTACCCAATCTCCAAGCGACATAGGATTTGAGCTCAAAGATCTCAAAGCCGGGGAGAATGTTTAGAATCAAAACAATAAATTAGTTTTACCACCCTACTCCAAACATCGCCACCCTATACAAAATAGCACAATTTCGCATTCCCACAGTATATGACCATGTTATCAGCAAAACATTGACCTGGAACCTCTTTTGATTCCAGAGTTGAAAAAAGCTCCTTACCTCTGGTGGGGGGTAGCAAGTGAAACAAATGACTTCTGAATGTAAAGTGATTTTATTTCTATATTCTTATGACTATTTATACTAAAAATAAAGCTAAAAATGATGATTCTGCATTAAATTCTATGGGAATAATTTTGTAATTGGATCGACAAGCACCGGTAAATGTGCATGAGTTTTAATGGGAATGGGAATGGGACACCTGAGAGTGCTGATAACATGGTCATATACTGTGTGAATGCGAAATTGTGCTATTTTGTATAGGGTGGCGATGTTTGGAGTAGGGTGGTCAAACTAATTTATTGTTTTGATTCTAAACAGTGACCTTTGGAGTAAATTGCGCACCATATCTAGCTATCCGCACTTTACACCAACTAGCTGAAGATGTTCAATCTTCGCATCCTCGGGCTGCGACCATGCTAAAGCACGAGTTTTATGTGGACGATCTCTTATCAGGAGCCCATGACATTCTTACAGCACAAGAATCCCAACAGGAGCTCATAGAAGTTCTGAAATCAGCGGGTTTCAATTTAAGAAAGTGGACAGCCAATTCACCTGACTTGTAAAGATCTCTTCCAAAAGAAGACCTTCTCGATCAGGATTTCCTAGAAATTGACCAAACCAGTTCCACGAAAACGTTGGGCATCTATTGGAATGCAAAATCCGATACATTTTCGTTTTGCAAGCAAAACGACTTAACCCCTATGTCGCACACAAAACGCAATGTATTGTCAGCCATAGCTAAGCTCTATGATCCAGCTGGTTGGTTGGCTCCTATCATAATAACAGCAAAAATTATTATGCAACAGATTTGGAAGGATGGGATAGGTTGGGATGAGAAGTTGACAGTTGCTACTGAACAAGCTTGGAATAATTTTCTTATCAATTTCCAAGATATTCAGATCATCCATATTCCTCGTTGGATAGAGTTCGTTCCATGGGCACCTATTCAGATTCATGGATTCTGTGACGCCTCCGAAAAGGCATACGCTTGTACCATATACATTCGTGTGAAACATAGTCACACATCCTTCTCGTCACACTTGCTCTGGGCAAAAACAAAGGTCGCACCGGTTAAACCTGTCTCACTTCCGAGATTAGAATTGTTGGGAGCTTTACTTTTGTCACATATGATGCGTTCAACTCTAGACAATTGCGTAAAGGATCCTCAAGACATATTCCTATGGACGGATTCGACTATAGTGCTCGCATGGTTAGAAAAACCACCTTGCACTTGGAAAACTTTTGTTGCTAACCGAACCGCTGAAATAATGAGAAATGTCGAAGGTACAACATGGCGTCATGTGATCTCCTCAGAAAACCCTGCTGACTTAGCAACCCGCGGGTTAACTCCCGCAGTCTTGAAGGACAACTCACTATGGTGGCACGGGCCAAGCTGGCTTCAACACCCTGAAGCTCACTTTCCTCGGTCTCTACCTGAACTTGGTAGTGAAACCGTACTTGAATCCAAACCATTATGTTCACTGGTTACCCATACGGACATAGCATTTGAAGAGTTATTGCGACGTTTTTCTTCGTGGCATAAAGCTTTACGTGTTTTAGGCTATGTTTTTCGGTTTTATTACTTGGTACAACCCCAAACAAGATATTGTCTCGGTCAAAATTCTCTTTCTCATGATGAAGTAATGTTCACCAAATATCGTCTGATCATGCTTACCCAAAAACATATTTATTCTACTGAGTATGAAGATCTCTTGAAGAATCGTCGTATATCAAGCAAAAGTACGATTCTTACTCTCAATCCTTTTCTTGATGCGAAGCATATAATTCGAAGCAATGGACGTTTGACTTCCTCGACTCTTTCTTATAACGAACGGTATACAATTATTATGCCCTATGGTGCTTATCTAACTGAGCTGTATATCAAATTCGTACACCAGCTTTCAATACATGGAGAGTTACAGCTGATGATACGAATTATTCGCTCCGAATTTTGGGTACCGAAATTAAAAAATCATGTTAGGAAATGTATAAGATTATGCAAGATCTGTACTATTTACAAGCACAAAAAGCTTAGGCAAATCATGGGGGTCCTCCCAAAGGAAAGGACGACATTTACCCTTCCCTTTACAAATACCGGAATCGATTTCGCAGGTCCTTTCTCTTTGAAAACCTTTCATGGACGAGGATGTCGAGTCGAGAAAGGTTATGTCTGCCTTTTCGTATGTTTCTGTACCAAGGCCATTCACTTAGAGGCTGTTAGCGATTTATCCACTAATGCCTTTCTAGCATCTTTTACTCGCTTTGCGGCCCGTAGAGGAGTTCCTACGAACGTCTTTTCAGATAACGGTACCAACTTTGTCGGGGCACAAAAATCCCTAATGAATGATTTTAGAAATGCCCTGAAAAGTCATTCATCCACGACCACAAACAACTTTTTTCAGATAAATTGGAGCTTTATTCCCCCGGGGGCACCTCACATGGGTGGTCTATGGGAGGCCGGGGTGAAAAGCTTCAAGTCGCATTTCAAAAAAATGTCGACCCCACACAATTTTACCTTTGAGGAGTTTCAAACTCTGTTGGCCCGTATTGAAGCGTGTCTTAATTCAAGACCAATCTCGCCAATTTCCGAAAACTCCTCCGAATGTATACCACTAACGCCAGCACATTTTTTGCGAGGTGGACCACTGATTGTTCCAGTAGAACCATCAATTTCATCAACTCCTCTGAGCATTGTCAATCGTTGGCAAAAACTCAAGATTCTCTCTCAGCAATTCAGTCTTCGATGGAAAGAGGAATACTTGAAAGAACTGCATAAGCGGTTTAAATGGAAGTATCCCGAACGCGATCTTGAAGTCGATGATCTGGTTGTCATACGTCATGAACAACTACCTCCGAACGAATGGAAACTCGGTAGAGTAATTAAAGTTTACCAAGGACCTGATAGCAAGGTCCGTGTAGCGGATGTAAAAACCCAAAATGGTGTTCTCACTCGACCAGTGGTTAAACTCTCTGTGCTCCCTATTGAATTTGTTAACACTTTTATAAAAGCTAATCTTGGTCTACGAAATTTACCTTAAGTTTCGTTTTCCAAGAAAAATTGTACTCCTTAACGCTACTTCTAATTGTTTTTTGTCGGGTATTGACTTATAGATACTGACCAATAAATAGAGGTTATCCCATAACCATTCCTACTTTCGTGAATTATTTACTGCGTTAATAAACTTATCTTCATATCGAATACATACGAAATAGTATAGCGCGCTTAGAATTGCACATGTGTAAGAGAACAATTTACTAAATTCTAACTTTTAACTCTGAGTACAAATTTCGTACAAATCAATAATTATGTATATACAGAACTGTGCCTCATCATCATACACGCTTACTCGTTTAACAAAAAAAAAATTGTTTTTATTTTAGGTTGTCGCATTAGGTAATGAAATATATGTACATTCCTGAAATATAAAAAAAAACAAATGTATTAGAATATAACTCACCATGTATGTACCATTATAAATCTGTAATTTATGTATTTTTAACGCGTTGCGTCAAGGCGGCCGGTAATGTTAAAGCGAAAAGTGGTAGCACTGTCGTGCACAATAAAGACACTTCCCAACGTTCACGCTGTGCGGAACATGTGGCAATGGGTCATTTTGCGTCTGTGCACGCCACCACCATTTTCGCTCAATCATTCGCTTTTTGACCACCGCGCCAACAACACCACGAGCAACAGCAAACAACACATCAAATTGTAAAAGAAAAAGAAAAAACCTAAAATAAAACGACGAACACAAGTAAAATTAAAATACAAAAACATAGAAAACAAAAGTTTTTTAATTCGAACCAGCGGAATCATCCAACCTTAAACAATGGTAATATAAACGTTTTATCCATATATCATTTTCACCTACGCCCATATTTTGGGGGATTGTAGCCTTCTCATATTTATACCCTATCCCATAGGGGTATATTAGTTTTGACATTAAGTTTGTAACATAAAGAAATAATTTCGATACATATACCTCAAAGTATATGGATCGATTCAGAATCGCTTGCTGAGTCGATTAAGCCATGTCTGTCTGTCCGTCCGTCTGTCTGTGTGTCACCGATTTTTGGGCCTTTAATTTTGAGCTAGAGTGTTGAAATTTGGTATATAGACTCTCTGGCCGACGAAGCAGAACATGTTTAAAAATTTAGAAATCCGCCCACTGCCACGCTCCCTTTCAGAAAATCGTTGTTTTAAGCCAAACCGTAAGGAATTTCAATATAGTGTCTGAGCAACATATTTAGACAATCCTAATATCTGTATTTCGTCAATACAAAGTTTTTTGCCATGCCCCCTTTTTGGGGGCGTTTTTAGTAAAAAACGCTTTTTGTCCAAATTTTAAAAAGTTCGAAAAAACTTTTGATGCAAATACTTCCGTAATGATAAAATAAACATTTTGTCTATTTATCATTTTCACCTACACCCAAAAAAAATTGTCTAAATATGCTGCGGTTTCCTAAAAAGGGGGCGTGGCAGTTGGCGGATTTCAAAACTTTTTACACTTGTTCTGCTTCGTCGGCCAGAGTGTCTATATACCAAATTTCAACACTCTAGCTCAAAATTTAAGGCCTAAAAATCGGTTACACACAGACTGACAGACGGACGGTCAGACAGACATGGCTTAATCGACTCAGCTAGCGATTCTGAATCGATCCATATACTTTGAGGTATATGTATCAAAATTATTTCACTATGTTACAAACTTAATACTTACTTACTTACTTAGGTGGCGCTACAGTCCGGAGTGAACCTGGGCCTCAACCAACATGCCTCTCCAATTAGCCCGGTCCTTAGCTAACTGCCTCCAGTTGCGCACTCCAAGTTGGTTGTGGTCGGTTTCCACTTGTGCGCGCCACTTAAGGCGAGGTCTTCCTCTACTGCGTCCGACGTCTGGCTGGGAATCGAAGACTCTGCGAGCCGGAGTATTGGTGTCCATTCGTTCTACATGTCCTAGCCATCTTAAACGTCCAATGCGGAGTTTTTTTGACCAGGGGCATGTCGCTGTACAGCTCGTATAGTTCTTGGTTGAATCTTCGTCTCCATAGCCCGTCAACGCAAACAGGACCGAAGATTTTTCGAAGAATTTTCCTCTCGAATCTACCAAGGATTTCTTCATCCGCTTTTGATACGGTCCATGCTTCAGCGCCGTAGAGCAGGACTGGGATGATCAGGGTCTTATATAGGATCTCCTTAGTAGTTCGAGTGAGGGCTTTACTACTAAATTGCCTTCTTAGCCCGAAGAAACAGCGGTTGGCAAGAGTAATTCTTCGTTTAATTTCTGACGAGATGTTGTTGTCAGAGTTAATAGCGGAGCCGAGGTAGACAAAGTCCCGTACTACCTCAAAGTTATATCTGTCAATGGTGACGTTCTGTCCAATTCGTCGATGTTGTGTGTCCTTTCGTGTTGACAGCATATACTTAGTTTTACCCTCATTTTCTGCTAACCCCATTTTCGCCGCTTCCTTCTCTATACTAGCAAACGTGGCTATGACATCACGTTGAGTCCTACCAATGATGTCAATATCGTCAGCGTATGCTAGTAGTTGCACCGACTTTTGGAAAATTGTGCCTCTGGTGTTGGCTTTGGAGTTTTGCACAATTCTCTCAAGAATCAGATTAAAGAAGTCACATGACAGCGCATCGCCTTGCCTAAATCCTTTTTTGGTATCGAATGTGTCGGTGAGGTCGTTTCCGACCCTGATGGAGCAGCGAGAATTCTCCATCGTCATCCTACACAAACGGACGAGTTTGGGCGGTATAACAAAACTAGACATGGCTCTGTACAGTTCGTCTCTATAAATGCTGTCATATGCGGCTTTGAAATCGATGAATAGGTGGTGGGTATCGATTTGGACTTCTTGAGTTTTTTCCAGGATCTGCCGAAGTGTGAAAATTTGATCGGTTGTGGACTTTCCTGGCCTAAAACCACACTGATAAGGGCCAATCAGGTTGTTGGTAAACGGTTTCAGGCGTTCACATATTACGGTAGATAGGATCTTGTAGGCGATGTTGAGGAGACTTATGCCTCTGTAGTTGGCGCAGTTCAGAGGGTCTCCTTTTTTGTGGATCGGGCAAACGATGCTGAGGTTCCATTCTTCAGGCATATTTTCATCCGACCAGATTTGGCTTATGAGTTGGTGGATGTTACTTACCAAGTCATCTCCGCCGGCCTTATAGAGCTCAGCGGGAAGGCCGTCATTTCCGGCAGCCTTATTAAGCTAGAGTTTAGATATTGCTATCCTCACTTCACTCAGGTCGGGTGGTTGGCAGTTTTCGCTGTCGTTGCCAATATTGAATGGTTCGTTCTGCCTGACAGCGGAATGTTGTTCGTCATCGCTGTTTAACAGTCTGCAGAAGTGGTTCTTCCAGAAGTGGACTGTGTTTCAACTACAATATTTCCTTGTTCATCTCGACAGGATTCTGTTCGAGCCTTGTATCCTTGGCTTTGACGTTTTACACTTTGGTAAAACTTGCGAACATCGTTCCTGGAGTGGCACCTCTCTATATCCTCGATCGCGCGCTTTTCTTGCTCTTTTTTCTTCTTGCTGAAAAACCGATGTTCTTCCCTTCTTCTTTGCCTATAGAGCTCAATGGCAGCTCTCGTCTTCACCTGCAGCTTAGCCTTGTAGGCCTCGTTCTTGGCTGCGAGCATCTGTCGGCATTCCTCATCAATCCAGGGGTTTATTGCTGGTGGCCGCGAGAAACCTAGCACATCAGTTGCGGCTGATCTAATGGCCTGTTGGCATCGTTGCCATTGCTCTTCGACATTCGATGCTGGTGGTATGGTGTTAATCGAGAGGTTAAGGGATACGCGTTGTGCGAAGGTCTTGGCGGTCTCTTGCGATTGCAGTCTTCCGACATTAAATTTTTTCACAGTATTTCTGGATTGTTGTGGCGTGGTGGATATCCGCATTCTTACCTTGGCTGCTACAAGGTAGGGATCTGAGTCGATGTTAGCTCCTCGGAATGTTCGGACATCCAAAATACTGGATGCGTGCCTCTTATCTATCGCAATGTGATCAATTTGGCTGACCGTTCGTTGATCTGGAGACCGCCATGTCCCCTTATGGATATCGAGGTGAGGAAACCGTGTGCTGGCTATAGTGGCATTTCGTTCCGTAGCGAAATCAATTAGCCTAAGTCCGTTACCAGACGTGTTGTCGTGTAGGCTTTGTTTTCCGACAATACTTCTAAAGATGTCTTCTCTTCCTACCTTTGCGTTAAAATCTCCCAGCACGATTTTAACATCGTACTTCGGTAGTCGCTCATAGGTTTTGTCGAGGAGCTCGTAGAAGCAATCCTTAGCTATATCATCTTTTTCTTCCGTCGGAGCGTGAGCGCATATAAGGCTTATGTTGGCGAATTTGGCCTTGATGCGGATTGTTACTATGCGTTCGTTAATGTCTTGGAAACATAAGACTTCTTGCCTAAGTCTGGCACTTATAACAAATCCGCATCCGAATAGTCGCTGTTTCTGCTCACTATAACACGGTCCGTAGTATATGTCACAGTTTTTCATCCTCTTTTTGCCCGGCCCATCCCATCGTATTTCCTGGATGGCAGTAATGTCTGCTTTGTAGCAGTTTAGGGCTTCCGCTAGTTGTTCGCCTGCACCTCTCCTGTTTAATGTTCTCACATTCCAGGTGCAGATACGAACGTCGTTGTCCTTTTTTCGTTTAGCAGGGTCGTCAACAATAAAATCCGTCCTTTCCGAGGCTATTGGTTGCTTCGTAACCATGTTTTTTTTCTGTGGATGGGTAGTTAGCCCAAAGCACAACCCCCAACCTGGAGGGCCAGTTCCAATTTATTAGATACCCCTAGGACACGCGGCCATCAGTATCCACTACGGGATTGAGCGCTGCCGTTGGCCTTTCGGTTCATCCGCCACCATCTCTGTTCAAGGGGCCTGACTAACCCTTGAAATTCCTAGACAACCTGTTGTCCGAATATGTCAGAGCAGCTCATCTAGGTTCGCCTGGGACAGCAGGCCGGGTATTCTTCCGTGCCATTCTCACCAGGGTGTTTATAGTGTTGCTGTTTTTCGTCGTGTTATCAACACTCGCACTTATCGTTTAGCAAGTCAAATCCGGTTGGATGAGACCAGTACCCGATGGTTACCACTTGGAGGTAAAGATAAGCACATTTGATGTGTAGTCAGAGTTGCAACAATGGGCATTGCCAAGTTAACGCCTATCAGAGTCTACCCTCGTTCTACAGCACCCAACCATCGTTACAAACTTAATGTCAAAACTAATATACACCTATGGGATAAGGTATAACAAACAAACAACACGCCATCACCTACATCAAGCAGCGTCGGTTGTGGTTAGTACTTAGATGGGGGACCGTGATGTTTTAATCGTTTCATAAAATCCAAATTACACCGTCCCAAAAGAAGTCTTTACAGTAGGCTAATTAAAAAAAAAAAAAATATTTACACTCGTTTTACAAAGAAAGTCTAGCGATTCAGCTACGTTATATATATCTAAATTATGTTTCTATGTTACAAACTTTTTATCAAAACTAATGTACCCTTATGGGATGGAGTATTAAAAGTAGATAGAGTAGAAAAGGCACCAAACATGATCGTGGCGAAAATATTTATACAGATGAAATATAACCAATGTTATTATCTAAATATCATTTAAAAACACATTTGAGAAAAAAATACTCTTTTTTTAATTGGGTGGGACATAGGGTAGATTTTTAAATTTTGTACCGATTTTTTTAGACCAGCTCATAATTACGGCCATAAAACTGTTGACGCACAGAGTTCAAATTTAATTCATCCACATACTTTGAAATATGTCATTATTTTATTGATTGCTAGCTGACCCGGCAAACGTTGGCTTGCCATTTAAATTATTTCTACTGAATAATTTTTTTGGTTGCTAAATAAAAAAAAATTTATCGGAAGGCTACAATTCGCCGTGCAAATCGTTGAATACCTTATCCCATTCCATCCTTAAATTAAACATGTCCAAAAAATAGATATTCAGAACTTTTTCAAAATTTCTTACAGTTTAACCAAAAAACAACGTTATTTTTTAAGTGGGCGTGTCAGTGGGTGGGTTTTGAAAAAATAGTGCCTATCCCTTCTCATTATACCCTATCCTATAAGGGTATATTTGTTTTGATACTTTGTTTGTAACATAGAGAAATAATTTAGATACATATACCTCAAAGTAAATGGATCGACTCAGAATCGCTAGCTGATTCGAATAAGCCATGTCTGACTGTCCGTCCGTCCGTCTGTCTGTTCGTCACCGATTTTTAGGCCTTTAATTTTGAGCTAGGATAATGAAATTTGGTACATAGGATCCTCGTCCGTGCCACCAGAACAAGTGTAAACATTTTTGAAATCCGCCCACTGCCACGCCCCCTTTTTAGGAAAACGTATTTTTTGGCCAAACCGCAATGAATTTTAAAAAAGTGTCTGAGAAGCATATTTAGAGAATCTTAATATCTATATTTCGTCAATATAAAGTTTTTCGCCACGCCCACTTTTTGGGGGCGTTTTTTTTTATAAAAAACGTTATCTGGTCAATTTTTAAAATTTTCAAAAAAATTGTTGATGAACAATCATTGGTAGTATTAATATAAACATTTCGTCTATAGACTATTTTAACTTACGCCCACTTTTTGTGGGCGTTTTCTTACAAAAAACATTTGTATGCCCTACCCCAAGGCATATGCAATAGAAAAACGTTGTTTTTCGTCGAACCATAAAAGAATTTGATAAACCTTCTGAACAATATGTTGTGACAACGCCATTTTCAATACTTTATGACCATGAAGACCACATTTTGGGGATATTAATTTTAAGGGTGGGATGGGATAGGGTATTCAACTATCCGCACAGCGGATTGTAGCCTTCTCATATGTTTTTATTCGAAAAGAAAACCAATTAGATTGGTTGAAAATTACACACAAAATATCAACTCAAAATGAAGTGAAGTTCATGTGTTTCTTCACACTCGCACAACAGACACATTTCCGATTTTAACCAAATTTTACAAAAAAAACATAAAATCGGTAAATGCGTTAAGGCCTGAATCGGCGACAAACATTTTAAGGGTACATTTTTATGTATATAGATTTTGATATGTTTCCTATAAAATATTTGTCAAAAAGAATAAATACGTTATGGGATTGGTATAACAATCAGACGTGCGTAACATGTCAATTATACGCTATCCGTACAGACGTCGAAACAAAAAAAATTATATAAGAAGGCTACAATCCGCTGTGCGGATCGTTGAATACCTTATCCCATCCTTAAAATTAATATCTCCAATAATTGGGCTTTATGGGCTAATATAGAAAATGACATAGTCACAACATATTGTTCAAACAGTTTATCAGAATCTTTTGTTGTTTGACAATCATCGTTTTTAACAATGATCCTGCATCAAGTTTTTTAAAATATTTTTAAAAATGTACCGAAAAACGTTTTTTTACTAAAAACGCCCCCAAAAACGAAATATAGATATTCAGATTCTGTAAATTTGTTGTTCCGACACTTTGTCAAAATTCTTTACGGTTAAGCCAAAAACTCCGCGTGGCAGTAGGCGGATCTCAAAAATGTGTACACTTGTTTTACTCCACTGCACAAGAATCCTATATGCCAAATTTCATTCTCCTAGCTCAAAATATAAGGTCTAAAAAACGGTGACATACATTCGGACGGTCGAACGGACGGACTCAGCTAGTGACTCTGAGTCGATCCATATACTTTGAGGTATATGTAGCTAAATTATTTCTCTTTGTTGCAAACTATGTATCAAAACAAATGTACCCCTATGGGATAGGGTATAAATATCCAGTGCGCACAATTCATATTAACATGGTCATGGATACTGTATAGTCAAGAGAACTGTCAAACAATCGGATGAACATTATTCCCCTTTCCCCGTTTTTCTATCACTCCATACGATTCATCCCTTGTATGCAACAGAAGTAGAAACATAACTGACTGTTGAAAGTGCGTCAAACAAGTTTTAAAAGGGTGTGTTGTTTTGGTTGTTGCATTGTGTGGGTTTTTTCTTTTATTCGGTATATCAGTATACGGGATAACGGGATACAAATGAAATCCTTGTATAAAAAGGAACGTTCAGCACTTCCCAGTAACTCAGATGCAAAATTTGCTAGGTAGTACTGTTTTGGAATTAGGTCGAATAGGTGTTTACGTTACGGGATGGTCTTTGTTGTTCGTTTAGTTGTGAGTGATTCAATTTTGTCAAAATATAATAAATTTATTAAAATAATTAATTTGTTGGTAGCTATTTAATCGGCGATTGCTGTGAGTGTGTGTGTCCTTCGCGATGGTATGTAAAGCCTTTTCCATAAGATAGTTTAAACAAAATAAAAACAGTTGCAATATATTATTTCCCTTTCAATGTGTTAAATCTTTTCTTGGCATTTATTTTAATGCATGTATTTTTTTCTCAATAACAGCGCGTTTTCTGGTTATAGTTATTGTGTAAAACTTAAAAGAAAAAATATATTAATTAAATAAATTCTACTGATTTTATATTTGGGCTTAGCCTTCATGATAAAAGAAAAATAGGTATGTAACATTTTTTAAGTAGGTACCCAGTGTTTCTGAATTTGAAATGTGAATTTTTGTATATTTTATTCATTTGGGTTGGAAGGTTCAAGTTAAGGGTGACAAAGTGCTGGTTTGTGTTATTTTTCCTTAAAGGTGTGTTTCGTTGTTGTTTTCGTAAATTTTTGCAAGTCTTTATTTCGTATTCTTGATTCATAATATTGTTCCCAGAAGAAGTGTCTGAGTAATCGAAATGTTAAAACTAATCAGAAGGGTATTTAATAATAATGGTGCAAAAATAACATCGAAATATTTATTGTTTTCATAAATTTGTTCATATTTCAATATACAGCAAAACAAGCTCGCGGAAGCTTTGGGAAATGTGTACATTAATAGGTGGTGGCGGTTTATTTTTCTAATAACGCCTTGGTATACAGTTTTAATTGTCATCTCTATATGTTGAAAAACTATGTTAGGTAATTTAATAAATTGCTCATTTAATTGCAGAAAGCCTACTCATTGAATAGACTTTATAAACGTTCCTTTGCAGCAAGTAAATAATACCAATATAATCAATAATAACAATAAAAAAAACTATCAAGATCCGGTCTTTAAGTTATATTTGGTTGACATTTGCAATTGTTTACATGTTTACAAGCAAAGAAAAACACCTTGTGATATTCGTGAAAGACATTGATGTTCTTGTCATTAAATGACTGATAATACTGAATCTCATTGGAGTATGTGAGTACCCGTACATTAGTGCTGATTTTAAATTTGCAATAGAAAAACACATTTAATAGAAATTTCGCAAACTATATAGTTCTACTCTGAATCATTGGAGTATGTGAGTACCCGTACATTAGTGCTGATTTTAAATTTGCAATAGAAAAACACATTTAATAGAAATTTCGCAAACTATATAGTTCTACTCTGAATCTGATCTATCCACTACTGCATGTCCGAACAAACGTTGTTTTTTGTCAAACCATAAAAGATTTTAGTAAACTGTCCAACAATTTGTTTTAACAATGTCATTCATGTAACGTCGGAAAGTCGTCGTAAACGTTGTAAACGTGATAAAATTACGACGTGATAAATGAACTGTCAAAATTTGTATGGGAAAACTTTTCTAATAATATCGGAATTTTCTCACAGGAATTGGGTGCGTAAACTGAGGTGGTAAACGTTGTAAACTTTTGAAAAGCTATTTTGACATTTAATCAGTCACTTTCACACATCAAACGTATGCGCCAAACTGAAAAAAATTATCGAGAACGGAAAGACAACAATAAGAACAAAATTCTATCAATAAATAAATTACTAAAATGAGATTGAATTCAGTGGGCTACCGCATTATTTAGTGGTGCAGTTTTAGGGTCGTTCATAAAACGTCGTCGTAAAATTATAATCTTTCGCACGTAATAAAATAACGACGTTGCATGAATACCCTTATTTTCTTTATTTCATCCCCATACATTGTTTACACTTGTTCTGCTGGGAGTAACAAAGAGTACGTTTACCAAATTTCATCATTCTAGATCTTTCTAGATCAAAAACCGGTGACGTACGAACGGACGGCCACACATAGCTCAATCCACTCAGCTAGTGATTCTGAGACGATCCATTATGGTATATTTAGCTAAACTGTTTCTCTATGTTACAAACTGTATTTCAAAACTATTATACCGCTTTGGGATAGGCTAAAAAATATGAGAAGCTACAATCTGCTGTGAAAATAATTTAATTGCCTATCCCATCATATTATTAATATATAAGTTCCCAAAAAGTGGGCGTGGCTTAAAACTTTATATAAACGATATATAGATATTGATATTGACTAAATATCTTGCTCAGACCGTTTTTATACCCTATCCCATGGGGATATATTATACATACATAGTGTGTAAAATAGAGAAATAATTAAAAATGATAAAATTTGGTGCACGAAGTACTTGTTGCTCCCAGCAGAATATGTGTAAACATTTTAAAAATCTGCTTAATTTTTGGTCAAACGAAATGAAAATTTCGGGGTCAGTGGCGCGATGGTTAGTGCGATGAACTGCCGCAGAAGGTCTGGGTTCGATTCCCAGCCGTAGCTACACCTGAATGATTTTTCACTGGCCCTCCTCTCTTGGTGATATGACAAATCATCTGAGTAGTATCAATTGTCAAGAAAAGCTTATATACACTTAGCCGTTCAGAGTCAGCTTAAAACAGGAGGTCCCGCCATCGTGCAAGAAGTACAAACGCACACATGAAAGATTTTAGTAAACTGTCCAACAATTTGTTTTAACAATGTCATTCATGTAACGTCGGAAAGTCGTCGTAAACGTTGTAAACGTGATAAAATTACGACGTGATAAATGAACTGTCAAAATTTGTATGGGAAAACTTTTCTAATAATATCGGAATTTTCTCACAGGAATTGGGTGCGTAAACTGAGGTGGTAAACGTTGTAAACTTTTGAAAAGCTATTTTGACATTTAATCAGTCACTTTCACACATCAAACGTATGCGCCAAACTGAAAAAAATTATCGAGAACGGAAAGACAACAATAAGAACAAAATTCTATCAATAAATAAATTACTAAAATGAGTTTGAATTCAGTGGGCTACCGCATTATTTAGTGGTGCAGTTTTAGGGTCGTTCATAAAACGTCGTCGTAAAATTATAATCTTTCGCACGTAATAAAATAACGACGTTGCATGAATACCCTTATTTTCTTTATTTCATCCCCATACATTGTTTACACTTGTTCTGCTGGGAGTAACAAAGAGTACGTTTACCAAATTTCATCATTCTAGATCTTTCTAGATCAAAAACCGGTGACGTACGAACGGACGGCCACACATAGCTCAATCCACTCAGCTAGTGATTCTGAGACGATCCATTATGGTATATTTAGCTAAACTGTTTCTCTATGTTACAAACTGTATTTCAAAACTATTATACCGCTTTGGGATAGGCTAAAAAATATGAGAAGCTACAATCTGCTGTGAAAATAATTTAATTGCCTATCCCATCATATTATTAATATATAAGTTCCCAAAAAGTGGGCGTGGCTTAAAACTTTATATAAACGAAATATAGATATTGATATTGACTAAATATCTTGCTCAGACCGTTTTTATACCCTATCCCATGGGGGTATATTATACATACATAGTGTGTAAAATAGAGAAATAATTAAAAATGATAAAATTTGGTGCACGAAGTACTTGTTGCTCCCAGCAGAATATGTGTAAACATTTTAAAAATCTGCTTAATTTTTGGTCAAACGAAATGAAAATTTCGGGGTCAGTGGCGCGATGGTTAGTGCGATGAACTGCCGCAGAAGGTCTGGGTTCGATTCCCAGCCGTAGCTACACCTGAATGATTTTTCACTGGCCCTCCTCTCTTGGTGATATGACAAATCATCTGAGTAGTATCAATTGTCAAGAAAAGCTTATATACACTTAGCCGTTCAGAGTCAGCTTAAAACAGGAGGTCCCGCCATCGTGCAAGAAGTACAAACGCACACATGAATGGTTGTGAGAAAGCTCGGCCCTGGGTACTAACGAGCCTGTTGCTCCAACGATTTGTATTTGTATTTTGAAATGAAAATTTGAAAAATTGAGTGAGCATGTTCATGTGGATATCTTTATAAATCGATAATATTTTAAAGAGTGGTTAAATTTTAAGGGCCGATGTTGATTTTGAATAAACCACAAATTATTTAGGAAATAATTTCTTTTTATTATGATAATATTGGTATGGTTCAATTATGTATGGAACAAAATATCGGCCAAATGGCCGCCGCGACCTCGGCGTCACACCTCCATCCGATGGTCCAAATTTTCGATGACGCTGAGGCATAATTGAGGTTCTATGCCGTTAATGTGCCGAATTTTAGCTCTTGAATTGTTGCTGGCTTATCGAGGTACACATTTTATTTCAAATAACCCCAAAGAAAGAAGTCCAACGGTGTCAAAACACATGACCTTGGCGGCCAATTTACATCGCCACCACGTGAGATAATACGGCAATTGAATTTGTCGCGCAAAAGAGCCATTGTTTCGTTAGCTGTGTTGAAAGTGGCACCGTCCTGTTGAAACCACATATCATCCACATCCATATCTTCCGATTCGGGCCATAAAAAGTTCGTTATCATCTCACGATAGCGAACACCATTCACAGTTACTGCCTGACCGCCCTCATTTTGGAAAAAAATACGGCCCGATGATGCCGCCAGCCCATAAATCGCACCAAACCGTCACTCGACAATCACTCTTTGATTATCATTCGCCCAAATGCGGCAATTCTGCTTATCACTGAAAATGATTTGCTTCGAAAATTGATCATCCACTGTTGCCATTTCTTGCCACCATTCTGACCATTGACGACGCTTGAAATGGTCAAGAGGCTTTAGTACTTGAGTGGATTGTACCTTGTAAGCGTGTAAATGCAAGTATTTATGCATAATGTTCATCAACGACGAGCGTGAGACAAGTTGAGGTAGGCGGCTATTCAACCAGACTTTCGCGAACAGCAGCAACATTTTCTGCAGTACGAGCTGTACGAGATGCATTGGTGTTTTCACATCTCATACAGACCCGGTTTGCTCAAATTTTCAATTTGGACCATTAAATTGACCGAAAAAATCACAATGTGCACGCAATGCATTTTGATTTGAACGCCCATTTTCATAATAAGCCTGAATAACTTTGAGAATGTCAAATGAAATGCAGACAAAAATTGAGGTTTAGGTGTGGTTCACATTCGGTATCGGCCCTTAAAATTTAAACACCTTCACATAGTATCAAGTAATTATGTCAGATGTCGCCTCATGTTTACACTTTATTCATGAACTTACTTACCTACTTCATTTTTCTCCTAACAAAACTCCTTCTCTTTTTTCAATCACCCTCAACGATGTAAGACATCGAGCTCACTACCAACAAAGATTAGAAACATACACTCTATCTTTTTTTTTGTAATTCTTACTCCTCAACGAGGAAATTTTCCAACCAACCAAGGGTCTTCCTTAAAGCACCCGTACATTTTGGTCCAACCGATCCATATGAAACAATATATCATTAAAATTCTTAAATCGATTATTGGTTAGTACCATAATTCCTCGAATTCAATTTGTCGCTTTATTCAACCATTCAACGATCAACGATCACCGCTCAGGTTCTTCAAATTTTGCACCGCAAAATTGGCACCGTCAACCTTTAGAATATCAGCAGCAGCACTAGCATAGCAGCTCTTAGCGACAGAAAAAGACCGTTAACTATCAGCAGAAGTGAGCATCATCCAATTCGACCAAGCGCAAGCGACACCATATTCATCTACCGGTCACCAGTTGGAAGAATAAAAAAAATAGGAAAAACTAAATCTCGTTAACCAAGTGCTTTTGTTACGTTTATCATAGTAGTCATTATTCGTTTTTTTTTACCGCGGTCTCGCCATATATATACGTAGTGACGTAGCATACCAAATTCAACCTAAATACGGCCAATGTTCCAATCCGGAATTTAATTTTATATGGCTGAAATTCCATGTCCGTAGGCATTTAATCCACTACTGTTTCATTTATAGAAGCCCAAACCTCGACAGTAATTCAACTCGTAACGAATTTGATGCACTGTCTGACTCCATCTCTAGAATTGTATCCCTGCATCCTCACACTGAAATCGTCATTAAGGGCGATTTCAATGTACACAATTCTACGTGGCTTCAACATTCTGCACAGACAACACCCGAAGGAAGGTATGTTGAGATCTTTGCTGAGGTAAACAACCTAACCCAGCTTGTAAATGAGCCGACACGCATACCAGATATTAACAGTCAAGCCGCCAACACCCTGGACTTGTTTCTTGCCTCTCACCCTGATAAATACACCATCAATGTATTATCGCCTCTAGGTTCGTCGGACCACTATATCATATCAACAAATTTCTCGTACTCCAACCACACAGTTAAAGAGCAAATTTCCAAAAAAAACTGTATGGCAATACGAAAAAGCCAATTGGGAAGTATTAAACAGTTTTTTTAGGAATTATAACTGGTCACTATGTTTCCTCGATAGTGACGTGGATCAAACATCATTCTCCTTGGTATGAGATATTTTATTCCCAACAGAATTAAGAGTATCAGACCAAGAAAGGGGTGGTATCACTTGAGCTGCAAAGAAGCTATCAGGTTGAGAGAGACAAACTTTCGGTTCTACAAGACCAACCCAACAGAGGACACCCGAACAAAGTTCAAACAAGCCAGAAATGACTGAAATGCCCATTTAAAGCGTGTTCAATTCCTCTATGACCAAAAGTTGAGGCAAAAAATTCTACAATGTCCCAGAGGTAGTAAAATGTTTTGGTCATTTGTTAAAAATATAAAAAAAATCCGACGCTTATTCAGCTGTCAGCTCTTTAGACAAAGCCAATCTGCTTGCTGCGCATTTCTCAGCCAATTCTACATTGCCAGATTGTGTTCAGTCTCCTCCTGTACTTGAGAACGTAGATCATTCTATGGGACAAATTCACTTTCGTACTCGTACAGTTGCAAGAGTTTTATTTGATCTTGACATTCACAAATCCGCTGGTCCAGATGGGATGTCCCCCATCATTCTGAAGAGGTGTTCTTCTACGCTAGTAAAACCACTGCGTAAGCTTTTCTATCTATCCTACTCATCAGGACTCTTTCCGAGTAAGAAGAATAATGTGAAAAGCATTATCCAGAAAGCACTTTTATTGTCAACGATGATCGCTATATTGTTCGGCTTCCCTTTATAGATTCTGCTCCAAGGTTGCGACATTCAAGAGCGATCGGAGTTATCTAAAAACTCCGATGTTTTCGTGAACTACAATGAGGTTTTTGAAGAATACCTTACACTAAGACACATGAAGGAAGTTAATGGACATGGAATTCGTGAAAACCAAACAATATCCTCTTACTACTTGCCTCTTCACGCATAATTAAGCCAGATTGCCTCACTACTAAATCAAGAGTAGTCTTCAATGCTTCAAATCCTTCAAGCAACGGTATAAGTCTTAACGATATCTTTCATGTTGGCCCAGAGCTACAATCCGATCTTATGAATCTAATATTACGGTGGCAGATATCGAAAAAATGTACCAAACCTGGGTTCATCCTGAAGATACATCCTACCAGAGAATTCTTTTTCGCAAGTCTCTAACAACTGAATGTCGGGACTATCAGTTGAAAGCAGTTACGTTTGGTGTCAACTGCGCACCTTACCTTGCCATTCGCACTCTTAAGCAACTCGCTATTGACATCAAATCAGAATACCCAAGTTGCTTCTTCAATTTTAAAGAACGATTTTTATGTTGAAGATGTTTTGTCTGGTGCACACGACATTGACTCATGTTTGCAAGCCCAAAAGGACTTTACATCGGCTTTAGACTCCGCAGGGTTTTCGTTATGGAAATGGACTTCTAATAGTGTTGACTTAATAAAAGTCCTTCCACAATAAATTTATTATATTTATAAAATTATGGATTGCGTGGCTTATAAATGCACTGAAACAAAGAACCCCACTACCGCTCTTTTCGCTGTTATAGCCCTTGTGATAATATGTTTCATGCGAAGTGCGTTGGATCTACCAATGCATTTATGGACAAGGTAAATTCAACAGAGGGTACTTTTTGCATTGCTTGCCGAACATTATCTTTGTCCAGTCTCGCCTTTTAAATGTCGATATTTAAATCTGACATTGCAAAGCTCTCGAAAGGCTTCAAAGACTTGTTTGAGAGTTTAAATCACACATTATCCACTGTGTCTTCCTTCTCAGACCCATGTGAGTCATGTGATGCCTCCACATATACAGAGTCTTTACAAACCTCGTTAGATAAAACTGAAAAGATTAGTGATTTTGTAACCACGTTCATTCTGTCCATTCATTTGTCGGTCGAGTCCTCTCCGGCTGATCCTTCTCCCGTTACCATTTTCCCAATATCTGATACAATTAATACAGTTACCGAAAATATATCCTCGATTGAATCGATTCCTAAACCGAAATCGATTTTTATTTCACGGTTGAAACCAAGTTCGGTTGACGATGTCATGAGCAAATCTCGTTCCCAGAGGGCCCTCAATTAAATGTACAAAAATCAATAAGCCTGATAGCTTTGTTTCGTCATTTAAAATACTTTTTCCTGTTGGTCTCTTTGAAACGGTATGCAACAGTAACTCATGGCATTCTAATACAATTGTTAATGAGTTTAAGCCGCGAAAAGTAATCCGCAAAGAAAACAGTCCTACTTCAAGAAACTACTAAAACTAAAACTCTACTACCAAAATGTTAGAGGGCTCCGAACAAAAACAAAAAAAAAAAATTCTAAATTCCCAAGCCTTTTCTCATGACATATTATCCTTGACTGAATCGTGGCTTAATGCCAGTATACTTGACTCGGAACTCTTTAATCACGAGTTCAGGTCGATATCTCTTGAAAAAAATATCTTAATGTTGCAAATGCGTACATTCCCTCATACCGTCTTTGCACTTTGTATTCTGAGCTATCAAAGGCTTTAGAATATATCTTTGACTTATCTTTTTGTGACAGCACTATTTTGTTGCTGGGTGATTTTAACTTGCTGCACATAGACTGGGTGCCTTCTGAGGGAGAACCTCATTTTATACCATCTGAAGATTCTGCACAACAAGAGTTACTATTACTTGACAAAATTTTATCATTTGACTTACAGCAAACAAGCTGTATAAAAAATCATAATAATCGAATTCTCGATTTAGTTTTTTCTTCTGACTATGTTAGTACTGCAGTATTAAAATCTATAGCAGCATTACTTACATAGAGAAAAGCATCCTCCACTGGATATTTTCATTGACATAGGCGGACATCTGTACGAAAACGCTGACTCGTACGATCGTTCGTACTCTTTTGACTTTCGGAAAAGGAACTTTCAAAGGCTGGCCGAAGAAATTATTCATTAGAATGTGAATATTAACAGCGTCTCCAATTTAGAAGAAGCAGTTAAAAAATTCTATTTTCTAATGGATAGAACAATCCCAGTCAAATATTCTAAAAATACTCAAACCCTGCAGCCTTGGTAGACAAAAGAGCTTAAATCTCGGGCCTGGAATAATTTTGTGAACAGCCAAAATCATTACGACTATGATAAGTACCTGAATTATTTTAATGAATTCTCTACGATATAACGTAGTTTATATAATGGCTATATTGTCAATATGAAGAACGCTCTTAAAAATGACCCTAAACGCTTTTGGGGCTTTGTAAATTCAAAAAGAAAAACGGATTGGGTATCCATCCACTTCTCTTATAATAATTCAAAAACATCGAACTCTCTAATTTTATCTAACTTATTCGCAGAGCTTTCAGTAAATCATTTATTGACACCCCTCATTTCTTAGACGAATTTCAGTTATCTCAAAGACTGTCCTCAAGTTAGTTTCAGCAACGTTCTATTTGACGATGAGACACTACTTAAATATATCTCTATATTAAATAATGACTATTCTTAGGGACCCGATGGAATCCCACCAGTAGTCGTAAAGCAATGCAAAAATACTCTTTTGACATACCTTAAGTATATGTTTGAAAGCTCCTTTACCACTGGAGTATTCCAAACTCAATGGAAAAATGCATTTATTATTATTCGAACATATTATTTGTGATAAATTGGTCTTCCTTTGTCGAAACATCATCTGTGAAAAACAGCATGGCTTTGTTAAACATCGATCCACTGTAACAAATCTATTAACTTTCATGCATCATTGCTCCAATAGTTTGGAAAATAAAAAAGAAGTCGATTGTATATACACTGACTTCTCCAAAGCATTTGACTAGTTATCACATAACATCATAATTTTTAAACTTAAGGCTTATGGATTCCCTCCAGTATTCATAAATTGGGTTAAATCATATCTCTCATTGAGAACTTACCAAGTCCAACCCTTTTGTTTCTCAATCTGGAGTACCTCAAGGAAGTCATTTAGGACTATTTATACTTGTAATTAACGATGTAAGAACTTGTATTCAAGATAGCAAAATATTGATATATGCTGATGATATGAAAATTTTCCAATGCAAACCGATTTAAATAGTTTTACCATATGGTGTCTTAAAAACGGTTTGAATTTGAACCCCAGTAAGTGTCAGCATATGTCATTTTCACGAAAACGTGCTCCATCCAATTTTAGTTATACTCTGTCCGGAGTAAAAACTGTCTACACAACAGAGAGTGTGTTGTGTAGACAGTTTGAAAGATCTAAGTTTTTATTTTGATCCTAAAATGGATTTTAATAAACACATTAACGTTATCATCAATAAATCAAACTCCATGTAAGGATTTGTAAAAAGGTGGTCAAAAGAGTTTAATGATCCTCATTTAGAGTATGCCTCACAAGTTTGGACGCCCTTCTATGCAGTTAATTGAAATAGAATTGAAGCAGTCCAACTTAAAATCATAAGATTTGCTTTGAGAGGACTACCATGGGATGTCTACACAATTTGCCTCCAGATAGGTGTCGAATTAAACTACTACAGCTGTTGCCTTTGTTTCCACGTAGACTTAACAGTCACATGGTTTTCCTTACACCAATTATTATCAGGAGAAATTGATGCCCCTGATCTTTTAAGTGCTATTGGTTTTAATACCCGGGGATGTACATACAACCTACGTAGATTAAATATATTACATATACCTAGCCATAAACAGAACTGCAGTATGCATGAGGCTATTAGTCGCAAGAGTAGAGTTTACAACAAAAATAACGATGTAGTTGAACTGCATGTTAGTAAAAGTAGTTTGAAAAACACTCTGCGAAACTGTTTGCTAGAGCCGTAATAAGTATAAGTAAATTTAGTTTCTTGTTTAATAATATATTATATATGTGTTTAATTCATTGTTTATTGATTTTGTTAGTGATGTCAGACTTAATAACTTCTATGTTCTGTTATGTCCCACTAACAAATGCACTAAATGATGAGCCTGTGGATGCATATTATATGATATGGCAAATCTCTGCTCGTAGATAATGCTTGTATTAGGCTCGCTACGACACATATTTGATAGTGTTAAAAAAAAACATTTTCTTTGATGAAGACTTTCAGAAATTTGAAGACAAAAGTTTAACTAAGACTTGGGGTATCTCGTGGAATGCAAGGCTTGATTCATTCCAATTTTTTTTTCAAAAACTTTTGATGACAACACTCTATTGACAAAGCGTGGAGTCTTGTCAGTCATAGCTCGGATATTTGATCCAGTAGGGTGGTTATCTCCGGTAGTTATTGCAGCTAAGCTGATTCTACAGCAAATCTGGAGCAAGCTTATGCAGCCGCTTTATATTTGCGTATCCAGCAAGATCCAAATACTTGGTGCTGTTACATCTTATGCTGTTAATGTAAGGTAGCACCAGTCAAACAAATTCCTTTGCCTAGACTCGAACTATGTGTAGCGGTTCTTTTAACCAACCCGATCCGTCATACTTAACCAAATTTAAGAATAACCACATATGAACAGTTTTTATGGACAGATAGTACCATCGTTTTAGCATGGTTGAACAAACATCCAGCAACATGGAAAACATTTGTTGCTAACCGTGTCTCAAAAATTCAAAGTCATTTCCCATGTTCTCAGTGGCGTCATGTCCGATCAGCTGATAATCCTGATGACTTAGCGACCAAAGGTATCTTTGAAAAGGACCTGCAACGTAATCAACTATGGTGGCATGGACCTCAATGTCTTCTAAAATCTAAGTCTGATTGGCCACAATCTCTTTTCCAGGCTCCCCAGGAAAAAAAGAACAGAGACTGTTTAAAATGAACGTCACACTGTTGGTCCCTGATATTGAAAGCATAATTCAAAGATTTCTTCTTGGTCGAAGATGCTTCATGTGATGTGTTATGTACTGCGTTTTTTCCATACAACCAACTCTCAATACAAAACCATGCATTCATATAATGCCAATACCATTTCTCAAGATGAAATTTCTACAACAAAATTATTTATTATTCGAAGTAGCCAACATCTTCGTTATCCCAATGAATACACACCAGGGAAAGCCTGTATCAAAAAAGAGTAGTCTTCTTAATCTCAATCTATCCACTGATCTTACCCTACAACTCCTACATTTCTTCACTTCTTGTCAGGTTTTATCATTCGCTCTCACTGCATGGTGGTAACCAGTTAGGTCCTTTTGCAGGTCCTTTTACTATTAAAAGCTTTGCTGGAAGAGGTTACCTCATATCTAAGGGGTATGTTTGTGTCTTTGTTTGTTTTGCTACTCGAGCAATTCATCTTGAGGCGACTTTTGATCCAACTACAGAGTCTTTTCTAGCTGCATTAAATAGGTTGATTGCCAGGCGTGGGTCACCTACCACCATTTATTCCGACAATGGTATAAATATGGTGGGAGCTATTAAAATCATTGCCAATGAATTTAGTAATTTTCTTAAATCACTGTCAGCAAACGTTGCAGAAAGTTAAAGACCGTAACTTACAGTGGAAATTCATTCCAAAAGGGGCGCCACATATGGGTGGCCTCTGGAAAGCGGCGGTAAAGAGTTTCAAGGTTCCTTTTCGGAAGATCGCAGGAGATCAAAAGTTTAGTTTTGAAGAGTTTACAGCTCTTCTGGCGAAAATTGAGGCTTGTCTTAACTCAAGACCCATCTCCCCGATATCCAAAAATATTAAAGATCCATTACACTTAACCCCAGGACACGTCGCACAGTGGGCCCAAATGGAGTTTCGCGTCTCAAAAATCTGTAACTTTTTTGTCTATTGGAATAATAAAGTGAAATTTGGAATATATTTTCTTTAATATATAGAGAATCATAAAATTTAAAAGTTTTTAAGATCTATTTAGTGTTTTAGTATTTAAAGTTTATTAAAAGTTCAAAAATTACAATATTGACTAAACAAAATGTGGATTTTCATTTAACATTTTATTTTTATTTATTATTTATGCTTAGGATATACATTTTGAGAAAATATAATGTCAATAAATTATATGTACATTAAAAATACATCCCAATATGAAACAACCATAGCAATATATAATATATAAAAATGTAAAAAAAAATTAATTCTTTAGTAGCTGTATCGCTTCCTCAGAAAGCTCTTTGGATTCAGCTGTATTTTGTTTTCTTATACTTGATATTAGAGGATCTGATGTCAATAACAACCGATGAAAGAAATCCTCATTTGTTGCTGTTCTTGAACATTTTCTGGAATGCGTCAACCTTATTTTTTTGTAATCTTTGTTACGTGCTTCTTGGGCATCTTCAGAAAGCTGACCGATTGGTAGGACTCCAAAATGTTGAGTTATAGCTTCACCTTGAATTAATATTTTATGGACTGAAGATGGCATGTAGTACCATTTATATTTTTCAACGTAAATGCGAGCTGTATTAAATGCATATTCACCAAATTTTTGAGCATCAATATGCATACCAGATGCAAGTGTTTGGAGAATAACATAAAACCTCTTAATAAGATCTTGATCAACTCCTGTTATATTAGCAGAACTTTAAAAATTTTAAAGAATCTGCGAGCAGTGTTGCCATCGTTACTGCTACCAGTACCTTGTCGAGGTTTATCTACATGTAAACCTAATTTAGCTCGAAAACGTTTTTGAACTAGTGCTTTTTTTTCTTCTTTACTTTTCTTATCATTCTTATCTTCCACAATGGAAGCTTCTTCTGATTCTCCCATAGACCTAAGGGCTTGGATATACGAACTTTGTAAGTGTTCTAATCCATACTCTTGTAGCAACTCAGTATTTTTTCTTTTTTTGGTTTTTTCCGATGATTCCTCATATATTTTTGAAGGCCGACCTCGCTTTCCAGATGTTGTTGGCTGCTCTTCAGCAAATATTACAGAGAATTCATCATCAAGCCACTCTCTGTTATTAATTTCAAAACGTGCTCTCATCCGTTTTGCTTTGTTCCACCGATCATTGAATTTCGAAATTTGTCCGTTGTTAATAAAAATATTACTCAAATCACCTTTTGAAATCAGAATTAATGCACTTGTATGTACTAACGGCCTCGCTTTTTCTTTTTTTTATACCTACATACATCAAGCATTGACGGTGGCAGTGGCGGATTTACAAACTTGCCGCTAGTAGGCTACTCAATTTTTGCCGCCTGCAACTGACCTTTGAAATTCAGTACGCTAGATTTCAAATCCGCAAAAGCATGAACCATATCTAATGAGATCTTGTTCATGAGTTCTGAACCTATCCACAACAGAGATGAGGCGTTAAGGTTTCCTTGACTTGAAGTGATAATATATTCATCGATTGAGCCAGATTTGCCGCCCTAGGCCTCAGCCTACTCAGCCTATTGGTAAATCCAGCACTGCACGGTGGCACTTTTTATACCCTATCCCATAGGGGTATATTTGTTTTGATACATAGTTTGTAACATAGAGAATTAATTTAGCTACATATACCTCAAAGTATATGGATCGACTCAGAATCGATAGCTGAGTCGATTTAGCCATGTCTGTCCGTCCGTCCGTCCGTCCGTACGTCACCAGTTTTTGGGCCTTAAGTTTTGAGCTAGAAGGATGAAATTTGGTACACGTGCTCTTTGTTGCTCCTAGCAGAACAAGTGTAAAAATTTTTGAAATCCGCCCACTACCACGCCCCCTTTTAAGAAAAACGTATTTTATGGCCAAACCATAAGAAATTTTGAAAAACTTTCTGAACAACATATTTAGACAATCTGAATATCTGTATTTCGTTCATATGAAGTTTTTTGCCACGCCCACTTTTTGGGGCCGTTTTTAATAAAAAACATTTTTCGGTCAAATTTTAAAATTTTCTAAAAAACTTTTGATGCAGAATCATTAGTAATATAAATATGAACATTTCGTCAATAGACCATTTTAACCCACGCCCACTTTTTGGGGGCGTTTTAATATAAAAACCATTTTTATACCCTACCCCATAACATATGCAGGAGAAAACCTTGTCTTTTGTAGAACCGTAAAAG
Organism: Rhingia campestris; assembly: GCA_932526625.1. Classification (NCBI taxonomy): domain Eukaryota; kingdom Metazoa; phylum Arthropoda; class Insecta; order Diptera; family Syrphidae; genus Rhingia; species Rhingia campestris. The sequence goes on along the minus strand of OW052186.1, from coordinate 31,770,376 downwards.
TTTTTTATAAGCAGTCTGAATAATTTGTTGTCACCATGTCATTTTCTTTATTTTATCCACATCGTGTTTTTAGCCATGTCCACTTTTTGGGGATTTTAGTTTTACAGATAGGATGGGATAGGGTATTCAACGATCCGCACAGTGGATTGTAGCCTTCTCATATTTTTCTTATTATTATTGAAAGTGATTTACTGAAAACAGTAAATTCATTCGAAGAACATGCATATCTAACGTCATCATTCCACTGCGAGTGTGAGAGCTGAGTTAAGAAAAAACAAAACAATATGAGCTTATGGGAGTTTTCTTTCTAGTACTTCATGGGATCATGTTGTCATTATTCGAAAAAGGGGCAAATTGGGGCAAAACATTTTTTTTGTGCCTTTTTATTAATGTACTATGGAATAAAATGCACTATGCAAGAACACAGCGCAAGGTAGCGCAACCATTTAAAACCTTTATCAAAGATTAGTATATAAAAAAAATGGCATGTTAATACAAATTGATAAATATAAAGAAAAAATATATTTTTTGATTGATTTTTAAAGCTCAAATTACAAGCTTTCCAACGATATATAACTCTTGTGTAATCACATAATAAAATGCCAAACAAAACTCTATTAAAAACGGTCTATATTTCGTTATTGCAATGGGGCTATACGAAGCGACCACTTCAGATTGCCATATCCTAAAAGTATGCAGCTTTATCCATTTAATTTTTTTTGCACTGCGAAATTTGACCTTTCCTTGGTTAATTTGTCTAAAAAGTTCAGCTCCCACATTACTTTCGAAAAAATCATTTTTGAGACGATAAATGCCATTTGGGCCCACTGTGCGTCGGGGTGGTCCGCTTTAAGCTACCCCAGAATCTGATATTTCCGAGAAATCCCTAAGCAGCATTCGGCGATGGGAAAAGGTTAAGTTGATGCACCAACAATTTTGTTCACGTTGGAAGCAAGACTATCTCTGTGAAATGCATAAGAGGTATAAATAAAATCCACAAAGAGATATTGCAGTAAATGACCGTATGGTTATTCGAGATTAGAGACTTACTCCAAACGATTGGCGCTAATGACGCGTAGTAGAAATATATAATGGTTCTGACGGTAGAATACGTGTTGCGGACTTAAGAACCCAATTTGGTACACTCACAAGGCCTATTGTAAAGCTCTGTGTATTATTAAAATCGTAAAATAAATAAACCTCATATCTATCTTTTTATTCTTACTTTTATTTTGTCATATATTATGTATATTGTAATTTTTAAAAGGAATTTCATGAATTTGATCTATTTTTCAAAAACATTTTCACATTATTCCAAATTATATAGGTCTATAATTTCAATCTAGAATTCTTTATTAGCATTCCCTTCCTCAATGGAGTGAGTGGATCCCCTTTGTTATGTTATATTTTCTGAATTTGAAAAGTATCTCAAAATTGTATTATTTGAATTTGTTAACCAATTTCTTTTGCATCAGTTGCTGCAAGACGTTGCTTATCATGTGGATATCTTTATAAATCGATAACATTGTACATAGTATTAAGTAATTATGTCAGATGTTGCCTCATGTTTACACTTTAATTCATGTACTTACTTACCTACTTCCTTTTTCTCCTGACAAAACTCCCTCTCTTTTTTAAATCACCCTCAACGAGGTAAGACATCGAGCTCAATACCAATAAAGATTAGAAATTAACACTCTATCTTTTTTTGTTATTCTAACTCATCAACGAGAAATTTTTCAATCCAGCGCCTACCCAAGGGTTTTCCTTAAAGCACCAGTACAGAGCAACATATTTAGACATTGTCATTGTCTATTGTTTATTATCTATGTTGATAATGCAATTTCTTAGTTAAAAAAAAGAAATTGTTACTGATATGGAGAGATCAGTAACAGAGATCTGTGCATGAAGTGTTGAGGTATTTGAACAAATAATCATATGTATATTTTTGCAAAATAGTTTTTGGAACATTAGTGCTCTGTTGACAATTTCGTTCGACTGAGGATGATAAGAGTGCAAAATATAAATGAATTTGCTCAAATGCTGAACAGGCATCATTCCACTACCCTAGGCATACATTTTTTGTATAATTTTGATATGATAAACACATGTCATATAGCCTATTTCTTGATCATAATGATACCAATATGATATTCATAAAGTAACTCAATAACTTTTTCTTTAAGTCTCTTTGGTACTATTAATCAATTACCAACAAATTAACTTTGTATTCCTATTTATTCCATTTACTAGTTTTTCAGTCATTTTAAATTCAGAGTTAACTTCGAGTTAACCCAGCAAGCTTGGTGTGTTAACCCTGCATTAAATAATCAGATATTTTTGAGAGATGATTAAGTAGCAAATAAACAATTATTTTCAATTTCAGATTGTAAGAACGCGACAAAAGCATTTTCATTTGTTTCGGCAACTTTTTGACAGCAAAATCCGTAAATCATGAGTGTTACCATCAGAGATCAAGTAAGGAAGGGATAGGGAACAAGTGTTTGTGAGACAAGGAATGTGTGTACTGGTTGGAACGTGGTGATCAATTTATATGTCAAAATCCTGGAAAATTCCAGGATTAGCTTGTAGGCAAAACGTAAAGTACGGGAAAGTTTCCTATCTATTTTTTACCTGATCCCTGGTGACCATATTGAATCGCCACTCACGGTGTCAAATTTAATAATGAACTGAAAAACCGTGTCATGATTTAACACAAGATAAGATTTAATACAGGGTAAGTTAACTCTGGATCAACTCAGATCTAACTCCGCAATGAAAAACCAGGCAAGAGGAAAACAAAATCGAGTGTAACTTCACACGCGGTATAAGTGAAACTGTATTCTGTGAAATTTCTCCTTCTCACTCTCGCTCTGTTTACGGCCTCCATAGTGTATTCATCTCATTCGAGATGACTTGAACTGACTGATTAACAATTGCTTTGGGTACTTTTTGATAATTCGAAAGCTCTGATGTGAGAGTTATATATGCATCATATGCAACTATATTGATTACTATTTGAATAACAAAACACCTATGAGATCTGAATGACATACAATTTTGTTTGTTTTGGTTTTCAACCTTGTTCTACCGAACAAACTCGGTTACAAAATTTGAACTCTTTCTTACCTCGAACCTCAGTTCCCTCGCCAACAAAACCGGTTTTATGCCATTTGAACTCATCTCATTCTCTTACAATAACCAACAACATGCGGTGTTCCCAAGCGTTAACATATCTAGGTACTTTGGTTACACTTTTTCGTTTCATTAAATCGAACTCATAACGTCCAAAAGAAGTTTAACTTCAAAAAGATCATCATACAAGTATCGCCCATTGGTCAATTCTGCAAGATCTCTAGTGTGAAGATATTTTGTCTTCATTGTAAGCATCTCACAAAATCGAACCAAAGCTACACGCACCACCTTTCGGAAATACTCCCAAATATCGATAAAACCTTCAAACATTCAAAAGGCAATCTAAGCCAAAAGTACTGAATACATGAAACTGAATACATCATCAAATCTGAATACGTCATACCACTTGAATCAGACCACCCTCTCTCGTTGAATCTGTCCTTGGAGCGTAAGTATTTACACTCACAAACGTTAGAGGCGTTTCCGATAGGCAATCCTGAAGTCAATACCGCAATTCCAAAAATACATTTTCATTATCACTTATCACATACACATCAAATTCTCAATCAAATATACCTGTTTGGATTCAAGCTTCAATTACAGACTCCAGACGTCAGACACACACCTTCGCTAAAAAAACATTTATGACAACAAAAGAAAGCCAATACCATCGATCAGCTATCGTTTCAACATTCAGAGGGAAATAACCATTTATGCCACCTTTAGATAACACACTTTTTTGGTATATGCCATTGCTATAACATCCTTTCTCCAACCAACATGCCAACACGAAACCATCCTTTTTTCTGCACACCAACGTACGTGTTGCCTGAGATATAAGTACATCCGTACAAGAAGTTTCACTTCAAACAAAAAAAATAAACCAAAAACTCTCATACACTCTCATACAATCCGCTGTGCGGATCGTTGAATACCCTATCCCATCCCATCTGTAAAACTAATGTCACCAAAATGTGGACATGGCTTAAAACACCATGGGGATTAAACATAGAAAATGACACTGTCACAACAAATTTTACGGTTCTACAAAATACAGGGTTTTTCTCCTGCATATGTTATGGTGTAGTGCATAAAAATGGTTTTTATATAAAAACGCCCCCAATCGCCCCCAATTTTGAGCTAGAATGATGAAATTTGGTACACGTGCAACCAAACACTTTTGAAATCCGCCCATTGCCACGCCCCCTTTTTAAAAAAAGTTAATTTTTGGCCAAACCGTAAGGAATTTTAAAAAAGTGTCTGAGAAGCGTGTTAAGAGAATCTCAATATCTATATTTCGTCGAAATAAAGTTGTTTTGCCACGCCCACTTTTTTGGGCGTTGTTAGTAAAAAACGTTTTTCAATACATTTTTAAAATATTTGAAAAAAAAATTTGATGCAGGATCATTGGCTATGATAATATAAACAAATCGTCCTCAGGTCATTTTATATGCAGCATATGAAGGAGAAAATCGTTGTTTTTTGTCGAACAACAAAAGATTCGGATAAAATGTTTGAACAATAATGTTATGACTATGCCATTTTCTATATTATATCCCCATAAAGCCCACTTTTTGGGATATTAATTTTAAGAATGGGATGACATAGGGTGTCATGCCTCGCTCGAAAACCAAACTGATTTTCCGAAATTTTGTTTTCCTCGACACACTTAAACAGAGATCTATTGACTATCTTTTCGAATACCTTGCTTACATTCGGCAGAAGGCTTATCGACCGAAGATTTGGAGGATTTGTTTTATCCTTGCCTTTTTTAGGGATAGGATGTACCACATACGACGTATTGGATACCATCCTTTCCCGCTGACTTTTTGTTTTTCAGTGATACAAAGATGTTAAGGATTTCATCTCTTTGCACAACGACGTTCGTCGTCAAATTTATACCTACTAAGTAATTAGTTACTTAGTAGAATGCTTTCCTAATATAATTTATTGCTAATATTCGGCCTTCAGACGTATGACACATACCTTCTCAAAAATCACCCCACGCCAAAACACACTTATGGCAGACATTCAGAGGAAAATAACCATTTCAGCTACAAAACATGTTACTAAATATCGCATCCATGTATCTAGCAACTTTCGTTTGATTCCGTACAATGAAGGATATTGCGTTCCTGTACTCACCGATGAGTTTAATAATTCGATCGTACCCAAATTTAATAATTGACAGACATTGTACCTACTACACACCAGCAGAAGGAGACCGACTGAACATTATCTTATTTATGCAGATCTTTAGTAGAATGATGCCAAGGGAGATTCAGCATTATTTAAAGTTATATGTGTTCTGCCATTTGTACTTTTGAGTGTGGCAATTTGTACAGATACCCCAAACCTGGGAAAAATTCAATACGTTTTCTTGAAAAACGAAACAAATTAAGGCACTTACACAGTGTTTCATAAATGATATCAAGTTATTATATAATATATATATATGCACCTGGAATTTGAGAACATGCAACAAAAAATTGAGGAAATCGATCACGCAACAACAAATTCGAAGTACTATGAAAAAATTTAATGTCGAAAGACTGGAATAGCAAGGGACCATACTGCCTGTATCGAATGTCGAAGAACAATGACAATGATTTCAACAAGCCATTAGATTAGCCGCAACTGGTATGCTGAGTTTATTGCGCCCACCAGCAATCAAACCTTGGTTTGATGGGAAATGTCGACAGATACTTGCAGCCAAGAACGAGGCCTACAAGGCTAAGCTGTATGTGAAGACGAGAGCTATCATTTAGCTCTATAGACAGAGAAGATGGGAATAGCACTGACTTTTCAGAAAGAAGAAAAAGAGCATGAAAAGCGCGCGATCGAGGATATAGGGAGGTGCCACTACAGGAAAGATGTTCGCAAATTTTACCAACGTGTAAAACGTCAGAGCCAAAGATACAAGGCTCGAACAAAATCCTGTCGAGATGAACAAGGAAATATCGTAGTTGAGACACAGTCGATGCTGAGGATATGGAAGAACCATTTCTGCAGAGTGTTAAACGGCGATGATGAACAACATTTTGCTGTCAGGCAGAACGAACCATTCAATATTGACGACGACAGCGAAAACTACCAACCACCTGACTTAAGTGAAGTTAGGATAGTAATATCTAAACCCATGTTTAACAACGCCGCCGGAAATGACGGCCTTCCCGCTGAGCTTTATAAAGTCGGCGAAGATGACTTGTTAATTAACATCCACCAAATCATAAGCCAAATCTGGTCGGATGAAAGTATGCAGTATGAAGAATGAAACCTCAGCATCGTTTGCCCGATCCACAAAAAAAGGAGCCCTCTCAACTGTACCAACTACAGAGGCATAAGTCTCCTCAACAATGCCTACAAGATCAGATCTGCCGCAATATGTAAGAGCCTGAAACCGTTTACCAACAACCTGATCGGATCTTGACAGTGTGATTTTAGGCCAGGAAAGTCCACAACTGTTCAAATCTACACATTTCGGCAAATCCTAGAAAACACCCAAGAAGTGCAAATCGATACCCACCACCTATTCATCGATTTCAAAGCCGCATACGACAGCATTTATATAGACGAACTATACAGAGCCATGTCTAGTTTTGGTATACCGCCCAAACTCGTCCGTCTGTGTAGGATGACGATTGAGAATTCTCGTTGCTCCATCAGGGTCGGAAACGACCTCACCGACACATTCGATACCAAAAAAGGATTTAGGCAAGGCGATGCGCTTTCAAGTGACTTATTTAATTTAATTCTTGAAAGGATTGTGCAAAACTCCTGAGCCAACACAATCTTCCAAAAATCTGTGCAACTACTAGCATATTCCGACAATATTGACATCATTGGTATGACTCAACGTGATGTCATAGCCACGTTTGCTACTATACAGAAGGAAGCGACACAAATGGATTTAACAGTAAATGAGGGTAAGACTATGTATATGCTGTCAACACGAAAGGACACAGATATAAATTTGAGGTAGTACGGGATTTTATCTACCTCGGCTCCGCTATTAACTCTGGCAACAAGATCTGGTCAGAAATTAAACGAATAATTTCTCTTGCCAACCGCTATTTCTCGGGCTAAGTAGGCAATTTATTATTAAAGCCTTCACTCGAATTACTAAGGAGATCCTCTTTAAGACCCTGATCATCCCACTCCTGTTCTACGGGGCTGAAGCATGGACCGTATCAAAAGCGGATAAAGAAATCCTTAGTCGATTCGAGAGGAAAATTCTTCGAAAGATCTTCGATCCCGTTTGCGTTGACGAGCTATGGAGACGAAGATTCAACCACGAACTATACGAGCTGTACAGCGACATACCCCTAGTCAAAAAACTCCGCATTGGACGTTTAAGATGGCTAGGACATGTAGAACGAATGGACACCAATACTCCGGCTAGCAGAGTCTTCGATTCCCAGCGAGAGGTCGGACGCAGTAGAGGAAGATCTCGCCTTAAGTGGTGCGCAAGTAGAAACCGACCTCAACCAACTTGGAGTGCGCAATTGGATGACCGGGCTTATTTGAGAGGCATGTTGATTGAGGCCCAGTTTCCGAACTGTAGCTCCACTTAAGTATGTAAGGAAGTAAGTATATGTCACATCCCTTTTTGCCCGGCCCATCCCACCGTATCAGGATGTCAGTAAGGCCTGTTTGTAGTACCTTAGGGCTTTCGGTAGTTGTTCGCTTGCACACCTCTCTGGTTTAATGTTCTTACATTTCAACAATAAAATCAGTCCTTTACGAGGCTCTTGGTTACTTCGGAACAACAATTTCTATCGGTGTGCCACAACCCCAACGTGGAGGGCCAGTTCCAATTTATTTTATAGCCGTAATACACGGGTCCATCAGTATCCACTACGGCATCGAGCGCTGGCCTTGGTCTTTCGGCTCATCAGCCACCATCTCTGTTCAAGGTGGACCTTTGAGATTTGTAGATGACCTGTTGTCCAAATATGTCAAGAAGCTCATTTAAGTTATTAACTTTGTCCATCCTAACATGGACTGTAAACGCCACCGTTGACTCCATCTTGGAAGTTCTTCCGCTACGACTGGAAATGGAACATATGCATTTGTTTGACTACATGTCTTTCCCCTCTCTTATCTGTTGCCGCCAAGACTTTTCACAAGCATTGAGACTCTATCTACGGTCGAGGTACTACACACTCAGCGATCGCCACGTAAATGCTGAGAGTCGGAGTTGCTACGCATCAGCTAGATATATAGGTACTCATGGTTTCATATGATCGCATTGGCTACCATTTATTGAAATTTTATTAATTTATTAACAAAAATTTACTAGCAGGTAACTGATTTATTGATGCAATAAGCCGAGATTTCTGTAATTGGGTTTCCGGGTTAATTGTTTCAATGATTTTACATTTTGGGTCGATGCAGTTCATCGGCGATTACTGTAGATATATTCCATATATTAAAATAAGGGTTGGAATAATATCCTCATGAAACATTTTCTTCTCCCTTCTGGGGTAGGAAAGTATCGATTTTAAATACATATAAATTAATATTAATATTAAGTAAAAAAGTATTCTTTTTTTCAGATAAATTTGAGTGATATCACAAAAAACCTGTTCATACACAAAAATGATGTACCGCAATGATGTTGCTAAATACAAGCTTTCATAACTAACAAAGTTGGAATCAAACAAATATATATAACTGCACTGCGCATCTCTATACAGATCGACAGTAATGGGTAAAGATCAGGATTTTCTCGAGGCAGCCCGAAATGGCAACATTATATTTATCGAGAAACTCCTTAATCAAAAGGCCAAGCGTAGTGGACCTTTAGCAAGGTAAGACCTAATGCATTTTAAAGGTGCTTATCCGTATAGTAATTTTGTTTTCTTTTTCATCTTACTTTTTTCTTTGAAAATATCGGTTATTTGTTAATGTTGTTATTTATAAAAAAGAAATATTAAAAGAATTAAACAAAAATTATTTTATGATACATGATTAATATAAGATATATATCCTCCTTTTGGGAGGATGATTCTTAAGGTGGAAGCCTTAAGCTGATAGTAAGCTGACATTATTGCCATCTAAGAAATACGATTGGATGGGCCGGGATAAAATAGTATGAAAAACTGTGAAATTTACTATGGTCCGTGTTATGCTAAGTAGAAATAAGGACATTTGGGATACTGATTTGTTATATAGATAGAAAGAAGTCGTATGGCTCGAAGACATTAGCAAACTTGCGTAAAAAGGCTACATTTAGCAATATAAGCCTTATTTGCGTTCACGCTCCGACGAAGAAATAATATTACATTGGTTAGGACTGTTTCTACCAGCTCCTGGACAAACCTATGAGCAAATTCAAAAGTACAATTTTAAAATTGTGCTGGGAAATTTTCAGCGAACGTTGGAAGATACAACATTTTTATTAATATTGTCGGAAACACGTATCACCTAGTTCTAGTTTACGAAAATTACGAGGGGCTAACTAGCTCGGACCACTACCTGGTTCCAGCACGCCACAACAAATGCGAAGTACTGTAATACAATTCATTGTTGAAAGAGTGGAATCGCAAGAAACCGACCAAACCTTTGCAAACCGCGAATCCCTCAATTTTTTGATTAATACCATTCCACCATAATGTCGAAGAACAATAGCGACATTGATCGAACCTCCTTTCACCCTCCGTTTGGAGAAAAAACAAGATTCATTTTAGCAAAATTTGGAAGGAAACCCCTCCCTTTTTGACATAATCAAGATGACAGGGATATCCATGATTGATTACATTGTTTCTCCAAAGTAAGTGATAAGTGATAACCAAATTACATGGGCACAATCAGCTTTGAGAATCATTTAATGACATATTCCATTCGATACTTAAAATCGCAATATAGGCCCTTGAAATTTTGTTGCACCTTCCATGCTCTGTTGGGCACGAACGTGGTTCGAATATATGGCGCCGATTTAATCCATGCAAGTGTTATTTGTTTGCAAATCACACCAAACAAACACTATGCCCGATTCTAACTCCATCGTCGTCACCATGTGGACCAATAGATGTGCCAGTAATTGAGCTCTACATAGTTCCAAGCGCGGTAGCGATTTATATTTAAGCGGTGCAACTCTTGTTTTTGAAAGCAAAAGGTTCGTACTGTTTACGCCTCTGGTAATGGTACTAATGAACTGCAGGCGCATCGCAGAACCTGTGGATTGTGATGCTTTAATTATTGGTGATATGAATTTCGATGACATTTAGGGTGCAGTTCACTCTTTAATTTATGCCAAACTGTAATTAAAATTTGTGGGAGTTCATGGTCCCAAATTTGTTTTCCCTTCTAGATCTCCTGCATTAGTATTTTTCCCAGCAGAGCACAGGGAGAAATCCATCCCATTGGATCGTACAGCCGAGCGATGTCTGACAGTATGGTTCGCTTTGTTGTCTTCGTTCTATCCTGTTGAAATATTTTAAGAGAGAAGACATCTCTTCCCAGATGCCACTTAATCCCTAATGCTTTAATCGGATTTCCCTCGTCGAGTGAAAGTGGTACCTGTACCTCTATATCCTTCTATATATATATAGCTTCTCGCTGTTACTGACCCATTACCGAAATGGAAATCCCCCGCTCTTCAACATTATCAAGAGCTGTCACTGCATTTCGATGGATTTGTCCTCAGACTAAGCATCATGAAAGAGGTAATCGACCTAAAATGTTTTGCATGAGATTCAAGCTGCAATTGGATAATCATCACGTTAGTCGACCGCGAGTTGTTGAAGGGACTGCTAAATATGGTGCGGCGGCTGTGCCAAAAGTGACCATATTGAGCCGGTACGTTTTGACTTCTTCGCTCTCTACACTGCTACTCTACGACTGCTAAATATGGTGCGGCGGCTGTGCCAAAAGTGACCATATTGAGCCGGTACGTTTTGACTTCTTCGCTCTCTACATCTCTCCACAAAATCAATTGGTATGCTGAATCCTCTGACGGAACCCAAATTTTTCGGTACTATTTAGTGATGTCAGCGACAAATGAGATTTTGTGTCGTCTCATCCGAGTAATGTGGTCAAAGGTGTCTTGCGCCAACAATCAGATGATCGGTGAGTAAGGTACTATCGGACGACCTGCAAGACGCGTCAAATACTATTAGCAATTTCGTTGTGGAACTAGATTTCTTCATGACAGCATGATGTTTACCAAAGTAGTGCAACGTTGAGCTCCTTGTATTCGGTGAAAACCTTCTTAGACTCTTCGTAAAACAACGCGTTTGTAAGAAATTTTCTTTCAAGTTGGAAGAACCGAACAAGGGCTGAGTGATGAGACAGACCCAATCCTGGGCGTGATCCTTCTTTAGACTGCAGATCCACCACATATCTACCATCCGGTTGTCGCTGATGCGTTCTGCAGAAATGCGTTTCGCACTTCTCTTCGTCTAAAGAAAGCATCTCCCTCCTTGCCACTTCCTCTAATTCCCAAAATTTTTGTAAGATGTTGTCCAAATTTGAACCTTCAGTAGGGATGCCACTGTTGAGTGCTGAGAGGACCCATCCAAGTTCCGTCCGTTGAGCCATGGGTATCTTGCAGGCTGTTTTCATTAGCCATCGCCCTTATGACGTGCCTTCGAATCACTTTAATAAGGAAATTGTCAATTCTATTGAGCTGAGCTCTATTGTACATATAGGACCTCGTTGCGATAATGTTCTATGTACTCGTAGTCTGGCGTTCGGTACAATCCTAAGCAGGGTCGGAGACAACGCCTCTTAAACAGCCGTATCTTTTCCATGTAGGCTACATTGAACCACACGGGACAACCGTAAGCAATGATTGGCCTTATAAGGGCCATGTAGCAAATGACTTTCACCCTTGAAGTAAGTTGACTCCTTTGAAACAGTATTCTGGTCAGAGCATAAGCCCCGATAGCCGTGGCCAGACAGGCATCTACATTTTTGTTAAAAAAAAGAAACTTGTCAAGCCAGATGCCAAGTTATTAAAGTTAACTTCTCACCGCCAAGATATGGTATCTCTAGAAGGCCTAAGTAAGTTCTAAACAGAATCGCTTCATTTTTTTGGAAATTGATCTTTAATTTTCAATCATCACAATATCCCTTAATGTGATCGAAGTCGCGTTGCAAAAGTATGTTGATAACCTCGATTTTCGGACCTGATCTGTACGCCACTAGCCCATCTTCGTACGCTATTACGTGTCTGAGAGAACCTACAAGATCACTTGTATAAATGTTAAACAATATCGAATAATTCACCACCCCCTGTTGTAAACCATTTTTAATTTCAATGAATTTACTCGTAGTTACGTTGCCACATTTGACAACAAACTTCTTTCCCGTAAGCATTTCATAAATCATATACATATAGCTTGGGTTTACCCATGGCCAGTCTGGTCAGCTATAGAAAAGTCGCTCTAACCAAACGGTGTCGAAGGCCTTATCAAGGACAACCAGACAGGACCCTGTGGATTGTATTTTTGGATTTATTTCATTGAATGTCAGACACTAGTTTCGACGCGCCATTTTTCAGTGATACAATGATGTCCAGGAGTTCATCTTTTGAACAGCATCAGGCTATTGGCGACTATGCCATTTGAATGGTTTTCGTCATTAAATACAGTAAAACCGTGATCGACAAGCTTGGCTCTTTCCTCAATATCGCAATTTGGGCGAATAGGATTGTGCACGGTATACCCGGTTCGATCGTGAAAAAACCATCGTTCGAGCTTTCCGGACTTATATCAACAGTCGTGAGTGTCTGGTTGTTCTCTGTCATTTGGGAAATTCGAACACATGGATTGTCGTTATGATCCTTTTTTACTGAATATTTTATTTATTTGCGTTGACATTTTTGGGCTACTGGTTTTTGTAGAATGAATTTTCTTGCCCCAGTACAAACTTACAGATTTTCTGTAATTCTCCGAGATTACCTTTTTAAGGTTCTTGATCAGTGACTTCAATGTCCGAATCTCCGGGTCTTGTCTGTCAGTAGACTATCTGTGCAGCTATTAAAGCCTCGAGAGCAGTGTGCTTTTGAGTCTGTGGAGTGAATCGATTGTTGGCGTTCCATATTTCTCCGTCTGGTTGTCAGAACACTACCTTAGGGATAGCTCGATCCATTGACCTTGTGATGACCTCATTCATTATCCCATAGTATATTACTTTTGATACATAGTTTATAACATAGAGAAATTTAGCAAGATATACCTCAAAGTATATGGATCTACTCAGAATAGCTAAATGAGTCGATTAAGCCATGTCTGTCTGTCTGACTGTCCGTCCGTCTGTATGTTACCGAATTTTAGGCCTTAAATTTTGAGCTAGGATAATGAAATTTGGTATATAGGATTCTTGTCCATGCCTACAGAACTAATGTAAACATTTTTAAATTTCGCCCACTGCCCGCCTGCTTTTAAGAAAATCGTTCTTTTTGTTTACACGGTATGGAATTTAGAAAAAGTTTGTGAACAAGATATGTAGACAATCCGAATATTTATGTTTCGTCTTTATATCATTTTTTGATACGCCCACTTTTTGGGTTCGTTTTCTATTCAAAACTGTTTTCTTTAAAATTTGAGGAAATTTTAAAATACTTTCGATGCAAAAACATTAATTCAGTTAATGTAAACATTTTGTCCTTCGATCATTTTACCCTACGCCTACTTTTTGGAGGAGTTTTCTTCCAAAACCCATTTGTATACCATACTCCATTGCATATTCAGGAGAAAAACGGTGTTTTATGTCCAACCATATAAGATTTTAATAAACTGTCCTAACAATATGTTGTGACAACGTTATTTTCTATATTTCATCGCCATAAAGCCAACATTTAGGGGATATTCATTTTAAGGATGGGATGAGATAGGGTATTGAACGATCCGCACAGCGGATTGTAACCTTCTCATATGTGTTTACACCCTATCCCATAGGGGTATATTAGTTTTGATACATAGTTTGTAACATAGAGAAATAATTTAGCTCGATATACCTTAAAGTATATGGATCGATTCAGAATCGATAGCTGAGTCGATTTAGCCATGTCTGTCCGTCCGTCCGCCCGTATGTCACCAGTTTTTGGGCCTTACATTTTAAACAAGAATGATGAAATTTGGTACACGTGCTCTTTGTTGCTCCCAGCAGAACAAGTATACAAATTTTTGAAATCCGCCCACTGTCATGCCCTTTTTTTTTTTTTTAGAAAAACGTAGTTTTTGGCCTAACGGTAAGGAATTTCGAAAAAAATGTTGGGCAACATATTTAGAGAATCGCAATATCTATATTTCGTCCATATACATTTTTTCCATGCCCACTTTTTGGGGCGTTTCCATAAAAAAACTTTTTTAGTGCATTTTAAAATATTTGCAAAAACTTTTGATGCGAGATCATTGGATAAGATAATATTAACATTTCGTCTATACATCAGTTTAACCCACGCTCACTTTTTGCGGACGTTTTTCTATAAAAATCAGGGTAGGTATACCCTATAAGGCATCCCAACAATTAACAATTATTCTTCTCTAAGGTACAAATATTTAGTTCCCACAAGCAATTATTTCTATAGGCCTTATATAGTACTTGTGCGCGGAGGTTGAGTATTTTGGCAGTCGATTGTCGACATTATGCAGGAAAATTCACAAGCATTACCGAAATTATGATGGCGTAACTTCTGTAAGGTTGTTTTTATTTTTCGGAGATGTGTGTACATGTACCATAAGTTAAGATGTTTCGGTAGAACTTCGCACGAAGTTAATCCGAAGCATAGCATGTATAGAGCTTACGAATGAAGCCTTAAAAAAGCAAAGGTTAAAACATCGGGAAAAAGGTGAAAAGATCGGGACAATGTGTAAAGATTGGAAAAAATGTGAAAAGTTTGGGAACCTACCGGAGAATGAGTCAACACGATTCAAGTACTGCGTTGTATTTACTCATCTTTCATGTGCGAGAGAACGCGAGTTCGAATCCCAGTAAGATGAGAGTTTTTATCCACTATATTAATCGCCGACCCAATTTCTTTCAGAACATATTTACCCTATTTAATGAAGTAAAATTGAATTTTTTTTTTTACCAAATTGAAGCGTATAGCTCATAGATCGGTCGAAAAGAATTATAATTTCAAAAAAGTTATTGCAAAATATGTAAAATAATGTTTTTAAATTACCTTGGTTACAACAACAACATTGTAAACATACAAAGAAAGATAGCTTTATAGCTTAGCTATCTGTGTGGCGAGTGTCACGTTTGAATGATGGGAGTTAAGCAAAGAAAGAGAGAAAAGTATATGCGCAGGGGTGGGTATGGGTAATTGGATAAGTCACATTTTTCTTTCGCTCAGTCGAAGTCCTGTGACTGTCTCCTTCTATTGTATGATATGAATCAGAAATTAAAAAAAGAGAATCATACACAGAGAACGTTTCTGTATGCGTATGCGTATAACTCTAATGTAGCTGTAACATATATGTGAGGGGTGAATGGTGTGCGTTAAGCGAATTAAGAAGAGAAGGGAATATGCGCACGCGTATTGGTGATTGGATTGGATATCGCTTCGCTTCAAATCAAACAGAGCTACACCAATTTTATTTATCTATGTATATAGTAATGATATAAAAAAAATGTGTTGTCGATTTTCGAGCACTTGGCGAACCTAGTATAATTAATTGCATTGAATTTCATAATTTCATAATAACGAATTGGGTTCTAATAATTATAAGAGATTGAAATTGAAATTAATAAAAGTAAATAATAATAATATAAGGAAATATAATATAATATAAATATAAGGAAAAAATAGTGTTATTTTTCAACTTCGTAAGGCTTGCAAATATTTTCGGAATGACTTTTTGCGATGCCTATAATTTGCTTCTGTATGGCCTTTTATAAGCAAACAAAGTTATTTCTAAGGCTTATTAGAAGTATTTAAAGAAGTCTAATAAAAGAAAATAGCTTCCTTAAAGTGCGCCAAATGTTTTATTTTCGCTTTACAACTCTGGCGAAGCTCGGCTAGTTCCTTCTTCGGTAGCCGAAAGAACGCACTTGGTCGAACTCGTCCAACTAAGTTTGCTCGTTTGGGATCCTGAATACGACAGCGAGTCCGAAGTGGTCAGTATTGTACTCTAATGCTCGTACACAGTTTCGCGTGTGTTCGTTATTTATCAGTTCTAGTCTAGCTTCCATAAGCGCTAAGTCCAAGAAAGAATTTCCTCTCGGGTAAGACGGACATCCGTCGCGTAGAAACTACGACTATCGACGTTTTTACAGAAACGTTGCTAGAGAGGGTCAATGAAGCTGTCCCAAAAAAAAACAATACTCCCTCGCTTTATACTTATTTTAATTAAAATAAGAAATAATTACAGAAGACAATGGCAAAAATACAGGCAGGCTAATGATTTTGTATTCTTCCTTAACCTTGTCTATGGTTTTGCTATAGGCCTCCTGTTATATAATACAATTTTATGTTTTTGTTACGATATGTGTTTTACCGTAAAATCCTTAACAAGTAATCTATATAATCGGATACTATCACTAGTGTCCTGATAACTTACATTAGTTGGGGGTACTTCTTCCCCCTTTTCCAGTTGTGGTTGCGTCTGCTGCTTCTATTGTCGTTGCTGCTGCTGTTGTTGCGGCTGTTGTTGTTGCTTCTTCTGCTACTTTTGTTGTTATTGTTGCTTCTGCGGTTGCAGTTCAGCAAACCGTTGCTGCATTGGTTGCAGTTTCTTATTTTGTTGAAGCATTTGCTACGCTTTCATCTCTTGTCGTTGTCTCTGCTGTTGTCGCTTTTTCTTTTCGAGGGCTTCTTTTTTCTTTACCTCAAGAATTGTTTCTCGCTTGGCGAGTAATTCTTCTATGAGGAGGCTTAACTTCGACTCCTCATCATTCAAAGCCAGCTGATCTTCGTCGACCTCCGCTAATTTTTTAAATGTGTTTCCCTCACCGACGTAGCGGGGTTCCCCATCCTCGATCACGAATTCTTCGAAGTCAATGAATGCCTCTTCTTCCACAGTTTTTGGCTGCGGCGAAATTGCCGTTATGTGCCTCTTCGTGATGAAGTTAAGCGTCGGTCTTAGCCTCCTCCGCATCTCACTATTTTCGATGGTTGCCGTTGCTGATGTTGTTGGTGCAGCAGCTCTCCTTATCGCTGGTACAGTTTCGTGTACCAGCTTTATTTTGCCATCAGCATTAGCATTGGCATTGCTACCTTCTGGGCAGTCATCGTCAGCTTTGGCCGTATTTTTTGACGGCGAATTTTCTCCCGCTTGCGGGGTTTTCTTCTCCGTATCGGTTTCCATCGCCGGCGATTTGATATGAAACACTCGCTTGGTGTTTACTTGTTTTTTTTTATTTAATAATTACTAAAAATTAAAAATACTCCGGCCTTTTGGAATTTGAACCCGCGACTCCTACTACTAAGCCAGGTGAAAGCACCACTGCTTCACGTTAATATACAATTTTCTTTGGCTAACTTGCCACTTAGTCACTTATATCACTTTGAATTAATCGTCCGCATAAAGTAGCCGTCTGACCTCCACGAGAGTTGGAAACTGAGCGAAAACTACAAGATCCTATCTGCCATAATATGTGAACGCCTGAAACCGTTTACCAATAACCTGATCGGCGCTTACCAGTGTGGTTTTAGCCCGGGAAAGTCCAAAACTGATCAAATCTTCACATTTCAGCAGACCTTGGAAAAACCTCAGAACTCCAAATTGATACTCACCACCTTCTCATCGATTTCAAAGCCGCACACGACAGCATTTATGCGTCTGTGTATGATGGCGATGGAGAATTCTCGCTGCTCTATCAGGGTCGGAAACGACGTCACCCACACATTCTAAACCAAAAAAAATGTATACAAGGCGTTACTCTGGAATTTAACTTCTTGAATTTGATTCTTGAGGGGATTATGCAAAACTCCCGAGCCAACACCAGAGGCACAATCTTCGACCGCATAGACGAGTTACGGCGAAGTTGAGGCCAATATTTCAAGGGGATTATCTATAAAAAGTGAATGTAAAGAATGGTTCTTTAGATTAATAATAAATATATAACGATATATTTAAATTTTCTTTGTAATTTTGAATTTTAAAACAAATACATCTTGATTATATATATTTTGACAATTCATGGCATATTTGATAAACAAAACGCCTGTTGATATAAGTGGCAGTTTAATGTTTGATGTGATGGTTTTTTTACGTTTATTTGCAGTCTGCGTCGAGGTCCAGGTATAAATGTTCAAGACAATGGAGGATACTCCGCGCTGCACTATTCCGCACTGAACGGACACACGTAAGAAACCAAAAACACGAACAAAATTCGGACTACATTTTTTAAAATATTTATAAAATTATAGGGAAATAGTCCAGCTTTTGTTAGTTAATGAGGCTTCACCAAATATCCTTGATTCGCGTGGATCATCACCTCTTCACTTGGCAGCATGGGCCGGTCATCAAGAAATTGTAAAAATGCTGCTTACGCATCCATATAAGCCCGCCAATCCTGACATGCAGGTAAGCAATGAATAATATAAGTCTATCAATGTATTTATCGATATATTCAGAAATTTTGCACTACTTTTGTATTTAATTCAAGGTATGGGATGGTATTAATAAACTTAACTATTTGTTTAAAATGATTAAAACATATGAGAAGGCTACAATCCGCTGTGCGGATCGTTAAA
The DNA here is from genome assembly GCA_932526625.1 of Rhingia campestris. Classification (NCBI taxonomy): domain Eukaryota; kingdom Metazoa; phylum Arthropoda; class Insecta; order Diptera; family Syrphidae; genus Rhingia; species Rhingia campestris. The sequence goes on along the minus strand of OW052186.1, from coordinate 31,751,586 downwards.
TACACTATCCCATCCCACCCTATATTTAAAACTAATATCCCCAAAAAGTGGCCGTAGCTATAAAAGTTATTGATGTGACAACAGTTGATCAAAATATTTTATGGTTCGACATTAAACAACGTTTTTCTATGGCATATGCTCTGGAGTAGGGTATACAAATAGTTTTTGTAGGAAAACGCCCCCAATAAGTGGGTGTGTGTTAAAATGATCTATAGACGAAATGTTTATATTACAAGAAACTATATATGGACGATATATAGGTATTAAAATTGTCTAAATATATTGTTGAGATACTCTTTCAAAATTCTTTACGGTTTTGCTAAAAACTACATTTTTCTAAAAAGTGCGTGTGGCAGTGTGCGGATTTAAAAATGTTTACACTTGTTCAGTAGCCTCGGGCAAAGATCCTACATACCAAATTACATTATCCTAGCTCAAAATTTAAGGCCTTAAAACCGGTGACATACAGAATACACACAGATGGACGGATGGGCCGACGAGCGGACGGACGAACAGACAGACATGGCTAAATCGACTCAGCTAGCGATTCTGAGTAGATCCATATACTAACTTACTTACTTACTTAAGTGGAGCTACAGTCCGGGATGAACCTGCCTCTCCAATTACCCCGGTCCTTAGCTAACTGCCTCCAGTTGGGCACTCCAAGTTGGTTGAGGTCGGTTTCTACTTGTGCGCGCCACTCAAGGCGAGGTCTTCCTCTACTGGGTCCGACGTCTGGCTGGGAATCGAAGACTCTGTGAGCCGGAGTATTGGTGTCCATTCTTTCTACATGTCCTAGCCATCTTAAACGTCCAATGCGGAGTTTTTTGACTAGGGGTATGTCGCTGTACAGCTCGTATAGTTCGTGGTTGAATCTTCGTCTCCATAGCCCGTCAACGCAAACGGGACCGAATATTTTCGAAGAATTTTTCTCTCGAATCGACCAAGGATTTCTTCATCCGCTTTTGATACGGTCCATGCTTCAGCGCCGTTGAGCAGGACTGGGATGATCAGGATCTTATATAGGATCTCCTTAGTAGTTCGAATGAGGGCTTTACTACTAAATTGCCTTCTTAGCCCGAAGAAACAGCGATTGGCAAGAGTGATTCTTCGTTTGATTTCTGACGAGATGTTGTTGTCAGAGTTAATAGTGGAGCCGAGGTAGACAAAGTCCCGTACTACCTCAAAGTTAGACGTTGTGTGTCCTTTCGTGTTGACAGCATTTACTTAGTTCTACCCTCATTTATTGCTAAACCTATTTTTGCCGCTTCCTTCTCTATACTAGCAAACGTGGCTATGACATCACGTTGAGTCCTACCAATGATGTCAATATCGTCGGCGTATGCTAGTAGTTGCACCGATTTTTGGAGAATTGTGCCTCTGGTGTTGGCTCGGGAGTTTTGCACAATCCTCTCAAGAATCAAATTGAAAAAGTCACATGACAGCGCATCGCCTTGCCTAAATCCTTTTTTGGTATCGAATGTGTCGGTGAGGTCAATTCCGACCCTGATGGTGCAGCGAGAATTCTCAATCGTCATCCTACACAAACGGACGAGCCTGGGCGGTATACCAAAACTAGACATGGCTCTGTATAGTTCGTCTCTATAAATGCTGTCGTATGCGATTTGAAATCGATAAATAGGTGGTGGGTAACGATTGGGACTTCTTGGGTATTTTCCAGGATCTGCCGAAGTGTGAAGATTTGATCGATTGTGGACTTTCCTGGCCTAAAACCACACTGATAAGGGCCGATCAGGTTGTTGGTAAACGGTTTCAGGCGTTCACATATTACGGCAGATAGGATCTTGTAGGCGATGTTGAGTAGAATTATGCCTCTGTAGTTGGCGCAGTTCAGAAGGTATCCTTTTTTCATTTCCGGCAGCCTTGTTAAGCTCGAGTTTAGATATTACTATCCTCAATTCACTTAGGTCGGGTGGTTGCTAGTTTTCGCTGTCGCCGACAATATTGAAGGCTTCGTTCTGCCTGACAGTGGAATGTTGTTCGTCATCGCCGTTTAACAGTCTGCAGAAGTGGTTCTTCCATATCCTCAGCATCGACTGTGTCTCAACTACGATATTTCCTTGTTCATCTCGACAGGATTCTATTCGAGCCTTTTATCCTTGGCTTTGACGTTTTACGCTTTGGTAAAACTTGCGTTCTTGGAGTGGCACCTCTCTATATCCTCGATCGTGCGCTTTTCGTGCTCTTGTTTCTTCTTTCTGAAAAGCCGATGTTCTTCCCTTCTTCTTTGCCTATAGAGCTCAATGGCAGCTCTCGTCTTCACCTGCAGCTTAGCCTTGTAGGCCTCTTTCTTGGCTGCGAGCATCTGTCGGCATTCCTCATCTAACCAGGGGTTTCTTGCTGTTGGCCGCGAAACATAGCACATCAGTTGCGGCTGATATAATGGCTTGTTGGCATCGTTGCCATTGTTCTTCGACATAAGATGCTGATGGTGTGTTGTGAGTCGAGAGGTTAAGGGATACGCGTTGCGCGAAGGTCTTGGCGGTCTCTGGCGATTGCAGTCTTTCGACATTCAATTTTTTCACAGTATTTCTGTTTTTTTGTGGCGTGGTGGATATCCACAGCCTTACCTTGGCTACAACAAGGTAGTGGTCCGAGTCGATGTTAGCCCCCCAGAATGTTCGGACATCCAAAATACTGGATGCGTGCCTCCTGTCTATCGCAATGTGATCAATTTGGTTGACTGTTCGTTGATCCGTTTAATTTGTCCCGCAAATGATACCTCGAAAAGTATGGATTTCCGATTGGAACTGACTTTTGTTTCGGAGGCGTTTTCTTTAAAAAACGAGTGGTGGGTGCACGACTGGGTCGTACGCAACTTTCTCTTTCACAGCGAGTTAGACGTTAGATCAAATAGTACGCATTTTGATTAATGATATAAATAATGTCGAAATGAGTTTATACGAACGTTTACTCCGATATTTGAAGAAATCGATGTCAATGTGAATAATAATGATTTTCCGTTATTGGACAAAACTGAAAATTACGTTTAGTGATATTTGGGCTAAAACTAATTATGTGGAATTGCTTATATGGCCTAAATGACAAAATCCGTTATATGGATTTTCTCGAAAAAACTGGGTATGCAGTTTTGTTGAAGCTAATATGGTTATAGTATATATAAAGTTTAATCAAAATCGTTAGAGCCGTTCTCGAGAAAATTGAGGTTATGTGTAATTTTTATATGGCAGTTACCATTATTAACATGGCTAAAAGCAAACAAAAAAAATGGCCTAGAATTATGACTAAAACTAGCTTGTATACGAAGTTTGAAGAAAATCGGTCTAGCCGTTTAGGCTGGGGAGACCATCACGGACAGACGGACCGACGGACAGAATTCCAAAAACCACTTTTTTAGGCTCCGCTATCATCGTAATGTTAGAATCAAGCAAAATCTCGAGGTCGAAAATTTTCACGAAAACAATATCTTTCTCTTTGTAAGAGAAAGTTAAAAAACGAGTGGTGGGTGCATGACTAGGTCAGAAGCAACTTTCTCTTTCAGTGCGAGGTAGACGTAAAAATTTGAAGATTTTCATAGTTTGACCAAAATATACAACAATTTCATTCATGCTTAAGATGTTAAAAATAATTTCGAAATGTGATCCCGTTATTGGCCAAAACTGATCTTTCTTTTTTATGGCCTTAATGCAAAAACCCTTTATATGAAATTTCTTGAAAAAAAATATTTTCTCAATTCTTCGAGACTTAAAAATTCCCTGAAGAAAGATTCCCTTCTCATACCGTAAAGGGCCGGGCATTCATATATGATATGCTCGGCTGTTTCGTCTTCTTCTAGACATAGTCTGCACTCCGGTGAGTCGACTAGATGCATTTTATTTAGGTGATATCGCAGACCGTGTTGACCAGTTAGGTAGCCTACTAAGTTTTTGATATCGTGCCTGCGAAGATTTAGATCTTATTGGCATCTGCTTTGAAGGGCTGAATAGCTCTTTTGGCCTGACTTAGGCCTGGGATGTTTTCCCAGCATGAAAAACATTTGTTTTGTTCCCAGTTTTTTATAACCAGATTTATGGCTGATTTGGGGATTGCAAGCAGTGTAGTACTGATTTGGAGTCAATAACATGTGAGCTAAGGGCTTTTATAGCTGCTTGACTGTCCGTGAATATATGGATGTTTGCGCCTTTAATACCTGAGTTGTGTATTAGGTTTGTACATTCTTTTATGGCATGGAGCTCAGCTTGGAATACACTAGGGTTTTTTTCCCATAGGTATTGAGATGTTTCTATTTGGTCCATGTATGCCAGTTCCTACCCCTGATCCATCTTAGAACCATTCGTATACCACTTTAGGCCGTTTAGGCAGTTTGGTGGGTTATTGCTACATCATGCTTCTCTGGTTGTGATCTCCGTTGAGAATCTTTTGTTGAAGCATAGTGTCTTTGGTAAGCGGTCTGTTACCGCACAGATCATGCCAAGTTCTGGAAGTTCGGATAGAAGTTCAATTAGTTTTAGGTGTTCGCTAATGTTTAACTCTTCCGCTTGTGTAAAAGTTGCTGAGCTGCGAATTGCCACTTTTTTTATATAAATGTGGAGGGGCGTTAGTCCTATTAAGGCTTCTATAGCCGCTGTGGGACAGGTACGCATAGCTCCGGTAATGCCCAGACAGGCAAGCCGTTGTATCTTGTTTAATTTATTTATAGTTGTTTTTTGGGTGACTTTGTTCCACCATACTATTGAAGCGTATGTTATAATTGGCCTGACCATGATCGTGTAGATCCAGTGTGTGGTCTTTGGAGAGATTCTCCAGGTTTTTCCATACATGTTTCGGCAAGCCCAGAAAGAGTTCCAGCTTAGTTTTTTGTCGAGGATCACTCCAAGATATTTTACTTCGTTGGAATACTCAATGTATGTACCATTGATTGAAATTTGGGTAAGATTTAATTTTCTCCTTTTTGTAAAAGGGGCGATGATAGCCTTGCTGGGGTTTATAGAGAGACTTTCTTTACTACACCAGTCTATGACTACCTTAAGGGCGTTTTGCAAACGTGGTTTAACCTCGTTTGGTTCTTTGCCCCTCATTATGATGACTTCGTTCCTATCTCTCGGACCGTTTTTTCGCTGTCCGTGTTTTTGCCTTTCCCGCGCCCGTTCCGCAGCTAGCATCGGTCTAAACTGTTGCTGGCTGATGTTTACGTTGCTCGTACTGGGGGCGTTTGGCGATACTATCGTAGGCAGTGAACCAGTCTTCTTTACATCGCTTCCGGCGGCCGTACTAATCCTAGCTACTGGTTGCGACGAGCTAGGACTTGTTTTTTGTGACGACTTTCTCGTTGTATCAGTGTCACTATTTTTTTGGGCCTGAATTGCAGACTTGGCGGATCCCTTAAGGATGATCTTGATTTGTCCAAATCTATATGAGACCATCCCCTTGAGCTCCGCAAGCCTACGCATCACACTCTCGTTAATTGCAAAGACCATGTGGGCGACGTTTTTCTCGTCCGATCTTTGCAGAACTCTCCATGTTCTCGTATTCAGGTCTTTGTTCTGACCGTCTAGTATTGCCAGTATCTTCTCATTTGTGACTCCGGTACTCTGAGGTAAGAAAGTTCTGACAACATGTGGTTTCGGAAAGTCTTCCTCTCCCACAAGCATTACTTCCAACTCGCATTTCTCCTTCAGTCTGAGGAAGTTGGTTTTCATCCACTCTGAAGTGGTGATGTCCGCACATACTTACAATGGCCATCCGGCTTTGAAAGTTGTCCCGCGGAAAGCCGGCTTTGCATCCCCGTCGCGCAGTTCGATCGTGATGTCCATAATCCTCTCTTTTATCTGAACCATTTGTTCATTTGTGAGAGGATTGCGATCGATATCGACTGGTACGACACCCAATCTGACATAGCTCGCTATATCTCTATAGGTGGTTCTGTCAGAGGTTGTTTTCCCAGAGCGAGCTCGTTTCGCTTCGGACTGAGGTGGTGTGTTGTCCTCAGATCTCATGCGTTTGGCTTCTTGAAGAGCATCATCTTTTGTTTTTGCAATGATGCGGGCTTTGCTCTATGCTGCTACCCTGTTTCAGCGCTCTGTTGAAACGACGCTGTTCCGCTGGCGTGAACCTGATGCGCTTGGAATCAGTTGCCTCCATCAACTCTAGAATACCATACGCTTCCAACGACTTTAGGATAAACCACAACCACCACGATACTCATACAAGGGTCCCTACCTCAAAATCAGGCTAAGACAAATTTTTGGGGCTCCTTAATCCCGTGGTACCATATAGTCCATGGTGAGACTGCGCACCGATTCCTTCTGGGTTCTATAGCAAACCCAGTCCTGGATCGAATTTACTAAGTCACTTCTAATCAAGGTAAGTAATTAGCAGTTACACCAAGTATCTTTTCCCATTTCATGAAAATGGTGCTAATTGCTAAGTGAACACGCATTTGTTCATTTAGCGAAAGAGCCTGACTACATCGCCTTATCGAATACAATTTATTCTTACGCCAATCTATTGTAGCTAGATGGATGCAGACCTACATGAAGTGGGTTTGGATTAGTTCACGATGGGCTTTTACAGTAAACTGCTATGGCCTCATTTGCCGCAGATCGCTTAGTAACGAATGAACGAAACTTTGCTTTACTGCGGCTGCCTCTTTCCACCAACTGAGGACTAGCCTAGTAGAGGCCCAACCCCTGACTGGGAGTTCATTGGTCAGCAACATTTCCCCCTCCGGTGATTCAGCCACTTCTGCTGATTCACCAATTATCGGTCTGCTGACATCCAAAACAGCCAACTTAGCCATAGGTCCCTCGTACACACAGCTGCTGGCACTTTCTCCACTCCTTCCGTAGAATTGTAGAAGTATGTCCTTATCGCAGAAAGTTCCTGCTGTCTTGCTTCCATTAGACGACAGGAAGTCGTCAGGGTGTTATTGCTTCCTCATCATTATAATCCACTGATACAAGAGTAAGACTCCGAGAGTTAATGATACCTTCAACCTCTATAAGCATCGATTGTATTGACTCATCCGTCAACCTTTTGTTCCACATAATTTCTTTCAAAGCCGCCTTCACTGACAGAACCAATCTTTCCCAAGCACCTCTCATATGAGGTACAGCAGGGGGATTGAAGTACCATCTAGTTACTGGAGGCGTAAATCTCTCCTGAATCCTATAACGATCGATCTGGTGAAAGGCTTCCCTGAGCTCTTAGGTTACTACCGTTGTCGGAATAAATCTCTTTTTATACCCATCGCCTTGACATAAAGTTCTTAATCCACATGATGCACGAATCTGTTGAAAGTGTGTGCGCCACCTCTAAATGAACAGCTCTCACCGTCAGGCAAGTAAACCAGAAATCCCAAACCTTTGCTTCACTTCGTTGACAATTGTCTCCTAGAACTTATGATGGAACATATGATGGTTTGGATCAAATATGATATCCGATGGTCCCTCGGTAGGATGATTGGACGTTTGGTGAACACTTCAACACACCAGGCGATGTCAATCCTTCCTCTTACACACAAGGTCCCATGCTCATCTACATATGAAGACAATTTATATAGAGGATTACCTTTAGCCAGTGGTTTTCCAGTTAGTAAAAGAGATACTTCATCGCCATATTTTTACTTCTGCGCTATTTAAAATAAAAACAGTTAAGAAACTTTTTCTTAAGACACCTCAGCCTTTTGATGGCCATTGGAAAACTATCTGTCATGACGACATTTTCATATCGCGTATTATGCAAAATGTTCTGATCGAACGTCATCCGCAGACTCACTACAATCACTCTCAATGCCTTGATCTTCCAGAACCATTCGCAGGCCTTGTAGATATGATAAACGCCGCAGTTCTCCACATCGTTACCCTCAAACACCAACCAATTCTAGTCTTGGTTGCGACTGGATCGTTCCACCTTCCTTCCTTTGTCTTTAACGCCAGTGTCACGCGGTATCTTATTCCGCGATCGTCACCGTCAGCAGAAATATCCATAGGTACAATGCTAGACGACTTCACATAGCGAACGGTGTCTGCAGTCCATTTAAGACAAATCTGCTTTGAAGCTCCCCTAATGCCCAAAGATTCTGCAATGTTCTGCTTCACAAGAGTCAGAGATGACCTGCTATCTAGAAATGAAAGGTCTCCAATAACGTATTCTTACCATACTTCACACATTCACACACATAGCTGATGTGCCAATGGATTCGACTGTAGCAATAGATGAACAGAACTCATCACAGTACTTTGAAGCGTTTTTGATGTACAAGACAAATTTTGCAGATGCCCTTGTTCCTCAGGAGCTCCCATCGTCGCGCAGTTGAAACTTCTTGAAATCGTCCACAGTTTAGCAGCTTGTAATCTTCTTCACATATGAAACGGCCACCTACCGAGATATGTATGCTGTGTCTTCTCACGAGTTTGCATCTCAGAGTGAGCATGCAGTCCTGATTGTCACAGGACGTCATTTTCAATATTTTCAATATTTTATAGCCATAAAGCCCACATTTTGGGGATATTTATTTTAAGGATTGGGTAGGATAGGGTATTAAACGATCCGCACTGAGTCCATCTAGCCATATCTATCTGTCCGTCCGTCCGTCGGTGTGTCACCCATTTTTGGGCCTTAAATTTTAATAAGGAGTGTTGAAATTTGGTATATAGACTCTCTTTTGAAAGCTGCCCACTGTCACGCCCTTTTTTTTTTTTTTAGAAAAACTTAGGTTTTGGCCAAACCGTAAGGAATTTTGAAAAAGTGTCTGAGCAACATAATTAGAGAATCTCAATATCTAAATTTCGTCTATAATTTTTTTTTGGTCAAATTTTAAAATATTCGAGGAAACTTTTAATGCAAAAACTTTAATAATATTAATATGAACAATTCGTCCTTAGATAATTTTAACCCACGCCCACTCTTTGGGGGCGTTTTTTTTTACAAAAAAAAACAAAAGGCTTCTCATATGTTTTTATTTGCTCTCACGTTTAGGGATCTAAATTCTAAATCTGCGATCGGATTTCATTAGTCAGTAACAGTTGGGACTAATATGCTAATACTATAGTAAAGGTCCGCCATCTAACGTTTTTGTTTTCAACTAGTGCTTATTTCGTGAATGGTAACACTTAGCTCATGTCTGATTTGACAGATAATTAGTTTTATCCTTCCGCTGAACGAATATGGTTGTGTATACGCTTGAACAACGCTGGGAAATATTGCGACATTACTTTGAAAATCATGGTAATGTTGCAGAATGTGTGCGAAAATTGCGTACGGATTTTGGAAGAAGAGAAGCACCGTCAGCTCCGTATGTTCGTTATCTTGTGAAAAAAAGTGAAAGAAACTGGCATCCTCATCAATAAACCAAAGCGTGAAAAGCCAAAAACAGTGCGTACACCCGAGAATATTGCTGCTGTGGCAGAAAGTGTGCGTGAAGCGCCACCAACATCAATTCACCGTCGTTCTCAACAATTGAACATTTCGGAGACATCATTGAGACGAATTTTGCATAAAGACCTTGGTATGATGCCATACAACGGATACAAAGTCCAATTGGTTCAGCAGTTGAAGCCAACTGACCATCCAATGCGTTTTCGCTTCGCTAAGTGGGCCTGCGATCGACTTAGAGAAGATGCCGATTTTGCCCAAAAAAATCATCTTTTCAGATGAAGCTCATTTTGATCTTGGCGGGTATGTAAACAAGCAAAATTGCCACATTTGGGGCACAGAAAACCCGCACGCATTCATTGAAAAGCCGATACACCCAAAACGAGTCACTGTTTGGTGCGGATTTTGGGCCAGAGGCATAATTGGGCCATATTTCTTCGAAAATGAGCAGGGAGTGGCCGTTACAGGCAATGGCGATCGTTATCGGGCCATGTTGAACGAATTTTTGTTCACAAAAATTGAAGAGGAGGATATTACCAACATTTGGTTTCAACAGGACGGCGCTACGTGCCACACAGCCGAAGCTACACTCGATGTTTTGCGCCCTGTTTTTGAAGATCGCATTATCAGCCGCAGAGCTGATGTCGTTTGGCCACCTCGGAGCTGCGATTTGACACCATTGGACTATTATTTGTGGGGTGCCGTATAAGATAAGTGTTACGCCGACAAGCCAGAGACAATTGACGCTTTAAAGGACAATATTCGTGAAGCCATTGGTGAAATACAGCTGCACACAATCGATAATGTGCTTAAAAATTGGACCGATCGTGTAGGCTACTGCATGGCCAGCCGAGGCAGCCATTTGAATGAAATTATTTTGCATTATTAACCGGAAAAATTGTTCTTTCAAATAAAAAAAAGAAATTTGAGAAAATATTTAGTAATTTTTTTTAATAGCATTTTAAAAAAAAAAAAATTATTTGGCGGACCCTTTATATATTTTATACAAATCGTTAGAGCAGTGTCCGAGGAAATTGAGGTTTTGTATAATTTTTATATGACAGGTACCGTTAATATAATGGCTAAAAGTAAAAAAAAATATCATGGCTTGGGATTATGAACCATGGATACGAAGTTTGAAGAAAATCAGTAAAGTCGTTTAGTCTGAAGAGACCATTACGGACAGATGGAAAGACGGGATTCCAAAAAACACTTTTTTGGGTTCCCTAACATCGTAGTGTTAGAATCAATCAAAATCTTGAGGTCAAAAATTTTATCGAAAAACCTAGAATTATGACCAAGAAACCTGGATACGAAAATCGGTCAATCCGTTTAGGCTGGACAGCTGACAGAATTCCAAAACCACTTTTTTGGGTTCCCCTATCATCGTAATGTTAGAATCAATCAAAATTTTGAAGTCGACAATTTTCTCGAAAACAATATCTACCTTTTTTTTGTAAGAGAAAGTTAAAAAAACGATATTTGGTAAATGTTTAAGGAAATTCGAAAAATTGAGAACTAAATACTTTGGCAATATTTTTCTATCGTTCACTTTTTGAAGGGAGAAGAGAAAGTTTTGTACAATTTAGTCTTGCACTGCAAAAGCGATATCGATTGGTAACCGTACAGAATATAGAATTGTTTATGTAATAGCGCATCCTTTTCTTATTTTATTTACAGACAATAGAAAACGAAACCCCACTACATTGTGCAGCTCAACACGGTCACACGGGTGCTCTGACAACACTTCTTGCGCATGGTGCTAACCCCAATGTCTGCAACAGTCGCAATGAAACACCATTAGATCTAGCTGCTCAATATGGACGTCTACAGGCAGTACAAATGCTCATACGAGCTCACCCTGAGCTTCTTGAACCATACAGTGCTAAATCTTCTCTTTCGCCCACGTCATCCACTTACCACCACCCATTTGTCAGCCACTCCGCATTGCATTTAGCCAGCCGCAATGGCCATAACAATATAGTGGAAATTCTTCTTTCGGCTGGAGTAAATGTCAATCTTTTGTCGCCTTCAGGTACTGCACTACACGAGGCGGCTTTGTGTGGCAAAGACATAGTCGTTCGCACATTGCTAGAAGGTGGTGCTGATTTGAACGCCCTTGATTCTGAAGCTCGCACAGCGTTAGATATACTCCGAGAGTTTCCACCTCATGTCACCAAGGGTATCATTTCAGTCATCAACAGTAAGTAAAAATAAATAATGCTATCAAATTTTAAATAAACATATACATTAATAGGTTTTCGCACAAGATATGATGGTGACATTGACGAGAGTTATAGCTTTGACAAATCTGCTAGCAAATCAAATAAATTCATCAACAGTAAGTTAAAATTTCATTGATATTACATTCTAAATGAACATAATACATATATTAGGGATTTCATTATTTGTATGGAGAAAAGAAAACGTCGTTTTTTTTTTTTTGCACCATTTTATTTTGTCCCTAGATACTATGAAAGTGTAGAAAAGAAGCATGCAGAAAATTGAATTTTTTAACACGTGCCGCTGTGAGCTAGAAATCCGGAAAAAACGTTCTCATTGAAAAATACGAGGATAATAGGATAACATTATATTTGAAACATGGAATAAATATTTCAATAGGTAAACCTAGCTTTCGAAGCTAGTATACAGACTCTGTTCGAGGAAGCAGAACAAGCGTAAAAAAATTCAAATCTGCGAACTGCCATGCCCACTTTTTAGATCAAACAATACATTTTTTGTAGAAAAGTGTCTGAAAAATTTATTTAGACTATGTCTAATTGTCTATATTTCATCCAAATAATCCGAATTTGACGTGGCTACACTTTTAGAACGTTTTTTTGGCAAGAGTTACAAGAATTTCAAAAAGTTTTGATAAAAAAAATACAAATATATAATATATAAATGTACGACCATTTTTCGGGGGTATTTAAAAAAAACATATGAGAAGGCTATAATCCGCAGTATGAATCATTTAATTCCATATCCCATCCCATCCCATATATGCTTAGTCCAAAATAAAACCAATGAATACGAATTTATTAATATAAATTCTTAATATAATTTCAAGCGTTGTTTTTTTGTCGAACCGATAACGATTCGCTAAACTTTCTGAGCAATATATTTTGACAATGGTACGCCCTCTTTTTGGGAACGTTTTATTTGAGGATGGAATGGAATAGAGTATTCAACGATTCACATAGCGCATTGTAGCCTTCTCATACGTTTTTTTGTTACGTATAGCCCTTATACTTAACAAAATATAAATAAATAAATAAAAATATAAATAAATATATATATATATATATATTGTCAGAATATATTGCTCAGAAAGTTAAGCGAATCGTTATTGGTTCGACAAAAAAACAACGCTTGTCTCCTGCATATGCTATGGGGAAGGGTTTACAAATGGTTTTCATCAAAAAACGCCATAGAAAAAATGTTCACATTAAATTTATCAATGTTTATGCATCGAACGTTTTTAAAATTTCATTAACATTTCTTAGAAAATAGTTTTTTTTACATAAAAGGCATAAGCAGCCGCGGGACTCTATATATATATATATATATATATATATTAACTTTTTGACATGGCATGGTAACTTTTTAGATGAAAAAACAAAATAAAATGAAAAATTAAAGAAAGAATCTTTTAATAATAACAACCACTCTAAAATTTATATATACATATTTTTATATTTAGTAGCTTTTCGCGGAAAATATATTGGTGACATAAACCAGAGGTTTAGTTTTGAGAAGCCCGATGAGAAATCAAATGAACTCTGTATTGAATCTAATGACGGATGCTCGAAAGATACACCTTCAAAATGTGAAACAAAAATAAACAAGTATGGGCTGTTCTTTGTTTGTTTTTTTTTTTAATATAACATAATATAATTTTTATAATTTGTTTGTTGTATTTTTTTTTATTTGCTTTACTATTTACAACAATTTTCTGTTACTCGAATCAAAACATTTTCGAACTCAAATCATCATTTTTTTAAAAGGCATTTTATCAAAACTAAGTTTGAATGGTAATAAAATGAAAGGTTCAGTAGAAGTGGTCTCCTACAAATCTTCAATGAGGCAAATGTTGCAGTTTTGAAGAATGAGAAGAATCGTCAATAAGGCGGATTGCAAGTCTATGTATGGAGTCTCGAAAGTTCAGGGTATGTTAAGGGGGTTAACTCCAAACACGTGATCAGTATTCAAGACCTGTAGCACTTGAGCTTTATATAGAAGTAGAATCTGTGCTGGTGTAAAATATCTATTAGCTTTAAAAAGGTAAATTTGTTTAGATCCTGCTGATTTTTCAATCGACTTTACATGCTGCTATCATGATACATCTGACCCAATCGTTTTGTCTAGCAGATGCAAGAATTTTTCTCATTTGATGACTGTATTCTCCATTTCGATTTGCGGAACTGTGAACTTGATCTTCCTTGTAAATGCTATATGCTGCATTTTCTTTGAGTTGAATTGAACTATATTTTCTACGTTTATTTTCTCAGTTTAGAGAATCGATCTGAAAAAAAACTCCATCTATCACTATTTGTCAAGTTTTTCATCCAACCGCACAGCTGTCAATTTGGTTATCAGATTCTTGTGCCAAGCTCGATCGAAAGCCTTGTATATGTCTAGGGCAAAAGCCTTCGATTTGACGTGATTTTCAATTGCAGTTGTCACTAGAGGGGTAAGATAACTTAGCAGGTCGACCGAAAGCCTTCGGAACCCATTAATCAATTCATAACAACATAATCAACAATTTCGGTGTTAATTGTTTTTTCTAATACCTTTTAAAGTATGGATTGATTTTTTTTTTGGAATCGGTTGGATTCGAGCTACTTTCGAGCAACTGGCTAAACCCTGTTAATGATATGACATAGAAAATAATCTGCAAAGCATGGGTGGAAGTTCAGATCGGCATTTTTTAAATAAATACAATAGGTGAACTCCCGTCTGGTTGAGTTCCAATTGTTCCGCATGCATCTTATTTTTCGAAGTCGAAATTTTACTTCAACCATCCTCGAGGATACGTCCTTTATCGTAGTGATGAGCATAAGCGAATGATTTCAAGAATCGAGACATTAGTACTCGAGTGATCTATATAATCGACCGATCGTTCGAGATATCAAAAACTCTTCATAGAAATAGGAATAACAAAATATGCCATATATATATATATATATATAATATACCCCTCTAGCAGTACGAAAATCTCTCATTGTGCTCTCCATTCATTCGATTCAAATCATTCGAGAGAGAGAGAGAGACATGAGATATGAATGACGAATAAAACATACTCCATTGTCCATTCATTCGATTCAAATCACTCGAGATATGCTTATGAGATACGAATTACGAATGAAACACACAAGATACAAGGAACTGAAAGGGCATGAAGAAAATCACTCGAGATGTTCTAAGTGAGAGAAGTGAGTACTAAAATGAAATACGAAAATAATGTATGGCTTTCTCCGCCAGTATAGTTGTAGGAGTAAGAGAAGCAAACACAACTCACACTCACACCTCAAAAGACAAGAAACAACACACAAGCACAACGTGTAAGAAAAATTGAAACGAAATCATTCGAATGTTTTTGGGTAAAGAATCGAGACATCTCGAGGTATTCAATAATCGATTCTTTCATAAGAAAGCGCCCATCACTACTTTATCGTTGGTGGCACCACTTTCTCAGAGTTAAATGATGAATTTTCTGAAAACATTCTTGCAAATAAGTCGGTCTTTTCCTTTTGTGTTCTGAATAAAGAACAAAAAAAAATACTACTTACTTACTAAAGTGGCGCTACAGTCCGGAATGAACCGGGGCCTAGACCAACGTGCTTCTCCAAATCCTCCAGACTGCCTCCAGTTGCGCACTCCAAGTTGGTTGAGATCGGTTTATACTTGTGAGCGCTACTTAAGGCGAGATCTTTCTCTACTGAGTCTGACGTCTGGCTGGGAATTGAAGACTCTTCGAACCGGAACATTGGTGTCCATTCGTTCTACATGTAGCCATCTCAAAAATCCAATGGGGAGTTTTTTGACCACCCAACTAACAAATATTCTTCTATAAGGCACAAAAATGTTATTTCCACAAGCAATTATTTCTATAGGTCTTATATAGTACTTGTGTACGGAGGTTAAGCATTTTGGCAGTCGATTGTTTGGGTAGAAACTTGTTTAAGACATTATGCAGGAAAATTCACAAGCATAACAGAAATTGTGATAGCGAAACGTCTGTAAGTTTGTTTTTAAGCTTCCGTAGATGTGTCTACATGTACCATAGGTTAAGATGTTTCGGTAGAACTTCGCACAAGTTAATCCAAAGCATAGCACGTATAGAGCTTACGAAAGAAGGCTTAAAAAAGCTAAGGTTAAAATAACGGAAAAAAAGGTGAAAAGATCGGGACAAAGTGTAAAGATTGGAAAAAAAGTGAAAAGATCGGGAACCTACCGGAGAATGAGTCAACACGATTCAACGTTGTACTTACTCGTCTTTCATGTTCGAGAGTACAGCTTTGTGGATAGCGTGTTGGACTACCGAGCGAGAGAATCCGAGTTCGAAAAGATTGAAATTGGAATTAATAAAAGTAAATAACATTTAAGAAAATATGAAAACAAAAAGAAAATAATAAAAAATAATGTTATTTTTCAACTTCGAGAAGATTTGCAAATATTTTCGGAAAGACTTTTTGCGAAGCCTATAATTTGCTTCTGTATGGCCTTTTATAAGCAAACTAAGATTTTTCTTTGGGGCTTATTAGAAGCATTTAAAGAAGTCTTATAGAAGTAAATAGCTTACTTAAAGTGCGCCAAATGTTTTTCCATAAGACATCCTTCAAGTAATATTGCTGCAGGGGAAATAGCTTCGATAGTGCTTTATGGAAGCGAAATTGTTAGTTGGGCAGGGGCATATGGCTGAAAATCTCGTATGGTTCTTAATTGAATCTTCACCTCCATAGTCCGTCAACCCAAACAGGACCGAAGATTTTCGAAGAATGTTCCTCTCAAATCGACAACAAATTTCTTTATCCACCTTTGATACAGTCTATGCTTCACATTGAGTCCTACCAATGATGTCACTACCATGGGCATATGCCGATGATATTCACCGGTTTTTCGAAGATTGTGCCTCAGGTGTTGGCTCGGGAGTTTTGCGCAATACTCTCAAGAATCAAATTAAAGAATTCACATGACAGTGCATCGCCTTGCCTAAATGTTTTTTGGTATCGAATATGTGTGTGGGGTCGTTTCCGAAATCTTCATCGTCATCCTGCACAGACCTACGAGTTTGTGCGGTATTCCAAAACTAGGCAGGGCTCTGTATTGTTCGTCTCTATAGGTGGTGAGTATCGATTTGGATTTCTTGGTTTTTTTCCGACCAGATTTGGCTTATGAGTTGTGGGGCTCGATGGGAAGGTCTCCATTTCCTGCAGCCTTGTTAAGCTCGAGTTTAGATATTCCTATCCTCAATTAACTTAGGTCGGGTGGTTGCTAGTTTTCGCTGTCGCCGCCAATATTGAATGCCTGACAGTGGAATGTTGTTCGTCATCGCCGTTTAACAGTCTGCAGAAGTGGTTCTTCCATATCCTCAGCATCGACTGTGTCTCAACTACGATATTTCCTTGCTTATCTCCACAGGATTCTGTTCGAGCCTTGTATCCTTTGCTTTGACGTTTTACACTTTGGTAAAACTTGCGAACATCGTTCCTGGAGTTGCACCTCTCTAAATCCTTGATCGTGTGGTTTTGTTGCTCTTTCTTCTTCTTTCTTAAAAGCCGGTATTCTTCCCTTCTTCTTTGCCTATAGAGCTCAATTTTTCTTTCATCTTCACCTTGAAGATAGCCTTGAAGACCTTGTTTTTGGCTGCGAGCATCTGTTGGCATTCCTCATCAAACCAAGGGGTTTTTGCAGGTTGGTACGAGTAACCTAGCATATCAGTTCGGCTGTTCTAATCGCTTTTTGGCATCATTACCATTTTTCTTCGACATTCGATGCTGGTGGTGTGGTATTAGTCGAGAGGTTAAGGGATACGCTCCTTGGCTGCAACAAGGTAGTTGTCAGAGTCCGAGTGTTACCCCTATGGAATGTTCGGACATCCAAAATACTGGATGCGAACCTCTTGTCTATCACAATGTGATCAATTTTGTTGACCGTTCGTTGATCTGGAGACCGCCATGCCTTGTCCGTTGCCTGACGTGTTGTCATGTCTTTTCCGAGGCTGTTGGTTGCTTCGTAACAATGGTTTTTTCCATGGGTGGGTAGTTACCCCAAAGCACAACCCCCAACCTGGAGGGCCAGTTTCACTTTATTAGACAACCCTAGGGCACCGGGCCATCAGTATCCACTAAGGGATTGAGCGCTGCCGTTGACCATTTGGTTCACCTGCCACCATCTCTGTTCAAGGGGCCTGACTTACCCTTGAAATTCCTAGATAGCCTGTTGTCCGAATATGTCGAAGCAGCTTATCAAGGTTCGCCTGGGACGGCAGACCGCGTATTCATTCCGCGCCATTCTGATCAGAGTGATTATAGTGTAAGTGTTGCTGTTTTACGTCTTGTTATCAATACTCGAACTTATCGTTTAGCAAGTCAAATCCGGTTGGATGAGAGTAGTACCCGATGGTTACCACTTGGAGGTACAAAATAAGCACATTTGATGTTTAGCCAGAGTTGCGAGCACTGGGCATTTGCCAATTTAAAGCCAATCAGATTCTACCCTCGTTCTACAACACCCAACCATCGACGTTTATTAAAAGCAAAACATGCTCAACCTAAAGCTGTGTTTAAATTTATTACACGCTTTTTTATATTCTTATGTAGCTGATTAGACGTACTTATATATAATAATATTAATAGCTATATAATATAATAATAATGTAATAATAATTATATAATAATGATGATACATATAATAACTATAATAATAGTTATAATAATAATAAATAATGCCTAATTACTGAATAAAAGGACTTGGTGGTTTAACTCCAATTCAACTTTCAATTTCCTTCCAACCTCCAAGTTACCTGCAATTTAATCGGCCGATCTTGAATCACGTAAACTTTGTACCATCTGATGCGGTCTATATATAACCTATTAATATCAGAATCACTAATTAAACCTATTCTTATTGCATCGTCAACATTATCAAACAAATTTGGAATTACCTATTTCGTTGTCCTAGTTGAAACCGTGAATCATTTGCTTGGCTTTTCGTATTTCTTGTTAAGTTGACCTTTTCCATCTGATTACTTCTCTGCAAATGATTTCCAGAATTTGATAAAATGCCCAATCTTTAAGCAGGTATTGTTTGCGTCTAAATTGAGAAATGGATCTTAGCTATATTTTATACTGTTTCTTAACAAGTTGGGTAAAGGTGCTGGTAATGACAAACATTTCAGCCTGTCTTCCTGCATCACCCATTCTGTTGGAGTTCCGAAGTAATTGGAGTTATGAACTTTGTTGCTGGAGTTATGAAGTTGTTTGCGTCTGAAGTGAGAAATTGATCTAAGCTATTTTTTAAACTGTTCTTTAACAAGTTGGATCAAGCTGCTGGTAATGGCAAACATTTCATCCTGTCTTTCTGAAACACCTATTCTGTTGGAGTTCCGCATTAATTGGAGTTATGAACGTTTAAATGGATAGTTGAATGATTTGTTCCTCTCCACACAACATTTTCTGATAAATGTTGAAATAGCCCGATCGTCATTCTAGGAGCGATAAAAGTCGCATAAACATTTTATCGAGATTACCAATTTCCATTAATTCCACTTTTTGGAATGCTATTTCCAAAAGTGGATGCAGTTCGTAGTCAGGGCACCGAAGATATATTTTTGTATGCAGTTGAAATTGACGTTGGTGTATCCAAAACTTCGAATGTCACAGTGTATACACAGACTTTATATTATTGTTAGTGTAATTTGTTGTCATGTGTATTAATAAAGAGCTACTCAAAAGTAAATGTCCCATTAAGTCGGTCTATTTATCTCACCTCAAAAGTACACTTGTCATGATATTGAACAAATGATACTGCCTGTTTTATTTTTTTTTAATTATTTAGTTTTTATTTTCTTATTTGGAATAGAAGTTGAGTTATATTAATATAAAAAATAAAGACGTGTTATTTGTGTTACAGTGATATTGATATCGTGGGTATCAGTCCCTCTTTATCAGTTAATAGCTTTGAACAATCGATGATATCAAGAGATCAGGCTTCAAACGAGGATATGGAAGAATTTTATATTCGAATGGCACCCATAAAGCTTGAAAGATCTGCACCGAAGAAGCCCCCGCGACGGAATTTATCTACTTTGCCCACACATCTGCAATATTTATTTCCTAACCAAGATTTGGTAAGTAATGTCATTGAATATGCTGACAATGAAACGGAAAATTTGGCGTCCCACTCACAAAACCAGGACGAATATGAATATTTATGCAAGGCTAGGACGGGAATTGCTATGTCTAGCAGCAGTATGTTTCAAACGGAGAATTTCCTAAATGCGTTCTAATGAAGATGTGTTAATTTTTAGAGGAAAATCTTAATAAGTTCAATAATATCAACAATGACACAAATAACACGTCATGGTGCATGGAAATGGCACGACTCGCGGATACCAAGCCTGTGCCAGCTCCAAGAAAACTAAAAACCGCTTTGCTTTCGTATGACTCATCGATTCTCAAGTCCTACAATCCTAACAGAAAATTAAAGCGCAATCGAGAGAACTAGTAAGTAATTGTTGTTATATATTTATGGCCTCAACAAAGTTAAATCTAATCTTTTAAAATATTTGTTTGGAAAAGTTTTGCCAAAGGTCAATTCAGTTCGAAAGTCAGCAATGACAACAATCCCCAGACCACTCCGCCGAGGAAAGATGAGAACTCGTCTACTGTTAATCGCATTCCAAGGCCAATAAGTCAGGTAGGTGTTAATAATTTAAGAAATCATGTTATTATGCATTATGAAAATGAAACAAAAAACATATGAGAGGGATACAATCCGCTGTGCGGATCGTTGAATACCCTATCCCATCCTTAAAATTAATATAAAGTAAAGTATTGAAAATGACGTTGTCACAGCATATTGTTCAGAGGGTTTATCAAAATCTTTTATGGTTTGACAAAAAACAAAGTTTTTATACCCTATCCCATAGGGGTATATTAGTTTTGGTAAATAGTTTGTAACATAGAGAACTAATTTAGCTACATAAAGCTCAAGGTATATGGATCGACTCAGAATAGATAGCTGAGTCGATTTAGCCATGTCTGTCCGTCCATCCGTCCGTACGTCACCAGTTTTCGGGCCTTTAATTTTGAGCTAGAATGTTGAAATTTGGTACACGTGCTCTTTGTTGCTCCCAGCAGAACAAATGTAAAAATTTTTGTCTGTCCGTCTGTGTATAATAGATTTTTGGGCCTTAAATTTTGAGCTATAAAGTTGAAATTTGGAATATAGACTCTCTGGCCGACGAAGCGGAAAAAGTGTAAAAAAAAATTGAAATCGGCCCACTGGAACGCCCCCTTTTTAGGAAAACGTAGTTTTTGGCCAAACCATAAGGAATTTTGAAAATGTTTCTGTACAACATATTTAGACAATCCTTATATACATATTTCGTGTTTATAAAGTTTTTTGTCACGCCCACTTTTGGGGGCTTTTTAAAAAAAAAACTTTTTCCGGTCAAATTTTAAAATTTTCGAAAATAATTTTCGTTGGCAATATTAATAAGAACATTTCGTCTATAGACCATTTTATCCCATGCCCACATTTTGGGGGCGTTTTTATATAAAAACTATTTTTATAAACTACCCCATAACATAGCCAGGAGAACAACTTTGTCTTTTGTAGAACTGTAAAAGTATTTTTATAAACTGTCTGAACAATTTGTTGTGACGATGTGATTTTCTATATTTAATCCCCGTCGTGTTTTAAGCCATGTCCACTTTTTGGGGATATTAGTTTTACAGATGGGATGGGATAGGGTATTCAACGATCCGCACAGCGGATTGTAGCCTTCTCATATGTTTCTATTGCATATGCCTTGGGGTAGGGCATACAAATAGTTTTTGTAGGAAAACGCCCCCAAAAAGTGGGCGTGGGTTTAAATGGTCTAAGGGCGAAATGTTCATATTAATTTTATTAAAGTTTTTGCATCAAAAGTTTTTTCAAATATTTGAAAATTTGAGAGAAAAATGTTTTTTAAAAAAAAACGTCCTCAAAAAGTGGGCGTTTCAAAAAACTTTATACTGACGACATATAGATATTGTGATTCTCTAAATATGGTGCTCAGACCTTTTTTTAAAAATTCCTTACATTAAACTACGTTTTTATAGAAAGGGGGCGTGGCAGTAGGCAGATTTCAAAAAATTTTATACTTTTTCTGCTGGGACCAACAAAGAGCACGTGTCCAAATTTCATCATTCTAGCTCAAAATTTAAGGCCCAAAAACTGGTGACGTACGGACGGACGGACGGGCGGACATGGCTAAATCGGCTCAGCTAGCGATTCTGAGTCGATTCATATACTTTGCAGTACATCTAGCTAAATTATTTCTCTATGTTACAAACTATGAATCAAAACTAATATACCCCTATGGGATAGGGTATAATGAAATGCTTATATTAATATTACGAATGTCTTTAAGTTTAAAGTTTTTTTTTCAAATTTGTTTAAAATTTGACCGAAACTAGTTTTTTTTTTATTAAAAACATTTTTCCAAACTCCATTATCGTTTGGCCAAAAACAACGTTTTGTGAAAAGTGGACATGTCATTTTCTCAATTCTCAATTCAATATTGATTTTAATACCAATTGAGTATACGATATATTTTGTCATTCCGTTTTTATCAAACACAAATAAACTCGATGGTTTGCTCACACGAGAACATGTCACATATGTATATGTTCCTTGTGAAACATGGTGTCATAATAGTAAAATGGATGCGTTTGAATTCTATTGACAGGTCTGTGGGAATCATTGGAATGCGTGTCAGCAGAATATATTCACCTTAGAATTGTGCGCCCGGAGGTGAGTAATCCTCAAAGGATACCAGTGGTCCGTACCATTGGTTATGCCCGACTCATATATTTTCTGTTCTGACAATTTCATTAATGTCAGTCAATATATGCCTACGGGCTTAACCTCACCCCTCAGAGAGGCACTATGAGAACCGAGCGCGTGCTCATAGTAGTATGAAATTCATCCTCTCATTTTTTAATTTTTTTTGTGATGACTACGACTAAGTATCATTAACAAGTAGTTTACGCTTCTGTAGTGTTAATCGCGTTTGGTAGGTAGCATTCCAGTGAACGCACCTACTAATACCGTCATTACATGCGGTTTTCTCTTATGGCGCTAGGTCGAACGGTCTTGTTCTTTGTAGTCGACGCTCAAGGTTTGTCACGTCCAGAGTACAAATTATTTCATTATTGCAATGGACATAAATACGAGTACGAAGTTTACGAGCAAAGTTTGTTGCTTCGTTACTCACGGTAGCAATTCCTAGATCTCTGTGAATATCGCTATTCCTTATTTACCATGGAGCATTCACTATTGCTCTTAGGATTTTGTTTTGGAATGTTTGCAGTATAGCAATATTGCTTGGTTTGGTACAACCCCAAAGCTGTATACCGTATGTCCAACAAGGTTTTAGCACTTGCTTATACAGAAGCAGTTTGTTGTATATGCTTAGCTTCGAGTATCTTCCGAGCAGCCAATACATTTCTCTGAGTCTGATTGCGAGCTCGTCCCGCTTTTTTTAACGTGTGGCTTCCACTTAAGTTTTGCCTCTAGGGTCATTCCTAGATAGTTTGCCTCATTTGCGTATGGTATTTGTCCCGAGTTAATGAAAACAGGTAAGTTGTTTATCTTTGGGTACGTAAAGTTGACATGCGTTGACTTGGTCTCGTTCAGGGCAATTAGCCAGGTCTTTGTCCACTCACGGACTCATCCAGTGCGAGGATAGCTGTATCGTCTGCGAACGTTGCTACGATGGTCCCTTCTTCTTATGGTATATCTCTTGTGTAGAGCAAGAATAGGATTGGTCCGAGAACACTTCCCTGCGGAACACCAGCGTGGATTTCTTTGAATTCTGAGTATTTAGTCTCATGTCTAATTCGAAACAGTCTGTTGTCAAGGTAGGATTCCAGTAGTTTGTATAATTTTTTCGGTATGATTGTCCTTAATTTAAGCCTAAGACCTTCGTGCCATACCTTGTCGAAAGCTTGTGATACGTCAAGAAAAGCGGCAGAGCAGATCTTTTTCCATTCTAGAGCATTTTCAATTTCATTAGTTATTCGATTAAGCTGATCGATTGTGGAATGTTTGACCCGGAAGCCGAATTGATGATCTGGTATCAAGCGCCTTTCTTCAATTACTGGTTGTAACCGTTTTAGCATAATTTTCTCGAAAACCTTAGATATGATCGACAGGAGTGAAATGGGTCTATATGATTTCTTATCGTTTGGACTTTTCCCCGGTTTCGGGACCATAATGACTTTAGCGACTTTCCATTGCCTTGGAACATATAAAAGTCTCAGAGAAGCATTTATAATGTAGAGCAACTTAACTAATGCTTTTTCGGTAGTTCCTTCAGGATTTCGCCGGTGATTAAATCATATTCGATAATGGTTTTAATTTTTTTTTAATAACCGACGTGCAATTGTACATGAACCCGTGGTAGGTTCAAATTCCGAAATAAAATAACTTTCAGATTTCGTAGTTAGTGTGGTGGTATGCCTGGCATATCCAGTTAATTGAAAAACTCTATTGGATAATCTAGAGCTTCGTTGGCATCGCAGACTGAATGATATCAATTCGCCTGGCAACGACTGCTGTTCAAATCATCGACGTCTCTTCTCTGTGTGTACATCGGGGAATATGCGGTCAATGAGATCATTTTGCGGATCAAAGATTGTGTAGAAATCGGTGGCCAATTGTATGCAACCAATATTTTCATGGACAGCATCTTTTCCATTGCCAATATCTATTTCGAAATTGTCTCAGCGGATGGATCTTGTAGCATTTTGATGCGCATGTTAGCTGATCTTATTTAACCTCGTTGAAGGTGGAAAGTCGGAAAGTGTTTGCCTGAAACACCTGAGTGCCGCTGAATAGTTTGTTCTGTGTTCTGTTCAACGCCTCAAGAGAATTTTTGTTTTCCATAGTGCATTCATTTTAGATGACATTTTTTTTTATTCATGTTGCACACTTCATCTGGGTTACTTCGAATATTCAGAGGCAGCTCAAATGTTGAGTGAGCTGTTCCGGCTCCATCTAATAAAGTTGCTGCAATGCCAGATGATGCAACGGCCGATGCGATGCCATTATTTGATCGTATATCGGCGAGATTTAGCGAAATCAGTAATGTTTTGCCAGTTCCACCTGGTGCATCAAAATACTGCCAACATAATACGGTCACTCTCTTAGAAAAAACGCCACCAAAAAATGGGCGTGGGTTAAAATAATCTATAGACGAAATGTTCATAGTATTATTTTCATACTTTCATCGAACGTTTTTCAAATTTACTAAAAATTGTACCGAACATTTGTTTTACAAAGAACGCAAAAAACTTTGTGTTGACAAACATAGATATTCAGAATGTCTAAATATCTTGATCAGACACTTTTTCAAAATTTCTTACGATTTAACCAAAAACAACGATTTTTGAAACTCTAGTCGTGACAGTTGGTAGATTTTAGGCACGCCCAGTTTTTGAGATGTTTTATTTAAATCATCCATGGATGGGGTATTAAACGATTCGCACAGCCGATTGTAGCCTTCTCATATGTTTTTTTTTACCCTATCCCATAGGGGTATATTAATTTGATACATATACAAACTATGTATCAAATTAATATACCCCTATGAGATAGGGGTATTCATTAAAAATTTTCAGATTTTGAAATTTTTACACGACCCTAGGGTCACGATAAATTTTCATTTTTCATCAAAATTTTTCAGATTTTGTAATTTTTAAACGACCCTAGGGTCACGATAAATTTTCATTTTTCATCAAAATTTTTCGGATTTTGAAATTTTTACACGACCCTAGGGTTACGATAAAATTTGCTTTTCCATCAAAATTGTTCGGATTTTGAAATTTTTACAGGACCCTAGGGACACGAAAAAAATTAATTTTTCATCAAAATTTGTCAGATTTCGAAATTTTTACACGACTTTTGGGTCACGATAAATTTTCATTTTCCATTAAAATTTTTCGGGTTTTAATTTTAATTTTCCATCAAAATTTTTCGGATTTTTAAATTTCAACACGACCCTAGGGTTAAGCTACATATACCTCAAAGTATAAGGATTTTTAGGGCTCAAATTTTGAGCAAGGATAATACAATATGGTATATAGGATCCTTGTGCGAGGCTACAGAAAAAAAAAAACAAAATCCGCCCAAAAAATGTTTCAAAAACTGCCTATTTTGAAAAAAACGTTATTTTTGGTTAAACGGTTAAGAATTTTAATAAAAAAAACTTTCTTAACAAGATATTTAGATAATCTGAATATCTATATCTCTTTAATATAAAGTGTTTTGCCACGCCCACTTTTTGGGGCGTTTTAAGCAAAAAACGCTTTTTGTGTAAATTTCAAAAAGTTCGTTATAAATACGTTGTTTTTTGTCGAACCACAAGAGGTTTTGATAAACTGTCTGAATAATAATATGTTGTGACAATATTATTTTCTATATTTTACTGCCCTAAAGCCCACATTTTGGGGATATTAATTTTAAGGATGGTATAGGACGTCTAAATTCATCACATTTGACATCAGCGACTCTGACCTTGCCATCTGCACCCTTTATGAGATAACAATTTCTGCCCATAAACCATTGCTGAAGTTGAATGCTGTCTTCATGGTTGATCACTTAAGCGGCAACTGTAATGTTTGAATTCGGCGAGGATTTTGAACGACCCTGAAACTCATGTAGGAATTCTGCTGACCACCTTCTCCAGAAGTGACTCTTGACGGCATTTATTGGACTCCAAACCTTGATGAAACTGATGTCTACTACTCCGAATGCTACTCAAGAACCGCTCCCCTAATCAGTATAGATATCTACCTAAATTATTTCTCTATATACCCCTATACCGCGCTTTTAGTTGTCACTACTCGAAAGCCAGCTACATGCAATTCTTCCCTAGGTTTAGTAATGAAATTCGGAACGGACGTGTCGTTGCCTATAATGTGTTTTTCATTATACTCTATCCCATAGGGGTATATTAGTTATGATGCATAGTTGGTAACATAGAGAAATAATTAAGGTAAATTTAGATGGATCGACTCAGAATCGCAAGCTAAGTCGATTTAGCCATGTCTGTCTGTCTGTCTGTCCGTCCGTCTGTCTTTAGGCCTCAAATTTTGATCGAAGATAATGAAATTTGGTATATGCTGTTCGAACAAGTGTAAACATTTTTAAAATCCGCCCACTGCCACGCCCACTTTTTATAAAAACTTTATTTTTGGTCAAACGGTGAAGAATTGTTTTCGTTTTTTGCCACGCCCACATTTTAGGAGTGTTTTTAGTAAAAAAACATTTTTAGGTCAAATTTACAAATATGTATTTGAAAAATCGTTTGATGCAAAAACTTTACTAAAATTAATATGAACATTTCATCCTTAGACCATTTTAACCCACGCCTACTTTTTGGGGGTTTTCCTACAAAAAAAATTTGTATACCCTATTCCAAGGCATATGCAATAGAAAAACGTTCTTTTGTCGAAACATAAATTATTTTGATAAACTGTCTGAACAAAATATTGTGACAACGTTATTTTCTATATTTCATCGCCATAAAGCTCACTTTTAATGATGGAATGGGATAGGATATTAAGTGATCCGAACATCGGATCGTAACCTTCTCATGTGTTTTTAAGTGCGTTTCTAATTTTTACGTTTTAAATGATCCATTTTTTGTTGTTTTCAGTGGCTTTTTATACCCTATCCCATAGGGGGGTATATTAGTTTTGATACTTAGTTTGTAACATAGAGAAATAATTTTGCTACATATACCTCAAAGTATATGGATCGACTCAGAATCGCTAGCTGAGTCGAATTAGCCATGTCTGTCTGTCCGTCCGTCCGTCCGTCCGTCTGTCTGTTCGTCACCGATTTTTGGGCCTTAAATTTTGAGCTAGGATAATAAAATTTGGTATATAGGATCCTTGGCCGAGTCACCAAAACAAGTGTAAAATTTTTTAAAATCCGCCCACTGCCACGCCCCCTTTTAGAAAAAACGTAGTTTTAAGCCAAACCGTAAGGAATTTCAAAAAAGTGTGTTAGCAACATATTTAGACAATCCTAATATCTATATTTTGTGCATACAAAGTTTTTTGCCACGCCCACTTTTTGGGGGCGTTTTTAGTAAAAAACTTTTTTTGTCCAAATTTTAAGACTTTCGAAAAAAAATTTGATGCAAATACTTCCGCAATGGTAATATAAACATTTTGTCCATAGATCATGTTCACCTACGCCCACATTTTGTGGGCGTTTTCTTACAAAAACCATTTGTATACCCCTTCCCAAGGCATTAGCACTAGAAATACGTTGTTTTTTGTCGAACCACAAAAGATTTTGATAAACTGTCTGAGCAATATATTGTGACAATGTCATTTTCTGTATTTCATCGCCATAAGGCTTATATTTTGAGGATATTAATTTTAAGGATGGGATGGGATAGGGTATTCAACGATCCGCACAGTGGATTGTAGCCTCTCATATGTTTCTCTGGTAAATCCCTATTCATCGGTGGAGATGCTACCGATGCATTTGGTTTCCGAATTCATAGGACTATCAGTTTGCATCTCAGTGGCACTTCTCGAACATCACTTCATTTCCCGAATATCCACTTTTAAACTACTGAGTTGTTTAGTTATAGAATTCTATTGAAAAATAAATGCCAATATTGGTAAAATATTGCAGGTTTTATACTTGTAGTTAGGTTCCATGAGCTGGAAACCCAAAGATTTACACGCTGGGTATGGCATGCTACAGCAAATCCCACCAAAGTAAACAAAATCAGTAGACAATATGCCAGTATTGCATTTACAGCAGATTTTTACCATTTTGGATTTTTTCTAGTTTATTGCGAAAAACTAAATGATTTGTAATAAAGTAATTTAAGCACGATTAATTTACGATGCGTAAGGCATCGATCTACCTGATTTACTTCAACTCATTAGCTTTCTTAAAAGAGAAATGGCCCAATGATGGTTTTGGCACAAACGCAGGCCGAAATACATAGTCAGTTTTTGTCATGCAATAGTGTTTGATGGATCACGTGAACCTATGCCAGTTTTTGCTGATAACATTATTCTTTTGATAACAATTTATGAACCTCAGTATATATAATTGTATATACATATCATTTTTAATTTTTTTTTTTTCAGGATTATCCATGCACACCAGAATACTTATTGCTTAGTTTAAATGAAGGCTCGAGAAATCCATCAAAAGATAATCCCCTTTTCATGCCTCTGCGTTATTCGAATGGATCTATAAGCTCTGGTGCTTCATTATCTGATCACAGCGTATCCACCGATTATGTTGAAGAATTTATTGGTGATGAGCCATTTGCTGGGCTCTTTAAAGGTTCGACAATGAATTTGAATTACGAAAACCATTACTACCGAACTACCACTGCCGGTGAATATCATAAGTCAGGAGATCACCTACCTCAAAGTTCTTACAATGAGAACAAAAACGCATGCACATCAGACTCGTCTGTAGAGGCGTTTGATATTGGAGCAAGAAACATAAAACAGAAAAAAAATAAAAGTACATCGAATCCATCGTCAGATAGCTCGGGTGGCTGTGATCACCCAAGGAAAGAATCATCGTTGGAACATGCTACACCAAAAACGAGTGTTCCTACTAAGGTTCTCAGCTCATACGATGAACAGGAGACGTGGCAAAAGCTCTCCGAAATCATGGAAACGTTTGGCAATTCGAATGGATTGAGTTCTTGTTTAGATTCAGATGAGACGGAGCAAAGTGATGACCATCGGAAATTGGCAAGTCAGCTGGAGAAAAATGGCTTAGGACACTTTGAACGAACGTTGTACCTGAACGGTTATGACAGCTTTAGGTTCATAGTAAGTAAACTCCGTTTTATAATTCATATTATATTAATATACCCTATCGTTATTAGTAATACCATTGTATATGAAACTATATATATATGTATAAGCTTCATATACAATGGTAATACACATAGTTTTGTTGCGTGAAGCCGAGCTTCGAATGATAAAACGTTTTCAGTTTTATGTTTAACAATAATTATTTAAACACACTCTTATTTCTAAAATTCTATTATATACAAAACGGTTATTTATTCAATCATACTTATTTGAAAACAAATACCAACGATTAAATTTGCGCACTATTATCAATTTCAAAATAATTTCCCTTGGGTAAATTCACTCAGTTAACACTTTTCAAATCACGTTCAGGTCAAAATTCAGACTGTTGATGCTTATCGCCTCATCCCTATTTATATTACTCCATATACTGATCTAGAAAAATATGGCATATTCTCATAGGTTCCCGCGGTTTCTTGATTGTTCGAGAAGTGGTGTTGACAGATACCACTGTTCCGTTCCAGTCCAGCCTTTTCTGTGCGCGCATCCAGTACCACTGTTGGAAGTTCTCGGAAATGTGTACTCACATAGGGGTGTGTTCGTACACTGCAATCAGATTTTATAACAATATCAACATTGCATCGACAATTTGTATACCATATCCCATAGGGGTATATATGTTTTGATACATAGTTTGTAACAAAGAGAAATAATTTATTTAGTATATTATTATAATAGTTCAAAATTTAAGGCCTAAAAATCGGTGACATACATACAGACGGACGGACGGACATACAGACATGACTTAATCGACTCAGTTAGCGATACTGAGTCGTTACTTAATTACTGTAAAAATATGTTTTTTTAAGTTTAACAAATTAAGTTTTTGCTCGGAGCTCAAATATAACACGTCCGACCATCACTAAAACATACACACACACACTTACGTAGGAGAAAATGACGTCTTACAATTGGAAATCTAAGATGACTGACAACTAGTTACTGAATAATAATAAAATAATTAAGTTAATAAATAAATAATAAATGAATTATATCTTATGCATCAAACAGTAATTTCAATCAAAATCCCACCTAGTCTAACAGGTGGTCTAGTATTGCACCCACTTTGGGTTGTTACACCATTATTTTCTGTTTCCTGAAGTAAATGCTCGTTTTCAACCCTTTCTTCGTCTGAATTATTTGTTTTAACTATACATTTTCTGTTTCTCCTGAAAAATTTTCCTGACCTACATTTAATATTGTATGACCTCTCATTCAATTGCTGTACAATCTCTCCATAGACCCAATCAGTTTTATTTTCTATATCCTATCCCATAGGGGGGTAAATTAGTTTTGATACATAGTTTGTAAGATAGAGAAATAACACCTTAAAGTATATGGATCGACTCAGAATAGATTACTGAGTCGATTTAGCCATGTCTGTCCGTCCGTCCGTACGTACGTTAATTGGACTACTTTTCATTTTCAATGTAATCCTTTCTGTATACGGTAGACAACGTCGTTTAAGACTTCACATGTGGAGTGTCTAGTAGTGCTATGCAACGCGCTTCGTTACGCTATCAGGAACAAGGGAATGCAACGATCCCAGTTTCGCTGATTGTCGGCTACCACCTTGGAGAGGTGTTCTTTCAGGGATCGATAAAATCGTTCTACCATCCCTTTTGATTGTAGATGAATCGGTGTCGTTCTGGTCTTCTTTATACCTACTCGCTGGCAAAATGCCTGGAATACTCTAGACTCAAAGTTTCTACTTTCATCAGAATGTAATTCCAACGGTGCTTCTCTGATCTTTTTAGTTGTCCAATCATCGTTGGGCTCGGGCCTTATTAGCTGAATGGTGAAGAGCTCATTCTCTTCTTGGCGGGTGCAGTGCTTGAAGTTCATTCCGCATGGTCGACGAGACAGTGCGTCAGCGTTAGAATGAAGGGTGCCTTTACGATGCTGAATGTCAAAATCGTAGCTTTGCAGCCGCTCCATCATCCAGCAACTTGACCCTCTGGATTCTTTAATTAAAGCAACCACTTTAGAGTAGCATGGTCTGTACGAAGAAGGAACTTCCCGCCATAGAGATATTTATGGAAATACTTGAATTAAAGCTATGAGTTCCCTCCTGGTCACACAATAGTTTCTTTCAGGTTTGGACAGAACCTTGCTGAAGTAGGCCACCACTTTTTCCTTTCCCTCGTGTACTTGCGATAAAACGGCTCCAACTCCAAAATAACGTGCGTCACCATCGACAATAAATGTCTTTTCACCGTCGGGCTATACTTGTATCGGCGCTTGACATAGTTTAAAACTTTGAAAAGCATTATTACACTCACTTGACCATTTAAATTGCTTTCCTTTCTCCGTGCTTTGATGTAAGCTCTTAGCAATGCCAGCAAAGTCGCTTACAAACCCCGGTAGTAAGTCGCAAGTTCTAGGAAGCTCCTTAGTTTTTGTTTTTCCTTGGGGACCGGCCAATTTTTCACAGCTTCAATGTTTTCGGGATCGGTCCTCACTCCACTAGTCGAGATAATGTGCTCCAAGAATCGAATTTCGGATCTGAAGAGTGCACACTTCCTGGGATTAAGCTTCAAATGGGCACTCCGAAGTCTTAGGAATAATACTATAATATAATAATAAAAATATTGTTTTGGTGTTCTTCGAATGACAATTACAACATCCAGGTACACCAGACCTATTTTCCACGTAAGTCTTCGTAAAACGCACTCATTCAGTCGCTCAAAAGTTGCAGGAGTGTTGCACAAACCAAATGGCATCATGTTGAACTTTCACAAGCCATTTCCTGTGGTGAAGGCCGTCTTCTTCTTGTCCTTAGAGTGAATCTGCACCTGCCAGTAGCCGCTCTTCAGATCCAGTGTGGAAAACCATTCGGACCCCTTTAGAGTATCGAGAGTGTCATCAATCCTATGTTGAGGGTAACTGTCCTTCTTGGTGACATCGTTGAGCCGCCGATAGTCAACGCAGAACCGGGTGCTGCCATCTTTCTTTTTAACGAGTACCACTTGTGATACCCACGAACTATTGGAGTTTTCTATCAGTCCATCCCTCTCTGACTGACGAATTGGTCTAGCATCTCCAGGGTCGATTTGGTGTTGCACCAAGTGTGTGAGGCCAAACACTGCAGCAAATTCTTCAATTCGATTTTTCGCACGAATTTGCTGCTCCTGATTCAGCTTGCATGAGTTGAGAATCGATCTCGTTAAGTGGTCCTGGGGTTCATAACAGCAGGTCGATTGTTGTCACTGCTAGATGCTTCCCTCTGCTGTCCCCGACTGTTGCAATGTGGATAATTGCTACGCTTTGATGGGTTCCTGCACTGACGCATTAGATGTCCAGTTTTATTTCAGTTCCAGCAACGCATTTGGTCTCGAGAATTGTTAATCTGTGAAGTATCCATTCTCTCACAAAAGCATTCAATGGTGGCCAATTCTCTGACTCGATGAGCTCCTTGGGATGCTTGATCAGCAGACTCTAATGTCAGGGCATAAGCTGCGGCTTCGGCAAGTGTGCGTTTCCCAGCCATTCGTACTGCTAGAAGCAGCTGGGTTGAAGAGGTTGAAGGTTGAAGCTGTTGAAGAGTTTCGCCTCTCTTCTGGACTCTGCTGCACAGCTGCACTCGATACACTTCCAACATGTGGTCATCATCAAACCGGATCTCATTTGCTTTCACGATAGCGTCGTAGTTGCGTAGATTGTCAACGTAGATGGTTTGCAACAGCTCCGCAGCTGGACCACGCAAAGCCAGTGTAAGTGCGTTGGCTTTTTCCTCGTCCTCCCAGCTGTTGGTCATGGCAGCAGCTTCGAACTGAACCGTTGCATTTTCAGTAAAAACCGTTTTCAGGCATGTTTTAAAATCTTCGAAAAATCTCTTGATGTAAATTCATTGGTAATATTAATATGAACATTTTGACTGAAGATCATATGAGCACATATCCACTTTTTGTGGACATTTTCCTATAAACAAATATACCCTACCCCATAGCATATATGCAATAGAAACATACGAAAAGGCTACAATCCGCAGTGTGAATCGTTGAATACCCAATTCCATTCTTAAAATTAACGTACCCAAAAAGTGGGCGGGGTTAAAACTGAATGAGGATAAAATATTGAAAACTACATTGTCACCACATGATTTTAGTTAGAATAGTTTATCTAAATCTTTATGGTTCGACAAAAAAACAACGTTTTCTATTGCATATGCTATGGGGTAGGGTATACAAATGGTTTTTATAGAAAAAGGCGCACAAAAAGTGAACGTGGGTTAAAATGAAGTATTTATATTTCATCATTCTAGTTCAAAATTTAAGGCCCAAAAATGACGTACGGACGGACAGACGTGGCTAAATTGACTCAGCTAGCGTTTCTGAGTCAATCCACATACTTCAAGGTATATTTAGCTATATTATTTAGGGTATAAATCGTTATTTTCTGCCGAACCATCAAAGATTTGGATAAACTGTCAGAACATTTGTCATTTTCTTTATTTCAATCAAATTTTTAGCCACGCCCACTTTTTTGAAGATGGGATGGGATAGGGCATTCAACGATTCGCACAGCGGATTGTAGCCTTCTCATATGTTAATCTTTTGTTTGAATGTTATCGATTTATTTCGATTTTTATGGCATGCATTCATTACATTCATAACATCTCCATAACTATAAAAACAACGCTTTGAGAGTAGAAATTCGACCAGCTGCAATAAAAAACGAGTGGTGGGTGAACGACTGGGTCGTACGAAACTTTCTCTTTCACTTAAAGGTTCTCGAAAGATCAAATGCCAATGATGCTAGAATTTAACGATTTTCATATTTTCCTTTACAATAATTTTGGTTGCTGACTTTTTGATCTTGGCCATATCTTAAAATTCCATTAGAAAAAGTAAATCCAAAACTAATTATATATATAGTGTATTTAATTTCATTCAATTTGAGCTGATTGTTTGCGAGAAATTGATTTTATCTATAAACATATGAGAAGGCTACTATCCGCTGTGCGGATCGCTTAATACTCTATCCCATCCCATCCTTAAAATTAATATCCCCAAAATGTAGGTTTTATAAAGATGAAATATAGAAAATGACAACATATTGTTGAGACGCAACATATTTTTCAGACAGTTTATCAAAATCTTTTATAGTTCGACAAAAAACAAAGCGTTTCTCCTGCATATGCTTTGGGGTAGAGTATACAAATGGTTTTTGTAAGAAAACGCCCCTAAAAAGTGGACTTGGGTTAAAATGATCTAAGATCGAAATGTTTATTTTATCATAACTAATGGTTCAGCATCAAAAGTTTTTTTCAAATATTTTAAACTGAAAACGCCCCCAAATGTGGGCGTCGCAAAAAAAACTTCATGTAGACGAAATAGAGATCTTCTGATTCTCTAAATATGTTGCTCAGATACTTTTTTTATATTCCTTACGGTTTGGCCAAAAATTACGTTTTTCTAAAAGGGTGCGTAGCAGTGGGCGGATTTCAAAAATGTTTAAACTTGTTCTACTGGGAGCAACAAAGAGCACTTGTACCTAATTTCATAATTCCAGCTCAAAATTTAAGGCCCAAAAACTGGTGACTTGCGAACGGACGGACAGACATGGCTAAATCTATCCACCTAGCGATTCTGAGTCGATCCATATACTTTGTGGTATATCTAGCTAAATTATTTCTCTATGTTACAAACTATGTATCAAAACTAATATAATCCTATGTGATAGGGTATACAAAATTTAGTATGCAGTTCTTTTGGAACTGCTCTATTCATATAATATGTTAAGTTTAATCAAAAACGTTAGAGTCCTTTTTGACCAAATTGACGGTATGTATATTTTTTTATATATGGGCTGTACCGCTAATAAAATTTCTAAGAGTAAATCGTAAAATGGTATAAAATTATGTACAAAAATTGTGTATAGAAAGTTTGAAAAAAATCGGATAAGCATTGAGAAACCATTACGTACAAACGGACTTCTGGAAGGAAATGGGTTCCCCTATCATGGTAATGCTTGAATCAATCAAAATCTCGATGTCGAATGTTTTTAAATAAAAACTTTCTCCTTGTAAGAGAATGTTCAAAATCGATCTATTTAATTTAATCAACATCGGAACGTTTTTTTTATATATAAAGATTTTAGCACAATTAGACATAAATATGGCCTGAGATTCTATTAATTACAATTGCTTCTGTTTTCTCTTCTTCTTATTTTAGAATGGCATTTTTGACGAAAGCGATTTGTCCGTACTCAACATTGCCGGTGATGATGCTCATAAATTAGTTAAATTCATCAAAACGTTACCATCTGCAAAGTTTAAACCGTTAGCGATTAATTCGAAGTTGGATTGTTGGCTGAAGAGCATACAACTTATAGAATATAGTGACAAATTCAAGTAAGTAGTTGTTAATAGCTTTGTTTAATTAATAGAAAGGAGGACCGAAAAGGACAGAGTAGCTACAGAGTAAAATACACATTTGTTTATTTTAACGAAAATTGTTTAAATTATCCCGCTTAGATTTGTGAACCAAAAAATTAAACAAATGTTTGATAATTTTCTTCTCATGCAACAAAACTGTAATGTGTTTGTGCTTCTCGGTGCATTTTATAGGGTGCGCCATATTTTACGTCAGTGTGTAAATATTGAATACTTAAAAAATGGCCTTATTTTTTGACAGCACACGCCCATGCAATTTTCATGGCAGCAACTATATTTCTGATTTGCAGTGTGGCATAGTGCATCTTCTTGTTAAAATTACTAACCGCCCAGACAGACATTAGTGGACAGACAGAATGACACAACATCCACCGATATCGATTCCCATCGATTGCCCAATGAAGTCTTTGTCGCAAACTCACGCCGGGAGAGCCATTTTTTGGTCATGTAATGGTTTTGATCGATCACTTGTGGATTCTCCGTTTCCCAAATGCGGCAATTTTACGGAAACATAGTCACCCCTCAAAATGCACCACAAGATGGTTTCACTGACACTGACATTAGTTTTGACGCAGGAGTATTATGATAGATACAGTAATGAATCGAATCAAAATCGTAAGTGTCATCGATCAAGCCATTTCTGTCCGTTCATTATGCTCAATATAAAATTGGTGTTTTCGAACACTTTTCTTAAGCAGAAGCGTGAGTGCAAATGTACTCGTCTTAAAGCACTTCAGAACGGCATCCACTTTTGGGGCCTTTTTATAAAAAAAGCTAATTTATATATCCAAGTCGGTGGAATGTTTCAACATTATATAAAGACAATACAGTCTTCTTAAATTTTGTTTTTGAAAAAAATGTAAGCCACATCCAACTTTTTGAGGAACTCCACATTAAAAGTGGAATGGGATGGGATATTAGCAATTCGCATAGTAGATCGTAACATTTTCATATATTTGATTTTTTTTCGTTAAAGAAAGCACTTATACAACACTTTAAAAAGTGTGTGTGGCGTTTGGGAAATCGAATTGCAAACTATATTGGAAATAAACAAAATTGGACACAGAAAACGCATTTTGCATTCAGTTGCCAAAATTCGACAAACGATTGAGGGAAATAAATCATCGGAAAATGTAAACAACACAAAATGCGAACACTCGGCACACAATTCAAAGGCACACAATTCAAAGGCATACAGGAGTAACAACAAAAATCGGTAAGCTTTATTTCATCTAGTTACTTTCAATTATATTATATGTTAGATTGGTGGGTTAATGGGGCAAATGGGTCTACATTGAACTTATCGCACTCAGGCCAATGTAGACATATCGTGAGGCCTATTGGGGGCGTACGTGAGTGGTGCATTCCTTTGGCTCGTTGATGTCAATCTTTAGTGACTTTCCAGACTCCCGGTATTGTTTTTTTGTTACACTATAAGATCTGTGTCGTAGCGAGCTTAATGTAAGCGCATCTACGAGCAGAGATTTGCCATTGAATATAATATGCATCAACAGGCTCATCATTTAGTGCATTTGTTAGTGGGACATAACAGAACACAGAAGTTATTTAGTTTGACATCACTACCAAAAAAAATTATACATACACGACTCTAGCATATAATTTCGCAGTGTGTTTTTATACCCTATCCCATAGGGGTATATTAGTTTTGATACATAGTTTGTAACATAGAGAAATAATTTAGCTACATATACCTCAAAGTATATGGATCGACTCAGAATCGCTAGCTGAGTCGAATTAGCCATGTCTGTCTGTCTGTCCGTCTGTTCGTCACCGATTTTTGGGCCTTAAATTTTGAGCTAGGATAATGAAATTTGGTATATAGGATCCTTGTCCGAGTCACCAGAACAAGTGTAAACATTTTTAAAATCCGCCCACTGCCACGCCCCCTTTTTAGGAAAACGTAATTTTTGGCCAAACCTTAAAGAATTTTAAAAAAGTGTCTGAGGAGCATTTCTAGAGAATCGTAATATCTTTATTTCGTCAATATAAAGTTTTTTGCCACGCCCACTTTTTGGGGGCGTTTTTTATAAAAAATATTTGTTGGTCAAATTTTAAAATATTCGAAAAAAAATTTGATTCACAATCATTGGCAGTATTAATACCAAGATTTCGTCAATTGATCATTTTAACCCACGCCAACTTTTTGGGGGCGTTTTCTTACAAAAACCATTCGTGTGCCATACCCCAAGGCATATGCAAAGAAAAACGTTGTTTTTTGTCGAACCATAAAAGAATTTGATAAACCTTCGGAACAATATGTTGTAACAACGTCATTTTCAATACTTTATGACCATAAAGACCATATTTTGGGGATATAAATTTTAGGGATGGGATGGGATAGGGTATTAAACGATCCGCACAGCGGATTTAAACCTTATCATATGTTTATACCCTATCCCATAGGGGGGTATATTAGTTTTGATACTTAGTTTGTAACATAGAGAAATAATTTTGCTACATATACCTCAAAGTATATGGATCGACTCAGAATCGCTAGCTGAGTCGAATTAGCCATGTCTGTCTGTCCGTCCGTCCGTCTGTACGTCACCGATTTTTAGGCCTTCAATTTTGAGCTAGGATAATGAAATTTAGTATATAGGATCCTCGTCTCTGCCTACAGAACAAGTGTAAAAATTTTTGAAATCCGCCCTCTGCCACGCCCCCTTTTAAGAAAAACTCAGTTTTTGACCAAACCGTAAGGAATTTTAAAAAAGTTTCTGAACAACATATTTAGACAATATTTATATCTATATTTCGTCCATATAAAGTTTTTTGCCACGCCCACTTTTTGGGGGCGTTTTCAATAAAAAACTGTTTTCGGTCAATTTTTAAATTTTTCGAAAAAAATTTGGATGCAGAATCATTAACATTATTAATATAAACATTTCGTCTATATACCATTTTAACCCACGCCCACTTTTTGGGGGCGTTTTTATATAAAAACCATTTTTATACACTTCCCCATAACATATGCAGGAGAAAACCTTGTCTTTTGTAGAACCGTAAAAGTGTTTTGTAAGCAGTCTGAAGAATTTGTTGTCACTATATCATTTTTTCTATTTTATCCACATCGTGTTTTTAGCCATGCCCACTTTTTTGGGGATTTTAGTTTTATGGATAGGATGGGATAGGGTATTCAACGATCCGCACAGCGGATTGTAGCCTTCTCATATGTTTTAAACTACTTTTACTTACATGCAGTTCAACTAAAGGGTGGTTAAATTTTAAGCGCCGATTTTGATTTTGAATAAAACACAAATTATTTAGGAAATTATTATCATTTCTTTTTATTATGATAATACCAGCGAATCCCTGTCTGCCTCGCTAGACGTCAAGCCTGAAATGCCATTTGTACATGTATGAAAAATTCAATCAATTTTAAACCGGATTGGGGTACCTACAGTATTATAGGTTTTTTTTTTTTTTTTAAGCTCGATACAACATACATGCATGATATTATTGAAATATCATCGTCCTGAATTTATAATTTGGAAGGTCGAACACCATGTTGATTTGATGGTGCATATGATTGTGCACATGCGCCGAGGAGGTATCGCTATCGCATGTTGGCGAAAATAAATGATCTATCATCGGTACAACATACATACGTGACAACGCAAACCTACCTCCTCGGCGCATGTGCATTGAATTCATCATTGGTAATGATGTTGCTCTGGCGAATGAATGACATCACAGATCTATGTATGCGTTCACACAAACGATGCCAACGAACATGCGAGAACTGTAAATAAAAAAGTGTGAAATCAACCTGTTTTTGTTTTAATTAATTTGTTCTAAAAAATTAATTTTTTTAAAAAATAAAGTATATCAAAACCTTGCTTGGATATATATAAACATTTAGAAAAAAAACGAAACAAATCATTTAACATCATTTAAGATTTATATAAATATATATTGGTCTGGTTGGATTACGTGTGGAACAAAATATCGGCCGCCACAACCTCGGCGGCACACCTCCATCCGATGGTCCAAATTTTCGATGACGCTGAGGCATAATTGAGGTTCTTTGCCGTTATGTGCCGAATTATCTCATCCTTTAGCTCTTGAATTGTTGCTGGCTTATCGACGTACACCTTTTCTTTCAAATAACGCCAAAGAAAGAAGTCTAACGGTGTCAAATCACATGATCTTGGCGGTGTCAAATCTCACGACGACGAGTTGATATGGATGGCTCTTCACCCACAGTATCGCGAACAGCAGTAATATTTTCTGCGGTACGATCTGTACGAGCATGCACTGGTGATTGTACACACATTTGGGTGATTATATTAACCGAAAAATCACGAAGTGCACGATATGCATTTTGATTTGAACGCCCATTTTCACAATAAGCCTGAATAACTGAGTTAGGGCCCAGTTATAGCTATCATTGAAAAACATCACTGGAAATTTTCATATTCAAACCGTTTTTAAAAACCATATGATAAAACTATTTGGATCGGTTAGATTTCTCGAATACAAGGTTTTGCCTTGGTTATAGCAAATATAAATAAGAAAGGTCCCAAATGACTTCCTTGGGGTACTCCAGATTGGGCAACAAAAGGGTTGGACATAGAACCTCTAAATTTTACCAGATAAGTTCTCAATGATATGATTGAACCCAATTAATGAAACCTAGAGGGAATCCATATGCCTTTAGTTTAAAAATTATTATGTTATGTGATAACTAGTCAAAAGCTTTGGAAAAGTCAGCGTATATACAATCGACTTCTTTTTTTATTTTCCAAACTATTGGAACAGTGATGCATAACAGTTAAGAGATTTGTGACAAATCTCTTTGTGATTTTTTACAAAGCCATGCTGCTCTTTACAGATAATTTTTCGACAAAGGAAGACCAATTTATCACAAATAATATGTTCGAAAAACTTAGGAATGCAAGAGAGTTTTGAAATAGGTCTATAATTAGAGATGTCTCTTCGTTCACCTTTTTTAAAAACAGGTGTAATAAAAGCATTTTTCCATTGAGTTGGGAATACTCCTGGTTTAAGGGAGCTTTCAAACATATACTTAGTTATGGCAAAAGATCATCTTAGCATTGCTTTACGATTATTGGTGGGATTCCATCGGGCCCCGCAGTATAGTCATTATTTAATAAAGCGATATATTTAAATATTGTCTCATCGTCAAATGTGACGTTGCTGAAACTAACTTGAGAACAGTCATGGAGATAATGGAAATATTCGCTTTATACAAGAGGGGTATCAATAAATGATTTACTGAAATTCTCTGCGATATTTTCGAATTATTGTAATAGAATAGAGGTTGGCTGGATATCCGTCCGTTTTTATCTTCGAATGGCTAGGATTTTATTAGGAGATAGAATGAGAAAGAATGATTGCTTCTGATAGCCTTTGAAAGTTCGCTTTCCGAAAGTCGTACGAACGATCATACGAGTCAGAATGTTCGTACAGATGTCCGCCTATGTCAACAAAAATATCTAATGGAGGAAGATTTTTGTCTGTGTTAGTAATGCTGGTATTAGATTCTAATACTGCAAAACTAACGAAGTCAGAAGAAAAAAACTAAATCGATAATTCTATTATTATAATTGTTTATACAGCTTGTTTGCTGTAAGTCAAATGATAAAATGTTTTCAAGTAATGATAGCTCTTGTTGAGCAGAGACTTCTGATGGTATAAAATGAGGTTCTCCCTACGAAGACACCCATTCTATGTGTGGTAAGTTGAAATCACCCAGCAACAAAATACTACTGTCACAACAAGATAACTCAAAGATGTATTCAAAAGCCTTGGATAGCTCAGAATACAGAGTACAAAGACGATAAGAGGGAATATACGCATTTGCAACATATAGATATGTATTTCCAATAGTTATCTTATTATCTTATACACAAATTATTTCGGTATTAAGAATAAATGCAAAATCAATTTTCTCTCCAAGCGCTTTTAGGTCATTTATAACAGTTATGACAGACACTCATATATACTGGCGTTAGGCGTTAAGCCACGTTTCTGTTAGGGATAATATGTCGTGTGACATAGTTTTTCTTGAGAGTTAAGAAAAATATTTTTTTTGTTTTTGTTCGGAGCTCTCTTACATTTTGGTAGTAGAGGAATAGTCGGTAGAGTTTTTTGGTGCTGAGCTATTAACTCTGCGTTTAGCTCTCCGCGGCTTAAACTCATTGACAGCAGTATTTATGGGCAATAAGTTAGATTCACATACTTTTTCGAATAGATTAAGTAGTACAACAATTTTAAATGAAGAATTGAAACCATCCGGTTTACTAATTTTAGTACATTTAATAGAAGTACCTGCGGGTACGAGATTTGTTGCCACCAAGTGAGTCATCACATCTTTGGAGTACATGGTTTCAATCTTAATATAAAAATCGATTTGGGTTTATGATCGTTTCAATTGAAGATAATTCCGAAGTCAATAATGGAATTAAAGTAGACATTTTATTTGCTTTATTGCGAGTAGTAGGAGAAGTCTTCGTCAGTGAAGATCCTACCGACAAATTTGAATTCAAATTCGTGTTGTTTAGAATCTGAGTTTTAAGGTTAGAGCGTTTAGCTCTTGGATTAGCAGATGATGAGTTAGCATCACGCTTTCGCTTTCATTTAAAAGCGACAACTTTATCATTGGCTACATGAGTGGGGGCAGATTGTATGAAATCCTGATCGTGCGCACCTTGAACAAGTGAAAAAACGTTGCCTTTGGTCAAAATATAAAAAAATTGAAAAAGTATAACGACAAAATGAATTATAATATTTTATATTATATATAAATTATATATTATAATAAATCTATACATCATGTTAACTCACGTCCAAATTTTGGGGAGTGTGCATCAAAAAAAAACTATTTGTATACCCTACCCCATAATATTATATAAATAACATCCAATTACAAAAAAAAAACTTATAAATAGAAGTAACATCCAATCACAAAAAACAGCGTTTTGGATTCTATATGGGTCGACCAGCCTTTTCATGTTGGCCTTGTAGATACCCGTAGGCTATTCATCCACCTGGGTACGACGCCTGATTTTGTCCATTAAGAGGTCATCATAATTCGGTGGAAGTGGAGTTCCTTCCTCAAATTCCCTCACAAACTCTTGCCAAGAACAGACCGACCTTCTTATGCCTTAATCCAAAGAAGTGCCTTTACTGCTAAAT
Organism: Rhingia campestris; assembly: GCA_932526625.1. Taxonomy (NCBI): domain Eukaryota; kingdom Metazoa; phylum Arthropoda; class Insecta; order Diptera; family Syrphidae; genus Rhingia; species Rhingia campestris. The sequence continues at coordinate 31,708,503 of OW052186.1, read as the reverse complement.
GGAAAAGTTGACCCTAGTTGATTCGCCGAGCTTCACGCCATTCTTCTACCCGTTCCAGGAACTAAATAAATGAAGCATCACAGATTTCCCAAGAAAACATCAAATCTCGTTTAAATGTGGGATTGCCCCCACTTCAAAAGCAGACGTCGATGGAAGCGAAGTGTTCTTATTGGAGTCTACGCTTCAAAAATCAATTAAAAATGCTGTAGTTCTTGCTGTTTGTCCATCAATTGTTGTGTTGCCACAGTTGCTGCTGTTCATTATTTGTATGGTATTGTGGTTGTTTCTCTTCATCGTTCACGTCGCTGTGTTCTTCATCGACATCTTCAGTTGAAGTCAAGCATTCCAGATATTGTATAAAATTGTTTAAGGTCTAATTTCTCGTCCCATTGCGTATCATCAAACGTTTTTTCTTATTTATTCTAGCAAGAGCCCATTCTAGATTCCAGATTCCTTTGACTTATGATTATCTGAAGGTTCTGTCAAAATTCTATTTCAAAAGCATTGAAATAGAATGTTAGGTAATGAAACAGCAGAAAAATAAAGTCAAACTAAATTAAAGCCAAAAAAATGGAAAAGAAATCGAAAAAAGTGCAAAAAAAGTCAAGAAATTAACCACCATTTCCAATTGACAGAAATGAGCACTTTCACGAACCACTACCAATATAATACCAAATGAAGAAAAACGAGTTGTGGAAGCACGACTGGGTCGTACGTAACTTCCTCTTTGTCAGCGAGTTTGGCGTTAGATCAAATCCCAAGCATGAGACATCCCATATCATTCAATTAGACAAAATAGTTTACGAGAAATTGACAATTTTCTTTATATGGCCTAAATGCGAAAATCCGTTATATGGATTTTCTCGAAAAAACTGGGTATACAGTTTTGTTGGTAATATGTTTATAATATATATATTATATATAGTTTAATCAAAATCGTTAAAGCCGTTTTCGAGAAAATTGAGATTGTGTATGATTTTTTTATAGCAGGAACTGTTAGTAACATGGCTTAAAGCAAAAATGGCCTAGAATTATGACCAAAACAACCCTGGATAAGAAGTTTGAAGGAAATCGGTCAAGCCGTTTAGGCTGGAGAGGCCATTACGGACCGACGGACGGAATTCCAAAAACCACTTTTTTGAGTTTCACTATCATCGTACTGTTAGAATCAATTAAAATCTCGAGGTCGAAAGATTTCACGAAAACAATACCTTCCTCTTTGTAAGAGAAAGTTAATAAATTACCGATGATAAAAAAATCGAGTATTCTATTTAATTTCTCTCTCTCTACCGCTTTCATAGTGTAATAATCTCATTCGGGCTCCTTACACGAGATGAGTTGAACTGACACATTAACAATTGCCTTGGGTACTTTTTTATAATTAGTAAGCCCGTATATTTATGTGAGAGTTATGCAACTGTATTGATGTTCACTGTGCCAATCACAAACCGCGAGAGCCAAATGAGATACAATTTTGTTTAGACTTTATTGGTAAAAATATTTTTTGACTAGTTTTCAACCTAATTTCTTACCCCGAACCTCAGTTCTCTAGCTACAAAACTGGTTTTATGACAGTTGAACTCATCTCGTTCTCTTACAAAAAACAACAACACGCGGTGCTCCCAATTATTAAAGTACTAACCGCGACCGACGCTGCTTGGTTTCAGTGATCAGACGACAACCGATATTTTGTTTAATCTCTTTTTCGTTACACTTGGTCGTTTTATTTAATCGAATGCACACCGTCCCAACTGAAGTTTTACTTTAAAAGGCAATCATACAAATATCGCCAATAGTCCCTTCTGCAAGATCTCCAGTGTAAAGATATTCTCTCTTCATTGTAAGCACCTCACAAAATCCAACCAAAGTTACACGATGCACCTTTCGAAATATCGATAAAACAGTCGATATCGACAAAACTGTCAAACATTCAAAAGGCAATCTTAGCTAAAAGTACCGTTATGTAACTAAATACATCATCAAATCTGAACACGTCATCCCACGTCTGATTCGGACCCACATACCAATTTTCATCTCCATCTTGCAGCCTCTCTCGTTCAATCTGTCTTTTGAAATTACCGCAATTTGTATTTATAAGCACAAACATCATAGGCATTCCCGATAGCATCTCGTTTAAATAAAATGTCGTCATATGTCAAACCACGTCTTTGCTGAAGGCAATCCGCTGTGCGGATCGTTTAATACCCTATCCCATCCCATCCCATCCTTAAAATTAATATTCCCATAATGTGGTCTTTATGGTCATAAAGTATTGAAAATGACGTTGTCACAACATATTAATCAAAAGGTTTATCAAAATTTTTTATACTACTTACTTAAGTGGCGCTACAGTCCGGAATGAACCTGGGCCTCAACCAACATGCCTCTCCAAATAGCCCGGTCCTTAGCTAACTGACTCCAGTTGCGCACTCCAAGTTGGTTGAGGTCGGTTTCCACTTGTGCGCGCCACTTAAGGCGAGGTCTTCCTCTACTGCGTCCGACGTCTGGCTGGGAATCGAAGACTCTGCGAGCCGGAGTATTGGTGTCCATTCGTTCTACATGTCCTAGCCATCTTAAACGTCCAATGCGGAGTTTTTTGACCAAGGGCATGTCGCTGTACAGCTCGTATAGTTCTTGGTTGAATCTTCGTCTCCATAGCCCGTCAACGCAAACGGGACCGAAGATTTTTCGAAGAATTTTCCTCTCGAATCTACCAAGGATTTCTTCATCCGCTTTTGATACGGTCCATGCTTCAGCGCCGTAGAGCAGGACTGGGATGATCAGGGTCTTATATAGGATCTCCTTAGTAGTTCGAGTGAGGGCTTTACTACTAAATTGCCTTCTTAGCCCGAAGAAACAGCGGTTGGCAAGAGTAATTCTTCGTTTAATTTCTGACGATATGTTGTTGTCAGAGTTAATAGCGGAGCCGAGGTAGACAAAGACCCGTACTACCTCAAAGTTATATCTGTCAATGGTGACGTTCTGTCCAATTCGTCGATGTTGTGAGTCCTTTCGTGATGACAGCATATACTTAGTCTTACCCTCATTTACTGCTAAACCCATTTTCGCCGCTTCCTTCTCTATACTAGCAAACGTGGCTATGACATCACGTTGAGTCCTACCAATGATGTCAATATCGTCAGCGTATGCTAGTAGTTGCACCGACTTTTGGAAAATTGTGCCTCTGGTGTTGGCTTTGGAGTTTTGCACAATTCTCTCAAGAATCAGATTAAAGAAGTCACATGACAGCGCATCGCCTTGCCTAAATCCTTTTTTGGTATCGAATGTGTCGGTGAGGTCGTTTCCGACCCTGATGGAGCAGCGAGAATTCTCCATCGTCATCCTACACAAACGGACGAGTTTGGGCGGTATACCAAAACTAGACATGGCTCTGTACAGTTCGTCTCTATAAATGCTGTCATATGCGGCTTTGAAATCGATGAATAGGTGGTGGGTATCGATTTGGACTTCTTTAGTTTTTTCCAGGATCTGCCGAAGTGTGAAAATTTGATCGGTTGTGGACTTTCCTGGCCTAAAACCACACTGATAAGGGCCACTCAGGTTGTTGGTAAACGGTTTCAGGCGTTCAAATATTACGGTAGATAGGATAATGTAGGCGATGTTGAGGAGACTTATGCCTCTGTAGTTGGCGCGGTTCAGAGGGTCTCCTTTTTTGTGGATCGGGCAAACGATGCTGAGGTTCCATTCTTCAGGCATATTTTCATCCGACCTGATTTGGCTTATGAGTTGGTGGATGTTACTTACCAAGTCATCTCCGCCGGCCTTATAGAGCTCAGCGGGAAGGCCGTCATTTCCGGCAGCCTTATTAAGCTTGAGTTTAGATATTGCTATCCTCACTTCACTCAGGTCGGGTGGTTGGCAGTTTTCGCTGTCGTTGCCAATATTGAATGGTTCGTTCTGCCTGACAGCGGAATGTTGTTCGTCATCGCCGTTTAACAGTCTGCAGAAGTGGTTCTTCCATATCCTCAGCATCGACTGCGTCTCAACTACAATATTTCCTTGTTCATCTCGACAGGATTCTGTTCGAGCCTTGAATCCTTGGCTTTGACGTTTTACACTTTGGTAAAACTTGCGAACATCGTTCCTGGAGTAGCACCTCTCTATATCCTCGATCGCGCGCTTTTCTTACTCTTTTTTCTTCTTGCTGAAAAGCCGATGTTCTTCCCTTCTTCTTTGCCTATAGAGCTCAATGGCAGCTCTCGTCTTCACCTGCAGCTTAGCCTTGTAGGTCTCGTTCTTGGCTGTGAGCATCTGTCGGCATTCCTCATCAAACCAGGGGTTTCTTGCTGGTGGGCGCGAGAAACCTAGCACATCAGTTGCGGCTGATCTAATGGCCTGTTGGCATCGTTGCCATTGCTCTTCGACATTCGATGCTGGTGGTATGGTGTTAATCGAGAGGTTAAGGGATACGCGTTGTGCGAAGGTCTTGGCGGTCTCTTGCGATTGCAGTCTTCCGACATTAAATTTTTTCACAGTATTTCTGGATTGTTGTGGCGTGGTGGATATCCGCATTCTTACCTTGGCTGCTACAAGGTAGTGATCCGAGTCGATGTTAGCTCCTCGGAATGTTCGGACATCCAAAATACTGGATGCGTGCCTCTTATCTATCGCATTGTGATCAATTTGGTTGACCGTTCGTTGATCTGGAGACCGCCATGTCCCCTTATGGATATTGAGGTGAGGAAATCGTGTGCTGGCTATAGTGGCACTTCGTTCCGTAGCGAAATCAATTAGCCTAAGTCCGTTACCCGACGTGTTATCGTGTAGGCTATGTTTTCCGACAATACTTCTAAAGATGTGTTCTCTTCCTACCTTTGCGTTAAGATCTCCCAGCACGATTTTAACATCGTACTTCGGTAGTCGCTCATAGGTTTTGTCAAGGAGCTCGTAGAAGCAATCCTTAGCTATATCATCTTTTTCTTCCGTCGGAGCGTGAGCGCATATAAGGCTTATGTTTGCGAATTTGGCCTTGATGTGGATTGTTACTATGCGTTCGCTAATGTCTTGGAAACATAAGACTTCTTGCCTAAGTCTGGCACTTATAACAAATCCGCATCCGAATAGTCGTTGTTTCTGCTCACTATAACACGGTCCGTAGTATATGTCACAGTTTTTCATCCTCTTTTTGCCCGGCCCATCCCATCGTTTTTCCTGGATGGCAGTAATGTCTGCTTTGTAGCAGTTTAGGGCTTCCGCTAGTTGTTCGCCTGCACCTCTCCTGTTTAATGTTCTCATATTCCAGGTGCAGATACGAACGTCGTTGTCCTTTTTTCGTTTAGCAGGGTCGTCAACAATAAAATCAGTCCTTTCCGAGGCTATTGGTTGCTTCGTAACCATTTTTTTTTTCTGTGGGTGGGTAGTTAACCCAAAGCACAACCCCCAACCTGGAGGGCCAGTTCCAATTTATTAGATACCCCTAGGACACGGGGCCATCAGTATCCACTCAAAATTTTTTATGGTTCGAAAAAAAACAACGTTTTTCTATTGCATATGCCTTGGGGTAGGGCATACAAGTGGTTTTTGTAGAAAAACGCCCCAAAAAAGTGGGCGTGGGTTAAAATGGTCTATTGCCGAAATGTTCATATTAATACTGCAAATTTTAAGATTTGACCAGAAAAGGTTTTTTATAAAAAAAAACGCCCCCAAAAAGTGGGCGTGGCAAAAAAAATTTATATTGACGAAATATAGATATTACGATTCTCTAAATATGCTGCTCAGACACTTTTTAAAAATTCTTTACGGTTTGGCCAAAAAATACGTTTTTCTAAAAAGGGGGCGTGGCAGTGGGCGGATTTCAAAAATGTTTACACTTGTTCTATAGGCACGGACGAGGATCCGATATACCAATTTTCATTATCCTAGCTCAAAATTTAAGGCCTAAAAATCGATAACGTACAGACGGACGGACGGACGGATAGACAGACATGGCTAAATCGACTCAGCTAGCGATTCTGAGTCGATCCATATATTTTGAGGTATATGTAGCAAAATTATTTCTCTATGTTGCAAACTATGTACTTACTTACTTACTTAAGTGGCGCTACAGTCCGGAATGAACCTGGGCCTCAACCAACATGCCTCTCCAATTAGCCCGGTCCTTAGCTAACTGCCTCCAGTTGCGCACTCCAAGTTGGTTGAGGTCGGTTTCCACTTGTGCACGCCACTTAAGGCGAGGTCTTCCTCTACTGCGTCCGACGTCTGGCTGGGAATCGAAGACTCTGCGAGCCGGAGTATTGGTGTCCATTCGTTCTACATGTCCTAGCCATCTTAAACGTCCAATGCGGAGTTTTTTGACCAGGGGCATGTCGCTGTACAGCTCGTATAGTTCGTGGTTGAATCTTCGTCTCCATAGCCCGTCAACGCAAACGGGACCGAAGATTTTCCGAAGAATTTTTCTCTCGAATCGACCAAGGATTTCTTCATCCGCTTTTGATACGGTCCATGCTTCAGCGCCGTAGAGCAGGACTGGGATGATCAGGGTCTTATATAGGATCTCCTTAGTAGTTCGAGTGAGGGCTTTACTACTAAATTGCCTTCTTAGCCCGAAGAAACAGCGGTTGGCAAGAGTAATTCTTCGTTTAATTTCTGACGAGATGTTGTTGTCAGAGTTAATAGCGGAGCCGAGGTAGACAAAGTCCCGTACTACCTCAAAGTTATATCTGTCAATGGTGACGTTCTGTCCAATTCGTCGATGTTGTGTGTCCTTTCGTGTTGACAGCATATACTTAGTCTTACCCTCATTTACTGCTAAACCCATTTTCGCCGCTTCCTTCTCTATACTAGCAAACGTGGCTATGACATCACGTTGAGTCCTACCAATGATGTCAATATCGTCAGCGTATGCTAGTAGTTGCACCGACTTTTGGAAAATTGTGCCTCTGGTGTTGGCTTTGGAGTTTTGCACAATTCTCTCAAGAATCAGATTAAAGAAGTCACATGACAGCGCATCGCCTTGCCTAAATCCTTTTTTGGTATCGAATGTGTCGGTGAGGTCGTTTCCGACCCTGATGGAGCAGCGAGAATTCTCCATCGTCATCCTACACAAACGGACGAGTTTGGGCGGTATACAAAACTAGACATGGCTCTGTACAGTTCGTCTCTATAAATGCTGTCATATGCGGCTTTGAAATCGATGATCGGGTGGGTATCGATTTGGACTTCTTGGGTTTTTTCCAGGATCTGCCGAAGTGTGAAAATTTGATCGGTTGTGGACTTTCCTGGCCTAAAACCACACTGATAAGGGCCAATCAGGTTGTTGGTAAACGGTTTCAGGCGTTCATATATTACGGCAGATAGGATCTTGTACGCGATGTTGAGGAGACTTATGCCTCTGTAGTTGGCGCAGTTCAGAGGGTCTCCTTTTTTGTAGATCGGACAAACGATGCTGAGGTTCCATTCTTCAGGCATATTTTCATCCGACCAGATTTGGCTTATGAGTTGGTGGATGTTACTTACCAAGTCATCTCCGCCGGCCTTATAGAGCTCAGCGGGAAGGCCGTCATTTCCGGCAGCCTTGTTAAGCTTGAGTTTAGATATTGCTATCCTCACTTTATTCAGGGCGGGTGGTTGGCAATTTTCGCTGTCGTTGCCAATATTGAATGGTTCGTTCTGCCTGACAGCGGAATGTTGTTCGTCATCGCTGTTTAACAGTCTGCAGAAGTGGTTCTTCCATATCCTCAGCATCGACTGTGTCTCAACTACAATATTTCCTTGTTCATCTCGACAGGATTCTGTTCGAGCCTTGTATCCTTGGCTTTGACGTTTTACATTTTGGTAAAACTTGCGAACATCGTTCCTGGAGTGGCACCTCTCTATATCCTCGATCGCGCGCTTTTCTTGCTCTTTTTTCTTCTTGCTGAAAAGCCGATGTTCTTCCCTTCTTCTTTGCCTATAGAGCTCAATGGCAGCTCTCGTCTTCACCTGCAGCTTAGCCTTGTAGGCCTCGTTCTTGGCTGCGAGCATCTGTCGGCATTCCTCATCAAACCAGGGGTTTCTTGCTGGTGGGCGCGAGAAACCTAGCACATCAGTTGCGGCTGATCTAATGGCCTGTTGGCATCGTTGCCATTGCTCTTCGACATTCGATGCTGGTGGTATGGTGTTAATCGAGAGGTTAAGGGATACGCGTTGTGCGAAGGTCTTGGCGGTCTCTTGCGATTGCAGTCTTCCGACATTAATTTTTTTCACAGTATTTCTGGATTGTTGTGGCGTGGTGGATATCCGCATTCTTACCTTGGCTGCTACAAGGTAGTGATCCGAGTCGATGTTAGCTCCTCGGAATGTTCGGACATCCAAAATACTGGATGCGTGCCTCTTATCTATCGCAATGTGATCAATTTGGTTGACCGTTCGTTGATCTGGAGACCGCCATGTCCCCTTATGGATATCGAGGTGAGGAAACCGTGTGCTGGCTATAGTGGCATTTCGTTCCGTTGCGAAATCAATTAGCCTAAGTCCATTACCAGACGTGTTGTCGTGTAGGCTATGTTTTCCGACAATACTTCTAAAGATGTCTTCTCTTCCTACCTTTGCGTTAAAATCTCCCAGCACGATTTTAACATCGTACTTCGGTAGTCGCTCATAGGTTTTGTCGAGGAGCTCGTAGAAGCAATCCTTAGCTATATCATCTTTTTCTTCCGTCGGAGCGTGAGCGCAAACTATGTATCAAAACTAATATACCCCTATGGGATAGGGTATAAAAACGCGATCACCGATATTGAGCAGCGTAGGTTGCGGTTAGTACTTGGATGTGGGATTGTGGGACCGGTTGGGAACACCAGTGTTGTTCGCATCTGATACTTTTTCGTTTCATAAAATCTAATTCACACCGTCCCAAAAGAAGTTTCACTTTAAACATTTCCGCTAGAGGAATCCAAAAAAAAATTAACAAGAAATTAAAAAAAAAACAATTAGAATAACTTAAACCCGAAAATCAATCAATATAATAAAAAACATGTATCTTTAATAGAAATCGCCAAAATAATGAAAAAAAAATACTTTCTTACACTTTCTTATCACTATTCATCAACTGTCACTTGTCACTGTCCTCAAAATTCCAACTTCACATTTTCCCTTGCAATTGACGACTGTAGGCTAGCATTTTGGTATTGACGACTGAAGGCTAGCATTTTGGTATACATTGTAATATTCCTTTTTTCTCTACTAGTCGCAAAAGTGGCGCTATTCGTATGGAAAAATAGCGCCAAATTAAAATTACATTTTTGTATTAAAATGATAATTTAATCGCTCAGCATTTCATATATTTAAAAAGTCCATTATTTATTCCATTAAATGCCATATCAACTTGTATATTGCCTAATAGTAAAATGTTTGGAAATACGCGTTTGGATTTTCGTCTTAAACACAGTTTTCTTATGGTAATCCCGTATAAATTAAAATTTCCCTTAATTCTATAGCACTTAGGATATTCTTTTTTTCACATGTAGAGGCGCTTTTCAAACTTTTCCACACGTCAATTGACGACTGAAGGCTAGCATATTGGTATACATTGACATATTCTTTTTTTCTCTACTAGTCGCAAAAGTGGCGCTATTCGTATGGAAAAATAGCACCAAATTGAAATTACATTTTTGTATTAAAATGAAAATTTAATCGCACAGCATTTCATTTTATTTATTTAGAAAGGCCATTATTTATTCAATTAAATGCCATATCAACTTGTATGTTGTCTAATAGTATAATGTTTGAAAATACGCGTTTGCATTTTCATCTTAAAAACAGTTTTTTTTATGGTAATCCTGTATAAATGAAAAATTCCCTTAATTGACGACTGAAGGCTAGCATTTTGGTATACATTGTAATATTCCTTTTTTCTCTACTAGTCGCAAAAGTGGCGCTATTCGTATGGAAAAATAGCGCCAAATGGAAATGACATTTTTATATTAAAATGTTAATTTAATCGCACAGCATTTCATATATTTAAAAAGTCCATTAATTATTCCATTAAATACCATATCAACTTGTATATTGCCTAATAGTAAAATGTTTGGAAATACGCGTTTGGATTTTCGTCTTAAACACAGTTTTCTTATGGTAATCCTGTATAAATGAAAATTTCCCTTAATTCTATAGCACTTAGGATATTCTTTTTTCCACATGTAGAGGCGCTTTTCAAACTTTTCCACACGTCAATTCTATAGCTCTTAACATGTTATTTTTTTCACATGTAGAGGCGCTTTTCAGCATTTTGGTATACATTGAAATATTCACACTTATCATGAATTTCGCCCGAACAGCATTTCACCCGAAATATTTTTGTTCGCCCGAAATACAAAAAGGTTATTGTGAATTCCACCCGAACGAAATTTCACTTCGAATCAGCTGTGACATTTCGAACAATTTTGATCTTCATAACAGTTGAAAAATAAACAAAATTGGCATATTTAAATAGAGTAAACAGTTTTTATAGTATTTAATTTAAAATGCACAGTATAGCCATGAGGATTTTAACAATGAAGAAGAAATTAACCAATTGAAATTGATTCGAAGGCGTGAGCCTTTGTATGTTATCTAAAATGTTAGCCTTTATTAAAATAAAATAATACATTTATATTTTACCGGTATCAACAATACTATAGGCTAAACATATCAGCTTTTAAGTACTTGCTGGATGTACTTATCAACGTTTCGGTCCCAGCAAAAAAAAAATTTGCTGTTCCAACAATAGTGGAACGCCGCTTGCTTACGTTTTTTTTGCATAAGGTGGGTACCAGAAAGGAGTAGGAAAGGATCATGACGTTGGTCTGGCACAATCCTCATTAAGTGTCATACTTTCCGAAGTATTAGATATTTTTCAAGAAAAACTTTGTCCACAATGGATAACGCGGCCAACGACAGACGAACAACGGAAATTTGTTCAAGACTTTTATTCAAGATATAAGATTCCAGGTGCTATAGGCTGTATTGATGACACGCACGTCAACATTATATCGCCATCTTCAAATAAACACCTTTTCTATAACCGAAAAGGAAAAATAATAAATAATAAGAATAATAATTAATTTCCTTTCCGCCATAATTAAAAGTGTAACTTACATTTTAATTGTGTGTTCCCTTCTCTTCACTTCCAAAAAGCAAGTGAACATTTTTAGCTCTGTTTGAGATTTAATTTCGCCCGGAATTTGTGTTTGCAATAAGGGAATTTTTTCGAACATAGGATTCTTTTTCACGCGAAATTTATGATAGGCGAAAAGAAAAAAGGGAAATTTTTCATGCGGAATGCTGTTCGGGCGAAATTCATGATAAGTGTGATTCTTTTTTTCTCTACTCGTCGCAAAAGTGGCTCTATTCGTACGCGTATTTCCAAACATTTTACTATTAGGCAAGTGGATATGGCATTTAATTGAATAAATAATGGCCTTTCTAAATATATGAAATGCTGTGCGATTCAATTATCATTTTAATACAAAAATGTAATTTTAATTTGGTGTTTTTTTTCCAAACGAATTGCACCACTTTTGCGACAAGTAGAGAAAAAAAGAATATTTCAATGTATACCAAAATGCTAGCCTTCAGTCGTCAATAGCACTTAACATGTTCTTTTTTTCTCATGTAGAGGAGCATAAAACGAAGTTTCGGTTTCGGTTGCTCGGTGGGTTCGGCCCTCTAAACCTAAAAAAAAAACGAATGTTAAATTATAAAAAAAAACAACACCAAAAGCATTATTGATACAAATTTTTTTCACGAAAATTAACAACGCACGTCTAACCGTATCGATATGCAAAAGTTAAAATGATTCCGTTGTCCAAAACCGATCCCGATTCCATTCACACATAAATTCACACTTAGTACTCTCCACTCGAAGGCCTAATTTCTGCCACTTGGGTCGAAAGTGCGTTCTCGCTTAAGGCTCACGCGTTTTGATGTGGCAGGTCCTACTGCGCATTTGAACGCATCGACGGCAGATGTTTTCCCGAAGCGAGCAATCGTTGCCTGACTTCACGTATTTGCTCATTCCGATTCCAATTGGGTATTTTCACAATGACACCGGTTTTTCGTTAGTCACTTGCTCCACTTTCTTAGAAGCAGTGAGCTTTGAGGGAAAAGGAAAAGATGACTTATCAAAAACCAATTTCCGCGATCTCCATTCGGGTCACATCTAATTAATTTTATGTTGGCCTCGAGGCCTTTGCAGTTGGTGCCTCTGGTCTTTGGGACACATGCCCTTGGCCTCTTCGACCGATGTTGGCCGGTTTGACAGCTGTTGGACAGTATGACAGTATGGACAGACATGCTTTGGTAATGTCCCGTGTGTTTGGTGTCTGTGTCTGTTGTCAATGTTTTGTTAAGCTTTGCGCTGGTGGAAATCTTCATAGACACGATGAGCACGTGCCCAAAGTAGTGTGAGATTTTTACTCACTAAAACCACCACCCATTTTGTATTTCTATTGCAACTAAGTATTCGACTTATCCAACAATTTTTTTATCACGAGTATATAATATCTTTGGCAGGTAACTTTCCTTTGAGAGTTCCTGCTTTTTCCGCAATTTATAGCGCGGTTTGTTATTATCGGGCCAAATCTAAGGGTTTAGTTCTTTGAAGACGCCGCAATATATTTGTTAAGTCAAGAATTTGGAGGACTGTTGTGTTAACGTGTCCTAATAAACGTTTTTTATGTTTTCGTGCAAAATTGTTTGTTTCATTTTTAACCGCGGGAATACCCAGATCTCTGCGTGGATCTTCGTTCCTTACGTACCACGGCGCATTGACGAATGATCTTAACATTTTTTTTTCAAAAGTTTGTAAAATGTTTAGATTCGTTTTACTGGTACAACCCCATAGTTGTATACCATATGTCCAAACCGGTTTTGGCACTTGGTTGTATAATAGCAGATTGTTATCAAGGTTAAGCTTCGAATATTTTTCGAGCAACCAGTACAGGGGTCTGTATTTATTTATTAGTTCTTCGCATTTCGTTTTTACATGCGACTTTCATTTTAATTTTGCATCGAGCGTCATACCGAGATATTTCGCTTCATTTGCAAACGGGACTCGAACCGTATTTAGAAATACAGGCAAATTGTTTGTCCGTTTATACGAAAAATCTACATGGATCGATTTGCTCTCATTAATTGCAATCCGCCAGGATTTAGTCCATTTATTAACCTCGTTAAGAGCGTTTTGTAATTTGATATTTGTTTCCTCTATTGTTGTGCCAACTGCTAGTATAGCAGTATCGTCAGCAAACGTTGCAACTATTGTATCGTTTGTTTGTGGGATATCACGAGTGAATAGGAGGTACAGGATTGGTCCAAGGACGCTTTCTTGCGGTACACCTGCCATTATTTTTTTGAACTCGGAATATTCGCTTCCAAGTTTCACACGGAAGAGACTATGCTCAAGATACGACACGAGGATTTTATATAATTGTTCTGGCAGAACTTGACTTAGTTTATAAGTAAGGCCTTTGTGCCACACCTTGTCAAAAGCTTGCGACACGTCAAGAAATACGGCTGAACAAATTTTCTTTCTTCGAAAGCTTTCTCAATTACATCTGTAATTCGATGTACTTGGTCCACCGTTGAATGTTTATTCAAAACCCAAATTGATGGTCAGGTAAAAGACGTTTCTGTTCAATTATGGGGTGTAAGCGACCGAGTAATATCCGTTCAAAAACTTTTGAAATGATTGGAAGAAGTGAAATAGGCCTGTAGGATTTTATTTCATTTGGTGATTTTCCTGGTTTTAGAACCATAATCACTTCCGCGACTTTCCATCTTGGTATGTATTCTAATCTGATTGCTGCATTTATAATAAAAAGAAGCTTAGTTAATGCTTTCCGAGACAACATTTTAAGAAGTTCTCCTGTAATCAGGTCATAACCCGGAGCTTTTTTAGGCTTTAGTTTCTGTATTTCCCGTTTAAGCTCGGCAATACTTGCATATCTTACTATGTTATTATCGGTTGTACTCTCGAATTATTAATGTTTTCATTTTGCGCTGGACCATCAAATGGCTTAAATGTTTCCTCAAGATGTGAGACAAAAACGTCAGCTTTTCCTTATCGCTTTTGCCCAAACGTCTTGAGTTACCCTAATTGGCGGCACAGCGATTTTTGGCCGTTTTATGACTCTAATTGCTTTCCAGAGCGAATAATTCGATTCCTTTCCAGCGGTTAGGCTTTGCAGATAAGTTTCTACTGCATGGTTTTTAAAATTTTTATTCGAATTTTTTTTTATCTTGTGGGGCACGAGTTTGGTGCCATCTTTTACGAGCTTTTCTTTTTTGTCTTACTAAATCTTGTATTTCTCGGGGGTACTTAATTTTACTATAGCTCACTATTTTGTTCTGTTGAGGAGTATTATTCCATGCTGCTTTTTGGTATCGATAAAGGAGTTAACCGCGACTTCGAGTTCCAATGGGGTTCTAAGCGATACACCCAGTCGAATATTATTTTCAATATCGTTTTTGAAACCTTCCCAGTTGGTTTTCCCGTTTGTTAATCCGGGTGGTTTTTCATTTATAATCAGTGACTCACTCGTTGTTAAAATGACTGGAGAATGATCAGACTAAAGTTCAAAGCATTCTTCAACTTTGATTCGATTGGACGGCAGACTTTTACATTGAAAAAATCGATCAAATCCGGTATTTTTCTAACATCAGTTGGGCAGTAAGTTGGTTTTTCCGTAGAATGAAATTCGGTATTGTACTTTCTACCTACATCATAAAGCATCCTACATTTCTGTGATATGCATCTAGATCCCCAGAATGTATGTTTTGCATTAAAGTCCCCTCCGATGACAAAACGTTGTCCAAGGGAATTAAGCAAGTTTTCAAAGTCAATTTTCTCAACCTTGCATCGTGGTGGGCAGTAAATAGACGATATCTTCAGAAAGGATTGTCTGCTTTTGACTTGTATAGAGCTAACTTGCATTGTTTCGATTTCTAGTTTAAGATCAATCGAATGTTCGATACACTCTTTTATATATGGTGAGGCTCCACCTCTAGCCTTATTCGTTGGATGTAGAGCATGATAGTCGAGGTAACCTTTAATTTTTAAATTCGAATTACCCTTTGCGTGAGTTTCGGATATTAAACAGATGTCTATATCTTTTTCCTGCATAAATAATTCAAGTTCTCCAAGTTTTTGCCAAAGGCCATTGGCATTCCACGTAAGAATTTTAAGCAATCTATTCATGTTAAATGTGTGGTACTTCTATTGCGAATACTATTTTCGAGCTTAACGAGCCTGTCAAAAATAAGTTTATTCGTTTTGCTTTGTTCCTCAAGTTTTGAAAGAATAATCGAAAATTCATTTGAAACTGGGTCAGGTGAGATATTTTTTGGGCGTTATTGGATACTTTAGCTTGAGCATACGTTTGTAAATTTGGTTTCGGATCTTGTACATCCAAAACCAAATGTACAAACGTATGCTCAAGCTAAAGTATCCAATAACGCCCAAAAAATATCTCACCTGACCCAGTTTCAAATGAATTTTCGATTATTCTTTCAAAACTTGAGGAACAAAGCAAACGTATGCTCAAGCTACAGTATCCAATAACGCCCAAAAAAATATGGGATGGGATAGATAATAAACGATTCGCACAGCTTATTGTTTATTTTTAGCACGAGGAGATTCCTCCTTGTGCAGGAATATTTCTAAATTTTTTTTAAGCCATTTTATGCGCTATCCCATTATAAGGGTATATTAGTTTTGATATACATAGTCAGTAACATAGTGAAATATTTAAGTTAGATATACTGTCCATATGTCAAGAGTTTGTGGTTCTTCAACTTTGATCTTGAATGTTAAAAATTAAAATTTGATTCCTCCCAGCAATCTGCCCACAGCCACGTCTACCTTTGTGTTTTGGCCAAATCATAAAGATTTTTGTAAAATTGTCTGAACAAGATATTTGGATCTATATTTCGTCTTTATAAAGATTTTTGCCACGCCCACTTTTGGGTATTTTTCAGTAAAAAAAACTGTTATTGGTATCTTTTTTTCTTGTGATAAAAATACTTCGATAATATTATTTAGCTTATAGATAATTTTAAGCCACGCCCACTTTTTGTGGGCGTTTAGTTTATGATATAGATTATAGGGTTATATTGGTCATTCCGAAAATATTGAGCTAGGATAGTAAAATTTGATATAATATTATCTCTATGTTGTATTCAGTACAGGAATAAATATTTCTAAAATCCACACAAGAATTTGAATAAAGAATATAATCAAGATATTCAGATAATCTCATTTGCTATATTTCACTCAGAAAAAGTCTTTAGCCTCTCCCATATTTAAGGGATGTTTAATTATATATAATGGGATAGGGTATTAAATGATTCGCACAGCAGATCATAGCCTTCTCACATGTCTTATATTAGTTATATTAATTTCTCTAACATATGTTTGGTTTTGTTTATAGACCAGCTCCAAGACCACCGCTTAGTACCAGCTTACAAATTCGTGCGCCGACAGAACTGTTGATTGGATTGCCGAGCAAACTTTACATCAAATGGCCGCATTCAGCAAATACTCTTATATCGAACGTTTTAAAATACAACGTCTATGTGAGTATACATTTCTCTTTTATTAATTTTTGTAATTTGTTTTAATTCAATTTATTTTTTTTAAGTATTTGGGTTCGACACTTGTTAAGGAGCTGCGAGGAACAGAATCAACTCGAAAATCAATTCAGAAGCTAAAACGTGTTGGTCGATCTTCAGCACAGGAAAATCGGCCCCTAATACAACTTTCGATTTCGCACAGAGGTGTTGAGTTCATCGATATTGAAACAAAAGTTAGTTTTGTTGTTTAAAAATTATACATACATATTTAGGTTCTCAGTATAGAATGTCGGTATGGTATATGCAGGTCAACAAGTTTTGGTTAATTTTCACCCCCACAGCTCTATTCCACTTTTTTTGCTATGTCTTCGTAAAAAGGCGAACTTAAATTAATGATCACGATGTTGGAGATGTTCTGTCAGTTTGTCTTTCGATCTATAATGGATTTACAAACAATTTGAGGTTCTTGTAGTAATGCCCAAACGAAGTAATAATCCTTTGTAGGATGATTACTCCATCAAATTCGCAATCGCTTAATAGTGAATGTTATATCCATTGAAGGATAGGAAGAAATAAACTCCGAAAAGTATATATAATGATATAAAAACCTGTTATGGTTTCATTTAAAAAAATCTATATCGAAGAGGATCGATGATTAATTAAACAAGAATTAATCTTTACTAAACCTAACCCAGAACGGCATCAAATCAACGATTTGTTGAAACAATGACATTTATAATGAAGTAATACTCAGCCAAGTTTAGTATTCCGAATGGTCAATGATGTGGTATCTTCAACGATCTCCAAGAAGTGAGCGATCAATAGTCAAGCAGCTATAAGCATCAGAATAACTACTCAACCAAATTCGCACAATAGAACATTGTTGCTGTGAGTTGTGGATGCTCTAGCAAATTAAGAGCGGAAAGCTTTAAGGTTACACTTTAAGATTTAAGCGATTTTGATCACTTATGACTGTTAAAAAAGTATAAAATAAGCAGTTTCAATACATTTTTCAATCTGGAATTTTGTTTTATATTCTTATCCAAAGGCAAATAATCCACTACTGTTTCATTTATGCAAGCCAAAACCTTGACAGCAACTCACATTTTAACGAATTCGATGAGCTGTCAGATTTTATCTCTAGAATTGTATCCCTGCATCTTCACTCTGAAATCGTCATTGTGGGCGATTTTAATGTACTGCCTTCAACATACTGGGCAGAAAATAAAAGAAGGTATGTTGAGATCTGTGCTAAGGTAAATAAATTAACTCAGCTGATAAATGAGCCGACACGCGCAATAGATATCAACAACAAAACCCTAGACTTGTCTCCTACCTCTGACCCTGATGAATTATGTAAATATTACCTCCGCTAGATTCATCAGACCACTATTTTATATGAGCGAATTTCTCGTAATTCAACCACGCAGTTTAAGAAGAAATTCAAACAAAGTCTGTTTGGGATTACAAAAAAGCCAATTGGGAAGCAATAAACAATTTTTTTAGGAATTTTAACTGGGCCCTCATTCCGTAAAGTGATTATCGTTTGACGATAATGTTTCGACGGTAGTCTTGCATCACGTAAGATCAATCATCGTTTTTGCTGTCTGCGATATCACTTTATTTGCTTCACGTAAAACAGTAATCGTCAAATCACAGACGATTATTGAGCGAGTGCTCATGAGGTTTCGTCTTGCATTTATTTGGATGTTGTAAGGACAACTAAAGCATATTTGATGATTTTTAAAGCTATCAATAGCCTTTTTATATGTTTTTAATTTTTAAAGACCATTATAACGGTCAAATTCCGGCATTTAAAATTGATTTTGTATTTAAAACATACAAAACCATTTGTAACCCACTGTAATTTGAAGATTCGAAAAGTAGAATGTAAGTCACTGCAATTTGATCATATGCTTTGTCAAATTGGAGCATTTACCAATGTTTCACTAGCATGTCAATTTGCTTCGCCGTAAATGAGCTTCTATTAAAAAACAAGTATTTGTATAAGTTTGTAATCATCAATTACTTACATTTTGCATTCTTTTTAATGAAATTGTGCGGCACCAAACACGTTAAAAAAAAATTCAAATGTCATTAATGATAATTTATATGACATCTAATTAATAGTTTGAGAACTATTTATTACAGTTTGAGAGTTTCTGAAATAAACGATTGACGATACCAAAGGTGTCGAGTTACGTGAAGCAAATTGATGACGATATCGCCCACGACTAACGTTTGGGTGATAATCGTTTTCAAATTTACGGAATGACCCCCTGCTCACTTTGTTTTTGCTGATATGATAGCAAACATCATTTACCTCGGTATAAGATCTTTTATTCTTTTATTTATTAGACTAAAGAGAAGCACACTAAAAAGAGTGGCATGGCTTGAGCTCCAAAGAAGCTTTCAGGTTGAGAGAGATCAACTTTTGTCCGGTTTCCAACTGATGAAAAAATTAAAAAGTTCAAACATGTCAGAAATTACTGTAATGTTTATTTACAGCGTGTTAAATACGTCTATGACCAATGTTTGAGGCAAACAATGCTAGAATGTCCCAGATGGAAGCCTCTGTTATGTCACACTAACAATTGCACTAAATGATGAGCCTGTGAAGCGTGTGGATGCACATTATATGCTGTGGAAAATCTCTGCTCGTAGATGCTGCTTGTATTAAGCTTGCTACGACACAGATCTGAAAAATATAAAAAAATTCGGCCTCATCATCAATTTCTACGCCCATTCACAATGACATTTCAGCTATTGCTGTGCATTTCGCAGTCAGGTCTATGTTGGTAGATTGTTCTTGAGAGCGTATATCATTCAATGGGACAAATCCAATTTCGTATTCACACAGTTCCAAGGGTTTTACTTGATCTCGACATTCACAAATCCGCTGGCCCAGGTGGTATATCCCCAATGGTTATGAGGAGGAGTTCTTCTACCACTGGGTAAGCTTTTAAATTTGTCCCACTCATCAGGACTCCATCCGAGTAGATGGAAAACGGAATTTGCTCAGCATGTAACAAAAAAGGCGAATCTGCATCTCCCGTCAGTTAACGACCAATTGCACTTACGTCACTTTTTTTCAAGTGCATGGAAACTTATGAAATATCTAGAAACACGTGCACTTCTCAATGACCGGCAGTTTCGTTATCTCACCGAAAAATTGTGAAAAAGAGAAGATTGTTGCTCTTGATATTTCAAAGCCATTTGACAGGATCTGTCATCATGCTTTTTTGTCTAAAATGCGTTCATTTCAAATCGTTTAAAAACTTCTTCTGTGGATTAGAAATTATATTTTGAAACGTTCAATTGAAGTTGTTTTGTCCAAGTATGCTACTCACCAAATAAATGCTGCTCTTCCCCCAAGATCGGTTTTGTCAGTTTTTATCATTTTTAAAAATAATCTCCTGGCTGGAACTTCTAATTCCATTCATTCCCTAGCTGATCACAGTACTCTCAGCTTCTCATATTCGTTTTTAGGTCCACGTCCCTCCAGCAAAATATATTAAGCTTCTGTTATTAAAAGCGAAACCAAAATTTACACCCTCTTGGTTGGCACTTACGTCGAAGAAACCAAAAAGCTTTTCATGCTTGGTATGTTAGTAACGACTTACGTTGGAAACCAGATATTCGAAAACGCTGCAAATTAGTAGAATACCCGATATTAGAATACAGCATCTACCGTATTGACCTTCTTAACTGACAACCTCTCTGTTTTTCATTTTTAATAATTTGAATTATTTATTGTTTTATTAAAGGGAATAGTCTGTGAACATGAAATCCGAAACATAAATTGTGCGTGCCAGGATGCAGACGATATGACCCATTTTGCATACATTACAAAGGACATCGAAACGTACACACACTATTGTCACGTATTTAAAGTTGAGAACATGGTAAGAGATGTTTGATTGGGTTGCAAGCAATTTGCCGATTTTTAAAAAAAATCGATTGCAAATCAAGAAAATATCGAATAAAAAATCTTTTGGTAAAATAAATTAACGACAGCTACTTTTAAAAATACTTTAAGCTTTAAGCCTAGTTTGCTGATCGCGATCAATTTTAGGGTCACTACTCTCCAGCTTCACTTATTTTCTCCGAACCGGAAATAATTTCTACCCAAATTTTAACTCAGCAGATGAGTCAGACAAATTATCGCCTCGCAAACTCAAATATACACTGCGGAAAACGAGAAATTCCGCACCGACCCGAAACAATCGAGTAGATATACGAAGTGTGTTTGTTTTTACTATTTATAAACCATCCCATAGGAGTACATATATTAGTTTTGATACAATCTGTATGTATATTTTCGGTACAATTTTAAGAAAATTAAAAAAAAATCTAATACTTTCTAGCCAAGCCCAGTTTTTGGGATATTAGTTTTGAAGAAGTGATGGAATCGGATAGGAAATTTAATGATTTACAAAAATGTATAGGGCAGGATTTCTATCTTTTTTATTATATTGGTGACTTCCTTAATGTCTAGAATGTTGCTATAAGCTATTACAGTCTTGGCCATTTTACATGTTCTTGTTATTTCGTTTATCTCTTCCATTAGTATTACAACTTTTTTAAGTAAGTCGTCTCTTAGTCCTCATGTGTTAATGATTGTTGTTTTCAGTTATGTCTGTCTGCGTCAGTAAAAATCTCTCCAATTGGCCCCGTCCTTAGCTAACTGCCTCAGTTGCGCACCTCAAATTGGTTGAGGTCGGTTTCTTCTTATGCGCGCCACTTAAGATGAGGTCTTACTCTACTGCGTCTAGCTAGGAATAAGGAATCGAAGACTCTGCAAGCCGAAGTATTGGTGTCCATTCGCTCGCCATCTTAAATGTCTAATGCGGAGTTTTTTTTTATTAAGGCGATGTCGCTTTACACTTCGTATACTTCTTAGTTGAATCATCGTTCCATTGCCTGTCAACGCAAACGGGACCGAAGACTTTTTGAAGAATTGTTATCTGAAAACGACCAAGGATTTTTTCATCCACTTTAGATTAGTTCCATGCTTCAGCGCCATAGAGCAAGACTGGGATGATCAGTTTCTTGTATAGTAGTTTGAGAGAGGGCTTTACAACTAAATTGCATTCTTAGCCGGAAGAAACAGCGGTTGGCAAGAGTAATTCATCGTCATTCATCATAATGTAGAAGAGGTAGATAAAGTCCTGTACTACCTCAGAGTTATGCTAGTAGGTGAACCGATTAATGGAAGATTGTGCCTCTGGTGTTGGCTCTGGAGTCCTTTTTTGGTATCGAATGTCAGTGAGGTCATTTCCAACCCTGATGGAGCGACGAGCATTCACCATCATCATCCTGCACAGACGGACGAGTTTGGGCGATATACCAAAACTGGACATAGTCGTTTTAAATGCTGTCATATGGTGCTTTGAAGTCGATGATTGATGGTGGGTGTCGATTAGAACTTCTTGGTTTGTTTCCAGGATTTGCCGTAGTGTAATGATTTGATCAATTGTGAACTTTTCTTGCCTAAAACCGCACTGATATGGGCCGATCAGGTTGTTGATAAACGGTTTAGGCGTTCACATATTACGTCATCTTCATCTTGACAGGATTCTGTTCAAGTCTTGTGTCCCTGGATTAAGCGTTACATACTTTGATAAAACATGCGAACATCATTCCTCATGTGTCACCTCTCTATCCTCGATAGCACACTTTTCTTACTCTAGTTTCTTGTCACACCGCACGGCTTATCTAATGGCTTGTTGACATTGTTGCTACTGTTCATTGGCATTAGATGCTGGTGGTATGGTGTTCATCAACAGGTTAAGGGAAAACTTTTCTGCGAAGGCTAAGACGGTCTTTTGTGGATCGTTGGTTTATCCGATATTTTATCTGGTGCAGATGAAAGTATAGTACCAGCCGCATCACTTGCACTCTATATGTTCTTTAACCAGCTTTCCATTTTGCTCAATAAGTATGTTATATTTGTTTAAATCAATAATATTGACTAACTTGAAATAGGCTTTTATCACCCAATCCTTGCCTTCTCTAAAGTTCAAAGGAAGTTACCTTGTTTAAGTGAACTGACCCTTTTTTTCCGCGAGAGTTGGCCCTAGGCATTATTCTGTAACAGGATGTCTATCATATTTGTTTGCGTTGCAAATTTCAGAGGGAGTAAATTGATAACGCAACGAATTTTAGAAAAAGACATATGAGGAGGCTACAATTCTCTATGCGGATCGTTTAATACCCTACCCCATCCCATCCTTAACATGAATATACAAAAAACTATTTGTATACCCTACATATACCCTGTATATGCAATAGAAAAATAATTTTTTGTCTAACCATAAAAGATTTTGATATACTGGCTGAACAATTATGTATTGTGACAATGTCACACTCTATATTTCATCCCCATTCAGTGAACAAGGAAATATCGTAGCTCAGGCACAGTCGATGCTGAGGATATTAAAGAACCACTTCTGCAGACTGTTAAACGACGATGACGAACAACATTCCGCTGTCAGGCAGAACGAACCATTTAATATTGGCAACGACAGCGAAAACTGCCAGCAATATCTAAACTCAAGCTTAATAAGGCCGCCGGAAATGACGGCCTTCCCGCTGAGCTTTATAAAGCTGGCGAAGACGAACTATACATAGCCATGTCTAGTTTTGGTATTCCGCCCAAACTCGTCCGTTTGTGTAGGATGACGATGGAGAATTCTCGCTGCTCCATCAGGGTAGGAAACGACCTCACCGACATATTCGATACCAAAAAAGGATTTAGGCAAGGCGATGCGCTGTCATGTGACTTCTTTAATTTGATTCTTTAGAGGATTGTGCAAAACTCCGAGCCAACACCAGAGGCACAATTTTCCAAAAATCGGTGCAACTACTAGCATACGCTAGTGGTAGGAAACAACGTAATGTCATAGCCACGTTTCCTAGTATAGAGAAGGAAGCGGTAAAAATGGGTTTAGCAGTAAATGAGGGTAAGACTAAGTATATGCTGTCAACACGAAAGGACACACAACATCGACGAATTGGACAGAACGTCACCATTGACAGATATAACTTTGAGGTAGTACGGGACTTTGTCTACCTCGGCTCCGCTATTAACTCTGACAACAACATCTCGTCAGAAATCAAACGAAGAATTACTCTTGCCAACCGCTGTTTCTTCGGGCTAAGAAGGCAATATAGCAGTAAAGCCCACACTCGAACTACTAAGGAGATCCTATATAAGTCCCTGATCATCCCAATCCTGCTCTGCGGCGCTGAAGTATGGACCGTATCAAAAGCGGATGAAGAAATCCTTGGTCGATTCGAGAGAAAAATTCTTCGAAAATTCTTCGGTCTCGTTTGCGTTGAAGGGCTATGGAGACAAAGATTCAACAAAAAAACTATACGAGCTGTACAGCGACATACCCCTGGTCTAAAAATTCCGCATTGGACGTTTAAGATGGCTAGGACATGTAGAACGAATGGACACCAATACTCCAGCTCGTAGAGTCGTAGCACAGGAGCTACCTCGAATAAAACCATGCTGATTATTCGAGATTACCTCTTTTACTGCGAAGAAAAGCTTCTCCTTCACAATGCTTTCAAACAATTTAGGAATTGCAGAAAGCTTCGATATAGGTCGATAGTTTTTTGTCTTAAACCGTTTTTATAGATTGGAGTGATATAATAATATTTCCATTCTTCTAAAAGGGACCGACAAAAGACGATAAACAATTTTTTTAATATTACCTTTGGTATACCATCCGGACCAGGGTTTCTGCTCAATTTTAATTTATTTAACGCGTTTGTTAGGTCTTCCTTCAAAAATTGTATCAAACCGACATCTATTAACTCCGGAATACCTAAATAATGTTTTTCGTTAAGTGCAACCGTGATTTATTATATACTGATTCAAAGAAATCAGCAAATAAACCGCAAGTGCTCGTCAAATCATTTGAACTTTCATTATCAAACTCCATAACCAGAGGTAAATCTGAGGTATTTCGTTTTTAATTTATGTGATTCCAAAATGATTTGCTATTACGTTTAACCGATGACTCAACGGACAAAACATACTGCCTATACAAAAATCTATTTAAGAATTCATATTCTTTTCTGTATCTCAGAAAAATTTCACGATTTGCGGCTGTTTTGTTAATTAAAAAAAATTATACGATTTTCTCTTGACATTTCACAAGTTTGTCAATCTTTTGTTTGACCAAGGAATTTTAAACCGATTTTTATACCCTATCCCATAGAGGCATATTAGTTTTAATACATAGTTTGTAACATAGAGAAATAATTTAGCTAGCTACACCTCAAAGTATATGGATCGACTCAGAATCGCTAGCTGAGTCGATTTATAGCGTCTCACTCATGCAGGCATGCGCAATATAGTGATTGCGCATGCAAACTGAGAGTGTGTGGTGCTAACTGTGTGGTTGTGCATGCGGCATGAGTGATTTCAAAGCATTCACCGTTATTCCAACAGTCGTTTAATTAGCAAAACGACAATGTTCTACTTGGCATTACAGCAGGCGTTTTATGAGTCGTTTTACATCATTAAACGCTAGATGTGGTTTTAGTTCATGTGGAATTTAATTTCTTGTTCGACTTCGTATTCTATTAGGCGTTTTAGTCTCACAAAACGACAACTTAAACGTCATTTCTTGTCGTTGAGAAATTTGTAAACGCCAAGTAATAAAAATCGCTTTAAAATGTGAGTTTTTTTTATATTTGCAACTATTTAGTATAGGTATAAGTTATTTATTTATTTATTTGTCTTCAAGGATGAAAATAACGAATTAATAATAAACGAATAACAACAGATGAAACGCCTGGTAGAGTTGATGAAAAAGTAGCCTCATCTGGCTATACATTTTAAAATAGATGTCCCACAATTAGATATATTTAAAACTGGATGGAAAGACGTTGCTGCAGTATTAAACGGTTTTGGACCACCAAATAGAGAAAAAAATGGCAAAAAGTATACACATAATTTTTTTTTAAAATTTTGATCTTATACTTCTGCTTTTTCTCATGAAATCTCTTTTGTTGATTTTCACTTCACTTATTCACGATAGAAAAATCAAAAATATAGTAATAATCAAAATAAAGTAAAAGCATAGGAAATAAACTTTCGAAGGTAGTTAATATACAAAATAAATGAATGCTCATTTGAAATCTCAAAGTGGAAAACAAATTGCCCATCAGTAATTCATCAGCTGTTGCTGTGGAACTCATGTGGAATGTAAAAAAAATGAGAGCGGATGCGTTCAGGGAATAGAATACCGACACTTAAACGACACTAAAATGAATCGACTCAAAAAACGCCATTTGTTGTTTAATAAAAACGCCATGTGGAATAAGGGTGATTTTGATATTGTCTTGTTTGCGCATGCAAGAATGTCTGGTGTGCGTGCGATATTGCGCAGTTACGATAACGACATCGCTCGGAGTTTACATTTTTACATTAGTAATGACGACCTGCCTCAGTCAGCGATTAACACTCGAATGATTACTTTACGGTTTGCATAAATGGTGTGTGAAGAACGCGTGATTGTACATGCTTGTGATTGCGCATGCATGCATGTGTGGTATTTTAGCGATATTAGCTATGTCTGTCCGTCCGTCCGTACATCACCAGTTTTTAGGCCTTAAATTTAGAGGTGGAAGGATGAAATTTGGTACACGTGCTCCCAGCAGAACAAGTGTAAACCTTTTTGAAATCCGCCCACTGCCACGCCCCCTTTTAAGAAAAAAGTAGTTTTTGGCCAAACCGTAAAGAATTTTAAAAAAGTTTCTGAACTACATATTTAGATAATCTCAATATCTATATTTCGTCAATATACATTTTTTTTTGCCGCGCCCACTTTTTGGGGGCGTTTTCAGTAAAAAAAACTTGTTTCGGTCAAATTTTAAAATTTTCGGAAAAATGTTGATGCAGAATTATTGGTAATATTAATATGAACATTTCGTCTATAGACCATTTTAATCCACGCCCACTTTTTGGGGACGTTTTTATATAAAAACCGTTTTTATACCCTACCCGCCATAACATGTACAGGAGAAAAACCTTGTCTTTCCTAGAACCATAAAAGAGTTTATAAACTGTCAGAACAATCCCCATCGTGTTTTAAGCCATGTCCACTTTTTTGGGATTTTAATTTTACAGATAGGATGGGATAGGGTATTCAACGAGCCGCACTATTTGAATCAATAGTATCCAATGTATATATTGAATATTGTTTATTTTAAATAAATCTACCGATTGATGTCCATCAATGACTACATGCTCGAATTCATGTTTGATATTGAATGGTATTAAGTCACCATCCACATACCTCCCCAAGTGATATCACCAATATTGAAGTCGCTCAACACACAAGGTAGTTGAGTGGGTTCAAGACGAGAAGCTACAATATTTTATTAATGTGTTTTTCATACACATCGGTAACACTCCTAGGGGGTATGTAGGACACTAACACTATCAAACTTCGAACGTAGGCATCAATACACAACACACACACAATTGTTCAAAGTGGGCGAGGCAAAAAACTTTATATTGACGAAATATAGATATTACCATTCTCTAAATATGCTGCTCGGACACTTTTTTTAAAGTTCTTTACGATTTGGACAAAAAATACGTTTTCCTAAAAAGGGGGCGTGGTAGTGGGCGGATTCAAAAATTTTTACACTTGTTCTGGTGGCACGGACAAGGATCCTATATACCAAATTTTATTATCCTAGCTGAAAAATCGGTGACGAACAGACAGACGGACGGACGGACAGACAGACATGGCTAATTCGAATCAGCTAGCGATTCTGAGTCGATCCATATACTTTGAGGTATATGTAGCAAAATTATTTCTCTATGTTACAAACTATGTATCAAAACTAATATACCCCTATGGGATAGGGTATACAAAAATTCCGAGAAAAGACAAATGAAACGCGTGTTCGTTCTTTAAATTACAAAAATGAAAGGAAGATAGGAGGATAGAGAGACAACTTTAGCATTGCTTCCCTGAAGGGAAACATTTAGTGGCAAAATGAAATTAGGGTGATCACACAAGCTGAACATTGATACATCGACGAACACTGCTTGACCGCGACTATTGCAACTGATCAATGTTTACATTTTTATCTTCGCGACGACTGGTAAAGCAACCCCGTTTTTTAGAATGAAATGATCAATGCGAATTCCCGACGGCCAATTTGCCGGATTTAATGCGCGAGCTAAAATATCTTAGGGTAAAAATATCTATAACGCATTTTATTTAAATCAGAAGATGATTTAACTAATTAAACACACGCCACTTGGTCTTTTTCGACACAAAGTTTCTGTGTAATATAATTAATGACCGCGTTTTCAGTGGTGTCTACTCGAAAGCCAGCTGCATGCAATTCCTTCTTCGGTAAGCAACACGCTGATGTGTCGTTGCCTACAATGGGTTTTTTTATTTTGTGCTCGTTTCTTATTTCTTCGTTTTTTACGCGACACTTTGCTCCATTTTTCGTTGCCTTCGGTTGCATTTTCTTCCGGATCGATTATTATCGGTAGAGATGCTACCGATGTATTTGTTATGACCGATTCCGAAGTCAAAGGACTATCGGTTTGCATTTCACTGGCACTACGCGAACAACACTACATTTCACTTTTTTCACGCATTCTTACCTTGGCTGCAACAAAGATGATGGAAGGGCGATGTAAGCCCCTCGATATGTTGAGACATCAAAAATGTAGGATCCGTGCCTCTTGTCTATGAGAATGTTTTCTGACAATACTGCTCAAGGTGTCTGTCTTTCTATCTTTAAGTTTAGTCTTCAAAAACGATTTTAAAATCGTACTTCGGTAGTGGTTCATAAGTTTTATCCAGGAGCTTGTAGAAACAGTCCTTTTCCTACATCGGATCATGTGCGTATAAGGCTGATGTTGACAAATTCGGCCTTGAGTACTGGTATTGAATTTGAAGAAAAACTGCAATGGTGTTCATGCAGCAGCAAATATTGATTTTCAAGTCTTGGTCAAAAAATTTTAAACTTCGTTAAGCAATGACTTTTAACGATTTTTTACATTTTAAAAATACTATTTAAGAGGCATTATTAAAAACGTTAAAAGTAATTAAAATATTAAATTTCATTCAACTAGCATAGCTCTATAAAGAGCAATTTTTATTTAAGATATAGCTTAACCCCATGTATATGCTAACAGTATTATTTACGTTCTATTTCTAGCACCTGGCAATGGAGATCATCTTAACGTTGGCTGAATCATTTGAGGTGGCATATCAAATGGCACTAAAAAACATATCGCAATCAGCCAAACAGACAAAAGGTTCCAAAAAATAAATTCATCAATTTGTTGAATAATTACGCATCCAAATACATACTCGATCAATCTACTATATAAACTTTGTGTAAGGAAATCGCATGTGAGAAATATTTAACATAGCATAAGCATCTGCATTTTTTTTAACGAAGGTCTACTTACACTACGTGCAATAAATCGAGTCTCTTTATAGTTATGAGTTGCATTAAACAGACTTAAAAGCTAATTAGTGATTGTTGTATGTTTTTAAATATTATTCATGCACTAACATAGCGATCAGTTTTGATGACAATTTTTATTTTTATTGGGTAATTTGATTTTTGAAACCTTGGTTAAAAGTTTTCTGATGTAGGCTTATCTCATATAGTTTGGTAAATAAAATAAATTTCACATTACACAATGCACAAAAGAAATCAGGCCTTGAGAACTGTTGCCATGTTTCGATTTCGGACCGGGTGTGATATGATCAACACCAAAAACCAAAATCGAAATTCTACGAAAATACATAAATTTAAAAATCTTTAAAGGCCTGCTCAGAATGAATATCTGTAGCTGGTATCTTGCATCGCTGTCAAAAGAGAGATACATTTCTTGCAGCATGAAGTTTCCCTCTATTCAACTTCAAGCTACAGATTCACGAAGATACACATCGTGTAAGCGCTTACGGGTTGCTTTTTACTCAGCTACATATACCAGCTACAGATACGCATTCTGAGCAGGCCTTAAATCCTTAAGGCCAGCCACACATTGGATACGAATTTATATCGTACGTAAACGTATACATACTGGTGCGCATACTGAATACGATTTTTTTACGTCAAATGCACTGCCTATTTGACGTAAAAAAACGGGTATCGCATTCGTGAAGTGGTTCAAGAGGTTTTAACGCAGGTAACTATTAAAAAATCCCAACGATTTCGGATTGTTTGCGGACTAGTATACTTACGACTCACTAGCACACAGTGTGCGCGCTCCCAGTACTTGGAAGGTCGAGATTGTTTGTACGTGTTGTTAGCACGAGACAAATTCGTACGAAAACGCGCCCAATGTGAGGCTGGACTTAACGTATGGTAAATTTTGGGTTTGGTACGATTGCTTCAAAAACGGAACCTCAAAGTCAAAATCACGCGCATTATTCTAATATATAAGATATGATTGGATTTTTTCAAAGCCATATATGTAGACGATCCTTTCTTTACATTTAACAAAGGATTGTAGAAAATCTTTAAGATAAGCCATCTTTTCTGTCGATATATGAATATTGAACAACTTTAAAAAAAAGCGGTTTCCATATATGTATGGAGTCTTTTTATCTTTATATATATTGTTCTACTGTACGTGTGTATTTCACTAAACTCCTCCTAAATGGCTTGACCGATTTGAATGAATTTGTTTGTATGCGTTTGGGTGGCGCCCTGGATGGTTTAGATCAGCCCGACAGATGGCGCTACAATCGCTTAAAATACCAGGCAAGAAAACTTCTGTCGGGTCCGCTAGTTAAATAGAATTGACAATTTATTTGGACTAGATTTTGATTACGAAAATTATTGATTGTTTTATCTATTGACTAAAACAAAATGTGCCTTTTTGCTGCGTTTTCCATCACTTTTTCGAGTATCTCGGGAAATTATTTCAGAACATATGTTTGCCTTTAGGTCGTCAATATTCATAGTCTTGCAGGCGTACACTTTGCTTTTCATATATCATCACAAAAAAAAGTCCAGAGAGGTCTGTGTGACCTCCATTTGTTGTCATATGTTGTTATTTGTTGACTGGCCACGTCTACTGAATTTCCGCTGCAGAAACTGGAACTGATTGTTGAAACCAGTAACGCTCAGACTTTTTCACACATTTATTTGTGGAAGACAAAATGAGCTAACATCCACTGACTTCGATTCCCATCGCCTTCTCTGAAGATTAATGGGCCAATGATGGTATTGGCGCAAACGCCGTCAACAGTCACTTTTTGGTCATGCAATGTCGCCAGAGAGTGTAAAATGGGCCACATTAGTCATAAAAATTTACTTCCAAAAAAATAAGGTTCAATATCAACCATTCGAGCAATTGTTTGGCCGTATTTCAAGTGACATGGACAGCCTGTCGGCAATATTCTTTAAGAAAAGTGCACTTTATATTTTAACAAATGTAAATCATCCTTCAAATACAAAAATGATGAGTGCGGTGAAAATATGATGATCCTGGCAACACTCTTGCCGCATCAACCAGTTCCTTGAAACATTTTTGTCGTTGATGAACGGCAAGTCGAGGATCTCCTACTACCCTGCTACTACCCTACTACCAATTGCTAATGATGTTTCATCTTGCATTAAAGACAACTATAGCACATTTCATGATTTTTAAAGTTGTCAATAGCCTTATTATATGTCATTTAATGTTAAAGATGATTATTACGTTAAAATCTCGGCATTTAAAATGAATTTTTTATTTAACATTATATGAAACCATTTGTTACCAACATTCTATACACACAATGTAGGTCACTGTAATATTGTGTAAATGTCATTGTCATATATGTTTCCGATGTTTCCAATTTTTAATGAATTTTTTCCGCACCAAACAGAACAAAAAACAATAGAAATAACATTATATGGCATCTAATGAATAACTTGAACTACTTAATTTTGTTTTAATGTATCTGAAATAAATAATTGACGATAATATAGGTTTTGAGTTACGTGAAGCAAATTGATGACGATCTCGCTCAGGATTATATTTGGGTGATAATCGTTTTCAAAATAACATGCATATTCAAGTCAATTGATTCACAAATGTCAAAGTTATTCAATTCTGAACATTGAATAACTTTGACATTTATGAAGCAATTGACTTGAATATACATATGCGCTTGATTAAAAAATGGATTCTTACATCTTACATTCATTCGCCAAATGCGAATGTGTCTGTTCGACACTCCAGGGTCGTTGCGAAATCTTCAACCACAGCAGCGATATTTTCAGCAGAACAGCTGCTTTACCATCGGCAGCATCACTTATTTTCCATACTTTTATAGGCGTGAGGCTAACCTTTAAAGTAATTGTCTGGTTGGTATCGGGGAAAATCTGCCCCGAAATTCTCGCTGCGGCAACACCACCGATAAATTATTTCACTTTTTTAGGAGTATAGCGATTCATGTAGTAGTCAAAGTAGAATTGACATTTGCCACCATCAGCAAAAAATTATACCATCTTATGATAGGGTGATGGCTTTGTTCACGTTTTGATTAAATAAATTCTGAATATAAATAGAAACGTCGGAACGTCATCGGAAGCGTTGTAAAATTAGTTGTAAAACGTGGTAAAATTACGACGTAGTAAATGAACTGTCAAAATGTGTATGCGGAATCTTTTACAAGAATACGAGAACGGCAAAAGAGCAAAATGAAATTGAATTTAGTGGTTTACGACATTATTTAGTGCAGCAGTTTTAGGAGTTTTCATGAACGCCGTCGTTAGCTTAAATTTTTCGCACATTGTAGACCTACGACGTTGCATGAATACGCTTATTGTAAAGCAGATTCATTGAATTAAAATCAAAATCCGATTTGATTTGATTTTGCTATGCCAGTTTTTCTATGGCCCATCTATCCATCCTTATGTCACTAGTTTTTCAGGCTTTACATTTTGAGCTAGAGACGAAGTATGGTTTATGAACAGGACAGCAGTTGTGACCAAATATCTTAAATCCACTGCACGTGTTTTTAAAAATTAAGGTCTTAATCATACCATAAGAAAATCGAAAAAAAATTGTCCTAATAACTATAAATGGATTGTCGTTGTATACATTTCATTCACAAATAGCATAACTAACAGCTATACTCTTATATGAATTAAATGTAGTCTTGCGAGTGTTTTCTTGAATAAAAAATAGGTTTTTGGTAAAAGTTGAAATAAAAATCAACACATCATATTTAAACAACATTTTTAGCCACACTGACGTCGCGAACGGCCATCTTGTAAAAACAAGCACCATTTTTGATGACTTGCCATGTAAACAAAATACACTAAAGTCACTAAACCAATGAGATTTAGTTAAACTCGGTTCGCACAGTGGAATGTAGCCTTCGGAAATGTTATTTTTTGTCGTTGTCGTTACACTCTATTTTGTTACACAAAAACAGCATAATATTAAAAACTACTAATGCATTTAAATACATATATAAAATTATCGTTTGAAAAAAATTATGTATACTATATGTAACACGCTTTTGGAAATGTGCGCTAATTAACATTAAAATTAAATAACAAGTATTAAATTCAACATCAATTATAATACAGTAAGCTAGTTTCTGTATAGTTTATTAGTTATGTTTTATTTACATTTACACCAAAAAAAAATACATATAAAATTCAATTTGTATAAATTAGTAGGTATATATAACGATATTGTACATTTTGTTATTAAATTAATTTTTTTTAAATTTTTTTTTAAAGAAAATATTAATGAATAACTGTTTTAATTTAACTTTTCCTATGTGAATTTAGAGACTATATGTATATTTGGTTGTTATATTGTTGGTAGAAAATTAATAAAGATTCATTATATCAAACAACATTATTCGTACCATTAATTTATAAGCACACGTACAATCATTATATTATACCCCAAAAAAAGAGTGGTGGGTGTACGACTGGTTCGTAAGCAACTCTCTCTTTCACAACGAGTTGGGCCTTAGATAAAATGCCAAGCATGAGATAATTTGAAGATTTTTATATTTTGTCTAATATATACAAAAATATTCATTTTGATTATTGATGCTAAAAATGATATAAATAATGTCGAAATATGATTATATGTATATAAATTAAATTTTGTTCAATTTCACAAAATAGTTTGCGAGACAATTTGTATATGTTAGGGTACGTTAATGTAATGCTACGAATTTTTAAGAAAATCGGTCAAGCCGTTTAGGCTGGAGAGTCCATTACCTTAACAGACAGACGGATAGACGGACAGACGGACAGCCTACGAAAGGCGTTGTTTAGATAAGCGCGGCAATTCATAACACTAACTATCACGCCACTGAAACATCCTAACCTATTCCATATTTTTTTTAAATTCTGACTTGCCGAAGCAATAAGATGCACGTCGACCTAAAAGTCCTGGGATGTTCTCCCAGTATGAATTACATTTGTTTTGTTCCCAGCATTTTATAGCCAGATTTATGGCTGATTAGGGGATTGCACAGAAGGGTTCGGGTCAAATGAAAGGGGTTTCCGAGCCTTTTCTGGCATCAGCTTTTTTGTTACCTTCAATCCCCTTATGTCCGGGGACCCACCATAACCTGGTTTTGTTCCTGGAACTAAGTGTTTACTGTTTGGAGGGAATTAAAGCAGTTTAGTAATGATTTGGAGTCAATAATGTGAGAGCTAAGAGCTTTTTTAGCTTCTTGACTGTCCGTGAATATATGGACGTTGGCGGTATTAAAATACCTGAATTGTGCATTAGGTTTGCGCATTCTTTGATGGCGTGGAGCTCTGCTTGAAATACACTGGGTTTTTTTCCATATTGGTCCATGGATACCAGCTCGTACCCCTGAGTCCATTTTATAACCATCCGTATACCACTTTAGGCCGTTTTGGCAGTTGGGTGGGTTATTGCTGACCCATGCTTCCCTGGTTGTAGTCTCCGTTGAGAATCATATGTTGAAACATAGTGTCTTGGGTAAGCGGTCTGGAACCGCACAGATAATTTCAAGTTCTGGAAGTTCGAATAGTGGTTCATTTAGTTCTGGGTGATTGCTTAAGTTTAACTCTTCCACTTGTGTCAAACTTGCTGAGCTGCGAATTGCCACTTTTTTATATAGATCTGGAGGGGCGTTAGTTCTATTAAAGCTTCTATAGCGGTAGTGTCCAGACAGGCAAGCCGTTGTACCTTGTTTCATTTATTTATGGTTGTTTTTTTGGTAACTTTTTCAGCATACTATTGAAGCGTATCTTATAATGGGCCTGACCATGATCGTGTAGATCCAGTGTATGGTCTTTGGAGAGATTCCAGAGGTTTTACCATACATGCTTCGGCAATCTGAGAAATCATTGATTGTTTTTTTAATTTTGCTGTTTATGTGGGAGTTCCAGCTTAGTTTTTTGTCGAGGATCACTCCAAGATATTTTACACAATGCCTGATTCATTGATTGAAATTTGGTTAAGACTTAAATTTCTCCTTTTCGTAAAAGGGACGATGACAGCCTTGCTGGGATTTATAGAAAGACTTTCTTTTCTACACCAGTCTATGACCATCTTAAGGGCGTTTTTCAGACGTGTTGTAACCTTGTTTGGTTCTTTGCCCCTAATAATGATGACTAGGTCATCGGCGTATCCAATTATATTGAAGCCTGCATTTCTTAGGTCTTGAAGTAGGTCATCGATAACCAGAGACCATAGTAGGGTTGAGAGTACTCCTTCCTAAAGGCAGCCTTTAACGGCTGTTACTGATACTGAGGTCAGTGCTGACGAAGCAGTTATTTTCCGACTTTCAAGCAGCGCTTTGATCCATTTGATGGTGGGATGATCTATTCCTCTATGAGTCAATGCATTTGATATGGAGTCATATCCAGTGTTGTCAAAAGCAAACTCAATGTCAAGGAAGGCGCATAGTGCAACTATTTTGTTTTGGTATGCACTTTTTTTTTGTGATGTTAAACTTAGAAGTGCTCCTTCCGTAGATTTACCTTTCTGGTAGGTAAATTGACAGGGATGCAGAGGTGTACTTTCATTTAAGCATTCTCTAATGTGTACGTCTAGTATTCTATGTTAAGCTTATTGGACATGATTTAGGTTGTTCTATTGGTTTTACTGGTTTGGGGATTAATACCACGTTTACCTCCCCCCAGGTTTGTTGTATATAGCGCCCATTAAAACTAAACCTTAATAAGGCAACCATAGTGGGTAAGAAAAAGTCCAAGCCCTTTTGTATAACAGCAGGAAAGATTCCGTCTGCCCCTGGTGCCTTGTATGGTTTAAATGAGTTGATTCCCATTTTAACCTTATCCGGAGTGAAGAAATTGAAGCTCTTCGAGTTCCTCACAATAGTTGCGCCAGGACGCTCTTTTAGATTTCCGCAACTCTATGTTGTATTGGGTAAGGAATGATTGGCTTTATTGAAAAGTTTTCTTTCTAGGTTATCGTTCTAAGGGTAAGGAATGATTGGCTTTATTGAAAAGTTTTCTTTCTAGGTTATCGTTCTAGGTTATCGTTCCACCATGGTGTGCACCTCTTTACCATAGTGAGTTTTACCTTACAGCTATTTGTAAAATATGAGATGATAATGTCACACACTAAGGTTATGCTTCGTCAAATCGACGAAGTCCACTTTAAAACCTGCGTACTCCGGACTTTGACTTACCTTTAACTTGAAATTCTTAATTAGGACACTTAGGCATATTTCAAAAAGAATAAACTAGATTTATTTCTGATATCGACATTTTTTCGGACTTAAAATGTAAAATAAATTATATCACTTCATTTTGTTACATTAATAGCCATTGGTTTAAAAAAATAAATAAAAAAAAAACAATAAATTATTAGCACCTCCAAAATTATTACATAAATAAGAAGTATATATCCATATTAACTAAAAAAATAAAAAAATATTTATAAAAAAAAAAATTATATGCAAGAGGCACAGACTTCAACTTTGTGCTCACCACAGATGCTTTTTTGCACTCATAGCACGACGACTTCGTCATTCGTCTCTTTGAATATGGACAAAATCCGCAAATTTGTCTCTTTTTCTCCCTTTTTTGTTCTTCCATAATATTTTGTTCTTTTTTCTTATTTTCAACCAAAACATTTTCAATTTTAGTTCTTGTGTTAGATGTAAGGGTAGGCGCTTCAAGTCTCCGTGTTATATACTGCTCAACAAGATCGCAATGTAATTTTTTCATAAAATCCCGTCTGTTCAAGGGTTTTTGTTTGGTGTCAAACATATTATGAGTGTAAATGACATAGCTGTTAATAAAAGCCATGTTTAACATCCCATAAAACTGACACATAGGCCATCGGTTAGTCTTTCGAGAGCAACTCATTACACTGCACATCTGATCAATTGTGTCAACACCTCCCTTCGTTTGGTTATAAAATTCTACCATATGAGGCTTTTTTGAAGTTGGGTTTATAGTTCCTTCCTCATTGCAAGATGACAGCAAAAAAATAGTTTTAGACGGTTTTGGCTTGTATGAAAGCAGCGTCAACTCATTGTCGTAACAAAACATAGAAGTTTGGCATTTCCGCCCTTTCTGATTCCTCATTTCATTAGGAATTTCTCGTTTGTTACTCCGTAAGGTTCCAACTATTGTCAATTTATATGGCTCTAATAGAAGTGATTTTGCCAGGTTTACAGAGGTAAACCAATTATCCATTGTTACATTTCTGTTTGAGCCATGAACTTGTTTCGTTAGTTCCTTGACATAAACCTCACCAAGAGGCAGATCGCTAGTGTTTGAACCCTTTCCCAAGTAAGGCATTGCGTCCACCATATACTTTGTGCCGCTGTCACACATCAAGATAGTTTTCAAGCCGTATTTTTCAGGCTTATTAGGAATGTACATCCTGAAGGAACATTTCCCACGAAAAGCTAAAAGCTGCTCATCAATTGTCAAATAGGAACCGGGAGTGTAATTTTGTCGACATTTTTGAATGAACGCATCCCATACTTTTCTGATTGGGGCAAATTTATCGTTGCAAATTCGAAGACGGACAGCTTTATCATCGAAACGTAAGCAGGCTAAAAGGAACTTGAATCTTGCTTTAGTCATTGTCGAAACGTAGTGGGATCCACTATAACTGGAGTCAAATAGTTGGTCGGAAGTGAGGTGGTTACTCTTAGAAACTGCTGTCAAGCATAAAACACCAACTAGGGCTTTTATCTCATCTAAATCGGTTTCGCGTGTTTGCGATGTGTTACTAACCAAATCTTTTTTTCGTACATTAATTTCAGCATTTGTCCATTGCACTACTTCGCTCAAAATTTCTTCCGTTATAAATAATTGAAAACACTTCACAGGTTCAGTAATGTTTTTACATTCGCGTGTTGGACCCCGAGCCTGGTGTACTACATTCATACCATATCTATGACTTTTACCTTTCTTTGAGGACCATTTGTATTTATTTTTCCCACGAAGAACAGTTTTTGTAAATTCTATTATACCAATTTTTTTCCTTAGTAAGTTCAGGGGAATATTGTCTTCGTCATCGGAATCAAAAATATCCTCCCCCTCCTCCGAGGTGCCTTCAGAGTCGTGTTCTTCTTCATCCTCCATATCAACATTTTCTTCATTTACCGTACTTCCGAAATCGTCGCCATCGGACACATAGTCTTCGTACAACTCGAGAAATTTTTCTATTTCTTCAACTTTCTGACTGGAACTCATTTTATATATCTGTAACCAAAGCAACACAAAAAACAAAAAGTAACCAAAACAAACGTCGTTTCGACGAACATACCTCTAAAAATAAAAAAATAAAAATATTCCTGATGATCGCAGATAAGCATACGTCCGTTCACTTATAGGGAACACATCCAACTGATGTTGTAAGAAAGAAGAATAAAAGAGGATGAATGGCTTAAGAGAAATCATAAAAACTAAAAGAGGTGTTCGTCGATTCGACGAAGGGTAACCGTCCAGGGTTGCATGAAGGTTCTTCCGGCGCGTCTTCGGTGTTGAATCTTAATTGGAATCTTATGGGCATGTGATTCGATAAAGATGCCTCACCGGACACGTGCCAAATTTCAACGATGTTTTGTACAAGAGGAGAAGAAAGGTAAAGTCTAAATCTTCCTCTCTTAAAAAGTTTCTAAACTTGGGTTTATTTCCCTTATTTAGTACAACTAAATTATTGCTGTTCAGGTATTTTAATAAAGACTCACCTTTTTTATTTATATCTCGGCTGCCCCAAATTTCGTTGTGAGCCTTGACTGGACGAGTTCCTTTACTGGTTGAGGTGGTGTTTAGGCATCTCCAGCAAATTACGCCGATGGGCCGTTTAGTCTTTCTAAAAGGACCGCAACCAGATCTTTGGTAATGAAACTAGAATGGGAGAGAATTTTAATCTTTCACAACTAATAGAGCTGCCCTTGGTCTAAAATTTCCTCGGGCGAAGATAAGCTCTCTGGTGTCGCTGTATAAATCAAATATCTTACCATCTGTTGCCCATGGCTCCTGGATTTAACATAGAGCGATATTCCCTTTGTAATATCTTTGGTTGTAGGTGTCCGAGGCACCTATAGCGCGGTGCAGGTTGGCCTGTAGCACGTTTTGTAGGGTCATCGCTTCCTGCCATGCTCAGGGTTTCGTACCCTATAAGGCTTGTTATCGCCTCTTTTGCGTACGATGAACTGTTGTAAGAGACCTTCGTGTCTATCTCTCGGACCATTGTTTCACTGTCCGTGTTTCTGCCTTTCTCGCGCCCGTTCCGCAGCTAGCTTCGGTCTAAACCGGTGCTTTCTGATGGTTGCGTTGCTCGTTTGACGCTACTTTCGTCGGCAGTGTGTCATTCTTCTTTTCTTGGCTACTGGCGGCAATACTAATACTAGCCATTGGTTGCGACGTGCTTGCGGTTGTTACTTGTGACGACTTGCTCGTTGTAGCAGTGCCACTTTTTTGGAGCCTGATTTTCAGACTTATCGTATCACTTGAGAAATATCTTGATTTGTCCAAATCGAAAAGAGACCATCCTTCTGAGCTCCGCAAGACTACGCATCGTACTCTCGTTTATCGCAAAGACCATGTGGGGGACGTCTTTCTCGTCGGATAATTGCAGAACTCTCCACGTTCTTATATTCAGGTCTTTGTTCTAACCGTCTAGCATCGCCAGTATCCTCTCATTTGCGACCCCGGTACTCGGCGGGAAGAAGGCTCATGTGGCTTCGGAAAGTCTTCCTCCCCCACAAGGATTACTTCCAACGCACATTTCTCTTTCAGTCTGAGGAAGTTGGTTTTCATCCACTCTGAAGTGGTGATGTCCGCACATACTAACATGAGCCACCCGGCTTTGAAAGTTGTCCCGCGAAAAGCTGGTTATGCATCCCCAACGCGCGTGATTTTCATAATTCTCTCTTGTATCTGAACCATTTGTTCATTGGTGATAGGACTACGATCGCCCGGTATCCGAAATTCGCAAACTAGCGGTTTAAAACTCCCTTTTTAGCCTTGCATCCTTCAGCGTTTGCTTTTCCACCCTATTCCATTTATTAGTTTTGAAACATAGTTTGTAACTGTAACATACCCCGAAAGGTCCTTCCGCCTGAGAAGTGATATCTGGTAACCAGATGATGTAGGGAAAGATCAATAGTCCCCTATTGGCACTATCGCCCGCGCTGGTGAGGGGTTAGTCCCTCTCAAAAATCGTTGCATCTCACGTATGAAAAGTCTCCATCAGGGTTAATCCACCAATTTAAATTATAAATCCCTATGACCGAAGATCGCAAGATCGTTGAGCCTATCCGGCCAGGTTAACAGTCGGGGTGTCCAGCCATACCGGCATGATTTTTCGCCTCTACCAATCAAAGCTCAATTAGGTACAACTTATCTCACAACAAGAATTGATGGTTTTTATTCAATATAAATAAAAAAGGTTTGTAAAAGTGTTATAATTCATTAAAATACCATGAATACAAGTCAATCAAAAAGGAAATTTGTAATTATTTATACCCATTTTCATTTTCTTCTAATATTTTATTCAACCACATTTACCCCTCTTTAAGTTTTACCTATCTGATCTTTTTTTTTAAATATTCATCATAACTAAACATCCCATAGCAATTTTGTCTGATATGAGGGTTTTTCTTCCAAATTTTGCCAAAAAGAGGGAGATCGACTATATATATTGATCGATCCTCCTATCAATATATATAGTCGATCTGATGGCTAGTTGACTTCGTTGCTATTGTTCTTTGATATTATGGAGGAATAGTATTAATCGAAATATTAAGGTATACGCGGTTTGCAAAGGTGTGGTCGGTTACTCTCTTTCAACAATAAATTATATTACAGTGCTTTGCAATTGTTATGGCCTGGTGAACATCGCGCATTCTTACATTGGCTTCAACCAGGAAGTGGCCCCTCGGAATTTTCGGACATCCAAAAAATTGATGCGTGCGTCTTCTATATATCATTAGCAATGTGATCAATTTGGTTCTCCGTTTGTTAATCTTGATACCACCATGTCCCTTTATGGATATCGAGGTGATACCGGTAGTAGTATGTGGTATCCAAAAATACTGTTAAAAATGTTGTAGTTGTCAATTTAAAATCGAACCTTGGTAGTCGCTAAGAAGTGTGTCCAGGAGCTGGTAGAAGCAGTCCTAAGCAATGTCATCTCACTTCTTCATCGCAGCGTGAGAGCAAATAAGGCTTATATTGGCAATTGTGGCAATTGTGGCATTTATACGCATTGTAACAATACATTTGCTAATGTTTTCAATTCATGCGACTTCTTGCTATCCTTATAACAAATACACATCCGAAAAGTCCTTATTTCTGCTCAACAAAACACGGACCTAGTAAATGTAACAGTTTTTCTTCCCGGCCCACCCAATCGTATTTCTTGGATTTCAGTAATGTCTTCTTAGTAGCAGCTTAACGCTTTCGCTAGTTCTCACATTTCAGGTGTAGATACGAACGTCGTGTTTTACATTTAACATGATCGTGTAATCAGTCCTTTCCATGGCTTTTGGTCGCATCGTAACAATAGGTGTTTTCCGTGATTGAATTGTGAACCCCTACCAGAACCAAAAACCTGTAGGGCTAATCAAATCTAATACCTAGATAGGCCCGTCCATCAGTATCCACTACGGAATTGAGCGATGCGGTTTGTCTTTGTTACATAACACACGCAAATTTTGTATGTCCCATTGTCCAAATATGTCAGACTTGCTTATATAAGTTTTTTACCTCGTAGATGCCACAGTAAATTCAATCTTAGGAATTCTACCTCTGCCGTTTGGGGAGGATTTTTTAATGATGACTTTACCCCTAGTTAGTTTTGTTCGAAAATGCTAGCGAGCAACCAGCGAGTTCTATCAAAATTAGTTGCCAAAGCTCATTGCCGTGTTTACAGCGATCGTTTAAAAAAATCGTATTTTAATTTCGATAGGAAAGGAGGTTAATTGGAGGGTAAAAGAAGGATTTAGGACGAGATAGAAGGTTCGGAGGTTTTTGAACTTTTTGATTAAAAAAGAAGGATCATCCTCCCAGAAGGAGGATAGATGGGATGGTTAGTCATAACCCATCTTAGGTTTTTACGAAAGACAACTCGACCACGCCCAATTTCACTCCCACTTTTTTGATTTATCTATAAATGGAGAACGGCTGCATCAATTTGGCAATTTTTTTTTGGAATTTTCGTCATAACCCAACTTAGGTTTTTACGAAAGAAAAAAATCGAAATATCGAACAAGGTATTATCTGACTTAGGCAAGAGAGCTCCCAACCGTCCGATGCACTACGGATTTAATCAAGAGTTGCGACGCGAAAAATAATATGATTGCGATGTTTTGAGAGAATCAGTTCGAACAAACGTTCCACTTTTGAATCGACAACAACAATATGCTTACGACACTCTTATGAAAGGAAAAAAACTTTTTTGATCGAATTGTTTTGGCAACGATAAGCTCGTTGCATATACATTGTTGGAAGACGATCGAACCGCTCATTCAGCACTTAAGTTGCCCTTGAATATGCAAATCAATGAAAATCTAACGTGCAATATTTCCAACAACAGTGCGATTCCCAAAGTTTTGCAGCAAAGCAAACTGATCGTTTACGATTTTCATTTAGTGGATTCGTACCTAAATTTGAAACCCATGAAGTGGTTCGACTCTATGTGTCAACACATCGAAGAATTCTACCATAAATAACAAAATGTAAGTTCAATTATTGTTTTTATGATTGATTTTATCATTAACCCTCTTATCTTTGTAGGAAATGCTTCTACGATCAGCCTTGGATACATATAAACACGACCCGGAGTGAAACAACAACAAAAATGCATAATTAAGGGTTCACTTCCGTATGTAAACAAGCGTTGCCTTGAATGTCTCACAAGAAATACCTGCACGATTGATAAGGAACAGGAATAGGAACACCATCGAAATATTTCCAGCGATAGAAGTATGCCACTTTTACGACGCCAAATGATAAGCTACCTGAAATGATGCTTGCAGATGTTGAGTGAATCTATACTGATAAGAGTAACCACTGTCGTCGATGTGTCTGGACTCAGAAAACGCAGAGGTTGCCAGGCCTCCGGCTATAAGGAGCCCATCTGGAAGTGACTTCACAGTTGCGAAGCTCCACCGGAAGCTATATTCTGGTACCACGGGTAACAGGAGCCCATGAGTCACAATGCTCTTGAAATAGCATGCATATACCCATTTTGCACTGTGGCAAATACATCTAGGAATGATTCGGACAGCATATGGACATAAATTACATATCAGCTTACATTTTAAAATTCGTGAAATTAATGATATTCTTATTATCGCAATCAATTTGGCAACAGAACAACCCGGTTTAGCGCTGGATGATTAATCAAAAGAAGTAGAGGTTCAAACACCCAATTACCGGACAACTCAACGCATATCTGCTACTAATAGTAAAGTGATTTTTTTTATATTCTTAGTTACTTGGCTTTATTTAAATCAGTTCTACAAATTATTGTATTTCATAATGCTCAACATTTATTTAAAAAAATTCAAAAAAAAAAATAAATACACGTTTGTTGCATTTACGAGCAACTACCTTCAGAATCTGTCAACAAACGAGATTATGAAAACGAAAGCAGGAATTCCAATAAAAATTCAACGTGGCATTTATTTGTCTTCTTCGATTAGTTTTATATATTTTACCTACAATTATACGTACTTTTAGTTTTATTTTAGTTCAATTTTAGTTTCAGATATAAATTAATTATTTTAGTTTTAGATATAGATTAATAAATTGACTGTCACCTGGTAACCTCAATGCAAAAATGGACAAGAAAAATCCATGAGGTATAATTTAATGTAATGTATGCTTAACGTGAACACCTAGCCTTTACGGCTCTTATTTCACGGTGGGCCTCCCCACAATATCAGAGCCAATGAAAAGCGTTGGCCAGCGCCCCAGGACAGTACAAGTACTTCCCTGGTGCAAATTGGTTGTCATGTTAAGGCATGACTACCAGTGTTGTCATTTTAGCATTTTTTATGCTAAATTTAGCATATTTGGACCGTCAATTGCATAAAAGTGTAAATAAAATATGCTATATGCAATTTAGCATATTTTCTACATTCAACATAAAAACTCATGTTTCTATTATTATTCGCTACAATTACGAACGCATCCATTAAAGTTTTCTTTTTTTGCCATTATTGAAAATGTAACAATGCCAATTTGGCGTATCAAATGTCAAGCCTCATAGGAAAACGTTCAGTTCACTTTCAAATGTCAACTGCCCGTGA
The DNA here is from genome assembly GCA_932526625.1 of Rhingia campestris. Classification (NCBI taxonomy): domain Eukaryota; kingdom Metazoa; phylum Arthropoda; class Insecta; order Diptera; family Syrphidae; genus Rhingia; species Rhingia campestris. The sequence goes on along the minus strand of OW052186.1, from coordinate 31,664,185 downwards.
ATTGCTGCTCAATTTTGTTTGAAAATGCAATGAATGAAAATCCTTATCATGAATTGGCATCTTTCGCAGTTTCTTTGATGGTTTTACCATTTTCAAATGCAGAAGTGGAATGAATGAATGTTATGAATGTTATGAATTTTATAAAATGCAAGCTTCGAAATAGAATGAAATCAAACATTCTTAATAGTATTTTATACATAAGAGAAGGGTTAAGATTAGAGGATAAATGTTGCATGTCCTACGAAATACCGAAAGATTTCAGTAATAAAATAAAAGACTCGGCAAAATATCAGGACGCTGACGAAGACGGGGAAAATGATGAACTAAGTTCTGAAATTGATGAGCTTTCTAGTAATTTAATGTAATTTTCATTACTAAAGACTGAATTTTTGTTAATTTCTTAATTAGAAGTCATTTTGTGTTTATGTTTATGTTTTTAACTTTCTCTTACAAAGAGAAAGATATTGTTTTCGTGAAAATTTTCGACCTCGAGGTTTTGATTGATTCTAACATAACGATAGCGGAACCCAAAAAAGGGGTTTCTGGAATTCCGTCCGTCTGTCCGTAATGGTCTCCCCAGCCTAAACGGCTTTACCGATTTTCTTCAAATTTCGTGCCCAAGTTTCTTTTGGTCATAATTCTAGGTCATTTTTTTTTGTTTGCTTTTAGCCATGTTTTTAACGTTACTTGCCATATAAAAATTACACATAACCTCGTTTTTCTCAAAAACGGCTCTAACGATTTTGATAAAACTATAAAACGATTTTATTTACTATTAGCATATTAGTTCCAACAAAACTGCATACCCAGTTTTTTTTCGAGAAAATCCATATAACGGATATTGTCATTCAGGCCATATAAAGAAAATTGTTTATTTCTCGCAAACTACTATGTCAAATTGAATGAAACTTAATATTTATACTACTATTATAGTTTTAAACAATTCCACATAATTAGTTGTAGCCTAACTATCACTAAACGGAATTTTCAGTTATGGCCAATAACGAAAAATAATTATTATTCACATAGACACCGATTCCTTCAAATTTCGGAGTAAACGTTCGTATTATCACATTTCGAAATTATTTGTATCATTTTAAGCATTATTAATCAAAATGCGTACTATTTGATCTAAAGCCTAACTCGCTGCGAAAGAAAAAGTTGCGTACGACCCAGTCGTGCACCCACCACTCGTTTCTTATATTTTTGTTCAACCTAATTTATATTTTGTGCAATAAAGCTGTTATTGTCAAACTTTGGCATATTTTGTTTTACTCCCCCGTATAGTTTAGCATATTTTTTTTTTAATCTGGCATATTATTTTAGAAAATTTCTGGCAACACTGATGACTACCCTCCTTTGCTGCGGAGCGAGACCTATCTAACGCCTCTTGTACTCTAAGGGTCTTAGAATGTTAACAGACACCCTGGAGTACCAACTGTTCCCGCGACTTTGGGATAACCACAACCACCAGATACTCCCACAAGGGGGCCTACCTCTCTAACAGGCTGAGTCAAGCAGACTGGTGTCAGAACGACATCAGAAAACCTGACGTGACTCATGGGCTCCTGTTACCCGTGGTACCAGAATATAGCTTCCGGTGGAGCTTCGCAACTGTGAAGTCACTTCCAGATGGGCTCCTTATAGCCGGAGTCCTGGCAACCTCTGCGTTTTCTGAGTCCAGACACTAGCCGAAGCAGGAGGGCAGTGAATGGACTGATGAAAACATCCTGAAAAGAGAGAAGAAAAATAAGAAATAGCTGAAAAGAAGGAAAGAAATATAGTAAAGCTGAAAAGAAAATAGTAAAAGAAAACAGGGGAAACAAGAAAATAGTAGCAGGAAATATAGGAAGGAGCGAAAAACAACTAAAAACAACTATCAACTAATCAAGCTAACCTACTAATTCCTGGCGTAGTCGAAAGACTCCGCCAGAGAATATTGCAAAGTTTTTAGTCGTTTCCCTTGTAGAAAGGACCCGACCGAAACCCCATACTCACCGATGCGATCTACGCCCATTGCTGGGAGGTCCCTTAGATGGGAGTACCGTGGGCATTCGGTTAAGACGTGTAACCAATCCTCTCTTCTCGCTCCACATCCGCATTCCGCTGTTTCAGACAGGGTCCTTTTACGCAAAAATGCATTTAAAGAGCCATTTCCAGTCAGTAGAAAGCCCATGTGAAGAGAGAGTCCCAGATTAATCCTATCGCTAGCCAACCTTACGTCAGGAAGGAACTCAAAAGTTACCCTACCCTTTTCACAATTGTTCCATCTCGATTGCCATCGAGTGAAGACGCAATCATTCAACTCCCATTTCCTACGTAGTGGATCCATGGCCGAGAAGTTAAGACACTCCTCCAAGTCAGTGCTAGAAAACTGCTGTTGCCTTTTCAACTTGTAGGCTATCCCACGACGGATAATCTCCAAGTCGAGAGGCGGAGCACCCGCCAATACCTGTAGCGCCTCAGTAGACACGGTACGACATGCCGGAAGGGAACCGAGGGGCATTATTCTCTGAGCAGAGAGAATTTTGTTTCTTCCTGACACTGACTTGACCGTATCGTACCATACCGGTGCACCAAAAGTTGCGCAAGCAACAAATAGTCCACCGTATACAATACGTACGGCTCGTCTAGTCAGGCCCCAGTCAGTCCTCAGTACACGCCTCACCGTAGGAACCAAGGAGGTTAATTTTGCTCTCACCTCATCCAGATGAGGGTGAAATTTCATCCTTTCGCCGATGGTTATGCCCAAGTATTTGACCTTAGTCAAATACCTGAGACTGGTCCCACCGACGGTGATATATGGTGGTCGATTGACTGACAATTTTCCTTTCAGGAGCATCATTGATGTCTTTTCTACTGCTAATTCTACTCCAACACTGCATCCCTATGCGCGCACTTTTTCCATGACCTCGTTGCCTTTAGATTCCAGTCCCCGGCGGGAACTATCCTCAATAAGGACAAGAAGATCATCGGCAAAAGCACTTGTTACGTGGCCAGGTGCATGCAATTTCGGCAGCACCGAGAGAATCCTCCATAAACGTACCTGAAAAAAAAAATTGCATACGATAATTGTTTGCAATAACCTTGAATGTGTACATACCTGTTGAAAATGTAAACAAACATTTGCCTGCTGTGGTATGTGCTTGAAATTTCCATCCCTGATACACACACAGCAGGCAAAACACTTCCCTCCTATGTCCAATGTAGTAATCCTTCCTGTAAATAACAATTAATGATTTAATATCCAGTAGATAATTAATAATAATCAAAATAACTTGCCTTGTCCACAATTCCTCCTTTTCGTACGTCCACCTTGTCATATATAATTGTTTTGACGTTTGAAAGAAATGTGCTTACCTGTCATGTATGTCAACTTACGCACTAATAAAGCATTATGTAGGTGGTGGTATTAGGTAAATTTCTAATTATGATTGCAATCGAGTGAAGACGCAATCATTCAACTCCCATTTCCTACGTAGTGGATCCATGGCCGAGAAGTTAAGACACTCCTCCCTGTTAGTGCTAGACAACTGCTATTGCCTTTTCAACTGTAGGCTATCCCACGACGGATAATCTCCAAGTTGAGAGGCGGAGCACCCGCCAATACCTGTAGCGCCTCAGTAGACACGGTACGACATGCCGGAAGGGAACCGAGGAGCATTATTCTCTGAGCAGAGAGAATTTTGTTTCTTCCTGACACTGACTTGACCGTATCGTACCATACCGGTGCACCAAAAGTTGCGCAAGCAACAAATAGTCCACCGTATACAATACGTACGGCTCGTCTAGTCAGGCCCCAGTCAGTCCTCAGTACACGCCTCACCGTAGGAACCAAGGAGGTTAATTTTGCTCTCACCTCATCCAGATGAGGGTGAAAGTTCATCCTTTCGCCGATGGTTATGCCCAAGTATTTGACGTTAGTCAAATACCTGAGAATGGTCCCACCGACGGTGATATATGGTGGATTGGTGGTCGATTGACCGACAATTTTCCTTTCAGGAGCATCATTGATTTCTTTTCTACTGCTAATTCTACTCCAACACTACATCCCCATGCGCGCACTTTTTCCATGACCTCGTTGCCTTTAGATTCCAGTCCCCGGCGGGAACTATCCTCAATAAGGACAAGAAGATCATCGGCAAAAGCACTTGTTACGTGGCCAGGTGCATGCAATTTCGGCAGCACCGAGAGAATCCTCCATAAACGTACCTGAAAAAAAAATTGCAAAATTGAATGTGTACATACTTGTTGAAAATTTAAACAAACATTTGCCTGCTGTGGTATGTGCTTGAAATTTCCATCCCTAATACACACACAGCAGGCAAAACACTTCCCTCCTATGTCCAATGTAGTAATCCTTCCTGTAAATAACAATTAATGATTTAATATCCATTAGGTAATTAATAATAATCAAAATAACTTACCTTGTCCACAATTCCTCCTTTTCGTACGTCCACCTTGTCAAATATAATTGTTTTGACGTTTGAAAGAAATATGCTTACCTGTCATGTATGTCAACTTACGTACTAATAAAGCTTTATGTAGGTGGTGGTATTAGGTAAATTTCTAATTATGATAAGGTAGATCAGGGTAGATGGTATAAAGCTTTAATAGGTTAGGTAAAAATATTAGATAGGTGCAATAATAGGATAAGAATAATAGTATAGTTTTAGTATTTAAGATAAACTGACGACTCAAGACGACAATTAGTAAAATAACAACAAATGACTCAAACGAACGGGCAAAAATCAAAGATTTAATTAAATGATAGGAGTCAGAAGGAAAATGATAGGATGCATTAAATGATTTATTAATAAAATGAGACATCTTACAAAAAAGTGAAAGGAGTCTGTGCAAAGGTATATGGTTAGACAAAGGAAGGGGAAAACCACACAAAGAAGCATTCGTGAGAAACCCCACTCAATCATTTACTGATTAATACATTGTACACTGAGTTGAGAATTTGTTGTGCGGAAAATTGAATTCGTTATAAAATTCAAAATTTACTACACCATTCTGGTGAAGCAGTTTTTTTACGTTTCTGAGTAAGTTTTGAAACAATAAAAAAAAAAAATATTGTTGTGAAACTAATTGTGGATTTAATTTAGATTTTATCATTCTGAGAGTTGGTGGGTGAAATAGGAGACAAAGCGAGTTACGCCAGGCTTTGCCCCATATGAAGGTAGTAACATTTTTTTTACTTTCACTTGCAAGGTGATAATTTTATAAAATCCTTTTGAAATAGGCTTTGTGGACAAATTGAACTGCTTCCTGCTCGTGGAAATTGTGCGTCTCCACACTAAAATCCCTGGGTGCGTCGACTGTTAGTCGTGAGCGTTGGTTCCGTTGGACCGAGCCGTTGCTTCAAGCGGACAAACGGTTTCCAAGAAACGGAAAACTGGACACCAACGGATTTCTTAGACCACCAGGATATATTAAACCATCCAACAAAAAGACAAAAAGTGAATCAGAAAGACATAAAGTGAATATAACAAAATAAGACAGTTACAAATACGAAACATATAAAGTGCATAAGTGTGTCCCAAGGCGAAGAAGTGCTCTTTGGATCCTCTACAATTCAGCAGCCTCTTTATAATCGAGGCGGCCCGTAGTGGCCTATTCAATAAAAGCAGCAGTTGCAGCAAAAATTAAATCGTGTATAAATAGTGTGCCAGTAGATTTTAAATTATTTTAGCTTTGTTTTTTTTTATTGAATTAGTTAGTTTTAAGTAAGGTTAGGAATTTTTTTTTTCATATATTACTGTGCTAAGCATTTTGCTTTTGTGCGCGTATAAGCCGAATTGGCATTGTTTCAGCGTGTCACCTCTACGTGCTGCTGGCAGGACTTCGGGGGACGGTAATTATCCACGTAAGTTTTAGTATTTTAAGTTTTTTTTTTTACCACATTTTCTTTCTTTTTATTCATAGTGTTTAGTGCTTTTTTGCGTTAGTTTTCTTTTGATTTTTTTTCTTTTCTTTTCATTAACTTTTATTAAATTTCTTTTCATTTTAGTTTTAAGTAAAATTAAGTTAGGGTATTATTTTTTTGATTAAATAAAAGGGCACGGTTTATGATGGAACTTTCGGTTTCCTTTACTTTTCTTTTTGGATGGATTTTATTTTGAAATGAGCGGTTGAATCTTTTAACGCGAACGGTGTGTGTGTTCTTGGGAAGGCCGTCCTTTTCAGATCGACAATGACATAACGTGACGTGACGACTCGTACGTATACGTAATTGCTTTGACTGGGGAGTAAACTCAGGGGCTATCACTCACAATACGGCCAGGGTGATAGCAATCGGTAGTGTCGTGGGATGGCCATCTCTTGCCATCAACAACAGGCATGTTTCGAAGGTCATAGCGAACCTTCCATTGGTGAGAGAGTGAAGCTGGGAACGAGAGTTGCGGATAGGGTACACGCGAATACAAGTATCGTTTAGACACGCGAAGTTTTCCCAGATTTCTCACCGATGGTGGCATCGGTCATGAGTAGTGCCTTTTCCTTTCTTATCTTCTTTTCTATCTTTAGAGGTCCGTCCGCAGTCAGCGTAACGTAGCTTCCTTTTCTCTTATTTGCTTTTTTTTTATATTTTTGGCACAAACAAAATGTTTGTCGAGCAGGTGGTGTGTGGTGAGCGGGCAAGAACTACCCCGTCCGACGAGCTTAGCTGAGCAACCACAAGCGTGCCATGCCCTCCTCACCTCCACTGAAGATGCCTCTGTGGCCCGACCCTGACTCACAACACACTACATTTGAACGGAGTATTGGCACCAATTGGTGAGCATAGATCCTGCAGCAGAGTGTCCATCATGAGGTTCCATATATATGGACCCCCGATTGATCGCTGTGGGCAGCCTCGCTCAACATTAAGATTAATGTTTTCGAGTGAGCCTGCTACCCGTGCTACTCTGTTAGAGAAATAACTCTTCCAGATAGCAATTTCCCTACACCCAACTTCTTCTAGCCTACGTCCAACACTAGACCATTCAAGATTGTCGAAAGCGCCCTTGAAGTCAACAAATATGCCGAGTACATATTTTGACCCAGAGTCGCTAACGCATCTTTTGACATGCATCCATGCATCTTCCACACTACGTTCTGGCGTGAAGCCAAACTGAAATGGACATGGTTCCGGTGAACTTTCCAACAATCTATTCACCATTATTCTCTCTAACACTTTTCCAAGTGCAGGGAGAAGACTGATGCCACGATAAGAGCGAGGGTCGGTCCTGTTTCTATCGCTAGATTTAAGAAGAATTAAAACCTTTGCACATTTCCATTCCGACGGGAAATAATTTTCGCTTATGCAGCTAGAAAATAGTGATACCAGGTAATCCGGTACCGCTGACCATATGGATTTAACCATTTCACCAGTTATCCCATCAAAACCTGGTGACTTTTTCGACCTAAGCCTAGCCACTGCACAATCTGTCTCGCCTAACTCTACAAGCCCGCCAGCCGACGGAGTAGTAGGATGCTCAATCCTGGGGAAGAAATTCTTCATTAGGGCTGTTACAGACTCTTTCCACGAGGTGAGAACAATACCTTCATGGCAGATTGAGCCAATCTGGGTATTCTTTCTGCCACGACAAACACGAAAGAGTCGACCCCATGGATCGTCCCTATGGCTATCAGCGAAGGAACGCCATTCTTCTTCTTTTTTCCGGACAAGCATACTCTTGTATTCAGCCATTCCATGCCTGTAGGCACTTCGAAGCTGATTCAAGTCTGCCAGTCCGGCATTCCTAGCTCTCTGGAAAGATTTCCTATATTTCCTAACTTCCCTACGCTTCTGACTTAGCTCAGGAGTCCACCACTTAACTCCTCTTCGATTCACCTTTTGGTGTTTCTGAAGGAGGCGGTTATTGACTTCCCAAACGCAGTCATTTAAATTTTGTATTCTATCATCAATGCTAAGTTGTTGGAATAATTCCAGCGGCATTGACGTACGCTGTATGTTCCCGATATAATGCCCAATCGACATTATTCAGGATCCAGCGTTTATCGCATGGATTTATTGGGTCGTCCTGAGTGTTGCTGACCCGAGAAAACTCAACTTGAATCAAGCTATGGTCACTCGTGCCCTCTCCACCCCTGACAAGCCAACGAAAGTTGTAGCGGTTACATGCTGCTGGATTCGCGAGAGTAACATCAATGTCACTTCGCCCCCTAGATGAAGAGAAGGTATACCAGTCACTTGGCTCGTTAAGAGTGTTGATGCAATTCTGGGTCATCCATTCACTAAGCAGTATCCCCCGGCGGATTTTACGAGACTCAGATGTTTGCCCCCTCATCTTGCTAAACCACACAGGAGAGACCGCATTAGCGTCCAGACCAAAAATTGCAGCCTCACTCCCAACGATCTCAAGCACCCGGTCCAAATATTCTAAATAAGGCTCTATGTCCTCAGAGTACTTACAATAGATACTACACATAATTAATCTACCATAAGTTCCTTCAACATTTACGCATAAACCCCATTCGCTCTCATCTAATAAGGACATTTGATACAATATACTTTGACAAATGTGTCAATTCATTGGCTGTCTGGGCAGGGTTGTTAACACTCCCCCCCGGTATGGCCGCTAGGAACTGTGGGCTTTAGCGCATTCATACTGCTGACATCAAGGACAGCCAGTCTTACAGCCGGTCGCTCATAAACACCTGAGCTAGTTAATACGCACTTCGTACCTGCCCATCCTTAGAACGCCTCGTCCCGCTTGATGACCCAAGTAAAAAATGGTTCGGGGTTAGGGGGTCTTCAATTACATCACTGATCGGAAGATATGTTAGAGGGCGCGAGTTGATAATGTTTTCGACTTCAATTAACGTGCTTCGGAGAAGTTCGTCGGAGGGGTTTCGAGTGAGCATTATTTGTGACAAGGTTATCTTAACAGACCTGACTAACCTCTCCCAGCTTCCTCCCATGTGCGGAGATCCGGGGGGAATGAATTCCCATTTAGTTGAGATTGATGTAAATGTATCCATGAGCTTTTCTTTATCGATGTTCTGATAAGCTTCGTTCAGCTCACGCTCTGCACCATGAAAGTTGGTGCCGTTATCGCAATGTATCTCTAGAGGTGTCCCCCGCCTTGATATAAAGTTGCGAAGGGCCAGGATGCACGAGTCTGTCGATAAAGAGTGTGCAACCTCAATGTGGATTGTGCGAGTAGTGAGACAGGTCAGCAAAACCCCCAGCGAGGCCAACCTGGCGGACGGAAGTTGGGCCATAATTGGAGCTACTGGTAGTGCTCTAAAGTTTTTGCATACTTGGCACGATCGGCGGATGGAGTTATAGACGGGTCTTAAGTTAGAAATGTGAAAACGTTGGCGAATTTCGTTTATTGCAGTTTCATGGTTGATGTGATTGTACCGAAGATGGTAGCCGAGAATTAAAATTCTAGTGATTTGATGTTGTCCAGAAAGTATAATAGGGCGCTTTAAGTTATCACTCGCATCCTTTGAGAATTCGATTCTTCCCTTAACACGTACTAATCGATTTTCGTCTAAATAGGGACAAAGTTTGTAAATTGAACTTAATTTACTCACCACTCGATTTCTCGATAAAATCTCAATTTCATCACGGTAAGCACTGAACCGTGCTTCTTTCAGAAGTATCATTTCTCCCAGCAATTCCATCTGCGTTAGAGGTCCTGAGGCACTCGCCGCTTTCTTCCTCGCTTGTAGATCTTCAGGTGATATAACATCATATACGTCTTTCTTGAGCTGAACCCTTGCTTGCCACTTGCCAACACATCGAACTTAAAACGCACTGCAACGAAGCAATCGTTTCCAATAGGAAAACCGTTTTATAGCGAATAGACCTCCTTGACACTCCACATGCACGCTTATATACTGGCTTCTCAGTTCTTCTTGAGTGGTACTTGTTGATTGCTTCTCAACTGGCCACGCTTCCGGATCCCAAAGCAAAAAAGCAGGCCCGTTGAGCCATCGACTGGATGAGTAGAACTCTGGATTCTTACTCCATTTAGCAGCGTCATCTGCAACGTTCTCACTTACTCGTAATGCTACGAATTGCTTGTAACGACGGTGGTCCGAACGCAGCCAGGACAAAACATTTTTGGAGTCAGACCAGAATACTTTGCTAGTAAACGAGATAGAATGAGATTGAATGATCGATCTGGACAGGCGGGCACCAAGAGTTGCTGCTTGAAGTTCTAGCCTTGGGATCGAAAGGCTTTTTAAAGGAAATACTCGAGTTTTCGCTCCAATCAAAGAAACCTCGGTTGAAGTACTATTTGAACATCGAATATATGCTGCAGCTGCATAGCCATTCTCGCTTGCATCAACGAAAATGTGAAGCTGCATTTCAAGCCAATTTTCAAACTTCGTTGTCATGTAGCACCTTGGTAGTTGAATGGTTTCTATTTGCGGCAAAAAACGAGTCCAGATTAGCCATTTCTTGTATTGATCGTTTTGGATTTCATCATCCCATCCTACACCCGATCTCCAGAATTCTTGTAAAAGGACCTACAAATACATAAGGAAATTGGCTATCAAACCCAGGGGGTCAAATATAGTCATCAAGACTATATTTGACCCCCTCTTTCGCGGTGTTGGGATTGGATAAAACCTACCTTGAGGAGCATATCATCGAGGTTGAAGATGAAAAAATGCCCATCAAGCAAAGGCATTATCCAATCTCACCTGCGATACAGAAGCTCTTATATGACGAGTTGGATCGGATGATTTCCTTGGGAGTCATTGAGGAGAGCAATAGCGCCTGGAGTTCTCCAGTTGTACTGGTCCGAAAACCTGGCAAAAACCGTTTGTGTCTGGACTCGAGAAAAGTAAACTCTGTAACGAAAAAGGATGCTTATCCCCTTCCGCACATAGAGGGACTACTGAGTCGGCTCCAAAACACTAAGTTTATATCAGGCATCGACCTTAAGGACGCGTTCTGGCAGATCCCTCTGGAGGCCAAATCAAGAGAGAAGACGGCTTTCACAGTCCCTGGACGACCGTTGTACCAGTACACGGTGATGCCGTTCGGCTTGTGCAACGCCGCCCAGAGAATGTGTAGGCTTATGGACAAAGTCATACCCGCTCGTTTGAGAGAGTATGTCTTTGTCTATCTCGATGACCTCTTGGTTTGCTCTCCAGATTTTGATTCACATATCAGAGCGTTAGAAGAAGTGGCTAGGTGTCTCCGACAAGCGGTTCTTACAATAAATGTTGAAAAAAGCAAATTTTGTTACAGATAAATTAAGTATCTGGGGTATATCGTCGGCGATGGATGCCTACGAACTGACTCAGACAAGGTATCGGCGGTCGAGAACTTCCCGATCCCAAAAACTCCAAAACAACTTCGTCGATTCTTAGGAATGACAGGGTGGTACCGGCGTTTCATTCCAAATTACGCAACAATGTCCGCCCCAATGACTGACTGCCTTAAGAAAAACAAGACTTTTGAAATGACAGACGATGTGCTTAACGCGTTTGAAAAACTTAAGGCGACTTTGGTGTCCGCACCCATACTCACGAATCCCGACTTCAAGAAACGCTTCTACATTCAATGCGATGCATCTTCCTCTGGGGTAGGAAGCGTACTCTTCCAGATGGATGGTGAAGAGAATGAGCGACCGATAGCATTTATGTCCCAGAAGCTGAATTCCGCACAGCGGAATTACAGCGTAACGGAACTTGAGTGCTATGCGGCCGTTCTTTCCGTTAAAAAGTTCAGAGCCTATGTTGAAGGACTGCCTTTCACTATCATCACAGATCATGCAAGTCTGAAGTGGTTGATGACCCAAAAGGATCTGTCTGGACGTTTGGCCAGATGGAGTCTTAAACTTCAGGGCTTCGACTTTATAATCGAGCATAGGAAAGGCACCCAAAACGTAGTCCCTGAAACTTTGTCACGTGTCCATATGAAAGAACTCCTTCCCGAGAGTGAGATGCTAAAAGTTGACCTTAACTCACCATACTTTTCCTCCGAGGAGTATGATGAGTTGAGAAAAACCGTAAAAGACCGACAAAACGAACTTCCAGACGTTTGCGTTTCTGACGGATTCGTATACAAACGCACTGACATACGAACTGGAGACTTGGTTCAAGAAGACAGAGCCTGGAAGCTCTGGGTCCCTAAAGAGTTGCGGGGAAGTTTAGTGGAAGCAGCTCATAGTCACCCGTCATCAGGACATGGTGGCATCCATAAAACCTTAGCAAAGCTAAGGCAGTAAGTAAGGCACTTCAGGCCAGGTATGGCTACCGAAGTCCAAAACTTCGTTAAAATCTGTGATATCTGTAAGTGCAATAAGCCCTTAAATGTGATATCTCGACCGCCGATGGGACAACAGACTATAACGGAGCGGCCTTTCCAACGACTTTATATCGACTTCCTAGTACCATACCCACGAACGAAAAACGGACATACACATATCTTCATAGTTTTAGACCACCTTAGTAAGTTTGTATTTTTAAAACCGATTAGAAAAGCAACGGCGTATTTAGAAGAAAGCGTATTCCATATCTTTGGTGTCCCAGAATATATCCATTCAGATAATGGAAAACAATTTGTATCTGAAATGTTCGCAAACCTTTTGCAAAAGTATGGAGTCAGGCATGTTCGCACCGCGTTCTACTCTCCTCAAGCAAATGCGTCAGAACGTGTGAACCGATCCGTGTTGTCTAAGATAAGGTCATACCTTAAAGAAGATCAACGGGATTGGGACAAACACGTGAGTGACGCAGCATTTTCTTTAAGGAGTGTAGTACACGATGCGATCAGGTTTGAACCATACTATGCGGTGTTTGGAGCACACATGATACAACACGCCGGATCTTATGAAATTCTTCGACGAATGGGAAACATCAATGATATGGATGCACAAATAATTGACAAGAACGACAAACTGGAGATCATCCGAAGCAAGATTCTTGATAACTTAGAGCTAGCACATGAAAAAGCGACGAAGGCTTATAATACTAGAAGTAGGAATGTGCAATATAAAGTAGGACAATTAGTATATAGACGATGCTTTAAGCAGAGTAATCTTATAGATAATTACAATGCGAAATTAGGACCAAAGTTCATCAAATCAATAGTTTTGAAAGTGATAGGTAATTCTATGTATGAACTTGGAAATCAGAACGGCGACAAAGCAGGGGTATATCACGCAAAAGATATACACGCATAGGGTAATTAATCTTGACGCACTCATGCTAGCCGTTGCTTACTGTGATATTAGGGTTAAGTATCTATGTTTGTATGGATGTATCTATTTATTTTCTAATTTATTAAATTTGTGTTCTTAGTAATTTTTAGGATTAAGTATTTGTTTTAGTAGCATAGTTATTTATTTACTTGTTATTTATTTTTCGGTTAAGTATTTACGTAGATAGTTTTTTTATACTAATCCCCTATTTAATAGTGACGTCATTAACACCCCAACACTTCTGTGATATCAGAAGAAGAATAACTAATTCATAACTAACTTATAACTAACCTATAACTAACTTATAACTAACACATAACTAACTTATAACTAACCTATAACTAACTCATAATAAAAACCAAAACAACAAGGAAAAACTCACGCAAAAACTTGTTAAAGTTGAGTCTTGCAAATCTCGAGACAATCGCCAAATCCAATAAGATCCCGGCTTGAATTCAGGGCGTGGGCCCTTGCCACACGATTGGAACATTGCAGGGTCGTGCCTCTTAAATGTATCCGCATACTTGAAACATCCACAAAGTTGCATGATGGTGGTGATGGTAGAATGAAACTACTTATCAATCACAATTGTACCTGGACCCTTTTTTTTACGAGGCCGGTAGCGTCACGACCACTCCGCGACCGTCGTCGAGCCTGTTACGTGGCCAGGTGCATGCAATTTCGGCAGCACCGAGAGAATCCTCCATAAACGTACCTGAAAAAAAAATTGCATACGATAATTGTTTGCAATAACCTTGAATGTGTACATACCTGTTGAAAATGTAAACAAACATTTGCCTGCTGTGGTATGTGCTTGAAATTTCCATCCCTGATACACACATAGCAGGCAAAACACTTCCCTCCTATGTCCAATGTAGTAATCCTTCCTGTAAATAACAATTAATGATTTAATATCCAGTAGATAATTAATAATAATCAAAATAACTTACCTTGTCCACAATTCCTCCTTTTCGTACGTCCACCTTGTCAAATATAATTGTTTTGACGTTTGAAAGAAATGTGCTTACCTGTCATGTATGTCAACTTACGTACTAATAAAGCTTTATGTAGGTGGTGGTATAAGGTAAATTTCTAATTATGATGAGGTAGATCAGGGTAGATGGTTTAAAGCTGTAATAGGTTAGGTAAAAATATTAGATAGGTGCAATAATAGGATAAGAATGATAGTATAGTTTTAGTATTTAAGATAAACTGACGACTCAAGACGACAATTAGTAAAATAACAACAAATGACTCAAACGAACGGGCAAAAATCAAAGATTTAATTAAATGATAGGAGTGAGAAGGAAAATGATAGGATGCATTAAATGATTTATTAATAAAATGAGACATCTTACAAAAAAGGGAAAGAAGGAGTCTGTGCAAAGGTATATGGTTAGACAAAGGAAGGGGAAAACCACACAAAGAAGCATTCGTGAGAAAGCCCACTCAATCATTTACTGATTAATAAATTGTACACTGAATTGAGAATTTGTTGTGCGGAAAATTGAATTCGTTATAAAATTCAAAATTTACTACACCATTCTGGTGAAGCAGGTTTTTTTACGTTCCTGAGTAAGTTTTGAAACAATAAAAAAAAAGAAAAATAATATTGTTGTGAAACTAATTGTGGATTTAATTTAGATTTTATCATTCTGAGAGTTGGTGGGTGAAATAGGAGACAAAGCGAGTTACGCCAGGCTTTGCCCCATATGAAGGTAGTAACATTTTTTTTACTCTCACTTGCAAGGTGATAATTTTATAAAATCCTTTTGACATAGGCTTTGTGGACAAATTGAACTGCTTCCTGCTCGTGGAAATTGTGCGTCTCCACACTAAAATCCCTGGGTGCGTCGACTGTTAGTCGTGAGCGTTGGTTCCGTTGGACCGAGCCGTTGCTTCAAGCGGACAAACGGTTTCCCAGAAACGGAAAACTGGACACCAACGGATTTCTTAGACCACCAGGATATATTAAACCATCCAACAAAAAGACAAAAAGTGAATCAGAAAGACATTAAGTGAATATAACAAAATAAGACAATTACAAATACGAAACATATAAAGTGCATAAGTGTGTCCCAAGGCGAAGAAGTGCTCTTTGGATCCTCTACAATTCAGCAGCAATTCAACAAAAGCAGCAGTTGCAGCAAAAATTAAATCGTGTATAAATAGTGTGCCAGTAGATTTTAAATTATTTTAGTTTTTTTTTTTATTGAATAAGTTAGTTTTAAGTAAGGTTAGGAATTATTTTTTTTATATATTACTGTGCTAAGCATTTTTCTTTTGTGCGCGTATAAGCCGAATTGGCATTGTTTCAGCGTCTCACCTCTACGTGCTGCCGGCAGGACTTCGGGGGACGGTAATTATCCACGTAAGTTTTAGTATTTTAAGTTTTTTTTACCACATTTTCTTTCTTTTTATTCATAGTGTTTAGTGCTTTTTTGCTTTAGTTTTCTTTTGATTTTTTTTCTTTTCTTTTCATTAACTTTTATTAAATTTCTTTTCATTTTAGTTTTAAGTTAAATTAAGTTAGGGTATTATTTTTTTGATTAAATAAAAGGGCACGGTTTATGATGGAACTTTCGGTTTCCTTTACTTTTCTTTTTGGATGGATTTTATTTTGAAATGAGCGGTTGAATCTTTTAACGCGAACGGTGTGTGTGTTCTTGGGAAGGCCGTCCTTTTCAGATCGACAATGACATAACGTGACGTGACGACTCGTACGTATACGTAATTGCTTTGACTGGGGAGTAAACTCAGGGGCTATCACTCACAATACGGCCAGGGTGATAGCAATCGGTAGTGTCGTGGGATGGCCATCTCTTGCCATCAACAACAGGCATGTTTCGAAGGTCATAGCGAACCTTCCATTGGTGAGAGAGTGAAGCTGGGAACGAGAGTTGCGGATAGGGTACACGCGAATACAAGTATCGTTTAGACACGCGAAGTTTTCCCAGATTTCTCACCGATGGTGGCATCGGTCATGAGTAGTGCCTTTTCCTTTCTTATCTTCTTTTCTATCTTTAGAGGTCCGTCCGCAGTCAGCGTAACGTAGCTTCCTTTTCTCTTATTTGCTTTTTTTTATATTTTTGGCACAAACAAAATGTTTGTCGAGCAGGTGGTGTGTGGTGAGCGGGCAAGAACTACCCCGTCCGACGAGCTTAGCTGAGCAACCACAAGCGTGCCATGCCCTCCTCACCTCCACTGAAGATGCCTCTGTGGCCCGACCCTGACTCACAACACACTACATTTGAACGGAGTATTGGCACCAATTGGTGAGCATAGATCCTGCAGCAGAGTGTCCATCATGAGGTTCCATATATATGGACCCCCGATTGATCCCTGTGGGCAGCCTCGCTCAACATTAAGATTAATGTTTTCGAGTGAGCCTGCTACCCGTGCTACTCTGTTAGAGAAATAACTCTTCCAGATAGCAATTTCCCTACACCCAACTTCTTCTAGCCTACGTCCAACACTAGACCATTCAAGATTGTCGAAAGCGCCCTTGAAGTCAACAAATATGCCGAGTACATATTTTGACCCAGAGTCGCTAACGCATCTTTTGACATGCATCCATGCATCTTCCACACTACGTTCTGGCGTGAAGCCAAACTGAAATGGACATGGTTCCGGTGAACTTTCCAACAATCTATTCACCATTATTCTCTCTAACACTTTTCCAAGTACAGGGAGAAGACTGATGCCACGATAAGAGCGAGGGTCGGTCCTGTTTCTATCGCTAGATTTAAGAAGAATTAAAACCTTTGCACATTTCCATTCCGACGGGAAATAATTTTCGCTTATGCAGCTAGAAAATAGTGATACCAGGTAATCCGGTACCGCTGACCATATGGATTTAACCATTTCACCAGTTATCCCATCAAAACCTGGTGACTTTTTCGACCTAAGCCTAGCCACTGCACAATCTGTCTCGCCTAACTCTACAAGCCCGCCAGCCGACGGAGTAGTAGGATGCTCAATCCTGGGGAAGAAATTCTTCATTAGGGCTGTTACAGACTCTTTCCACGAGGTGAGAACAATACCTTCATGGCAGATTGAGCCAATCTGGGTATTCTTTCTGCCACGACAAACACGAAAGAGTCGACCCCATGGATCGTCCCTATGGCTATCAGCGAAGGAACGCCATTCTTCTTCTTTTTTCCGGACAAGCATACTCTTGTATTCAGCCATTCCATGCCTGTAGGCACTTCGAAGCTGATTCAAGTCTGCCAGTACGGCATTCCTAGCTCTCTGGAAAGATTTCCTATATTTCCTAACTTCCCTACGCTTCTGACTTAGCTCAGGAGTCCACCACTTAACTCCTCTTCGATTCACCTTTTGGTGTTTCTGAAGGAGGCGGTTATTGACTTCCCAAACGCAGTCATTTAAATTTTGTATTCTATCATCAATGCTAAGTTGTTGGAATAATTCCAGCGGCATTGACGTACGCTGTATGTTCCCGATATAATGCCCAATCGACATTATTCAGGATCCAGCGTTTATCGCATGGATTTATTGGGTCGTCCTGAGTGTTGCTGACCCGAGAAAACTCAACTTGAATCAAGCTATGGTCACTCGTGCCCTCTCCACCCCTGACAAGCCAACGAAAGTTGTAGCGGTTACATGCTGCTGGATTCGCGAGAGTAACATCAATGTCACTTCGCCCCCTAGATGAAGAGAAGGTATACCAGTCACTTGGCTCGTTAAGAGTGTTGATGCAATTCTGGGTCATCCATTCACTAAGCAGTATCCCCCGGCGGATTTTACGAGACTCAGATGTTTGCCCCCTCATCTTGCTAAACCACACAGGAGAGACCGCATTAGCGTCCAGACCAAAAATTGCAGCCTCACTCCCAACGATCTCAAGCACCCGGTCCAAATATTCTAAATAAGGCTCTATGTCCTCAGAGTACTTACAATAGATACTACACATAATTAATCTACCATAAGTTCCCTCAACATTTACGCATAAACCCCATTCGCTCTCATCTAATAAGGACATTTGATACAATATACTTTGACAAATGTGTCAATTCATTGGCTGTCTGGGCAGGGTTGTTAACACTCCCCCCCGGTATGGCCGCTAGGAACTGTGGGCTTTACCGCATTCATACTGCTGACATCAAGGACAGCCAGTCTTACAGCCGGTCGCTCATATACACCTGAGCTAGTTAATACGCACTTCGTACCTGCCCATCCTTAGAACGCCTCGTCCCGCTTGATGACCCAAGTAAAAAATGGTTCGGGGTTAGGGGGTCTTCAATTACATCACTGATCGGAAGATATGTTAGAGGGCGCGAGTTGATAATGTTTTCGACTTCAATTAACGTGCTTCGGAGAAGTTCGTCGGAGGGGTTTCGAGTGAGCATTATTTGTGACAAGGTTATCTTAACAGACCTGACTAACCTCTCCCAGCTTCCTCCCATGTGCGGAGATCCGGGGGGAATGAATTCCCATTTAGTTGAGATTGATGTAAATGTATCCATGAGCTTTTCTTTATCGATGTTCTGATAAGCTTCGTTCAGCTCACGCTCTGCACCATGAAAGTTGGTGCCGTTATCGCAATGTATCTCTAGAGGTGTCCCCCGCCTTGATATGAAGTTGCGAAGGGCCAGGATGCACGAGTCTGTCGATAAAGAGTGTGCAACCTCAATGTGGATAGCGCGAGTAGTGAGACAGGTCAGCAAAACCCCCAGCGAGGCCAACCTGGCGGACGGAAGTTGGGCCATAATTGGAGCTACTGGTAGTGCTCTAAAGTTTTTGCATACTTGGCACGATCGGCGGATGGAATTATAGACGGGTCTTAAGTTAGAAATGTGAAAACGTTGGCGAATTTCGTTTATTGCAGTTTCATGGTTGATGTGATTGTACCGAAGATGGTAGCCGAGAATTAAAATTCTAGTGATTTGATGTTGTCCAGAAAGTATAATAGGGCGCTTTAAGTTATCACTCGCATCCTTTGAGAATTCGATTCTTCCCTTAACACGTACTAATCGATTTTCGTCTAAATAGGGACAAAGTTTGTAAATTGAACTTAATTTACTCACCACTCGATTTCTCGATAAAATCTCAATTTCATCACGGTAAGCACTGAACCGTGCTTCTTTCAGAAGTATCATTTCTCCCAGCAATTCCATCTGCGTTAGAGGTCCTGAGGCACTCGCCGCTTTCTTCCTCGCTTGTAGATCTTCAGGTGATATAACATCATATACGTCTTTCTTGAGCTGAACCCTTGCTTGCCACTTGCCAACACATCGAACTTAAAACGCACTGCAACGAAGCAATCGTTTCCAATAGGAAAACCGTTTTATAGCGAATAGACCTCCTTGACAGTCCACATGCACGCTTATATACTGGCTTCTCAGTTCTTCTTGAGTGGTACTTGTTGATTGCTTCTCAACTGGCCACGCTTCCGGATCCCAAAGCAAAAAAGCAGGCCCGTTGAGCCATCGACTGGATGAGTAGAACTCTGGATTCTTACTCCATTTAGCAGCGTCATCTGCAACGTTCTCACTTACTCGTAATGCTACGAATTGCTTGTAACGACGGTGGTCCGAACGCAGCCAGGACAAAACATTTTTGGAGTCAGACCAGAATACTTTGCTAGTAAACGAGATAGAATGAGATTGAATGATCGATCTGGACAGGCGGGCACCAAGAGTTGCTGCTTGAAGTTCTAGCCTTGGGATCGAAAGGCTTTTTAAAGGAGATACTCGAGTTTTCGCTCCAATCAAAGAAACCTCGGTTGAAGTACTATTTGAACATCGAATATATGCTGCAGCTGCATAGCCATTCTCGCTTGCATCAACGAAAATGTGAAGCTGCATTTCAAGCCAATTTTCAAACTTCGTTGTCATGTAGCACCTTGGTAGTTGAATGGTTTCTATTTGCGGCAAAAAACGAGTCCAGATTAGCCATTTCTTGTATTGATCGTTTTGGATTTCATCATCCCATCCTACACCCGATCTCCAGAATTCTTGTAAAAGGACCTACAAATACATAAGGAAATTGGCTATCAAACCCAGGGGGTCAAATATAGTCATCAAGACTATATTTGACCCCCTCTTTCGCGGTGTTGGGATTGGATAAAACCTACCTTGAGGAGCATATCATCGAGGTTGAAGATGAAAAAATGCCCATCAAGCAAAGGCATTATCCAATCTCACCTGCGATACAGAAGCTCTTATATGACGAGTTGGATCGGATGATTTCCTTGGGAGTCATTGAGGAGAGCAATAGCGCCTGGAGTTCTCCAGTTGTACTGGTCCGAAAACCTGGCAAAAACCGTTTGTGTCTGGACTCGAGAAAAGTAAACTCTGTAACGAAAAAGGATGCTTATCCCCTTCCGCACATAGAGGGACTACTGAGTAGGCTCCAAAACACTAAGTTTATATCAGGCATCGACCTTAAGGACGCGTTCTGGCAGATCCCTCTGGAGGCCAAATCAAGAGAGAAGACGGCTTTCACAGTCCCTGGACGACCGTTGTACCAGTACACGGTGATGCCGTTCGGCTTGTGCAACGCCGCCCAGAGAATGTGTAGGCTTATGGACAAAGTCATACCCGCTCGTTTGAGAGAGTATGTCTTTGTCTATCTCGATGACCTCTTGGTTTGCTCTCCAGATTTCGATTCACATTTCAGAGCGTTAGAAGAAGTGGCTAGGTGTCTCCGACAAGCGGTTCTTACAATAAATGTTGAAAAAAGCAAATTTTGTTACAGATAAATTAAGTATCTGGGGTATATCGTCGGCGATGGATGCCTACGAACTGACTCAGACAAGGTATCGGCGGTCGAGAACTTCCCGATCCCAAAAACTCCAAAACAACTTCGTCGATTCTTAGGAATGATAGGGTGGTACCGGCGTTTCATTCCAAATTACGCAACAATGTCCGCCCCAATGACTGACTGCCTTAAGAAAAACAAGACTTTTGAAATGACAGACGATGAGCTTAACGCGTTTGAAAAACTTAAGGCGACTTTGGTGTCCGCACCCATACTCACGAATCCCGACTTCAAGAAACGCTTCTACATTCAATGCGATGCATCTTCCTCTGGGGTAGGAAGCGTACTCTTCCAGATGGATGGTGAAGAGAATGAGCGACCGATAGCATTTATGTCCCAGAAGCTGAATTCCGCACAGCGGAATTACAGCGTAACGGAACTTGAGTGCTATGCGGCCGTTCTTTCCGTTAAAAAGTTCAGAGCCTATGTTGAAGGACTGCCTTTCACTATCATCACAGATCATGCAAGTCTGAAGTGGTTGATGATCCAAAAGGATCTGTCTGGACGTTTGGCCAGATGGAGTCTTAAACTTCAGGGCTTCGACTTTATAATCGAGCATAGGAAAGGCACCCAAAACGTAGTCCCTGAAACTTTGTCACGTGTCCATATGAAAGAACTCCTTCCCGAGAGTGAGATGCTAAAAGTTGACCTTAACTCACCATACTTTTCCTCCGAGGAGTATGATGAGTTGAGAAAAACCGTAAAAGACCGACAAAACGAACTTCCAGACGTTTGCGTTTCTGACGGATTCGTATACAAACGCACTGACATACGAACTGGAGACTTGGTTCAAGAAGACAGAGCCTGGAAGCTCTGGGTCCCTAAAGAGTTGCGGGGAAGTTTAGTGGAAGCAGCTCATAGTCACCCGTCATCAGGACATGGTGGCATCCATAAAACCTTAGCAAAGCTAAGGCAGTAAGTAAGGCACTTCAGGCCAGGTATGGCTACCGAAGTCCAAAACTTCGTTAAAATCTGTGATATCTGTAAGTGCAATAAGCCCTTAAATGTGATATCTCGACCGCCGATGGGACAACAGACTATAACGGAGCGGCCTTTCCAACAACTTTATATCGACTTCCTAGGACCATACCCACGAACGAAAAACGGACATACACATATCTTCATAGTTTTAGACCACCTTAGTAAGTTTGTATTTTTAAAACCGATTAGAAAAGCAACGGCAGCTGAGGTAGTGAAATATTTAGAAGAAAGCGTATTCCATATCTTTGGTGTCCCAGAATATATCCATTCAGATAACGGAAAACAATTTGTATCTGAAATGTTCGCAAACCTTTTGCAAAAGTATGGAGTCAGGCATGTTCGCACCGCGTTCTACTCTCCTCAAGCAAATGCGTCAGAACGTGTGAACCGATCCGTGTTGTCTAAGATAAGGTCATACCTTAAAGAAGATCAACGGGATTGGGACAAACACGTGAGTGACGCAGCATTTTCTTTAAGGAGTGTAGTACACGATGCGATCAGGTTTGAACCATACTATGCGGTGTTTGGAGCACACATGATACAACACGCCGGATCTTATGAAATTCTTCGACGAATGGGAAACATCAATGATATGGATGCACAAATAATTGACAAGAACGACAAACTGGAGATCATCCGAAGCAAGATTCTTGATAACTTAGAGCTAGCACATGAAAAAGCGACGAAGGCTTATAATACTAGAAGTAGGAATGTGCAATATAAAGTAGGACAGTTAGTATATAGACGATGCTTTAAGCAGAGTAATCTTATAGATAATTACAATGCGAAATCAGGACCAAAGTTCATCAAATCAATAGTTTTGAAAGTGATAGGTAATTCTATGTATGAACTTGGAAATCAGAACGGCGACAAAGCAGGGGTAACTAATTCATAACTAACTTATAACTAACTTATAACTAACCTATAACTAACTTATAACTAACACATAACTAACTTATAACTAACTTATAACTAACCTATAACTAACTCATAATAAAAACCAAAACAACAAGGAAAAACTCACGCAAAAACTTGTTAAAGTTGAGTCTTGCAAATCTCGAGACAATCGCCAAATCCAATAAGATCCCGGCTTGAATTCAGGGCGTGGGCCCTTGCCACACGATTGGAACATTGCAGGGTCGTGCCTCTTAAATGTATCCGCATACTTGAAACATCCACAAAGTTGCATGATGGTGGTGATGGTAGAATGAAACTACTTATCAATCACAATTGTACCTGGACCCTTTTTTTTACGATGCCGGTAGCGTCACGACCACTCCGCGACCGTCGTCGAGCCTGTTACGTGGCCAGGTGCATGCAATTTCGGCAGCACCGAGAGAATCCTTCATAAACGTACCTGAAAAAAAAAATTGCATACGATAATTGTTTGCAATAACCTTGAATGTGTACATACCTGTTGAAAATGTAAACAAACATATGCCTGCTGTGTGTGTATCAGGGATGGAAATTTCAAGCACATACCACAGCAGGCATATGTACACTTCCCTCCTATGTCCAATGTAGTAATCCTTCCTGTAAATAACAATTAATGATTTAATATCCAGTAGATAATTAATAATAATCAAAATAACTTACCTTGTCCACAATTCCTCCTTTTCGTACGTCCACCTTGTCAAATATAATTGTTTTGACGTTTGAAAGAAATGTGCTTACCTGTCATGTATGTCAACTTACGTACTAATAAAGCTTTATGTAGGTGGTGGTATTGACGTGTGGAAAAGTTTGAAAAGCGCCTCTACATGTGAAAAAAAGAATATCCTAAGTGCTAGAGAATTATAGAATTAAGGGAAATTTTCTTTTATACAGGATTACCATAAGAAAACTGTGTTTAAGACGAAAGTCCAAACGCGTATTTCCAAACATTTTACTATAAGGCAATATACAAGTTGATATGGCATTTAATGGAATAAATAATGGACTTTTTAAATATATGAAATGCTGAGCGATTAAATTATTATTTTAATACAAAAATGTAATTTTAATTTGGCGCTATTTTTCCATACGAAAAGCGCCACTTTGGCGACTAGTAGAGAAAAAAGGAATATTACAATGTATACCAAAATGCTAGCCTTCAGTCGTCAATTAGGTAAATTTCTAATTATGATAAGGTAGATCAGGGTAGATGGTTTAAAGCTGTAATAGGTTAGGTAAAAATATTAGATAGGTGCAATAATAGGATAAGAATGATAGTATAGTTTTAGTATTTAAGATAAACTGACGACTTAAGACGACAATTAGTAAAATAACAACAAATGACTCAAACGAACGGGCAAAAATCAAAGATTTAATTAAATGATAGGAGTGAGAAGGAAAATGATAGGATGCATTAAATGATTTATTAATAAAATGAGACATCTTACAAAAAAGGGAAAGAAGGAGTCTGTGCAAAGGTATATGGTTAGACAAAGGAAGGGGAAAACCACACAAAGAAGCATTCGTGAGAAAGCCCACTCAATCATTTACTGATTAATAAATTGTACACTGAGTTGAGAATTTGTTGTGCGGAAAATTCGTTATAAAATTCAAAATTTACTACACCATTCTGGTGAAGCAGTTTTTTTTACGTTTCTGAGTAAGTTTTGAAACAATAAAAAAAAAGAAAAATAATATTGTTGTGAAACTAATTGTGGATTTAATTTAGATTTTATCATTCTGAGAGTTGGTGGGTGAAATAGGAGACAAAGCGAGTTACGCCAGGCTTTGCCCCATATTAAGGTAGTAACATTTTTTTTACTCTCACTTGCAAGGTGATAATTTTATAAAATCCTTTTGACATAGGCTTTGTGGACAAATTGAACTGCTTCCTGCTCGTGGAAATTGTGCGTCTCCACACTAAAATCCCTGGGTGCGTCGACTGTTAGTCGTGAGCGTTGGTTCCGTTGGACCGAGCCGTTGCTTCAAGCGGACAAACGGTTTCCCAGAAACGGAAAACTGGACACCAACGGATTTCTTAGACCACCAGGATATATTAAACCATCCAACAAAAAGACAAAAAGTGAATCAGAAAGACATTAAGTGAATATAACAAAATAAGACAATTACAAATACGAAACATATAAAGTGCATAAGTGTGTCCCAAGGCGAAGAAGTGCTCTTTGGATCCTCTACAATTCAGCAGCCTCTATATAATCGAGGCGACCCGTAGTGGCCTATTCAACAAAAGCAGCAGTTGCAGCAAAAATTAAATCGTGTATAAATAGTGTGCCAGTAGATTTTAAATTATTTTAGCTTTGTTATTTTTTTATTGAATTAGTTAGTTTTAAGTAAGGTTAGGAATTTTTTTTTTATATACTACTGTGCTAAGCATTTTTCTTTTGTGCGCGTATAAGCCGAATTGGCATTGTTTCAGCGTCTCACCTCGACGTGCTGCCGGCAGGACTTCGGGGGACGGTAATTGTCCACGTAAGTTTTAGTATTTTAAGTTTTTTTTTACCACATTTTCTTTCTTTTGATTCATAGTGTTAAGTGCAGTTTTGCTTTAGTTTTCTTTCGATTTTTTTTCTTTTCTTTTCATTAACTTTTATTAAATTTCTTTTCATTTTAGTTTTAAGTAAAATTAAGTTAGGGTATTATTTTTTTGATTAAATAAAAGGGCACGGTTTATGATGGAACTTTCGGTTTTCTTTACTTTTCTTTTTGGATGGATTTTATTTTGAAATGAGCGGTTGAATCTTTTAACGCGAACGGTGTGTGTGTTCTTGGGAAGGCCGTCCTTTTCAGATCGACAATGACATAACATGACGTGACGACTCGTACGTATACGTAATTGCTTTGACTGGGGAGTAAACTCAGGGGCTATCACTCACAATACGGCCAGGGTGATAGCAATCGGTAGTGTCGTGGGATGGCCATCTCTTGCCATCAACAACAGGCATGTTTCGAAGGTCATAGCGAACCTTCCATTGGTGAGAGAGTGAAGCTGGGAACGAGAGTTGCGGATAGGGTACACGCGAATACAAGTATCGTTTAGACACGCGAAGTTTTCCCAGATTTCTCACCGATGGTGGCATCGGTCATGAGTAGTGCCTTTTCCTTTCTTATCTTCTTTTCTATCTTTAGAGGTCCGTCCGCAGTCAGCGTAACGTAGCTTCCTTTTCTCTTATTTGCTTTTTTTTATATTTTTGGCACGAACAAAATGTTTGTCGAGCAGGTGGTGTGTGGTGAGCGGGCAAGAACTACCCCGTCCGACGAGTTTATCTGAGCAACCACAAGCGTGCCATGCCCTCCTCACCTCCACTGAAGATGCCTCTGTGGCCCGACCCTGACTCACAACACACTACATTTGAACGGAGTATTGGCACCAATTGGTGAGCATAGATCCTGCAGCAGACTGTCCATCATGAGGTTCCATATATATGGACCCCCGATTGATCCCTGTGGGCAGCCTCGCTCAACATTAAGATTAATGTTTTCGAGTGAGCCTGCTACCCGTGCTACTCTGTTAGAGAAATAACTCTTCCAGATAGCAATTTCCCTACAACCAACTTCTTCTAGCCTACGTCCAACACTAGACCATTCAAGATTGTCGAAAGCGCCCTTGAAGTCAACAAATATGCCGAGTACATATTTTGACCCAGAGTCGCTAACGCATCTTTTGACATGCATCCATGCATCTTCCACACTACGTCCTGGCGTGAAGCCAAACTGAAATGGACATGGTTCCGGTGAACTTTCCAACAATCTATTCACCATTATTCTCTCTAATACTTTTCCAAGTGCAGGGAGAAGACTGATGCCACGATAAGAGCGAGGGTCGGTCCTGTTTCTATCGCTAGATTTAAGAAGAATTAAAACCTTTGCACATTTCCATTCCGACGGGAAATAATTTTCGCTTATGCAGCTAGAAAATAGTGATACCAGGTAATCCGGTACCGCTGACCATATGGATTTAACCATTTCGCCAGTTATCCCATCAAAACCTGGTGACTTTTTCGACCTAAGCCTAGCCACTGCACAATCTATCTCGCCTAACTCTAATCTAGGAGCATCTACACGCCCGCCAGCCGACGGAGCAGTAGGATGCTCACTCCTGGGGAAGAAATTCTTCATTAGGGCTGTTACAGACTCTTTCCACGAGGTAAGAACAATACCTTCATGGCAGATTGAGCCAATCTGGGTATTCTTTCTGCCACGACAAACACGAAAGAGTCGACCCCATGGATCGTCCCTATGGCTATCAGCGAAGGAACGCCATTCTTCTTCTTTTTTCCGGACAAGCATACTCTTGTATTCAGCCATTCCATGCCTGTAGGCACTTCGAAGCTGATTCAAGTCTGCCAGTCCGGCATTCCTGGCTCTCTGGAAAGATTTCCTATATTTCCTAACTTCCCTACGCTTCTGACTTAGCTCAGGAGTCCACCACTTAACTCCTCTTCGATTCACCTTTTGGTGTTTCTGAAGGAGGCGGTTATTGACTTCCCAAACGCAGTCATTTAAATTTTGTATTCTATCATCAATGCTAAGTTGTTTGAATAATTCCAGCGGCATTGACGTACGCTGTATGTTCCCGATATAATGCCCAATCGACATTATTCAGGATCCAGCGTTTATCGCATGGATTTATTGGGTCGTCCTGAGTGTTGCTGACCCGAGAAAACTCAACTTGAATCAAGCTGTGGTCACTCGTGCCCTCTCCACCCCTGACAAGCCAACGAAAGTTGTAGCGGTTACATGCTGCTGGATTCGTAAGGTATACCAGTCACTTGGCTCGTTAAGAGTGTTGATGCAATTCTGGGTCATCCATTCACTAAGCAGTATCCCCCGGCGGATTTTACGAGACTCAGAGGTTTGCCCCCTCATCTTGCTAAACCACACAGGAGAGACCGCATTAGCGTCCAGACCAAAAATTGCAGCCTCACTCCCAACGATCTCAAGCACCCGGTCTAAATATTCTAAATAAGGCTCTATGTCCTCAGAGTACTTACAATAGATACTACACAGAATTAATCTACCATAAGTTCCCTCAACATTTACGCATAAACCCCATTCGCTCTCATCTAATAAGGAGCACTCGGTGTTTACGTCGTTCACTATAACAGCAGCATTGCCACTCCTATTCATGAACGAGCGCATTTGCGCCAGCAGAGATCTCACGCCCCCAGCATGAGGTATAATGTTGACATTTGATACAATATACTTTGACAAATGTGTCAATTCATTGGCTGTGTGGGCAGGGTTGTTAACACTCCCCCCCGGTATGGCCGCTAGGAACTGTGGGCTTTACCGCATTCATACTGCTGACATCAAGGACAGCCAGTCTTACAGCCGGTCGCTCATATACACCTGAGCTAGTTAATACGCACTTCGTACCTGCCCATCCTTAGAACGCCTCGTCCCGCTTGATGACCCAAGTAAAAAATGGTTCGGGGACTCGGGGTTAGGGGGTCTTCATTTACATCACTGATCGGAAGATATGTTAAAGGGGGCGCGAGTTGATAATGTCTTCGACTTCAATTAACGTGCTTCGGAGAAGTTCGTCGGAGGGGTTTCGAGTGAGCATTATTTGTGACAAGGTTATCTTAACAGACCTGACTAACCTCTCCCAGCTTCCTCCCATGTGCGGAGATCCGGGGGGAATGAATTCCCATTCAGTTGAGATTGATGTAAATGTATCCATTAGCTTTTCTTTATCGATGTTCTGATAAGCTTCGTTCAGCTCACGCTCTGCACCATGAAAGTTGGTGCCGTTATCGCAATGTATCTCTAGAGGTGTGCCCCGCCTTGATATGAAGTTGCGAAGGGCCAGGATGCACGAGTCTGTCGATAAAGAGTGTGCAACCTCAATGTGGATTGCGCGAGTAGTGAGACAGGTCAGCAAAACCCCCAGCGAGGCCAACCTGGCGGACGGAAGTTGGGCCATAATTGGAGCTACTGGTAGTGCTCTAAAGTTTTTGCATACTTGGCACGATCGGCGGATGGAATTATAGACGGGTCTTTAAATTTCGTTTATTGCAGTTTCATGGTTGATGTGATTGTACCGAAGATTGTAGCCGAGAATTAAAATTCTAGTGATTTGATGTTGTCCAGGAAGTATAATAGGGCGCTTTAGGTTATCACTCGCATCCTTTGAGAATTCGATTCTTCCCATAACACGTACTAATCGATTTTCGTCTAAATAGGGACAAAGTTTGTAAATTGAACTTAATTTACTCACCACTCGATTTCTCGATAAAATCTCACTTTCATCACGGTAAGCACTGAACCGTGCTTCTTTCAGAAGTATCATTTCTCCCAGCAATTCCATCTGCGTTAGAGGTCCTGAGGCACTCGCCGCTTTATATACGTCTTTCTTGAGCTGAACCCTTGCTTGCCACTTGCCAACACATCGAACTTAAAACGCACTGCAACGAAGCAATCGTTTCCAATTGGAAAACCGTTTTATAGCGAATAGACCTCCTTGACACTCCACATGCACGCTTATATACTGGCTTCTCAGTTCTTCTTGAGTGGTACTTGTTGATTGCTTCTCAACTGGCCACGCTTCCGGATCCCAAAGCAAAAAAGCAGGCCCGTTGAGCCATCGACTGGATGAGTAAAACTCTGGATTCTTACTCCATTTAGCAGCGTCATCTGCAACGTTCTGTTTTGATGGAATCCAGCGCCTCTCTGACACATCTGAATTCTCAAGAATCTCACTTACTCGTAATGCTACGAATTGCTTGTAACGACGGTGGTCCGAACGCAGCCAGGACAAAACATTTTTGGAGTCAGACCAGAATACTTTGCTAGTAAACGAGATAGAATGAGATTGAATGATCGATCTGGACAGGCGGGCACCAAGAGTTGCTGCTTGAAGTTCTAGCCTTGGGATCGAAAGGCTTTTTAAAGGAGATACTCGAGTTTTCGCTCCAATCAAAGCAACCTCGGTTGAAGTACTATTTGAACATCGAATATATGCTGCAGCTGCATAGCCATTCTCGTTTGCATCAACGAAAATGTGAAGCTGCATTTCAAGCCAATTTTCAAACTTCGTTGTCATGTAGCACCTTGGTAGTTGAATGGTTTCTATTTGCGGCAAAAAACGAGTCCAGATTAGGCATTTCTTGTATTGATCGTTTTGGATTTCATCATCCCATCCTACACCCGATCTCCAGATTTCTTGTAAAAGGACCTTCAAATACATAAGGAAATTAGCTATCAAACCCAGGGGGTCAAATATAGTCACCAAGACGCGCAAGACTTCTCGCTTTGTAGGACGACGATTACTCAAAAGTATTTCTGACAGGTTGATTTTGCTAGCCAGTTTAAACACAAACGTATCTTCGGAGGTGCATCACCACATACCCAGTACTTTCTCCGAGGCAACTTTGGACTCCATGTTTAAGTTTAATGCGTCGGTGTTGTTTGATTCAAGAGCTTTTATAACCTCTGCAGAATTTGATACCCAGTTCCGAATCAGAAATCCGCCTTGTTTATGAACGAAACGAATATTCTCAGCAAGTTCCACTGCCTCTTCATATGAATCGACGCTTACAAGTAGGTCGTCGACATAATGGTTGTCGAGAATCGCTCTAACAGCTGCTGGATAGATTTCTGCGAACTCTTTGGCGTTTTCATTTTTGACGTACTGCGCGCAAGCGGGTGAGCAGGTGGCCCCGAACGTCATGACGGTCATAACGTAAGTGTTGGGATCCTGGTCTTCACTGTCACATCACAGGAAACGCTGGGAATCTTGATCTTCACTCCTTATTTTTATTTGGTGGAACATCTCCATGATGTCCCCACAAAGGGCTATCTTTTTTTCTCTAAACTTATAAAGCACAGAGATCAAGCCAGTAAGCTGATCCGGGCCTTTAATTAATGCTGAATTCAATGACATACCTCTAACTTTTGCTGCGGCATCCCATACAATCCTTAATTTACCTGGCTTATTCGGGTTCGTCACTAGGAATATAGGAAGGTACCACGTACGTTGGTGTCTTACTTCAGCTTCTTGCGGGGACATCTTACGTGCATATCCCTTTAAGCTATAGTCCTGGATTTTGTTTTGTAACGCCATGGCCAACTCTGGATATCGAGCCATACGTTTTTGTAGACTTCTAAAACGCTTGAGAGTCATTGGTAAACTATCCGGCATTACTACGTCATAGTACTTCCACAGGAGTCCAGTTTCAAAGCGGCCTTTTGTTCGATGAGTTAACTGCTTTAATAGTTTAAATGCACGCTCTTCTTCCACAGGCATAAGCTGGTTTTCTGGTTTGGTCACCCCAAAATTCTCGTTGTTTAAAAACTGCTTGACAAGAAATAGTCAATAATTGCCGAGCCATCTGCTCGTCCAAGAGAGTTAC
The DNA here is from genome assembly GCA_932526625.1 of Rhingia campestris. Classification (NCBI taxonomy): domain Eukaryota; kingdom Metazoa; phylum Arthropoda; class Insecta; order Diptera; family Syrphidae; genus Rhingia; species Rhingia campestris. The sequence goes on along the minus strand of OW052186.1, from coordinate 31,632,933 downwards.
AGATGATCCCTCGTCTAAGAATGCGCAGATTTCTAGACGTGAATTATTTCCGTAAAGAGTCACAGGTATCACTCTAAAGAAAACTGACTCTGAATTCTGGTGATAGTAATGGTCGTCGTGATGAGCAGATACACCTTCCACATTCTGTCGATCTACCTGATTCTTCTTTACTTCAGTATTCTTTTGAGCGTCTTTGTGAAGCATACGATGATGTTTAAATATGCAATTGTTTTGCCACACACTGACTCCACATTACACCTCTGCCACCCGTGTTTACTAAGAAAGCGTCAACAAAGTCGTTGCTCTCGCACCGCTGCCCACTTTAAAGAATGGCTTAGCTGTTCAAACTTTTTACACTTTGACACTGATGAGCACTTGCCGCTACAGACATAACACTTATGCTCATTTGATGTATGTACATTGTTATTGGCTTCGTCAACGTCTTCGAAATGTGCATGAAGGTACCCTTTCTCTTTATTGTGTCTATTTCCCGATTTGTCACTGTTCAGCGAACTCGGTAAACATACACTGTTTGCAGCTTCAGCTATCTGATATAGCCACGAACTAAAATGAGAGAGGGTGCATGTATCATGAAGTGTTTGCGTATAAATAGCCCAATTTAGTCGAATTGGTGGGGGCAGTTTATCAACAAGCTCCTGCAATAGAGTTGGATTACTTAAGTGAGTAATCATTCCAGATCCTTCAATGGTTGCACATAGATTTTGAACGGCGATCGCGAAGCTGATGATACTGTCCAGTTTCTCAGTTTTCGGTGGAGGGGTAGCGTAGATAATGAGTTCTGGTCGCCCATATAACATTTTTAGCGTAGATATAACACGAGGAACACAATTTGGCTGGATCAGCATACTTTTAACAGACTCCAAGGCTTTACCTTTAAGAGACCGCTGAAGTCTCATTAGGTTTTGCTCACTTGAGAAACCGCACAGCTCTGTGCTGCGTTCGAAACTTGATATAAAGAGAGCCCATTCGTCTGGTTCTCCACTAAAGTTCTGCAGTTCTTTAGAAAATGAATGGCGAGCAGCGAGGTTATTCCTCGTGATGGTTCGATTAGCTGTCTCGAAGCAAGTCGTGGTAAATGGTAGGGGTATAGTAGTAGAACAGTTCTGTTGCGTCCGAGCTGATTGTGGTTGCTGACGAGATTGTTGTTGTGATGGAAGTGAAGCTGGTACATTAGCTGGCATTTGCCTTTGTTGTTGTTGTTGCCGTCCAGTTGGATTTTCATCAGAAACTCCGAGCCATGTTCCATTTCCTTGTGAGTTACTGATACTTGCATTTAGGGATTCAAGAACTCTCTATGTGCCTCGTTGTCATGACTTCGTGTGAGTGTGCGTATCAGCTGCTGTTGTTGATTTCCCCCTACAGTATGGTGTGCATTTGACACAGTCGGGTTGTCGGGACATGGACGTAACAATTGAGCAGTTATCACTTCTGCAGCCTCTTTAGACGTTTGCTTAACATTTTTGATCCAGTTTTGGGTTCTTCTGGCAGAGACTGATGAATGCGCTTCTTCATCGCATTCCGATTCAACGTCATCTATCATGCTCAGGAGTTTGTACTTTTTATTTATGTAGTTTTGATCACGTTTCTCCCTTTCTTCACGCTCACTTTGTTTTCTTTTCTCCGTCAGCCGTCTTTCCTCCTCTAGCTTTCGCAATTCTAGATGTAATCGCCTGGTGGTTGATGCTTTCGATGTCTTAGAACCATGTGATACAACTGATGATCCTCGACTTATTAGTGTTGAGCACGCCACATTTGAGGTCCCAGACATGTGTTCAGCATCTTCCAGAGCACGTCGAGCATTTCCATGGATGACGTGGTACAGAGCTATTGACGCCCACGCAGTTGAAGTGCTACCAAGATCCACATTTTGGATTGTCACACAATACCATATCTTCTACCGAATCAGATGCACTACACGCTTTGCAATTGTATTGCCTTGCATCGTGCTCTTTCGCGTTTGATTTGGCAGATTGACATGCATTAGGGACGCGAGGAGACTTTGCTGCTTCTGGTGTTTTTGGCATTTTGGGTTTAAGTAGACAGTAAAAGAATTTGTAAAATGTTGCATTTACGAGCAACTACCTTCAGAATCTGTCAACAAACGATATTATGAAAACGAAAGCAGGAATTCCAATAAAAATTCAACGTGGCTTTTATTTGTCTTCTTCGTAAGTTACAAATTCATGTTAATAGATTCGATTAGTTTTATATATTTTACTTACAATTATACGTACTTTTAGTTTTATTTTAGTTAAATTTTAGTTTCAGATATAAATTAATTATTTTAGTTTTAGATATAGATTAATAAATTGACTGTCACCTGGTAACCTCAATGCAAAAATGGACAAGCAAAATCCATGAGGTTTAATGTTGACATTTGATACAATTTACTTTGACAAATGTGTCAATTCATTGGCTGTCTGGCAGGATTGTAAACACACATTTAATACTACAATGGTTGTAATAGTCGATTTTTTGGCACACTTTCAGATTTGGCGACCGCAGCATTATCAATTTCAGCAATACTTCCTGTTCTGTAAGTGCCTCTTGCATCGCTCTGCGTGCAATCTTGGATTCAGACGACTCGGTTGTCTTCTCTTGAACATGTAGTTGAACATGGTTAAGTTTGGTTTTGTATTGTTCAAGTTCATTGGCCTACAAAAAAAAGTTTGTAGAAATTAATAAAGTTAGTCCATGTGATATGTGACTTTACCAGTAGATCCATTTCATTTGTGTCCGGGTACTCATAGCTATCCAATTCGCTTATTCGGACATCTAACTTTCTATTTGCGAGCTCATGTTTCAATTTCAATTTCTCGATTCCGTTGGATTTTCTTTTTTGTAGCTTGCAACTCTGGCCGGATCTGCTTTAATGTGACTTCGTATGGTTCGATTTCTCCGGTTCATCAACTCCTATTCCATTTGACTGAAAATAAAGATTTCCTCATTAAATTACATCAAAAGGAGAGACTGTTGTTTTACTCACCTCATCCACGGATATCCACTTGAATTAATCGAATACATTCTATACGATGGATCTGGACAATATTCTATGACCGGATTTATCACAATGACCTTGCTCAAATTTTGTGGAACATTCTCGATGTTTGATGTAAAGTGTTTGTCGAGTTTGTCGATGGTGGCTACAATTTGACTAACATGTTCTCCGTAAATAGAGAGAGCGTCCTTGGAATTTGATTTGATTTTGTAAATCTGTGATAAAGTTCATCTACGTGGGGTTTAAAAAAGATCGCTTAGTTAATCGCAATTCTGTCTTTTGTTTATTTGTTTATTTATTTAAGTCTAGCATTATTATAACAACTTACAGATATATAAAAAAACTTTTCAAGTAAGAGAAAAAATATATTTTTACAAAAATTATAATAAAATAATAAATTAAAAATCCTGAAAAAAATTTTAATTTATTGTTAAGAATAAAAAAAAAATAATAAAATGTAATTCAAAAAAACTTCCACCAAATGTGGAAACATTTTTTTAAAAATTACCCTTAGGAAAAAACTTGTGCTTTTAATAATTACATTCGTAAGTTATTCTAAGCAAAAGTGAAAAAACCCTATGAACCCTAAAAACCCTTTTTTTAAGTGCAATTCTGTTGATCGAAATATCAATACTGGAAACAACGGCATATTGAATTAAAACTCCTAATGCACCTTGTTAAAGGCTCATTCCTTCCATAATTTGTTGAATGATTAGGTTCATAAAACAAGCCATGCGCACGTAACGGTATACCCGGAACGTAAAAAGAGAGATTGGACAGTAGAAACGATGAGTTTATTCTTCCAGAAGCGATGTCTTTTATAAATGTTATGTCCTGAATATGTCCTCTCATTTCTAAGGACTTTAAGTTTATTACCTCAACCTTATTTATTCCGTGTCCACCTATGGAGTAACCATGGAATAAAGGCCATCTAGTGTGAAAAAATGACGAAACCTTATATTTCCCTGAGTTCAGTTGCAAATTATTTCAATTACACCAATCGGTAATTGCGTCTTTATCAATCTGTGGGGTATGGCAATCAGCTACAGAATTGACTCTACAAAAAAACTTCCATTCATCTGCAAACCCCAGACACTTACAGAAAGACACCCTTGAATCTATATCGTTCACAAATAATGCAAACAGCAAAGGTCCTAAGTGACTTCTCCGAGGAACACCAGACTTTGCTTCAAACTGCCTCGAATAAGTATTTCCTATTCTAATTAACTGCTTCCTGTTATTGAGGTAGGCTGCAATCCGTTCGTTAAGCATTGAATGGGGGGGGGGGTTCAGAAGGGGTTAGAATTCTTGAGATAGTCGATTCATTATAATCCGAATAAATCAGTAGAAGCTGGAATACTCCCGCCATCTGAATGAAAAATAAACATAAAAATATATATTTTATATTTTAAGTAGATTTACTAATATCTACATTATTTTACTTACGTTGCGGTGATATATGTAATTTACACTTTCATCTAAAATATATGTTTTTCTCCCTAGTATTACCTACACAGAGTACGTTAACATCATTATCAAAGAGGGAATTATTTCAACTCATCTCCAACAGTTTAACTAGGGTTGGGCAAAATCCTCATCTTTCAGTCCTTCTCGCGGGCGCCCACCTGAAAATGACTAATCAGCATGCCTGTTTAGGGTCAGCCAAGGGTCCCACTTGGATATTGACCATGCGCTGTAACACGTTGCAACGCACGATCAATGTACAAGCGGGAACCATAAGTTTGAGATGGGAGAAAACCCGTAAACCCAAATCCAAGGTGGAACAGCAAACGCCGAAGGATGCATGGCTAAAAAGGTAGTTTTAAGCAGCTAGTTTGCGAATTTCGGATACCGGGCTACCTCCGATCTCAAGATAGCCTTCCTGTGGTTAGACGGGTAGACCACGGGCGACCAATAAATCCCGCCTACTCGTGGGAAAAATTGAAGTACCAATAGAAAAAAACATAGAGAATGATGCCTCTACAAATGCATCAACAACTAGGGATGTTTCAGAACACCCTGTCGAAACCGACACGACACCTGCCAATCGGGAAGGGTCACAAATCAGTGAATTCGAGATGATGAGCCTAGAAGAGAAATTGTCTCATCTGAGCGACTCAGCCTCGGAATCAAGTACTGTATACAGCATCAGTATACTCTCGGATGAATTGCATCCGGAATATACAGAAGCGCCAATGACCACAGGCAAAACGGCTCAAACTGATTCCAAGCGCATCAGGTTCACTCCAGCGGAACAGCGTCGTTTCAACAGAGCGCTGAAACAGGGTAGCAGCATAGAGCAAGCCCGCATCTTTGCAAAAACAAAAGATGATGCCAAAGAAGCCAAACGCATGAGATCTGAGGACAACACAATACCTCAGTCCGAAGCGAAACGAGCTCGCACTGGGAAAACAACCTCTGACAGAACCACCTATAGAGATATAGCGAGCTATGTCAGATTGGGTGTCGTACCAGTCGATATCGATCGCAATCCTCTCACGAATGAACAAATGGTTCAGATACAAGAGAGGATTATGGACATCACGATCGAACTGCGCGACGGGGATGCAAAGCCAGCTTTCCGCGGGACAACTTTCAAAGCCGGATGGCTCTTTTAGTATGTGCGGACATCAGTACTTCAGAGTGGATGAAAACAAACTTTCTCAGACTGAAGGAGAAATGCGAGTTGGAAGTAATGCTTGTGGGAGAGGAAGACTTTCCGAAACCACATATTGTCAGAGCTTTCTTCCCGCAGAGTACCGGAGTCACAAATGAGAGAATACTGGCAATACTAGACGGTCAAAACAGAGACCTAAATACGAGAACGTGGAGAGTTCTGCAAAGATCGGACGAGAAAGACGTCGCCCACATGGTATTTGCAATAAACGAGAGTGCGATGCGTAGGCTTGCGGAGCTAAAGGGGATGGTATCATATAGATTTAGACAAATCAAGATCATCCTTAAAGGATCCGACAAGTCTGCAATTCAGACCCGAAAAAATAGTGACTCTGACACTGATAAAAAGAAAAAGTCGTCAGAAAAAACAAGCGCCAGCTCGTCGCAACCAGCAGCCAGTATTAGTACTGCCGCCGGAAGCGATATAAAGAAGACTGGTTCACTGCCTACGACAGTATCGCCAAACACCCCTAGTACGAGCATCAGCCAGCAACAGTTTAGACCAAAGCTAGCTGCGGAACGGGCGCGTGAACGGCAAAAACACGGACAGCGAAAAACGGTCCGAGAGATAGACACGAAGGTCTCTCTCACCAGGGTATCGTACGTAGAAGAGGCGATAACAAGCCTTATAGGGTACGAAACCCTGAGCACGGTAGGAAACGATGACCACCCTACTTAATGTGCTGCAGGCAAACCTGCACCGAGCTATAGGTGCCTCGGACACCTACAACCAAAGATGTGCCGAAGGGAACATCGCTCTAGGTTTAATCCAGGAGCCATGGGCAACAGAGGGTAAGATATTTAGTTTACAAAGTAAAACCAGAGAGCTCATCTTCGCCCGGGAAAATTTTAGACCAAGGGCAGCTCTTTTAGTTGCAAAAGATATAAAATTCTCTCCCATTCCAGGTTTCATTACCAAAGATCTGGTGGCTGTCCTTTTAGAAAGACGCAACGGCCGAGAGCTACAAAAAATTTTATGCGCATCGGCGTACTTTGCTGGAGATGACGAAATACCACCTCGCCCAGTACAGGAACTTGTCCAGTACTGCCAGACCCAGCAACTACATCTATCTTCGGCTGCGACGCCAACGCGCATAACACAATATGGGGCAGTCGAGATACAAACAAAAGAGGTGAGTCCTTATTAGAATACCTATATATCAACAATTTAGTTATACTAAATAAGGGTAATAAACCCACGTTTAGAAACGTTTTAAGAGAAGAAGTTTTAGACCTTACCATCTCTTCTCCGTTTGTACAAAACACCGTCGAAAATTGGCACGTTTCTGGTGAGGCATCTTTATCGGATCACAAGCACATAAGTTTCCAATTAAGATGCAACACCGAGGATGCGCCGATAAAATACGACAACAAACCCACAAATTGGAGAACGTATCGAGAAAATCTATCGATTAAATGTGATATACTTCCAGAAAAACCTTCATGTGTAAGTGAAGCGGAAGTCGCACAATGTCAACTTAATGATATTATCATCTCATCTTTAACAAATAGCTGTAATGTTAAACGCACTGTGGCAAAGAGGTACACACCATGGTGGAACGATAACCTAGAAAGTTTCCGTAAAAGAGTAAGAAAACTTTTCAATAAAGCCAAACGCACCGGTAAGTGGGACCAATATAAATCTCTACTTACCCAATACAACATAGAGTTGAGAAAATCAAAAAGAGCGCCCTGGCGCAACTACTGTGAGGAACTCGAAGAGCTTCCGGCGGTGGCGCGTCTCCAGAGGGCACTCTCGAAAGATAAAACAAACTGCATGGGATTACTAGTCAAATCATGCGACCGGGAAGAAACGTTGACCACACTTCTTCAGGTAGGTACACTTTCCCGGCTCTACAATCACAAGTGAGTTTCATGAACACATGATAGATGACTCACCCCCTATAAACCTGAAAAGGATTAATAGTTTATCCGGCAAACTTTTCACTCCGGATAAGGTCAAATGGGCGATCAACTCATTTAAACCATACTAGGCACCAGGGACAGACGGAATCTTTCCTGCTCTTATATAAAAGGGCTTGGACTTTTTCCTACCCACTATGGTAGCCTTATTTAGGTTTAGTTTCAATTGGGGCTACATACCACAAACCTGGAGGCAGGTAAACGTGGTATTTATCCCCAAACCAGGCAAACCAATAGAATTGACGGAAGGATCAACGGAAGGATCACTTCTAAGTTTAACATCACAAATAAAAAGTGCATACGAAAACAAAGAAGTAGCTTTATGTGCCTTCCTAGACATAGAGGGTGCTTTTGACAACACTGGATATGACTCCATATCAAATGATTTGACTCATAGAAGAATAGATCATCCCACCATCAAATGGATCAAAGCGATGCTTGAAAGTCGGAAAATAACTGCTTCATCAGCACAGACCTCAGTATCAGTAACAGCCGTTAAAGGCTGCCCTCAGGGAGGAGTACTCTCACCCCTATTATGGTCTCTGGTTATCGATAACCTACTTCGAGACCTAAGTAATGCAGGTTTCAATATAATTGGATACGCCGATGACCTAGTCATCATAATAAAGGGCAAAGAACCAAACGAAGTTACAACACGTTTGCAATACGCCCTTAAGTTAGTCATAGAATAGTGTAATAAAGAAAGTCTCTCTATAAACCCCAGCAAGGCTATCATCGTCCCTTTTACAAAAAGGAGGAAATTAAATCTTACCCAAATTTCAATTAATGGTACATACATTGAGTATTCCAACGAAGTATAATATCTTGAAGTGATCCTCGATAAAAAACTAAGCTGGAACTCCCACATCAACAACAAAATCCAAAAAGCAACCAAAGCTTTCTGGGCTTGCCGAAGCATGTATGGTAAAACCTGGGGAATCTCTCCAAAGACCACACACTGGATCTACACGATCATGGTCAGGCCCATTATAACATACGCTTCAATAGTATGGTGGAACAAAGTCACCCAAAAAACAACTATAAATAAATTAAACAAGGTACAACGACTTGCCTGTCTGGGCATTACCGGAGCTATGCGTACCTGTCCCACGGCGGCTATGGAAGCCTTAATAGGACTAACACCCCTCCACATTTATATAAAAAAAGTGGCAATTCGCAGCTCAGCAAGTTTGACACAAGCGGAAGAATTAAACATTAGTGAACATCTAAAACTAATTGAACTTCTATCCGAACTTCCAGAATTTGACATGATCAGTGCGGTTACAGACCGCTTACCAAAGACACTATGCTTCGACAAAAGATTCTCAACGGAGATCACAACCAGAGAAGCATGGTGTAGCAACAACCCACCAAACTGCCTAAACGGCCTAAAGTTGTATACGGATGGTTCTTAAATGGACTCAGGGGTAGGAGCTGGCATACATGGACCAAATAAAAACATCTCAATACCTATGGGAAAAAGCCCTAGAGTATTCCAAGCTGAGCTCCTTGCCATAAAAGAATGCGCAAACCTAATACACAACTCAGGTATTAAAGGCGCAAACATCCATATATTCACGGACAGTCAAGCAGCTATAAAAGCCCTTAGCTCACACATCATTGACTCCAAATCAGTACTACACTGTTTCAACTCCCTCCAAACACTCAGTTCTAGGAACAAAACCAAACTATGGTGGGTCCCCGGACATAAGGGAGTTGAAAGTAATGAAAAAGCTGATGAACTAGCCAGAAAAGGTTCGGAAACCCCCTTCATTGGACCTGAACCTTTCTGTGCAATCCCCAAATCAGCCATAAATCTAGTCATAAAAAACTGGGAACAAAACAGATGTGTTTCATACTGGGGAAACATCCCAGGCCTAAGACAGGCCAAAAGAGCTATACAGCCCTTCAAATCAGATGCCAACAAGATACTAAATCTTCGCAGGCACGATATCAAAAACTTAGTTGGCTACCTAACTGGTCATCACGGTCTGCGATATCACCTAAACAAAATGCGTCTAGTCGACTCACCGGAGTGCAGACTATGTCTAGAAGAAGACGAAACAGCCGAGCATATCATATGTGAATGCCCGGCCCTTTACGGTATGAGAAGGGAATCTTTCTTTAGGGAATTCTTAAGTCCCGAAGAACTGAGGAAATCTTCGGCTGAAAGTATTATCAGCTACATTAGGAAAGTAGAAGCGCTACTAACCTAAAAAGCATCTGACGGCAAGCACAATAGATCTTTTAGGTCGATGTGTATATTACTGCTTAGGCAGGTCAGAATTAAAAAAAAAAAAACAGTTTTACTGTTTTCTTATAACGGCATTAGATTTGTGTTTGAATTGAATGTTCGTTAGGACCCTAGAGAATTGCTTGAACGTCCATTTGTCCTGTTTGGAGTTGTACTCATTGATCGGCTTAGGGTGGCGCACGAATCGTGCTACAAAAATAAAACGTAATAATTTTTTTTCTGTGTGAGTAATCGGCTTATTTTTTTTTTATTTTGTAGGTTACTATTTAGATTTATAAAAATGGATGCTTGGGATACGGAGAAAAGAATTTGGATAGTGCAACGGTACCATGCTTTGCAGTCCGTCATTTCCGTCCAAACGGAATTTAGGCGGGAGTTTGGCGGTAATCCCCCGAGTAGATGGACCATTATGAGGTTTGTAAACATGTTTGCCGAATCTGGAAGCATCGCACGAAGGCCGTACCATCGAGATGCCAATGTTCGGGTTCAGGATACAATCGCAGCAGTAGCATCTGCAATACAGGCCAATCCGAGCGTTTCGACCCGAAACTTATCGGGGCATATTGGAGTTAGTAGACGGTCATTACAACGGATACTTCATGACGATTTAAACTTGTTTCCGTACAAAGTCCCAATTACTAGCAAGTTAAACCCTCAGGATTTGCCTGTTCGCCTGGAATTTTCCCAAAAAATGATATCAATGGCCGAAGAAGACAACACATTGATCAATTGTTTGTTCATGTCTGATGAGGCCCATTTTGATCTTAACGGCAATGTAAACAAGCAAAATTGCCGTATATGGAAAGAGTCTAATCCAGAAATGCTCCATGAGACGGAACTGCACAGTGATGCCAACCCTACAGAATTTTCTGTAGATATACAGATTTTTTAGCTTACCTACAGAAATGCAGAAATCAAACGAAAATATACAGAAATCTCAAAGTTTCAAATTCCATGAAAATAATAAAAAAAAAAAATGCAAATAAAACAATCAGCAATATGTGTTTCCCCCCTAACAAATCTATTACTATCGATGTAGCACAAATTATACTGACTGTAACATGTAAACCACCCATAGGGAATTTGACATTATTCTCTCCTGTGCTATTTGACCTGTGATTCACAGGCTGTGAATGACAGCAATAACCATTTTTTGTATACTTATTTGTTATGCCACTAGTTATCTCTGTCATTCTTTAGCAATTTCATACAGATCACATTTAAAGTAACCGTAATATTTTTTTGAGTGGCATTATTTCTTATTGGTTGTTGAAGTTACATTAACGCGTAAAGCATAATTTGTATTACGTAATAAAAAAAATTACAATGAGTTCAAGTGATGAAAGTTTCGAAAAAAAAACTCCAAAAAAGAAGCAAAAATTGCGATACAAGCAAAAATACTGTCAATCTTGGGAAAATGAAGCTAAATACAAGGAATGGTTGAAAAAAAGTGGGAAAGGAAATGTGTTTTTCCATTGTTCTTTCTGCAAATCTGATCTTAGCTGTGTAGGTGGAAAAGCAGATCTGGAGAAACATGCAGGGAGCACCAAACATATATCTCATGTGAAAGGTGAGCTTCTTTATAAGTTTAAATTAATTAGCAATTAACTATACAATTATACATGTATATATGTATTAGGTCTCTCACATCAACCAATGATAACTTCAATGCTGGCGGAGACATCATCCAAATTGTTTAAGGATAAAATCAAAGCTGCAGAATTAAAAATGGCATGTTTCTTAGCAGAGCACAATCTGCCATTTCACATAGCAGGGCATTTGAAGAGCTTAGTGCAATCAGCGTGTCCAGATTCAAAAATTGCAACCGAGTTAACATTTGAAAGAACAAAGGCACAAGCTATCATCACGAACGTGACCGGCCAAGCTGCAGAGAATCAATTGGTATCACTTTTGCAAAACAATCAATTTTCCCTTATAGTCGATGAGAGTACTGACAAATCTAGAACAAAGCATTTGGCACTTATTGCAAGGACTGCAGTAGAATTCCACATTCGAGACAATTTTTTATGTCTATTGCCAATAATTGATGGAACTGCTATATCTTTATACAAACATGTAATTGAATTTTTTAACTTAAAAAATATTCCTTACCAGAAGAATATGGTGGGATATGCCTCGGATGGAGCAAATGTCATGTTTGGTGAACATCATTCCCTATCTGCATTGTTTACAAAAGACATTCCTCATTTATTTAAATTAAAGTGTATATGCCACTCGTTTCACTTGTGCGCATCATATGCTTGTGAAAAGTTACCAAGAGGTGTAGAAGATTTTGCGCGAGATGTTTACAATTATATACAGAATAGTCCGAAGCGCATAGGAGACTATAAAGATTTTCAGTGTTTTGTTAATGTAAAGCCTCATAAGCTTTTACATCCTTGTCAGACAAGATGGCTTTCTTTGCTTCAAGTTGTAAAAAGGCTTGTAGAACAGTTGCCAGCCTTAAAACTATACTTCCAAGGTGCAGTATTCACTGATCGTTTACTTGCAGCTCAATCAATACTTTCCAAGTGCATTGAACCAACTACTGAATTATACCTTGAATTCCTTAGTTATGCCTTAGTTTATTTCAATGATCTTAATAAAGAGATGCAATCGGAGCATCCAAAACTCTACTTGCTGTATGACAAAATATTTATAACATATAAAACAATTTTGGAATGTTTTCTCAAACCACAGTACCTAGAATTAACGGATGAAGAAAAAAGTGTCATCGATGATCAAGAGTTTGCACTGCAAAACAAAATTATAAATTTAGATTTTATATGTGAAGAATATCACCTAGAATTATCTGACATTTACTTGGGTGGTAACGTTGCGGTTATTATCGAATCGAAAAAAGATAATATCTGCATTGAAACTCTCAGACAATTTCGGATGAAATGTCTTGAGTTCTACATAGAAAGTGCGAAGCAAATTAAATGCAGATTTCCATTCGAAGAGAGGCAGCAGTTAAAAGGTCTGAAGTTTTTAAATCCAGAAACGCTTTTGAACTCAACATTAAAAAGAAACTTACCTTCTATTGCACATTTGAGTACTCTATTTCCAGGTAATTACGGTTTCAATCTGTTAATCATTTTATTGAGAATTGCGTACTTTTATCGTTTCTAGAACTTGCACCTAAGAATATGACGGAATTCGATCGAGAATGGAGAGTATTGAGGAACATGACGTTACCATTTTCTTCTGAGGACCATGTTGAAGTAGAAGATTTTTGGAGATATATATCCAAACTAGAAAAAGGTGATAGAACCTGTATGTTCCCACTGCTCTCAGAATTTGTAAGAACACTATTGTGTTTGCCTCATAGTAGTGCAAATGTAGAGCGCCTGTTTTCGTCAATAAATCTAATGAAGACAAAATTAAGGAATAAGCTTTCAACGAAAACCTTAACGGGGCTGCTGTTTACAAAAAGTGCACTTCTAACTCCCTGCTATGATGTACAACTTTCTGAAGAATACGGTCAGCTATTTAATAGTAATATGTATGACTTCAAAAAAAAGTCCAAAACTACGAGTATTATCGATTTGAGTGATTCAGATTGTGAATAAACGATAATCCAAATAAATATCTCTGTTTCAGAGTACCCAAATTTACATTTTTCGAACTTTTTAATATGTGAAAAAAAAAATCTGTATTCCTACAGATTTTCGTTAATAATAAATACAGAATTCTGCAGAATTTATAATTTTTTTCTACAGACTTTTTGAAATTCTGGTTGGCATCACTGGAACTGCACCCAGAACGAGTCACTGTGTGGTGCGCAGTTTCATCAAGGTGTATTGTCGGGCCGTACTTCTGTTATATTTCCGCTATTAATTAAAACACCCGACGCGTTTCTGGGTTCCAATCAGACTCGTTGTTCAAACCAGCAATTCCCATCGAAACTCATTGACATCAAATAGTGTCTACTCAGCATTTCCCGGTTGTTTACCTCATGTGCCAAGTACAAATGTTAAGCAGTATTGCTGCGTAGGCTTGAACAAAGTGCAGCAATAATGTTTCGACATAGTGCAATGACTCAAGTCGGTTCAACCGAGGTTATGCTAAGTGACCTAGATATAGGGCATAACATCCCTCCCCCCTGCGGGAAGTTTCGACCAAAAACACTGGCTTGAACTTAGTCATCTTTATTTAATAAACTTAATTCTAACATTTTTATTATACTAACTTAATTAGCATATATCTAAAATTTTTTCTTTACATTTTTTTTTAATTAAAGTATTAATTATTCTTTAAATATTATACTTGAAATGAGGAAAACTTAATTCTAAAATTTTTGTTATAACTAGCATATCTATACTTATATTTTTTTTTTACATTTTTTTTTTGTTTTTGTATTAATTATTCTTAAATATTATCTATACTAATAATGAGGAATACTAATTCTAACATTTTTCACTAACTGACTTAAATAATGTATATATATATAATTACACCCGGGCAGACGTGACTTCGAACTTTGGTGATTTTGGTGGATTGTTTGGTGCTCGTCTTTTGGAACGCACTTCCTGTAGCTGAATCCGTTCGACAGGGCTGCAACTGATGGTGGGCATTAGCGGAAGTATGGGTTGATTATTTCTTTTGGAACGGAGAAATCGTATAGTCACAAGTACTATGAGGGCCACTGTTCCAACCGAAGTAAGGGACGCGATGGAGTAACGGTGAAGTGAGAACTCCCACTCGTAGTCGATAACTTTTCTCTCTCGTTCGATCCTGTCCCAGTCTGCTTTAATATCGGTCAGGGTCCTTTTCCCTTCCATTATGTCACTGGCGATGGTTCTGTGACTGCCAACTCTGATAGTTATCGGTTTTACGGGTTCTTTCACCTTGATCTGCCTTGGACTTATTTTCAGGCTCTCTACCAGCCCAGCATGATTTACCTCAGGTTGTTTATATTCCGTCGAGATGGTGGAAATTCGCTTATACACCAACTTCATCTCCTTGGTGGTAGCCTCACAAGGCTGTGTCATTTTTATAATTCCTGAGCCATGCAGTGTGGTAGTAGAATAGTCCCCGTTGCAGTTGAGGTTCCATACCAATTGGGTTTTGAAACTGAAAAACCATTGATTGGGTGAGGTCATACTAAGAAGGATTCCCCTATTTGCTGGCACTGCGATGTATTTACAGGATGAGGTAGAAGTCGCAGCATGTTGCAGTAGTTCCACAAGACAATGAGTTGATCCTGACGTCAAAACTAGACCGCTGTGCTGGCAAAGTGCAATGGACGACTCTTCATATGGTACTGCAATACACTCAGCGTATTCTCCGCTACTCATTATTATAAAGGAATCGTGAGTTACTGATTCCGCTATATACTGGTACTTAACATCGATTACTAGATCCCACTCTTCGTTCATACGATTCGGAATGGGGTACACCTTGTGAATGTCATACCGCAATAGGTCCGGCAAGGGGAGTGTAATCTTGATTAACAAACTCCCTCCCGTCGGGAATACGGATAATTTGGCTGCTTGATGCAGTACGAACAGGTCTCCGAATATCGGTTTTGTCTTTGACGCCATGTTCTTAAGAACATCGGTAATGTTTTCAGTATCAAGTATGAAGGGGTGTAGCCTATTCTGATACAGATCGTTAAGGATAGACAGTTCCGTTGCTTGTCTGTTCTGAATTTCAAGCACCTTTGATGTTACAACCGCTACCATATCACTGACGTCGTTTCTCATTTTTAACAGCAAAAGTTCCTTGTTTGTCGCCGCGCTATAGTTGGTTAATGAATCGCTAAAATTTCCCACCCCCTCTGCAATGTTGTCTATCTCGGCTGCTAGCTGAGTTATGGGCTTGCTGAGCTTGTCGAAATTAGAGCCCATTATTGAAATTTGTCGACGCATAAGCTGGAAAGAGTCCTCATTTCTCTTATGTAGGAACTCAAGCTGATGATATACCTTCCGTGCGTCCTCACTATCCATAGTCCCAAACGCCCATTTAGAAAACGCTCCCATAAATTCTAACGCTCGCTTTTGACGTGTTGGTTGAATGACGTGGTTTATTTTGATGTTATTTTCTCGAAGGTTTCCTATATTTGACTCCGTTTCCTCTGCTATTCGGTGACAATGCCTCTGAAAGTCCTCGTCGGAAATACTGTTGCACATTAATGCCAATTTTTTATCGCAAGACTCTGCCAAACTAAGTACTGTCGCGAAATCCATTGGGGTGAATTTCGTTATGATGGTCCAAGTGTCCCCGAAAAACACCGCAGGTCCCAAGGTTTCGAATAAGACAGGCGACGTTTCCTTTAATTGGGTGATGCTGTAGGGTTCTTCAGTTTGATGTGACTGCCGGGTTAATATGATAAATAATACTAACAAAATATAATAACTCATCTTAATTTTACGAATATATAAGGATAGACAGTATATAAGGATATATATTTGTGTAATATATTATTTATCTATATTGTTCAAACTAGTTTTTAATTATAAGGTTTACCGGTTACTTCTCCAATACCAAGATCTGAAAAGATATAAATTGTTAGATTGTTCTTACAAACAGTCTTATCATTAGACAGAACCGATATTCAATCGTAATATAGTTTAAGACGATTGTTGTGTACTTTTTTTTGTATTCTTGTGCTTATTAGGATCGAGGTGTTCACCGGACCATCAATTGACACAACTTTGTATGGTCCGATCCATTTGTCGGAAAATTTATTCTTCCGGGTAGGGTTTTTTAATAAGACTTTCTGCCCTACTTTAAATGACACGCACCTTGTATGCTTGTCGTAATTTTTCTTAGCTCTAATTTTCGCCCTTTTTAAATTTTCGTGAGCTAGTTGGTGAGCTTTCGTTATTTGATATCTTAGGGTACAGGGATAATCATCCGAAGCGTACAATGGAACTGATTGCCTTTTCAGATTCGTTGGCATTTCAAATTCGAAACCAAACAATGCATTCAAAGGAGTCAATTTTGTCGCGGAATGAATAGAATTGTTATGGACGTGCATTGCTTGCCTAAGCCATTGATCCCAATTCATCTCATCATTAGCCACAAACGATCTAAGATATTCGGCTAGAGGTCTATGACTTCTTTCCAGAGAACCATTCGATTGAGGGTGATAAGCCGTGGTGTGCATCTTTTTTATTCCAAGTAACTTGCATGTCTGCGAAAAAACCTTGGAAGTGAAATTAGCACCGTTATCGGTAACCAAAATCTTTGGTATTCTATATCTTGTAACTATTTGTTCATAAAATATACGCGCAACCGTTGATGCTTCGGCATCTGGGAGTGCCGCACAATCCATGAACTTAGTCAGATCATCCTGAAAAGTAAGAATGTATCTATTTCCTGAATATGACGTGGGCAGCCCGCAAACGATATCCATGTAGACTTTGTCAAAAGGTAACTCTGGGGTATCCGTTACTACCATCGGCATTTTAGTCTCTGGTGAACTCTTGTTTTTCTGACACTCCATACATCTTTTCACATAATCTAACACCTGTTTCTTCATACCTTTCCACCTAAACTGCTGCCTGATTCGTTGGAAGGTTCTTTCTCCCCCTTGATGACCTCCCAGCGCTGAGTTGTGGAAATCTCTCAACACGGTTTGGATCTCCTTTGGGTCGGTTAAAAACCTCCAACTACAACCTTCACCTCCATCTAAAGAGTGACACCCTGCTTCATTATGGGCTTTGCTGATATCATCTTGCGAGTTATTTTTATCCGATTTTTGATTCCTTTCTTTGGATGCTTGCGCCCTCGTTACCACCATACACTGATTTTCTGAGTCAGGTATCCGACTCAGCGCATCGGCGTTTGTATTTATCTTCCCGGGTTTGTATTCAATTTTATAATCATACTCGGAGAGTTTATGGTGGAAACTGACTAGACGAGTGGTAGGGTCTTTCACATTAAATACCCCTTTGAGCGGTTGGTGGTCGCTGTAAACTACGAATGGTCGCCCTAACAAATATGTTCTGAAATTTTTGGTGGCCCATACGATAGCTAATAGCTCCTTTTCAATGGTGGAGTACCTTTTCTCTGCCTGGCTTAGTGACCTGCTGGCATAAGCAATCGGTCTATCTTCTCCTACCTTACCCTGTGACAGCACCGCACCCAATGCTTCGTTACTAGCGTCTGTAGTAAGAAGGAATGTTTTAATAAAATCTGGATAGATCAAAACAGGCGGCGATGTCACTGCCCTTTTGAGGTCTTCGAACGCACGTTGGCATTCGTCCGTCCATCTAAACTCGACTTCTTTTCGTAAAAGGTTGTTTATTGGCGCGGCTATGGCTGCAAAATTAGGTATGAATTTGCGATAGTAGCTAACGAATCCCAAGAAAGACTGCACCTGCTTGATGTTTTTTGGTGAAGGGAAAGCTGTTACACAATTAGTTTTACATGGGTCTGGCTTCGCCCCCTTTTCGGAACAGATGTGTCCCAAGTATACCACTTCTCTGCAAAGGAACTTACATTTGTCTGTGTTCAGTTTTAATCGATTCTCTCGTAGTTTACTGAAAACATTAACTATTTTTGAGGTATGTTCTTCTAAATTCTTAGCGTAAATAACAATGTCATCTAAGTAAACAAAACAGTCAATACCGTGTAGACCCGTCAGAATATGGTTCATTATTCTTTGAAACGTTGCGGGTGCTCCCGAAAGACCAAACGGCATACGATTAAATTCATAATGACCCATACTCGTGCTGAACGCGGTCTTTTCTCTATCATTTTTGTCAATAAGCACTTGGTGGTACCCATTGGCCAAATCAAGTGTAGTAAAGTACCGGCAATTTCCTAGCTGGTCAAGAATATCTTCTATTCTCGGCAGAGGAAAAACATCTTTTACCGACACGTCGTTGAGTTTGCGAAAATCAACTACGACTCGCCATTTCTTTTGTCCGTCTGTACCTGGTTTCTTAGGGACGACCAAAAGTGGGGAGTTCCAAGGCGATTTACTGGGTGAAATAACACCATCGTCAAGCATCTTCTTCACTTGACAGCTTATTTCGTCCCTGGCGATTTGCGGCAATCGGTACTGCTTTTGATTTATTGGTCCTTGGTCTGTTTTCACTGGTATCTTATGCGCTAAAACATCTGTATGTGTTAAGTTGTCACCTTCCATGTGAAAAATGTCATTGAATTGGATACATACACTCTCTATACTAGCTATTTCTTCGCTATTGAGGTTGGTGCCATGCTTAATGGAACCTAATAACTTTGTCAGCCTTCGCTTTCGTTCTAATTCACTGATTTTTAAAATTGAATTTTTCGGACCCATTCTAGTAAGTATTTGAAATTGGTTACTATTCATAAACTTCGGCACAAAATCACTGTCCAATCTGTACGACTCATTGTTAGAGTTAAGGATGGGGACAATGATATGACCATTCTTTACTGAAGTGATTGTATTGGCTAAATACACACCCGGTGCTAACTTTTGAGATTCTACTAATATATCCCGAAGACCGGTTTTCACTTTGATCCTTACCAAGGTTTGCGTTCTTGCCTGGATTTCCATGACCGTTGGTTTATCAGTTTTAGATAATTTGTTCACGGATTTTAGAGACCTCAGTGGGAATTCCGCTATCACTCCCTTCTTGTTTTTGTCCATAAATTTCAGGCGTTTTGTAATTGTATCAATTACTGCATGTTCCCACAATACGTCGCGACCCAATATACCGTCAGCAGGTATGTCGTGTGAATTGCTTATTACGTGGAACTTTGCCTTCAGATTTTCCTGTTTGGACAATGGGATAGTAGTCGATAGTGTTCCTAAAGTCGTCATGACTCCCCCAAATGCTCCACCTATTTCTCTACCTTCCGTAGTTCGTATTTGATCAGCATTTGCGAGTGCCGTCTTGTTAACTAAGCTGATGTCGGCACCAGTATCTACCAGCATTGTTACCATTCCACCTTTGGCAATGGCTAGTGGCAATTGGACATACACATCGTGTCTTTTGCGTTTTCGCAAAAATAATAGATCGTGTCTGTTGCACTTACTCAATTTACAAAGGGACCTAAATTTATGCGTAATTAACTTCTTAAAACTTATCTTCGATGCGGATGATACGATTGGGACAATAATTGTAACATATATAAAGCTAAAGAAGTGTAATACCGTATTCAAATGGTTCAAAGGCATAACATTGAGCTTTTGTTTACCCGAGCGAGTCTCGGGTTTTCTCTCAGAATTTACTCTTCTTACCCTTTGCTTTTTAATTGTTTGTTTTTCTTTCGTCATAGGACTTGTCTCAGCAATACTTCTCGATACTGAGTTAGTCCTAGACTGGGGTTTTGGCTCTTCATTAACCAAATTTTTTGAGGCTTGAGGGGCACAGTCTAGTTGTTCTGCCTGTGCCCTCTTGAGTTTCCCGACTTGTTTTTATTGTAAAAACGCTTGTAGGGGCAACTATCTTCGGAATGTCCGAACCGAGCGCACCAAAGACATTTTTCCTTTTTTTCTGTCGTTTTCAAAACACGAACTTTAGTCCTAGGGCACACGTCTTCGCTGTGTCCATAGGAGGCACAAGCTTCACAGTAGGGTGTGCGCTTCTCTGCCTGCAATCTGCGTATGTGTGGTTTTGCTTGCCGCAGAAACCACATTTTACGGTGAACTCTTGCCTGGGCCGATCTTTAACAGAATGGCGGCCCTGCTGGTTTGTTGTAATGGCCATCTGGGACATTGAATTTTGCAGTTCCATATTGTCATTATGGTTCATTTTTAGATTGCTATAGGGGGAATAATCAGTGGTGTAAGGGATATGCGGTTGGGTGTAAGCGGGAGGATACGAGTGCTGAGGTATGCTCTGTGGATACGGTTGTTGTGTGATGTTGGGTGAAAACGCTTGTTGTAATGTGACGGGAGGATACGCGCAAGGTACGTTGAAATTCAATGAATTTTGAACTGGGTTCATGGTGCTGTACCCCCCAATCTGCTGCGACCCCATAAGAAGTGAAGTCTGCTGTGCCAGATCGGCCAACTTGCCTATGTCTTTTTCCGCCGTTGTCAACATAAACTGACGTAAAGCGGGATCAGACAGTCCCATCTTAAAAACTTTTACTACGGAGTTGTGTAGTTCCGTAATCAAAGCAACCGATTCCACTTGGCTGTATCGCGAATCAATAATTTCTTTTACTTTGGTTTTAAGCATAAGCAACCGCCTGGCGTAGGACTGGAAATCCTCGCCGATCATTTGGTGCGACCGATTTATTTCCCCTATTACACTATCCAGTGTAACTACAGCCAAGTACGCTGTTTTTATTAGGCATTCGAGCTCTTTTACCGACCTCGGGATATTCGACCGTACCAGATCGAATGCGTCACCTGTTAGCCTAGCTGTTATGCAAGCAACATACATCTCCTCTGTGTCACCCACACCTAAACATTTTAGTCCCAGTTGGCAGGCGTTTATGAATTCATAAACTTTACCGAATAATTCCGGTGACCTCTGCCCTGAAAATTGGGGTATCGTCCTGGAAACGATCTTTGACACATTCTCATACGACATGTTCCCGTATTGATGTGTTATCTCTTTGGGGAGTGGGGGTGGGGGAATGGAGCTGATTGAGCTTGAACCTGAAACACTATCACGTCGGGTCTGAACTCCCTTACTTATAGTGGGAATCTCTCTTTTTAACGGAAACGTATTCTGTGACAAGGTAGTGGGCCTCTCGATATTTGCGGGGGAATATACGGAAAGCAAAGGTAGTAGGTTCTTGTGAGAGACGGGAGTTGACGATTGCCTTATTTTCTCCCTTAGCTCTTTTTGCGCGGACAAGCTTTTGTCTAGTTCGCTGGCTAACTGCTCAGCTTGCTCATCGGCTTCTTCCGTTGTTCGCAAGAGCTGTCTCTCAGCCTCATTTCTCAATCGCTCACTGTTTTCTAAGTTCTTAGTGAGCTTTTGAGTTTCCCTGCTGTGTCGCGTTTTTAAATTCCGTACGGCTGTTATATACTCCGTCAGAATCGCGTCTGTTGTTTCCGCCCGCGTGAATAGGCCCCAACGAGAACTTATCTGTTGAAAGATCAGCTCGTAAACCTCAGGATTTAGAATCTCCTTGAGTTCAGCAAGAATTATTTCATTCACTTCCTGAAGTTGCCGTTTCTCTTCTTTGATCTCTTTTTTTAGTTGTTCGTTCGATTCAATTAGCTCATTCAGACGGGCCTCAATTTCGCTCTTGGCCATTAGCTTTGGAATCAAATCGTTTAACAAAAAAAAAACATTTATTGTGGAAGAAGAAACTGGGTCACGAAAGCAAGAAAAACTTCGGGTTTCCCCATGAAATAATGTTGCTTATAAACAAAAATCAACGGCAGAAATTGCAAATATATTACGACTATGTATACTTACCTTCGAAGTATGTTGGGTTTTTCTGTCCGTCTCGGGTGTCGGTGAACGTCACTCGTTGTTTAATTTCTTGTGCACTTTGTTTTATTTTTTTTTTTATTATTTTTTTTTTTTGATTTTTATATCGATAGACCGCACCTTTTTTCCCACTTTATTGTTAAATACCCTTGTAACTTTAACACGAATTTTCACCGAATGGGTCTCTTTTTTTTTTTTTTTTTCGGATCACAATTCACGATCCTACCGGCTGCGCCAATTTGTTATATTTCCGCTATTAATTAAAACACCCGACGCATTTCTGGGTTCCAATCAGACTCGTTGTTCAAACCAGCAATTCCCATCGAAACTCATTGACATCAAATAGTGTCTACTCAGCATTTCCCGGTTGTTTACCTCATGTGCCAAGTACAAATGTTAAGCAGTATTGCTGCGTAGGCTTGAACAAAGTGCAGCAATAATGTTTCGACATAGTGCAATGACTCAAGTCGGTTCAACCGAGGTTATGCTAAGTGACCTAGATATAGGGCATAACACTTCTTTGAAGAAAACGGTGTAACCGTTACTGTCAATGGGGACCGTTATTTAAAGATGTTGAAGGAGTTTTTTACCCAGAACTGCGCCCAAGACGTATACCATTCAACAGCGTTTGGTTTCAGCAAGATGGAGCAACTGCACATATAGCCAGACCAGTTATGGCGGAGCTAAACAAAAAATTCGCAAACAAATTAATTTCTTGGAACTCCACTCTTCGCTGGCCCCCAAGGTCACCTGACCTGACTGCACCAGACTTCTTTTTATGGGGTTATGTCAAGCAAGAGGTGTATAAAACGAAGCCCAGGAATTTAACTGAATTAAAGCAGTCCATAACGACAATAATTGAGGCGATCCCAACTTCAACTCTTCAGGCCGCAATGAATAATTTTTTGATCAGGTGCCGCATATGCGTGGGAGAGCGTGGAGGTCATTTGCGATCTATAATCTTTAAAAACAACTAACTATTTAAAATAAAATTTAATTTTCTAACCAATAAAAAAAAATAAATGAAATACATCGATTAAAAAAAAAGTTATTTGAATTTCTTATTGTAGCCACCCTGTACTTGATTGAATCATAAGCATCTGAAACCATTCAATAGTTTACAATCAAACTGTTTTAACCCTTAACTGTCTGGCATTTGTAATGTTGTTCGGTATTAGTACATCTGAGAGGTGGCAATTGCGATCTAAAATGAATAGAAATTGTCTTTATAAGCATACTATTTCTGAGTTGAGAGTTTTACCTACGATTTTGACACGAAAGCGTGGCGAGTGTAGCCTTTTAGATCGGTGAACGGAATGTTTCGTGTTTGCATAACAGAGATTTTTATTTACTTTAGGCATGCAAGCAACTAAATTTCACCACTTCGCTGGTATCTTTAAATGTTTTGGTTATTGAGATATTTATGAAACCACGAAAACTTTGATATGTGTGCATAATATATGTGTGGAATTTAGAAAACCCGGTAATTGTCAATTGATTGCAAAAGAATCGTGAAATTCTGTGCAAGAACAAACATAATGCAATTGACAAAAAAGCACTTGGAAACACAAAACAAATTCAAGTAGAACACGATTTTAACACTGCGGTTTGATATTTTGTAAATAACACCAATATAATAACACGAAAATTAAAACGAACTTGAAAATAAACAAACAATATTGTCAGTCGCCGCACTCGCCACCTAAAGCTAAGTTTCCACTTGCCATTTTTAAATTGACGAATGGCGTATTTTTATGTCATTGAGAAAAAATTCTATAGTCCTTTTGACAAGGACGTGGTTTTGAGTTGTAACATTAAAAATAGGTAAAATTATAAAAAGAAATCAAAGAGTTAGAATCCAGAGTGTTATTAAAGGATTTCGCATTAAACATTGGTCCTTCGAGCCTTTCTTAAGAAATTGTTGGAAGCTGAAATTGCCGAATCAATTGGAATCAATTTGGTGGCCGAGGTTCCTTTGTCTGAAAAAAAAAATACTTACTAAAATATACTTACTCTATATACTTGTACATATATAAAAGAACAAAGAAGTTTAATATGAGTAAAAAGGTCATTAAAATAGGCAATACAACAAATGGAGAAGGATTTTAATAGCTTTGAGACAAAAACATATGAGAAGGTTACAATCCCCTGTGCGGATCGTTTAATACCCTATCTCATCCCATCCTCAAAATTAATATCCCCAAATTGTGGGCTTAATGGAAATTTAATATAGAAACTGACGTTGTCAAAAGATATTGTACGGACAGTTCATCAAAATCTTTTATGGTTCGTCAAAAAACAACAGTTTTTCTATTGCATATGCCTTGGGGTAGGGTATAAAAATGTTTTTTGTAGGAAAACGCTCCCAAAAACTGGGCGTGGGTTAAAATAATGTATAGACGAAATGTTCATATTATCATATCCAATGATCTTGCATCAAAAGTGTTTGCAAATATTTTCAAAAGTAACAAAAAACGTTTTCTAATAAAAACGCCCCAAAAAAGTGGGCGTGGCAAAAAAACATTATATAGAGGAAATATAGATATTGCGATTCTTTAAATATGTTGTTCAAACACTTTTTTAAAATTTCTTACGACTTCTCCAAAAACTACGTTTTTCTAAAAAGGGGGCTTGGCAGTGGGCGGATTTCAAAATTTTTAACACTTGTTCTGTTGGGAGCAACAAAGAGCACGTGTACCAAATTTCATCATTCTAGCTTAAAATTTAAGGCCCAAAAACTGGTGACGTACGGACGCACAGACGGACGGACAGGCATGGTTAAATCGACTCAGCTAACGATTCTGAGTCTATCCATATACTTTAAGGTAAATCTACCTAAATTATTTCTCTATGTTACAAACTATGTATCAAAACTATGATACCACTATGGGATAGGGTATACAAATAAAATACTGCTGCTGGAAGAGCAAAGAACTCACCAAATGTTCAGAAACTCACAAGATTAATAATTAAGTGAATTTTATTAACTCTATTTATTTATACCCTATCCCAAAAGTTTTTGCAAATATTTTCAAAAGTAACAAAAAAGTTTTTTTTTTATAAAACGCCCCCAAAAAGTGGGCGTGGCAAAAAACTTTATATAGAGGAAATATAGATATTGCGATTCTTTAAATGTGTTGTTCAAACACTTTTTTAAAACTCCTTACGAAGTGGACAAAAACTACGTTTTTCTAAAAAGGGGGCGTGGCAGTGGGCGGACAGCTACATGGTTAAATTGACTCAGCTAACGATTCAGAGTCTATCCATATACTTTAAGGTAAATCTAGCTAAATTATTTCTCTATGTTACAAACTATGTATCAAAACTAATATACCCCTATGGGATAGGGTATAAAAATGTAAACAAGACTAGCTAATCGCTAGTACCAATTACACTCAACACATGCATGACGTCATTGTTTATGACAGTGATCAAGTAAGGAATAGATAGGGAACTTTCGTACGTCTTCCCCTTCTTCTAACGATTTCTTACGTGTCGCTTTTACGTTGTTAAGTACTTCAAACCCCACCAATGCACTCCTGTCTGTGAATACATGTATTTCCAATGGAAAGAATTCAGTAAACGAAAAATTTTAGGTTTGCACACTTTCATTAACAGCTGTTTAGTAGTGTGGTGGATTTATTTTTGTTTTGACATTTCAATCGACATTCACACACTTTTTATTTTTTCGCGATTGTTATTTGTTGACTTACAATTGGTTGTGTATGTAACATCATATTTTGTGTTCCAATGATAGCTATAACTAGGTCCCAACTGGAGCCAGTGAAATACACAAACTTGCAGTGTTTGAAATTGGAGACGAAAATTATGAAACCATGAATTTTACGAGCTGCACAGCAATGTACAATTGGTAAACAATCTCCGCATTGGACTTTTAAGATGACTATGACATGTATAGCGAATGGACACCAATACTCCGTTTTGCAGTCTTCGATTCCCAGCCAGGCGAAGAGACTTTAATTCACCAGTAGAAATTGTCCTCATGAAACTTGAATTGTGAACTGCTAAACTGAAAGATTATTCAATTAGACTTGGAAGTGATGTAATTTTTCTACTTACATATATGTTTTTATTACTTCTGGACACAAACACTCCGTCTCGCAGTCTTCGATTTCCAGCCAGTCAATATTACAATTTAAAAAACACAAAAAAATGCAAACAAAATAATGTAAACAAACAATCAAAATAATAAACTGACAGATTCAGAATTTTATCGATTGGTGAATATAAACATATGTTTTTGGACGTATTCAGTAAAGAAAATATTTGTTTTTCAAATAAAATGAATTGAATGTATTCAACTCCTCGATTAGGACGGAAACAAACTATTTAAATGTAATATTAATTTTTTTACAAAATGATTTCCTAGAGGATGTATTTATTTAATAATCCTCAACGAGTTTTCGTTGTCGATTCCTACTTCAGAGTGATGACATGTTGCGTAGTTTCATATGCAAGATTCTGAAGATAGTATATTTCCAACTCAGAGTTATTATGAGTTGGGTAATTTGTTATAATTATAAATTATATAAAAGGTGTTTGAAGTACAGACTTAAATTGTGTCTCTGTTGATTAAAAACAATTGAGTTCATATTTTATAGTTACGAATTCGCCTATTTTTATATTTTCGATGTACTAGTTTTTTTCTGATAAATTTATTCCCTTGCGAAAATTTTATATGCCACTTACAAACAGCCCTATTAATAAACACATATTAAGTGTGAATTTTGTTCAATCGATGAATTTAACGAGAAATATTATTAATGAAACAAATTGAAGTTAATTGGCGTTGATTAACATAAATATAACTAAATCACCGAAGTATGTGAATTGAATTAAGATTTTTTCTGCACAAAGTTCCCCCAATAAATTCTATTTGTTTTTGCAAACTATTTTGCATATATTTTGACAAGAGAATAAAAAAAAACATGAATAACTACGGATAACAGCTGAACATGTATTGATTGTAATATATTTATTAAGAAAGAGATTTGTCACTAAACGTCAGCTATTACATGGGCATTTATTCTTTATTAATAAGAAATCTGAATCCATGAATTAACTTTTAATCAACATTAAATAATTAGATAGTGTTCAAGCGAAAAGTGGCAGCACTGGCGGTGCACAAATAAAGACACTTCCCAACGTTCACGCTGTGCGGAACATGTGGCAATGGGTCATTTTGTATCTGTGCACGCCACCACCATTTCGCTAAAATCATTCGCTTTTTGACCACCGCGCCAACCACACCACGAACAAGAGCAAAAATCAACAATCTATAAAAACAGAAAACCGACAAACACTGTACAAATAAAACTAAAATAAGTTACAAAAAATATCAAGCCAAAAAGTTTTTTAATCGGAAAACAAAGGACTCATCCAACATTAAACAGATAGTAATTAGTATTTTTTTTATTAATACGGCTGCAACAATTATGTGAAAACCTGTATTCCTGTTTTTTTTAACACATATAAGTAAAGTAGGATTTTGTATGTATATCTAGTACAATAGCCGTGTTTTTTTTTCTCTTCATTACAAATCTATTTACGTGTAAAATACAACAATATCTTAGCCTATATAGATTTCTCTAAACCTGGATAATTATCTAGTCTTACACCCTTAGACTGGATAGAAAATGTGATACGCTGCAAAATATGTGGGAAATCAATGTTTTATGAAATAATTTGATGTGAAAATATTTTTATCTTTGCTTTGAATATAAAATCAAAACATCACGATAAGTTTAGTAGAAGATAAAGTGAAACAAATTGGATTTTATTTGCAAAAAATTTAAACCCTAAACTGCCATCTGTTGGCTGGCACGTGTTTCAGTATCAGTATCGTTTTTGGTTTAAACTATTCAATTTCATCTAGTGGACATCTTTTTTTATTTCTGGTAAGTGGTTTCACTTCACTACTAAAAAAACATGGTTAGTTTGACCAGGTTACTGTAATAGATTTCCGTCTTTGTTACATAATGCAATAAAAATTCAAAAACATATGAGAAGGCTACAATCCACTGAGCGGATCGTTGAATACCCTATCCCATCCTATCTGTAAAACTAAAATCCCCAAAAAGTGGACATGGCTAAAAACACGATGTGGATAAAATAAAGAAAATGACATGGTGACAAAACATTCTTCAGACTGCTTATAAAAAACTTTTACGGTTCTACAAAAGACAAGGTTTTCTGCTGCATATGTTATGGGGTAGTGTATAAAAATGGTTTTTATATAAAAACGCCCCCAAAAAGTGGGCGTGGGTTAAAATATAATATAGACGAAATGTTCATATTAATAATGTTAATGAATCTGCATCAAAATTTTTTTCGAAAAATTTAAAATTTGACCGAAAACAGTTTTTAATTGAAAACGCCCCCAAAAAGTGGGCGTGGCAAAAAACTTTATATAGACGAAATATAGATATTAATATTGTCTAAATATGTTGTTCAGAAACTTTTTTTAAATTCCTTACGGTTTGGTCAAAAACTGAGTTTTTCTTAAAAGGGGGCGTGGCAGTGGGCGGATTTCAAAAATTTTTACACTTGTTCTGTAGGCAGAGACGAGGATCCTATATACCAAATTTCATTATCCTAGCTCAAAATTTAAGGCCTAAAAATCGGTGACGTACAGACGGACGGACAGACAGACATGGCTTAATCGACTCAGCTAGCGATTCTGAGTCGATCCATATACTTTGAGGTATATGTAGCAAAATTATTTCTCTATGTTACAAACTAAGTATCAAAACTAATATACCCCTATGGGATAGGTTATAAACAAAACGAATAGCAGTATTAATGAATCATAAGCACACGAAAAATCAGAATTCTTTTTCATTGTTCCCAGTAGATTTTTATGCTTCTAATATTTTTTCAATCATAAATAAATAAATAGATATTCTTTTACGTTTTCTTTAGGTTTTTAGGAAATTTTAAGTTAGTTTATTTTGTCACATTGGATTTACGTTTTCACGATTTTATAAAATTATTATGGAATGCTGAACGCGGTGCTTATTTCAAAAATGTCTGTTGGATGCGCTCATTGATGGTGAGATTGCTAAAGCAACTCAATTCCGTTGTGAATTTCCACCTCTTCCTGGGAAGGTTATGGGTGAGGTCGGTGAGGTGGCGGGGGAAAATCGAAACATTTTGAGCAAAAAATGTGGGGAATAACTTATCTCACGCACACTTGTTTGAAAATGTGATAGTATGTGTAAGATAAGTAAAAATGGGTGAATTTACCTTGTAGGCAAATCCAGAAGTTTGGTATCTCTTTACTTCCCTTATCACTGCCCCTATCGGTGTGTACATGTGAGCGGCCATCTTGTAAAAACAAGAACAATTTCATGATGTAAACAAATACGCGAGGTGAATTTCTTTGACAATTAAAATTGGGCGGTTCGTGAATTTTGCAATTTTTTTTACAAATTTGTTTTGATTGTTAATGACGGGAGCAAGTTCAAGGATTGTTATTTATTCGGTATAGTGAATCAATTATTAATCATTTTGCCATTGAAAATCCAAACTCCTCTCTCACAGTGCAATGCAAAAATTTCATTAAAATTTTCCTCTCAGTGACGCGGATTTTCATATCTTCACCGACGAAATGAATTGATTTTTATGCGTTCTTTATACGTTGCAAATAGTCGTGTGTTGTTAATAAAATCGCTAAAATTCGTGACAAGACTATAATACTATAACGAGGCGGATCTCTTGGGCTCAGTCAGAGATAAGGGAAGTAAAGAGATACCAAACTTCTGGATTTGCCTACAAGCTAAATTCACCCATTTTTACTTATCTTACACATACTATCACATTTTCAAACAAGTGTGCGTGAGATAAGTTATTCCCCACATTTTTTGCTCAAAATGTTTCGATTTTCCCCCGCCACCTCACCGACCACACCAATAACCATCCCAGGAAGAGGTGGAAATTCACAGCGGAATTGAGTTGCTTTAGCAATGTCACCATCAATGAGCGCATCCAACAGAAATTTTTGAAATAAGCATCGCGCTCAGCATTCCGAAATAATTTTATAAAATCGTTAAAACGTAAATCCAATGTGACAAAATAAACTAACTTAAAATTTCCGAAAAACCTAAAGAAAACGTAAAAGAATATCTATTTATTTATTTATTTATGATTGAAAAAATATTAGAAGCATAAAAATCTACTGGGAACAATAAAAAAGAATTCTGATTTTTCGTGTGCTAATGATTCATTAATACTGCTATTCGTTTTGTTTTTGAATTTTTATTGCATTATGTAACAAAGACGGAAATCTATTACAGTAACCTGGTCAAACTAACCATGTTTTTTTAGTAGTGAAGTAAAACCAGTAATCGAAAATGCCAACAAAAACAATCAGCATCTGCCAGTGACATTTTTGCTTTCAATTGAAATAAAAAAGATGTCCACTAGATGAAGTTGAATAGGTTGAAGAAGTTTAAACCAAAAACGATACTGATATTGATTATATTATTAAAATATTGTTGTATTTTACACGTAAATTGTGTGCTAAGCCTATATAGATTTGTAATGAAGAGAAGAAAAAACACGGCTATTGTACTAGATATACATACAAAATCCAACTTTACTTATATGTGTTAAAAAAACAGGAATACAGGTTTTCACATAACTGTTGCAGCCGTATTAATAAAAAAATTACTTATTACTATCTAATTATTTAATGTTGATTAAAAGTTAATTCATGGATTCAGATTTCTTATTAATAAAGAATAAATGCCCATGTAATAGCTGACGTTTAGTGACAAATCTCTTTATTAATAAATATATTACAATCAATACATATTCCGCTGTTATCCGTAGTTATTTATGTTTTTTTTATTCTCTTGTCAAATATATGCAAAATAGTTTGCAATTTCTTAAAGAATTTATTGGGGGAACTTTGTGCAGAAAAAGTCTTAATTCAATTCACCTACTTCGGTGAATATAAAAATAGGCGAATTCGTAACTATAAAATATGAACTCAATGGTTTTTAATCAACAGAGACACAATATAAGTCTGTACTCCAAACACCTTTTATATCATTTATAATAATAACAAATTACGCAACTCAAAATAACTCTGAGTTGGAAATATACTATCTTCAGAATCTTGCATATGAAACTACGCAACATGTCATCACTCTGAAGTAGGAATCTACAACGAAAACTCGTTGAGGATTATTAAATTAATACATCCTCTAGGATATCATTTTGTAAAAAAATTATTATTACATTTAAATAGTTTGTTTCCGTCCTATCGAGGAGTTGAATACATTCAATTCATTTTATTTGAAAAACAAATATTTTCTTTACTGAATACGTCCAAAACCATATGTTTATATTCACCAATCGATAAAATTCTGAATCTGACAGTTTATTATTTTGATTGTTTGTTTACATTATTTTGTTTGCATTTTTTTTGTGTTTTGTGTTTTTTAAATTGTAATATTGACTGGCTGGGAATCGAAGACTGCGAGCCGGAGTCTTTGTGTCCAGATGTAATAAAAACATAATATATGTAAGTAGAAAAATTACATCACTTCCAAGTCTAATTGAATAATCTTTCAGTTTAGCAGTTCACAATTCAAGTTCAATGAGGACAATTTCTACTGGTGAATTAAAGTCTCTTCGCCTGGCTGGGAATCGAAGACTGCAAAACGGAGTATTGGTGTCCATTCGCTATACATGTCATAGTCATCTTAAAAGTCCAATGCGGAGATTGTTTACCAATTGTACATCGCTGTGCAGCTCGTAAAATTCATGGTTATCATTTTCGTCTCCAATTTCAAACACTGCAAGTTTGTGTATTTCACTGGCTCCAGTTGGGACCTAGTTATAGCTATCATTGGAACACAAAATATGATGGAACTGGGATTTAACTTGGAATCAGTGAAAATTCTGTTTCATTTGTGTGGAATGACAAACAATACTTCAGAAAAATAAATCTCATTTCATTTCAATATAAAAATTGCGCGCAGAAGTTTATATATATTGTATTGATTTGTTGAGTGCGTTTTAAAATAATAAAATAATAAAACAATTAAATATAAATAACTATGAGCGTTTTATTAAACATTAAAGTGTCGGAATGTGTCTTAGGGTGTGTTGTTTACAAACATCTACATCGCCCTAAGGAGGAGTCCAGGTAAGTTCCATCCACGGTCTAGTCATTGTCGTCATTCTTTCTGTTTTGTTTCTTTTTGTTTTTTTTTTCGCCTCCACCGCTACCAACGGATTATGGACGATATTCTTGACGTAAGTCAGACTTTTGCTTCTTGTAAGTTGACTGATGCTTTGGTGTAATGATTGTTTTCAATATTAGATAAAAATGCTTCATAGTTGACAAATGATCGACCGTGTTGACCGGCATATATAGAATGATATTTATCATTTGCACTCATCTAGTGGAACAAATTGATTAGATAAACAAATTATTGGTATTGAATGTAGATGGGGGATTACCTTTGTTGGTGTTAAAGTGTTTTTTCTATTCAAAACAACGTAAAACACACGCTTGTGTGTGCTAACATGTTGTTCAACTGACATTTAAAGTCTGTAAGTTTCATTAGGGGGTTGTTTCGCTTACGTTTAAACACTTAAATAATCACGCTTTTCCAGTCGTTGCCGTTTATGTTACCGTTTTTATTTCTTGACGATATTGACACAGTGCTCGATAGGTAGATCATGATGCTTGAATATAGAACATTTATATAGACGAGAAGATTTTGTTTTCACAGTAGCCGCAGCGGGCGGCTGAAACTCCAACAGAAGAATTGAATGACGTCGAAATAACTTTCACTTAAATATCGTTCTTCTTTAACACGTAGTCTCATGATTATGAGGGATTCCAATTTTTGTGATGTTAGCTAGACAACTGCAAATAAAGTCCAGATAAAGATAATATATCACAAATCAAACGAAAAAAACGTACCACATTTCCTGGGGGTGATGATGTTTTCAACTGGTGTTGTCTTTGGCGACTCACTTTTTTCTTTTAACAGCCTGAGCAAAATTGCACATCCATTAATTATATTCGTCTTGAATTGGTCTGCTTGTGTACAATACTCGCTTACACAGATGGATGATTGATTGGGTGACTGGTGTTACTTGTGTGGCTACAAACGTATGCAGTTATTTTGCACTTTTGATACTTATATGTTTATGGGGTTTACTTTTAATTTATTTTTCGCAATATTTGTTTTATTAAAATTGTTAAATACACAATCAATTGTAAATAATAACAATCACGAAAAAATAAAAATTGTGTGGATTTCGATTGAAATTGAAATGTCAAAACAAAAATAAATCCACCACACTACTAAACAGCTGTTAATGAAAGTGTGCAAACCTAACATTTTTCGTTTACTGAATTCTTTCAATTGGAAATACATGTATTCACAGACAGGAGTGCATTGGTGGTGGATTACAACAAAAACAACCAACTCTTGCGGGGATTCAGGGTGAGAGAGGTAGAAGTTTGGTATCTCTTTACTTCCCTTATCTCTGGGCTCAGTGCAAGCAGTAATCCCCGGCCACATTTTTTAAATGTCGTCTGTGGACTTGCTCACATCCAAACACAAGCCAGGCAAAGAATGGAGAAGATTCCTGTTTCTAGACAACCACCGCGAATGCAGACGTTTTAGGGGTTGGTGGTTGGCGAAGTTATGGTATTGATCCTGATGAATTTTCATCATTCCTCATGAAGACCTGCGAGCGTCTAGTCCACTGTGTAAACTTTAATCCCCAGCGACCACTTAATCTTTTAGCCTAATGTTACACTGAAATGTTGGAACAAAAGGAACCAATCTTGGATAGTAATACAGCATGTGTGTTGATACGGAATCGTGAGAAGAGGTGTCGGAGAAATTCTTACTTGATACTGTCAGAGATGTAAGTACATTTGATTTAAATGATTTTCGATCGACTCAGAATCACTGAATCGATCTACCCATGTCTGTCTGTGTCCGTCTGTGTGCCACCGATTTTTGGGCCTTACATTTTGAGCTAGAATAATTGAAATTTGGTTCATAGACTCTCTGTCTGAAGAAGCAGAACAAGTGTATAAAAACACCCGTGACAGGTTTCAATCAACTTAAACCCACAGCTCTATGTGTTGCAATTCATACATCTTAAAAACTCCTCTAAAAAAAATCATAACAATTTTAATACTTATCTACCTTTTCCTCTTCAGGTTGAGTGTGTCACATATCCCGTGAAACTTCAAATAACTGGTAAATCACTTGCGTTAATGGCACGCTCCTTGTCTTTTGACAGTGAATAACAATATCAATGCAACTGTTGAGTTATATAATCACACAGAGTCTCTACTCCTTGCGAACACTTGTACGTTTCTATTTCTAGGTGGCAAGTCATACGGTATCATCGAGTACTCGCAACTTGACTTATATTCCGCAATTGATTACAGAGTATTCAACCATTCATAACAGCAGAAAACTATGTAGAGACACAATATCAAGTATTCCCTTTTTAATGCTCAAGAAGTACAGGACTTTACTTTTTGCAATAAGAAAACAATCGCTGCTTATGCTTCGTCAGTCTTGTGTATAGTTGGTGGCGGCGTTTGCGGCTGCAACAAGGAAAAACTCAGCGATACTCTAAGACAAGATATTAAAAAAGAGCATTGCCAAGAAAGGCAAAAAGGAAAACCGATTGAATAATTATCCCTCACAGACAATCGAAGAACCTATCGTCGGCAAGGAAATGAGACGTTAAAAGTTCAACGAAAAAACAACCAATTACACCAAGTGTATCGGTAACGCCTGCCAATGCTCCATCGACGATGGCTAGTCAGAGTAATCAAAGACCATTTACTATCACTGACCAGTGTGCCAGTAAGTATTATGAGAGTAATATTGACGAAAAGGATCGAGCTTACATCTAACACGTTGTATCTCGTTATTCTTTTAGAATACAAAGGTGGATCATCAATTCAGACATGGGAGTAATGCAT
The DNA here is from genome assembly GCA_932526625.1 of Rhingia campestris. Lineage (NCBI taxonomy): Eukaryota > Metazoa > Arthropoda > Insecta > Diptera > Syrphidae > Rhingia > Rhingia campestris. Next base: position 31,597,714 of record OW052186.1, on the reverse strand, counting down.
TGGCAAAAAAAAAAATTTCAATGCTAATTAAAAAAATTGGCATTGGCATTGATTTCTTAATGCCAATGAAATTGTAGTAATTATAAAAGAAAACTATTTTCATTGAGTGGTAAGACATTTTTTTATTTTTTTTTTTAAATCATTGCTTTCATTAGCACAAGTTTCTCAAAATGTTCGTCGCTTAAATTTTGACGCCGGTGATGGTTAACCATTCCAGCTAATGAAAAAAATCTGTCAACTGGAGCTGAAGACGGTAATGGCGTGTTAAATTTATAAAACATTTGTTTTGTAATTGGGTAATCGCTTAGTGAATTCATGGCGCTGTTATCACTATCAAGAAAATTCCTTAACTCTTTAATTATAACAGCACTCTCTATTTTCCTATCAGTATGTAGTTGAACCGACTCTGAAATTAAAGAATTTTTTTTAGAAATATATTGCAAAGGAAAGGAGAAACGTAAAGTGTTCCATCGTCATCGCTGTCATCTAAAGAAAAAAAAGGATGTGCGGTAAATGTTGGATCCCTTCTTATATGATTCAAGTTTACCAGTTGCGGACCATTACTAATAACCTTTATAACAAAAATGTCTTGAAGTAATGTGGTAGAGCAATTTGGTGCAGTTTCTTTCCAAATTTGGAGTAATTTGGTACAATTCATTATTTTGATTAGTGGGCACGTAATAGCAGCAATTACGATATCGTGAGATGAAGATTGTAGTTCAAAAAATGCCCGGAATCTATCAACAAGAGCATCTTGCATGTCTATAGAAACTTCTTTTAAAGCAAATTTATAAATTTTTGCCTTGAGCGTCAATAAGGTTGGTGCAAGGTAACCGAAATAGATGTCTTCTTCTTTTTGTAAGAAATCTAAACCTTCGGCAATTGGTTTCATAAATTGGCAATATTCTTCTAAGTATTCTATTTCTGATAGTAAAAAACTTTCTACACCAAGAGCGTTGGTTACATCGTTCAGCTTACACGAAAATGATAAAAGTTGCTTTATGGCATCGTATAAAGAATTCCATCGCGTCACCACAGGTGTTTTAAGTGACGCTTGGAGAATCTCTTTGAGCAGTTCCGCTGATTTTGGTCGATTGCATTTATTCCAAATTTGAGTGCACCTAAAAAATTGGAGTAAATATTTTTACGTTTATATCTAACATATCGTCACAATTGCACCAAAAATACAAGTGTAAATTTATAGCTTTGGTGTCATTTATGTTACATAAAACCTTAATATTTTCAGATCAGTGGTGACTTATGATCAGGATATGATTAGGATTCTATGCTCTTCAACTTACTTTTTCCTTATGTACTGATGTTTCTCGTAAACTGCTTCAACTTTTCGCAATGCTTTTAAGAAATCCGATGTGGCTAGTAAGTTTATCGTGTGACTCGCACATCGCACATGTTTTGAAAGCTGTGGCTGCGGTAAAAGTAGTGACGATTCGAACATTGTATCGTCATCATCAAACGCACATTCTGAATCAATACATTCTTCAATATGTATTACATCAGTATCTAAAAATGCTAACATACATATACAAGTAAAGTATGAGAAAAACAAAAACAACAGTGTTACTGACGTTGGATTCCGAATTCCTTAAAGGCTTTTACAAAATTACTGCCATTATCCGTTACGGTTGAAATCAATTGGTCGTCAGTAATGCCGAACTGCGCATTGATTTCCTGGATAATGTCAGCGATTCTGAGATAGGTGTGCGATCCGCTGAAACGACGACATGCTAATGCACCTGACTTTCTTTTATAATTGCTGTCGATCCAATGGCAGGTGTACCCAAATAATGATTTCCGCCGTCCTGTCCAAATGTCTGCTGTGCAGCATATGTATTCAATCTTGAAATTAAATCATATTGGTTTCATAATATTACATACTTTCGACCGTGAGCACCTTACCTTACTAATGTTAAGTTAAATTTTTGAAACCATTTCTTTATACTTAGAATCAAGAAGATCACTTATGGCGTTTTCCATTGGGAAAAAAATCAATTTTTTTTTTTATCTGAAGGCCGATTTTGACAGTTGTTGTGTTCCATTGGGCGAAAAAAATGATTTTTTTTTGATCAGAGATCAATTTTGCAAATCTGCATTTTTCGGCAGATTTACCAATACCAATACAAATGATAGCTGTCAGTTTGACAAGAGTGATTTTCATTTTGATTTTTTACTTCGGTTGTGATGTAATGGATATAGGCACAGAAAAGAAAGTTATACGTGAACTATTCAATTGATTAAATGAATTAAATGAAGATAATTTCTGTATTTTCAAATGTTTGTTATGTTTTTAATGTTGGCAGCTACACCGACTTCACAGACACGAAATTACACCAATACAATGACAAAAATAAATAAATCTGAATCATGTTCCATTGACACTCAAAAAGATCAAATTTCAGATCAAAATCAAGATTTCCCAATGGAAAACGCCATTATAAAACGTCGCGACTTTACTGTCAAATGTGTGCCCTCAAAAAGTGACACAAAGGCCGGATTTTCCACAATTGACAATGGCGAAAATGTCGCAACCACGAACTTTAGAATTTTTTCATCAAAAATACTTTGCCTTTTTTGAGTGCTGGCAATTATTTGACTTGTACTTTTTTCTCGCAAATATTTATGGTGCATATCTGGGTGTTTTTTTTTTTAAATGTTGCAAGAAATTAGAAGTCACCTTTGTGGAGCCACTAATTTTTTGTTTGCAGACTTGACATAAAGCCAGAACACCATTTGTTTTTTTTTGGTGCTGAGTATTTATTCGCTAAAATGCAAAAAAGTACATAGTACATATATATAAATTTTTTTAAATGCGAGGAATAATTTAAAAGTCCCCAAATCAACAGCCATGCAATTCAAGGCCAATGAAAATACACGTGTTGCATACAGCCCATATAACATAACCTAATCATGTTGATGCTGCTTGGAACTATTTATTGTATATTATTCACTTACCTTATCTACAATAACGAAGTATTCAGCAGTCAAGATCAATGGCAATAAATTCCTTTTATTTGATTCGTCGTCGATGTCCATAAGTCTGCTAATGAACAATGTGATAAATGAAGCGCGAATTCAAAAGAAACTATGTAAATATTATATAGCTATAAAAACCAACCTGTTATTTTTTATTTGTGCTTGAAGGCATCGATATACATGATGTAGATGCAATATCAAAACTGAGTGAATCCATATCTGAATCAATAAACCTGGTCGACTTCGAAAAAGATGAAGAATCCAAACTATTTTCTCCCATATCAACCACATCAATTAATTTAGGCGGATTGCATTTCGCATCGTTGATACCATTATTACTATCACAACCACTCATTTTAAAAGTTCACAATTTTTAAATAACTTTAATAGAAGTACTGCTCTCTTAGCCACTTTAATTCGAATGACAAAGCTTCGCGTTATTTTATTACTGCATTGACAACGATAACAGTAAAATTATATTAGCTTACAACCTTATATGGTCATTATGCATAGGAGAAAACCACATTCAACGATAGAAAAAACACAAATTTCGTTCAGTTATTAATTTACTGTGTAAACCTAGTGGAACAAATGGAATTTTCCATGCACATCCCATTCTCCATAGGAGTAGGAAACATATTTCTATTTACCAAACAGAGGTCTGTGCATGAGATTGAATCAGAAAATCAAACATCAATATACATTGGACAGCTCTCATGTCTTTAAACTTTGAGTCTAAGCTGGGTTGTAGCCGTCTCCTAATTCTATTTACTTCGCATAATATAATCACTATAATATAGCTCCCTGGACACAGAGCCATCTCTCATAATGAAACATATAAAGAATGAGTTTTCCCAGCGGAAACGCCAAGAAAAACTCTTCCACTGGAGCATCTATATCTATATATCATCCCAATACCTTTAAAAAAATAAATAATAAAAAAAAAGAAACAAAATTGTGAACTTTATTTTTTTCATACTCTTCATTAGCATTGCAAAATGCTAATGTTATGGGGTAGTGTATAAAAATGGTTTTCATATAAAAACGCCCCCAAAAAGTGGGCGTGGTTAAAATGGTATATAGACGAAATGTTTATATTAATAATGTTAATGATTCTGCATCAACATTTTTTTCGAAAAATTTAAAATTTGACCGAAAACAGTTTTTTATTAAAAACGCCCCCGAAAAGTGGGCGTGGCAAAAAACTTTATATGGACGAAATATAGATATTAATATTGTCTGAATATAATGTTAAAAAACTTTTTTAAAATTCCTTACGGTTTGGCCAAAAACTGAGTTTTTCTTAAAAGGGGGCGTGGCAGTGGGCGGATTTCAAAACTTTTTACACTTGTTCTGTAGGCAGAGACGAGGATCCTATATACAAAATTTCATTATCCTAGCTCAAAATTTAACGCCTACAAATCGGTGACGTACAGACGGACGGACAGACAGACATGGCTTAATCGACTCAGCTGGCGATTCTGGGTCGATCCATATACTTTGAGGTATATGTGGCTAAATTATTTCTCTATGTTACAAACTAAGTATCAAAACTATTATACCCCTATGGGATAGGGTATAAAAAATGTCATTAGCATTGTGTTACTCAATGCTAATGAAATTTTTTTCATTGGCATTACTTTCACTCAATGCTAGTGCTGTTTCCAATTTCATTTGTGTAGTAATGCATTACTCCCATGTCTGATCATCATCAAAGACACCAGCATCACTTTTATCATCACATTCCTCGTCTTTCGACTTGGCTGCACTGCAACATATGGCTATTGATGGCAATCCATCAAAGGGTATCCTTAATGCTCTATTAGCACAGACAATGCAAGCTGAAACAGGCCGTCAAAATGATGTAAGTTTTTTTGGAGAAGAAGTGGGCACATTTACAACGTATTTAATTAATTTTCTTTTAATTCAGCCTTAAGTATAACTCACATGAAGTCAAGGTTTGCCTGAACAAAATATGGCTCAGTACAAACATCGATGGCCCCAACAACCGTCGCAACAACATTAACCGCAACAACCGACTGGACCACAGAATCTTACCAGTGAGCCTTTTACAGTTATAAACAAACAAACTGGAAAATGATTAACCGGAAATAAAGCACCTCAATTGAAGAGATTGATGCAGTGGTAAGTAATCAAGTTGGGAATACAGTTTGCAGATAATAACCCATTCTTTTGTATAGGCCTACGGACAACCCAACCTACGTAGTAGATCCCAAATAGCTGGAGCACATGCAGAATCCAATGGCTGCTGTTCTTTTACATAAAGAGCAAAACCACAGCCAAATAGTGTTCGACTGTCACTACCAAATTCGGAAAATATAAAAAATTGTCATCATATGCATGTAAGTGTTAAACTCCCTTATATATCGACTATGTTTATTGTAATCCTCTTTTTCATAGATTCAGCTTTACCAAACAACGAACAGCAGTAACAACAATCCAATATTAACATAGAAACTGAAACACGGATCAAAAATCAAGCAGAATAAAATTGAAAGCAGCAATTCAAAAACAGACAAACTATGATCACAATGCTGACCTGAACGTCAGTTGTGAAATCAACTTAAACCCTTCCTGAGGACACAACAGGCGCGTCATATGCACCATCTACAGTTACAATAAATGCAAAGGCTGTGCCATGGGCGCTGATCAGTTAGACTACAAATGAACCATTTAGACTTTTTGATAAAAACTCAGTATTCAAATTTTTGTTTGTATTTTCCAAACTAATTTTAAGTAACAAAATTAAGACCTAACACTTTATTTATTCTCATATCTTATTTGTAAATACTACTATAACTTACTACTTATGTAGTACCACAAAAATTCTGACCACAAAAATGTTCCATTATACTTTTTTAACATAAATCAATTCTATATGTATTTACAAATATTAAAAAACGTTCAAATAAAACAAAATATTTCCTTTAAAATATAATCTGTAATTTATGTTTTTGTGAGAAGGTTCTCATCTCGGTTTTTATTATTGAAACGTTTGTCAACTTCAATTGTCAACAAATTTAGATCCTTAACTACCGCCCAATAGTAAAATTTGAGTCTAAGGAGGTAAAGCGTAAGTAGCACATCAAACATTATGTCTATGAATTAGGACATGAGTCTGACTTAGCTTGTCTGGACAACTGCATGTAATTTGTTCTCCCATTTTGTCAGCGGGGTTAAGATCGAATGTTGAACAATGAATGAAAATAAGAAACACCATTAGCACCGTCACCACGTATCAAGTACTTCAAATATCTGAAAATCCTGAAATTAGAATGCGGATATTCCTTATCTACGCCGCAACAAATATGATATTATGTGAACAAAATTAATATCGAAAAACTGAAATCACAAGCGGCTCAAGTCTCCTAAACATCGCCTACAAGATCCAATACGCCGTAATATGTGAACACCTAGAACCGTTCGCCAACAACCTGATCGGCCCTCATCAGCGTGGTCTTAGGACACGAACAGATCAAATCAATAAGTCCAAAGCAATACCCATTACTACGATGGTAACTCTTTGTTATCTTTCCGATAAATAGCTTTCAAGCCATTTACGCTCAACTTTAAAAACCAGAGGAGTAACTTTTTGGTTAGTTAGTTAGTTGTATTTATTTAGCTATTAAGCCATTTTTTGGTTAAATATTTACAATAATCATTACATTATTTGGTTTACATTATGTTATAATAATTTATAGAATGTTTTCTTTTGTATATAGAATTAACAATCTTTGAAAATCATTTAAGTTAGACAATAATTTATTTCAGCTGGTAATCTGTTGAAATACTGGAATCCCATGTATTGTAGAGTGTGCTGTCCACCGGTAGTATGCATTCGTTGAATTTCTATATCCGTCCGATTTCTAAGGGTATATGTCGTCGCTTCATTTACTGTTGTCATCTTTTCTCTCAAATATTGTGGGCTTAGATTGTTTTTTATTTTGAAGACTAATACCATAGTTGCAAAGAATAATCGTTGGTTTATGTTAAGCCAGTTTAGTGCATTGAGCATGAATACTATATGTGTATACACATCGCATCTTAAAATTATTCGCATAGCTTTATTTTGTAATTTTTGCATTCTGTTTTTTGATGTTATATCACAGAAAAACAAGACACTTGGACAATATTCAAAATGTGGTTTAATAATAACATTATATACCGTTATTGCACTGTTCATTGATATATCTTTTCTTATTTTACGTAGGACACCTATTTTTTTAGACACTTTATTGCACAAGTAGTTAACATGATCTTTAAATTTGAGTTTATTGTCTAATATAACACCAAGATATTTAACACTCTCAACAATTTCAATAGGACAATTATTAATATTAATGTTTATTTGGGGCAGTAGTGTATTCACATTTAACAACATGCACTTTGATTTCGTCACATTTAGTATAAGACGATTTACTTTTAACCACATATATATTGCACTTAAATCACAGTTAATATTGTCTATACATTGTTGCATATTCTCATTTGATGTATAAATCAATGCGTCATCGGCAAACAAAACCAGTTTTGAAAATTTTAGCACTTTTTCTATGTCATTGATAAATATGAAAAATAGTAGAACTCCTAATATTGTACCTTGTGGAATACCAATATTTATACCCACTGCTGTTGATATGCTATCATTTACTTTTGTTTTTTGTGTTCTTCCTTTGAGAAAGCTTTTGAACCATTTTTGTTCAGTCGATCTAACACCATATTTGTAAAGTTTTTTTAATAGAATCGTATGATCAACAGTTTCAAATGCACGTTTGAGATCTAAAAAAACAGCTATGACAGGTTTCCGTTGGTCAATTTGTTGCTTCCATTCACCTAGAACATAGTTTATGCATGTTTCACATGAATGCTTTGTTCTAAAACCAGACTGGTATTTACTTAAAATGTTCTGGTTTTCAAGATGCTCTTGAAGTTGTCCCCTTACAATTTTTTCAAGCACTTTTTCATAAACTGGAACCATATTTATAGGTCTGAAGTCAGCACAGAGTTTAGCATCATTTATTTTCTTTATAGGGATCACTAAGGATTCTTTCCAAGTTTGGGGGAATATTCCACTTGAAAGAGATATATTTATGATGCGCATTAGAGGTGGTCCTATAAAATTTATTGCATCTTTTATCATATTAGTATTCATGAAGTTGAAGTCGTTTTTTGAGTTTATGGATTTTATTGCACTTAAAATATGATTTATATTTATAGAATGTAACTTAAAGTCTATATTGCACTCATTTATAATACATTCATAATCAGGAAATATCACAGTTCTAGTTAAGTCAATTACGCTTTGCACAAAAAAGGTATTTAATTTTTCACATATTATTGCACTGTCATTTATTTTGTTTCCATTTTCTAATTGCACTTCATTTATAGTATCTACTTTATTTTTTAAGACGTACCTCTTAAACTGCCTCCACATGTCCTTTTGTGTATTTGCGTTTTCAATTTTTCGTTTTATAAAAGAGGATTTTGCTAACGCTATACTTTTTTTATATTGGTTTCTACATGAATGGTATGTTTCCCAATCATTTGGAGTATTTGTTAAAACCGCCCGTTTATATAAATTTATTTTTAATAGTTTTGATTGATTTAACTCAGAATGGAACCACTCAGCATTTTCAAAAGGTATCATTTTGGTTTTTACCATTGACGACACTATTCTTTTTAGTTCTACAGCAAATGATTCACTTAATGAACTTGCTAACTGTTCTCAAATAAAAACCCTTTGCATGATTTGGTGTTTTGATTTTTATTTATAATTTAGCGTTCTATGAAATCACTTCAAACTAAATCGCTGCCTTAAATGAAATTAAATTGTATACATTATTTCTTATATGAATACTAAGCGACACTGTCGATTAGGTTTTTTCGTTATCAATATCAATATAAATTTTGAAAATCATATTAAACTAGTTGCCCGGCCCGGCTTCGCCCGGGTACTGTTTCGTTTTAGGGTCCGTAATAGTATTTAAGTGTTAGTAGTATTTATTTTCTCAAAGCTGACCTGAGAGATTTTCTCAATATTTTTTTCCGTAAGAACCTTGTACAGAGTATTAGAAAACTACAAAAAAAAAATCAGCCAAATCGGTCAAGCCGTTTTCATGTTATGTCGTGACAACGGAAAACGGGTTTCATTTTTATATATATAGATAGAGCTCTAGTTAAAATTATTGGAAATTAGGTTTGCTAATCTTTGCGTGGATGGATTGCGCTTTCGAGTACCTTTAGTGGCAGGTTGTTCGCTCCTATAAAGAAAATGTATTGTTTAGCAAAAGAATATGAAATGACTTTGTTTCGTTAACTTACTTCAGGCTCTTCGGAAGCTTCTGCACTTTGCTGCTAATTATTTACACCTTCGTCCTCCTCTTCTAATACTTCTTCTTCACTGCTGCCACTGCCACCACTATTCGTTGCCGTTGCTTTACTTTCATTTCGGGTTCTTCATCCAACCAATCATGGGGTTTGGCAGCCGATGGGTCGGGAATCTGTGGTGGTGCATCTTCATCCCAGTCATTTGGTTTATCTGCATCTGGATCTGGAATATACATAAAATAAATTACTACCAGTTTACGACTGCCAAAATTTCTAAAATTTTATTATTACCTTTTCACACTCATCCTATCCGTCTGATTTCTTGTTCTCTGAATCGTCAATTTTCCTTGGTGGATTTACGGCTGGCGTGAAATCGTTAAGCAATGAACCCTCGTAAACTACTTTATGGTCTACACGAATTTGGCTTCACAAGTAATTGATACAAATGCGGAGTTTGTCTTTGTTGCGTTATCTGTAATGCAGCTTGATATCATTGCCGCACTTGTCCGGGCCGAACATGATAGTGTATGGAGTTTTGTCATTGAACTATGGAATTGGTTGAAGAAATTTAATATAATTTTGTGTCGTCGTTTCTTATTTACTCACTTTGACATACCTTTTTTAGATCCTCTGTTTGTTTGCCTGCAGACACTAATTTTATGTACGAACCACCGCATTCTTGTCCGTCCTATCAGGAAGAAATTGCATTTAGTCTGATTTTATTACCTGTATTGTGACTTCATATTGAACCACTAATGTCTAGGTGTTGAAGACGAATGGTTCTTTAGGAATGATGAGATTGCAGCTTGTTTTGCTTTCGACTTAAGAGCAAGCCTAATATCGTTTTTCAAAACAATTCTTTGGGGTGATTCGAAACTCCATTGACCGTCATATTGCGCGATTTCTTTAGCTAAGTCATCTTTGTTTGCTTGAGATCGGGTCCACGATTTCTCGGACAACTCAATGTCATCTAAATGATCCACAAAGAACTTGCTGGCATCATATTGCTTTTTGTTGATTTAGATGCGAATGTAGGTATTATCAGTGTGGAAAGAAACACTAACGAGATTATCCTTACGAAACAAGTCGAACTCGAATCTGATCTTTGCCGAGACCAATTTCTGATTCTGAATCTTATTTTACCTTCTCCGTATTTAGTTTCTTTAGAAATCGTGAATTGTGTTCATCCACGAGTTGACACACTTGGTGTATTTCTGTTTCATTTTTAATTACCCGAGAATCTCTGGTACTTGCATTCGGAACAGGTTCAATTAGATTGATGAAATATAACACACGAATTCAATAAAATAAATAAGAAATAAATTAATAGAAACTACATTTTTTTCCGCACGAAAAAAGTAAACAATCGCCACTTGTGTCTATCAAATGGTATGTGGTAAATAAAAACAGCTGATGTTGACAAGTACAAAAAAGGAAAATCCGAGGGTCAGCTTACATCAATATGTGGTGGGATTACATTCCAATGCATTAGACAAATATTTAAAAAAAAATACGTTAGAAAATTCGTTAAATTGAAATACAACACTATTAATTTATATTATTCAATATTGATTTGATTCAAATTCATTTACATATTTCGGTAATAAATCCTGGTATGCTTTTAAAATGACGGATGAAATTTAAAGTATATAATTATATAAGTATAAATCATTATTTTAAAGAAAATGACTTATTATATTCTTATTCAGAAGTTATCTAATATTTCTTATTGTTAAAAAATAAAAAAATAAGTTAAAAAGTAATAGCTGATTGACGTTTTCTTTTGTTTTCCGTTGTCAAAGTGAATTGAAGTTATTTGTAAGTATTTATTAACAATGAAAACTGGTAACAAAAGGAATATAACCGAAAATTGGACACAAAGCGACAAGGTATATGCAAAATACATAGTAAAAAAAAGAAGTGAAGCAAATAAATAAAACAGATTATAGAATTATTGTCGGAACTTTTTGCCGAAAAAAAGTCTCAATTATTGAGACGCCAAATTTAAAATTATTTCCTGATTGCTTAGTTTAAAATACCTCTAAGTATATTTAAAGCGCTAAGTCGGTGTATAAAATCGATTTTTACATATAAGTAACATTGCTGCGTACACTACTACGTTTTCTCAAGAAAATAATAGTCAATTGTGTCTTTTTATGTTCCCCCTACTGATAAGGATTTTTATGAATAAAAATATAATTTTATCAATTTTAAGCTTTATGTATTCTCTGCATGGAAGTTTCAGAATTAAAAAAAAAATGTATACTACATGAATTGATTATTTTATTCCTATTCTCAATATATATATATATATCGCCTTTCATTGTAAAAATAAGTATAGAACATCTACAAAATAAATATAACGAATGGGGAGCTTGCTACTGAATGAAAAGTCCAAGACTTGAGAAATGGTTTTATGTGTATGTGTTTGTTTTCTTATAAATTCTAATAAAATTCAAAAAAAAAAACGAATGTCAGTATATAGAGATTAAAATGAAATAACCGCCTATTCTTGACACTGCAGAACGTTTTTGCAGTTGTGCACAGAATAAGCCTGTGCATTTGTTTATTTCCACACCTATCTTAGGGCCATTTTCCCCTTTTATAACCAGCAAACGTTGTTCAAATGTAACGATAAGGTGCATTTTAGTTTGGCAACCTCTAGAATGCTGTTATAAATAATATTAGAAACTGAAGTTAATATTAGAAACTGAATTTATTTATATGACGTATAAAATAATGATTAGGGTTAACGTTGTAAACGTGATAAAATTACGACGTGATAAATGAACTGTCAAAATTTGTATGGAAAATCTTTTCCAACAATATCGGAATTTTCTCACAGGAATTGGGTGCGTAAACTGAGATGGTAAACGTTGTAAACTTTTGATATGCTCTTTTGACATTTAATCAGTCACTTTCACACATCGAACGTATGCGCTAAACTGATAAAAATTATCGAGAACGGAAAGAGAACAATAGGAACAAAATTCTATCAATAAATAAATTACTAAAGTTGGATTGAATTCAGTAGGTTACCGTATTATTTAGTGGTGCAATTTTAGGGTCGTTCATGAAACGTCGTCGTAAAATTAAAATCTTTCTCACGTAATAAAATTACGACGTTGCATGAATACCCTTATTATATTGTTTTCAACCGTCGAAATTTAAATTTTAGGTTCATGGGAATTTTACAAATTTAACATCCACTTTACCAGCATTCCATGAGGTGTGGGCAAAAGTGGGGAAAACTTTGAATTTGGCCGTTATTTTTTGTTTGAAATTTCAAATTTGGCAGTTAGTCTACGTTTTGACGTTTAAATGACCAGACGGTAGACAATTTGTGTAAATCAAACATGTGTGCACCTATTTTTGCCGTGGTGGGGAATTTATCTGTCAAAATTCTGGAAAATTCCAGGATTAGCTTGTAGGCAGAACGTAAAGTCCTGGAAAGTTTCCTATCTCTTCGTTACCTGATCTCTGATGTACACACCGATAGGGGTTTGAAGTACGTAACAACGTAAAAGCGACGCGAAAGAAATCGGGTGATGAAGGGGAAGACGTACGAAAGTTCCCTATCTCTTCCTTACTTGATCTCTGGTTTCCTATCTCTTCGTTACCTGATCTCTGTTGCGTAGATTGCATGACTTTGTTTGCTTCCAAGAAAAACAGCTGTTTAAAGTACTTCCAGGAAATCGAGACGCTTTCACTGACAGCTTGGCCAAACTTTTTTTCGATACTTGTCAAGGTTGGCGTTGAAAGGTGTGCGCAAGTTTGACTATATGCCCTTGCACTCGTTGAGTGACATCTGAGTGGCGTCCGCAACCTCTTGCCACAGGCCTTCCTTAGGCATTTTATACTCTGTGCAACCAGCATCCCACAAACTGCTTCGCGTCTCGATTGCCTGTATAAGTTTCAATATATTATCGTGCAATCATCTACTTTGGACTTTTTTTTTAGTTGTTGGCTTCGGCGACAGTGAGTGCGAAGGTGCATCCTTTAAGAACTCCAAGAACTTTCTTCGTTTTCCATCGCAGTTAACGAAATTTATTTTTTTACAAATTTAGTTATGAATTGAAAAAGTTTGCCTGGTCGCGCATTCAAACGTGTTGACTAAAACAACTGTATTTATAAGACACTTCAAAGATGGTGAATAGTTGCAACACAGAAAAAAGCTGCACGTGTCCACGTATGCACCTCTCTCTATTATACATAGAATACATATTCTCACTGCCCCTGGCGCCACACGTTTAACCTAAAACTCCACGCACAGACCGACAAATAAACAGAATTGATAGACCCACCTTTTCGAACGTCTCCATTATCATAATGTTATGTTTGATTTGCTTAATAGAAGCAAATAAAAAGGAATACGTGGAGACATATAGAATCATACCTAGCAAATAATTGGTCAGATTGTGGTCTAACAATTGCCGACAGTAAATTGTCTTACAAAATTGCCACACGAGATTGGGAGTTCAGACGGTTGGAAGACATTTGGAAAAATTTTTTTACTGACATATGACAAAATTGGAAGATCTTCCAATCGTCTAAACGTAGCTTTACACCCTTAAAGGCCTGCTCAGAATGCATATCTGTAGCTGGTATCTTGCATCGCTGTCAAAAGAGAGATACATTTTCTGCATGAAGTTGCCCTCTATTCAACTTCAAGCTACAGATTCATGAAGATACACATTGTGTAAGCGCTTATGGGTTGCCTTGTTTTTAAAGGCCTTCTCAGAATGCATATCTATAGCTTGTATCTTGCATCGCTGTCAAAAAAGAGATACATTTCTTGCATGACTTCAAGCTACAGATCCCGAAGATACACATTGTGTAAGCGCTTACGGGTTGCCCTGTTTTTAACTTCTGAGCAGGCATTAAGGGCCGATCAGAATGCGTATCTGTAGCTGGTATCTTGCATCGCTTTCAAAAAAGAGATACATTTCTTGCATGAAGTTGCCCTCTATTCAACTTCAAGCTACTTCAAGTTCTTAACTTTTCACTCAGCTACAGATACCAGCTACAGATATGCATTCTGAGCAGGCCTTAAAGGCAAAAAAAAAACAAAAAAATAAAACAAGGTAGATACAATGTGTATCTACGTGAATATGTAGCTTGAAGTTGAGTAGAGGACCAACTTCATGCAAGAAATGTATCTCTCTTTTGACAGCTGTGCAAGATACAAGCTACAGATATGCATTCTAATGGCGTTTTCCATTGGGAAATCTTGATTTTGATCTGAAATTTGATCTTTTTGAGTGTCAATGGAACACGATTCAGATTTATTTTTTTGTTTTGGTGTCATTTCGTGTCTGTGAAGTTAGCGGCGGTGTAGCTGCCAACATTAAAAACATAACAAACATTTTTTTCAATCAATTTAATAGTTCACGTATAACATTCTTTTCTGTGTCTATATCCATTATTAATATCTAAACCCAAAGCACTCTTGTTTTTCACAACCGAAGTAAAAAATCAAAATGAAAATCACTCTTGTCAAACTGACAGCTATCATTTGTATTGGTATTGGTAAATCTGCCGAAAAATTCAGATTTGCAAAATTGATCTCTGATCAAAAAAAAAATCAATTTTTTCGCCCAATGGAACACAACAACTGTCAAAATCGGTCTTCAGATCAAAAAAAAAATTGATTTTTTCCCAATGGAAAACGCCATAAGCAGGCTGTATAGAAAATGTGCTACCAAACCTATTTTTTTTCAATTGTTATCGAAAACGGTTGTCGGAAATGCTAAAATTGCAATAAAAATAGCAGCTGATACCACAACCGGTAATCATACCGTGCAAAATAGTTGGAAAACTAATGCTTTATTAAATAATTTGATGTAAATATAATTTTATATTTGCTTTGAGTACAAAATCACAAAGTAAAGTAAATAGCAAAAATTGAAACCCCAAATGTCATTTGTTGGCGTTTACATGTTTCAGTTTCAGTGGTGCGAGATCACCGATTAGCGTTTTTTCTCATTTTGATCTAAGCCTATATAGATTTAAGAACAAAATTCGCAATATTTCTTAGCGCTATTGGACCTGAAGCAGTAGAAATATTTAATTCATTCAATTTTAATGAAGATAAAAGAAAAAACTATGATTAAATAGTAAAATCGTTTAAAGAGTTTTGCAGACCAAAGCAAAATGAAGGCTATGAAAGCTTCAAGTTTTGTAATCGAAACCAGGAGGGCGGATAACTGTTCGATAACTTATTTATGGATATCAAGAAAATGGTGAGAAATTGCGGTTTCTCCGATGAGCCCAGAATGTTAATGGATCGAATCGATGGAGACAGTAGAAAAAGCACTACAAAAACGGTTTACTGTGACAGAGAAATTGGACTTGGCAAAAACAATTGAAATGGCACGTGCAGCAGAAATTTCCAGCACACAAATGAAGCACATGCAGGAAAAACCAGGAGCGAGCAAGCAGCTCGACATAGCTATGAATACCCGACATAATACGTATTTAACAAAAATTTGATACAAATTATTTAGATTTCAGACACAGTAACAATCCATCACAAGTGGAGTCCAACAAAACGAGAAGAAATTTTGAACTTTGATACAGCAATAGCGATGACTTTATTGATATGATACAAACAAGATAATTAATTAAAAGCTTTTGGAATGAATTAACCAAAATTTCGCTAAAATTGTTCAAGTTCAAACTCGATACGGGGGCTGATATGAATTTGTTACCATATAAGTTCTTTACCGAGTAGGAAAAGTTAAAGTTAAAGCTTATACAAAAACTGCAAGCATATGGTGGTAGAGTTTTAAATACCTTAGGAGTTGTTACTTTACAATGCATAGTCAAAGATGTAATTATGCCACTAGAGTTTAATGTGACCAGAGAAGGAAATACACCAATCTTGGGGCTAGAATCATACTTATATCAAAAGAATTAATCAATTAAATATAAAGTATAAGGACAAAAAATAATTAATTAAAGAAAATAAAGAGTTATTCGTAGGGTTAGGCTCTTTTCCGCAAAAAATCAACATAGAGCTTAGAGAATGTTAAGTAACAGCAAAGCCAGCTAGGAGAATTCCTATGACTATTGAAGGGCAGGTTTTAGAAGAACTCAATCGTCTGATTAATATAAATGTAGATTCGGCATCTGAATGGATTGAAAAAAACATCTGAATGGTTGAGAAAACAAATAAAACGTTTGAGAAGGCTACGATTCGCTGTGCGAATCGTTCAATACCCTATCCCATTCCATCTGTAAAACTAATGTCCCGAAAAAGTGTACATGTCTTAAAACACGATGGGGATTAAATATAGAATACCACATTGTCCCAAAAATTGTTCAGACAGTTTATAAAACACTTTTAAGTTTCTACGAAAGACAAGGTTTTTCTCCTGCATATGTTATAGGGTAGTGTATAAAAATGGTTTTTATATAAAAAAATATTCTATAGACGAAATGTTAATATTAATATTACCAATGATTCTGCATCGAAATTTGTTCCGAATTTTTTTTTACTGAGTGGGCGTGGCAAAATACTTTATATAGATGAAATATACATATTAAGATTATCTAAATATGTTGATTAAAAACTTTTTCAAAATTCCTTACGGTTTGGCCAAAAACTACGTTTTCTTAAAAGAGGGCGTGGCAGTGGGGGGATTTCAAAAAGTTTTACACTTATTCTACTGGGAGCAACAGAGAGAACGTGTGCCTATTGTCATCATTTCAGCTCAAAATGTAAGTCCCAAAAACTGGTGACGTATGGACGGATGGACAGACATGGCTAAATCAACTTAGCTAACCATATTCTGATCCATAAACTTTAAGGTATATCTATCTAAATGATTTCTCTATGTTACAAACTTTGTTTCAATACTAATATACCCCTATGAGGTAGGGTATAAAAAGTTAAAATTTGTATCGATTGCGAACAAGTGTAAACATTTTTAAAATCCGCCCACTGCCACGCCCCCTTTTTAGAAAAACGTATTTTATGGCCAAACCGTAAGGAATTTTAAAAAGTGTCTGGGAAGCATATTTAGAGAATCGTAATATCTATATTTCGTCGATGTAAATTTTTTTGCCACGCCCACTTTTTGGGGCGTTTTTATTAAAAAACGTTTTTTGGCCAAATTTTAAAATTTTCAAAAAAAAAATGTTGATAAACAATCATTGGTAGTATTAATTTGAACATTTCGTCAATAGATTATTTTAACCCACGCCCCCTTTTTGGGGCGTTTTCTACAAAAACCATTTGTATGCCCTGCCCCAAGGCATATGCAATACAAAAACGTTGTTTTTTGTCGAACCGCAAAAGGTTTTGATAAACTGTCTGAGCAATATATTGTGACAATGTCATTTCCTGTATTTTACCGCCATAAAATCCACATTTTGAGGATATTATTTTAAAGATGGGATGGGATAGGGTATTCAACAATCGGCACAGCGGATTGTAACCTTCTCATATGTTTGATGATATTTTGATGTTTGCCAATGCAGAAGAGGAACATGGCGTAATTTTAACAAAGGTTTTAGATCTGGCAAAACAAGCGACTTTAAGTTTTAATTCAAAAAATTCAAAGTAAGCGAAGTAAGATTTTTAGATAATATCATATCAAACGATGGAAGGTATGAGCCTGAAAGAATAAAAGCTATAAATATTATTGAACCACCTAATAATAAAAAAGGACTTCAGAAAGTATTAGTATTACCAAATCTGGCCGATTTGTCCCATCCGGCAAGAGATCTAATTGAAAAGGATGTTGTTTTTAAATGGGAAAATGTTCATACATTTTCTGGATGAAATAAAGCGTCAAATAGCTGAAGAAATTACACTCAGACCATTTGACTCGACGTGGTTTGGGTTTTTTGGACTACATCTACACCTTGGTACAGCTCATAGAGTTCGCGGTTGTATCTTCTCCTCCAATCGCCCTCCTCGTGCACAGGACCAAAAATCCGCCGAAGTATTTTTCTTTCAAGGAACCCAGTATCAACTCTCCCTTTTTTCTTACCGTCCAGTAGTCGGCACCATAAAGCAGAACTGGCAGGATAAGGGTTTTGTAGAGCACACATTTCGTCCATAGAGTGAGGAGTTTTGAACCCAGTTTTTTTCGCCAAACCGAAGTAGCAACGTATTCCTAGGGTAGTTCTTTGACGGATCTCCACTAGAGTGTTATTCGTGGAGTTTATGTTAACTCCGAGGTAGGTGAACTCCTCAACTACCTCGAAATTGCTGCTATCAATAGTGACGTTTTGCCGTATGTGGTGGACAGATGGTTATTTGTTATTTGATAGCATTTACTTTGTCTTGTCCTCATTTACTTCAAGACCAACGGATTTCGCCTGTTCTTCAATCTCCGTGAACGCTTTTATCACGGCACGATGGGAGCGACCGATGACGTCAATATCATCCGCATAGCCCAGCAGCTGGACGGACCTGTTGAAAATAGTGGCTTCCGTGTTAACACCTGCCCTGCTCACTATCTGCTCCAATACGAGATTGAGAAAGTGACATGATAGCGCGTCCGGTGCATGTTGGGAATAGTTCGGATGAGCTACTTCCAAACTGCACGTTGCAGCGCGAGTTTTCCAGCGTCACGCGATACAGCTGAATCAGTTTTGCCGGGATTCCGAATTCGGCCATCGCCATAAAGAGCTCCTGACAACGAATGCTATCATAAGCGGCTTTAAAGTCGATGAATATGTGTTCACACAGTACGTTGGATAGGATAGGCATGTTTTCTTCCACCCATACTTGGTTGATGATTCGGTGCATGCTCATTACCAAAACATCACCACCGTATTTAAAAAGCTCCGTTGGTAAGCCATCAGAACCTTCGGGCCTTGTTGTTCTTAAGATTTTTTTATAGCTAGGCCAACTTACTTCTATGCTAGGTGGTGGAACTAGTTCTTTATTGACTGGACGTGGGTTCTCTTCTCATTGGGAAAGTTTTTTCGAACTTTTTAAAATTTGGCCAAAAAGCAATAAACGCCCCCAAAAAGTGGGCGTGGCAAAAAACTTTATATGAACGAAATATAGATATTCAGATTGTTTAAATATTTTGTTTAGGAAGTTTTTTTTTAATTCTTAACCGTTTAACCAAAAAGAATGTTTTTTTAAAAAGTGGGCGTGGCAGTAGGCGGATTTTGAAAAAAAAATTATATTCACATCAAACTATTTCATAAAACATTGATTTCCCACTATTGTAAGATATTCTAAATTAAATATTTGTAAGAGGGCGTGGCGATCGCTTGGGTTTTTTAAGCGAACACACTCGTTGATATTTAATACCATTTTCTGTGAACGCGTTCATTAGCGCGCGAAAACAATCGCACGAATACAAGCATATGACACCTTCTTACTTGGAAGTAAATTATATGCGAAGTGTTTTTTGTCATTCTGTCGACGCAACCCGAAGACCCGATCCATCGCCACCGCAACTAGAGAACACTACAAATTAATAAACATGAAATATTTATTTTTGCAATTTTTAGCATTTTCGACAACCGTTTTTGATAACAAGTGAAGAACAAAAGTTTGGTAGCACATTTTCTATCCAGGCTAAAGGGCCGCCCAGAATGCGTATGTGTAGCAGAGATTAAGTAAGTGAACTTTCACACGTAGACTGTTGAGTCAAGACTTTTTTCGCAGTTCTCTTTCTTAATTTTCTTTCGTGAGTCTCGCGCTTTTACACTGCGACTTTTTCTCTTGACTCAAATTTGACATTCCTCTATTATTCTGCTTGGAAAAAAACACCAGCAACCGAACAAAACTACGCAAGTATCCGAAACTGACTCTCCAAGCAACGAAATTATATGAAGCAACATAATGATAAAAAGAAGGAAGAGAAAGGAAAACGTCAAAAAGAGTCACTGAAAATTTTACCCACGACTCACAGGGCAAAATATTTTTCCTCTCAACTTTTCGAATTTTCTTTCTCTTTTGCACTCATGTGAGTCGTGAGTCAAGAGTCTACGTGTGAAAGTCTGCTTTCACACGTTGACTGTTGACTCAAGACTTTTTTCGAAGTTCTCTTTGTTAATTTTCTTTTGTGAGTCTCGCGCTTTTACACGACGACTTTTTCTCTTGACTCAAATTTATCCTGTATCCTGTTATCGAAGTAAGTTTCTTCGCTAAATTTTCAATTAACAACATAATATCGTTTGTACATTTTGTGTTGTATTTTCCAGATGTTATTTAATCATCAGAACGCAGCCACTTTATAGGCCAATAGTGGATCGATAATAATAATAGTCAACGCAGTGCTACATATCATCGCTTAATCCATTAGCTTACAAGCATCGATATCCAACCGCTGGATATCTATAGATCATACAAGGTGGACAATAATAACAAAGCCATCAACTTTAATAAAGAGAATACAAAATCAGCCACGAAACCACAAACGTGTTTATCTATTCAAGTTACCAGAAACTAGAACGTCTACCACTCGTTATTAACGTTTACCTGTATATACATTATAAGAATCAAAAACTTCTTAACTACAAATAATTTCCAAAACCAGTACGTAGCCTAAAGCATATCAATTTAATAAGCCAAAGTATTTGCTAATCAAAATACTCTGTTATATCCACCTACTCACCAACCTGTTCATAAATAAAACTGTTAGTGGGAAATTTAAATAAACAATCAAATTTAAAATACTTTTCTGTACTTGGTTGTTTTTATTTAAAAGGTAAAACTTATTGAGATTGTAGCTTATCATTTGGCGTCGTAAAAGTGGCATACTTCTATCGTTGGAAATATTTCGATGGTGTTCCTATTCCTGTTTCTTATCAATCGTGCAGGTATTTCTTTGTGAGACATTCAAGGCAACGCTTGTTTACATACGGAAGTGAACCCTTAATTATGCATTTTTGTTGTTGGTTCACTCCGGGGCATGTATATATGTATCCAAGGCTGATCGTAAACGCATTTCCTTCAAAGATAAGAGGGTTAATGATATAATCAATCATAAAAACGGTATCCCTTCACATCTCGATTAACACCATACTACCAGAAACTAATGTCGAAGAATAATGGAAACTCTTATGGTTCGAAAAAATAACGTTTTTATACCCAATCCCATAGGAGTATACTAGTTTTGATACCTAGTATGTGACATAGATAAACAATTTAACTAGATATGCCTTATAGTATCAATATGAACTGCATCACAATTGCTCCGCCTGTTCGTCTTTGTATTTATTTAATTTTTAGTCGCAACCTATAAAGATACTCACCGCTCTGTAACAAGGGATAAAAACTGTGAATGAACGAATTTGTTATCAAATTACTTCCCATATCCTATTCCTCAAGATTGATAAATAAATAGTTACAATGTTGTCATATATGTAAATGTTTTAATGTATACAAAAGTTTAACTTACAATGTCAATCAAGTAAAAACGTATGATTATATAAACAAACATATTTATATAACAAAATAACTTTAACTGCAATTCCAATAGCTTAGTCGATGATTATTGATTATAAATATAAATATCTTAGACTGTTTAAAAAAAATGCTGGACCCCTTCATGAATCTTGTCTTGATGTACTAGAGTTGATTTCGCGATTCTATAAAATAAATCAAAAATAAATGAATGTTTAGAAACATATACATAGGTACCTACTTGCCTTCTATCTTCACCAAGATTGTCAATCGTTCATGTGTATCATTTCCATGCCTTTCTAGCACCGATTACCTTCCGTCGGTAAATCACGAGTCAACTGCAGGTAGATGCATTTTCTCCAGAAAAAAGTAAACCCTTTGCACTGAATTTCTTTCGTCGGTTCAACCCGGAAAAATTCAAAGAATGTAGTTATGCTTCTATCCAAGTCTGCTCGTAAACGAATTTCCTAAAAAGATAAGAGGGTTGTATAGCAAACCACTGAACTTACATTTTGTTCTCTTTGGATTGGGTCTACTCGATGTGTTGGTAAATAGTATCGAACCACTACGAACGAACTGGATAAAATATCCTGTAACTTCAATTTTCGCTATGTTTTACTGTTTATATGCAAAATCCAATGTGTTTGTTGATATTGCCTTGCGTTTGTTGATATTGCCTTGTAGTTTTTTATGAAGGTGATTGGTCGCATATCTTCTCAGGCGAAGTACATTCCGATGGTACTCTGTTCGGTATGTCAATTGTCAATCCGACACTATCCAAGGAAGGAGAATTACACATTTGAGTATTTGTATTGGCTTGTAATTCTACGAATGATAGAAGTCATAAGAATTGATAATGTTATTTATGTTGTACTCACCCTTGTGTTGCGCTCCATTATATATAATGGAATTTAACCATCAACCAGGTTGATTGCTTTTTAGGCTGGATGAGTAGGAGCGGTGCATGACTTCTGTAGAATAATGCATTGATTATTTTGATTCTATGGAGGTAAAGTAATCAAATTAAAGATGAAAACAAAGTTAAAATGTACTCACCCTTGGTATATATTGTGTACATAACTAATTCCATTCATTTTCACTACGATTTCGTCTTTTAAACTGAAATTTGGAATTAAATACAAAAAAACGAAATTATAATTTCAAAACAATTGCTGACAATTGTCAAATATCTGTCAAAGACAGCTGATTATTTCCTGAAGTTTGTTCACACATACTACCATAATCTTCGAATTCGGAGTCGCACCCGCACTCGCACTCGCTGTGGTAAGGAATCGCTACCCTGAACTGTTGCAAGTTCTATACATTTCGATTACTTTTTGACAGCAAAATCGATAAAACATTATTGCTACAAATTCTATCACCACACCCGGATTCAATTTAATCCTGCATTGAAGAACTGCTTCCTGAGTTTAGTTGGGATTAAATTTATTCCAGTTTAAGTTAACTCTGTCTTAACTCAGAGTTAACCCAGTACAGAAAAACCGGACCTAAGTGCAGAAATCAGATTTTTCGTCATTTAAAATTGTACCCGGACGAAGTCGGGCCTGGTTGCTATTTACTACATAAAAACATTGACTTCCATCTATTTTGCAACGTTTGTTTACCGGATGTGCCATTTATTTGCAATTTTAGCATTTTCGACAATCGTCTTTGATAACAATTGATAAAAATAGGTTTGGTAGCACATTTTCTATACTAGCTAAGGGGTAAGATTGGATAATTATTCAGGCTTCACGCAATCTATATAGTCTAAGCTGTTGTTGCATTTTACACATTTGTACATTTATACACATTTTACGCATTTGTTTTTTTTTTATAGATAGATATTTATAGATTTGGAATAGAGATAAAATAAACACTGCTATTATTGAAAAAGATTATATAGATGTTATCGATTACATATTTTTGATTAAAAACTATCGATACTGAATACGATATTGTAGTATAACCCCAAATCGTTGAAGTTGGATGCGGTTCAAAAATTTTTTTTTTTAACAGAAAAAAATCTTCCAATAAGGGCGAAGCCATTTTCTTTTACTGCTTCGCAAAACTATACATAAAAGTACCATTGGTGTGTATGACACGGGGGGACGCCATTTAGAATTTTAAAGTTCATGTGAAGCTACAAAATATCAAAACACTAGTGATGTGCGGTTCCATATTATGCTTGCCAATTTATACTAGCATCAATAAATTCAATTCGAATTCACGACAGTGATTGTATCTGTAAGGTATGTAATTGCTAATATTGTATTCATAATGTGTTATTTAAAAAATGGCAATTCTCAAGCAGTTTTGTGCGATTTCACCTAGCAATTATATATAAAAAATACTAAAAACGAAGAGTTGGTTGCAGAGAATGCATTGGAGAAAGCAGGATGGCTACATGTACTTTTTTCCCCATATTTCAGTCGAAATTTGTGAAGACTGTTTCCCGCGAATATATATTTTTTATTTGTTTCACTTTGGGTGAAAATATTTTTATATAAACATAAATGTATAGAGTCCAGCGCGATTTATTGTTTACTCGGTGTGTGTTAAGAGTTTCTTTATAAAATTCCACAAATCATTTTGCGAAACAATATCTGCTGTATTTGGGGATTTTGCATTTTCTTCCTAATTAAAGTGAACAAAAGAGATGGCGACAAGTAGTGGAGCATTTGAAATTTTCTGTCTGCAGATAAACAATGGCCGCGTTCAGTGTGCACTAGGTGTTCAACACCTTTTAAAACAAACGATTATTTTGTCGCTTTTGTATGACATTCTAATTTGTTATTCAACAAACAAACAAAAACTTTGCGGCTTATTTGAAGAGTTTGTTTGGCACCGATGGTTCTCTCACTTATGTGTGCAAATGAGTCTTATTGATGGTGTAACATTGTTTGTGTTGAAAAGAGATAAACGTATTGCATTTATTCTGTTTAGGAAGTGTTCCCATTTGTTCAATTCCATTAGAATAAGACAAGTGTTTCCAATTATTAATATTTGTATGCGTATAACTTTAAAACGGAATGAATTTTTACTAAAAACAAATGTTGAAATGAAATTAATTAAAATTACTTGGGAAGTGTGTAGAAACAACGAAATTCGACAAATTAGTAAACTTTTTGGCATTATTTATAAACTGTTGTTTTTATGTGTACTTGTACAGCACTTAAGTTCTATCCTAACTTGTAAAATGCGTGGCTTAAAACTGTCTATGGACTAAATGTAGATAACATTAACAACATTGTAGCAATATGCTATGCATTTTTAAATTTTTAAAAAAAAAAAATTCTTTAAAAAAAAGAAATCCTATTATATTGAATTTAAATTTGTATCATACGTATTACAATGACCATTAAAATGAACAGGATTAAATAAATCATTCTTTTAGCAAATGTAGGTTTACTCGTTGAACTTTTAAACTTTGGGATTGGGTCATGATCTACACCAACAACAACTTTCAAAGCTATCGCCATTGCCATGCTAGATTTCTAACTCATATTATACAGTTATCATTAGGCGTCCTGGGCCCTCGTTCCGTTAAGAAATTGTCGTTTGACGACATCGTTTGTAATATCGTAATGTATGCTTCACGCAAATAGGAAACGATTATTGAACGATTGCTACTGAGGTATCGCCTTGCATTAATTTATATGTAGTAAATACTATTTTAGAATATTTCATGATTTATAAAGTTATCAATAGTTTTTTTTGTATGTTTTTAAATGTTACAGAACATAATTACGTTCAAATACTGACATTTAAAATTGCTTTTATATTAAATATATATAAATATATGAAACCATTTGTAACGTACTACAATTTAACCATTTTATAAGCACAATGTGGGAAGCGTACGAATGGTCGACAAAAAAATGTCGACTGGACAAATATAAATTTCATCGACTGATCAGTCGGTATTTTTATCAATCGACTTTTCCAAAATGTATAAGTTTATATTCATCAATTTAAAGATAAATTACTTACATTTTGCAGTTATTTTCGTTATGAAATTTTGCGGCACCTTACAAAAAAAAAAAACATGAAGAGGCTACAATCCGCTAAGCGATTTTTTGAGTACCCTATCCCATTCTATCTTTACAAGTAATATCCATAAAAACTGGGCTAATCTTGTCACAACATACTGTTCACACAGTTAATAAAAATCTTTTATGGTTCGACAGATCTATTGCGCATGCTATGGGGTAGGATATACAAATGATCTATGGACGAAATATTCATGTTAAAGATTTTGAAAATGTTTTGTTTCTTAATGAAAACGCCCCAAAAAATGGGCGTGGCAAAAAAATCTTTGTATAGAAGAAATATAGGTATTGGGACTGTCTAAATGTGTTGTTTAAACACCTTTTTTTTTTTTTAAATTTTCTACCGTTTAGCCAAAAACAACGCTTTTTCTGAAAAGTGGGCGGATTTTAAAAATGATTGTACTGTAGACATGGACAATGATCCTACATACCAAATTTCATTATCTTAGGCCTAAAAATCGGTGACGGGCGGACGGACAGCCGTGGCTAATCGACTGAGCTAGCGATTCTGTGTCAACCCATGTTTTTTTTAGGTAGGTATATCTACCTAAATTATATCTCTATGTTACAAACTATGTATCAAAACTAATATATGGATAGGGTATATAAAAAAAAACAATACAAATGTCATTAATGACAGTTTATATGACATTTAATGCATAGTTTGAGAACTACTGACTATTGTTTGAGAGTATTTTAAATAAACGATTGAGAAATTTTAGGTGAACATTTCTCAATTGATGAAAATTTCACTCACGACTAATGTTTGGTGATAATCGTTTTCAAAGTAAGGGGAATGAGCCCCATGAGCTTTTTATTTAGTGAAACAATATTCTCTGCAGATGGGAAAAAGGGTTTCATTTCTACTATTCCTAACGACAATTTAAAAAAAAAAAAAGTGTCTTATTAAAATCTTAATAAAGTTTAAAGATTAAATAGAAATAGAACCTATTTCGAGTAAAAGATTTCTGTTTTCTTTCGATTATGGCAAAGTGAAACCAGGGTCCCAAATTATGCAGCAATTTTCTTAAAGGATGCGTACAAAAGTACAGTAGAGTGTTTTGAGAGTATAATTGATGGATACTACTCAAACTTCATAGGGCTCGGTTTTTCAGTGTTTTTCATCTTAGTTTCGGGATTATTATATTCAGATTCGGATCTCAGCTACTCGCAATTGTTTTAAATATAGATATTGACTTTAAAGAAGAAAAAAGACTTGTAAGATTGCGACAAAAGCATTTTTATTTGTTTGGGGAAAAGGACACCAAACAGATGATAACTGAGCTGTTGCAGATTGTGGGTAAACTCAGCACTCAAAAACCGGGCCTTTATGTTTTAAATCCTCTCCCATAAGGAAGTCTCTTAGACCGCTCCTTTTTATCATTTTAAACTTAACTTAAATTAGTTATGAGAAAGATATTTTTTCCGCGAACATTTTTGACCTCATGGCTTTGATTCATTACGATGATAGAGGAACCAAAAAATTTATTCGGTCTGTCCGTAATGGCCTCTCCAGCCAAATCGACTTCACCGATTTTCTTCAAACTTCGTATTGACAATTTTGTTGGTAGGTACCTAATTTTTTTTAAATTTAGCCATTTTATTAACGGTAACTATCATATAAAAATTTCACATAACGTAAATTTTTTTCGAAAACGATTTTGATTAAACTTAACATATACTATAAATACAGTATTTATGTTTGACGGATTTGTTTATTTAGCTTGTTCAAGCCATTTTAAGTTTTTTTACATTTGTATAATTTCTAATAGTCTAAACATTAAGCTATATTATAGTTTCTGTTTAGCAGCATTACTTACATATTTAAAATATTGTTAATGTATGATTAATTTAACGTGCTCAAAATGTTCATTTTAAATTTGATTATTGTTAAGTTTTTAATGCCATTAGGTACATTATTAAATTCTTGTAATCCCATGTACGATATAGTAGGTTGTGATGTGGTTGTCCTCATTTTTTGTATGTTGAAATCTCCAATATTTCTAAATAAAAAACATATTTTAATATAAGAGTTTATATTAATAGATTGTTTTTTTATTTATATGCAAATAACATTGACATAATATGAATTCTTTGGTTTACGTTTACTCATCTCTAAGTATTTAACATTCAATTTATTGAATAATATATTTTGCACCTAAGTATAATTCGCATAGCTTTCTTTTGCAATATTTGCAAACATTTTTTTTGATTTTCCGAACATAAATACAGAAAATACTTGTAATCAAAGTAATCAATCAAATTTAGTTTTTCGTCTATAATTACACCAAGTCGGAGACTGAATTTACGTTCATAGTACCTATCCGTTTTCCGAAGGTGCATCAACGCATTCATTTGACATCAGCAAAAATCACCACACCACATCTGGTGTCCTTTTGGTGAAATTCCGAGCTACCACGGGTTTTACATGAATCAACCCAACCAAGCGCTCTTGTTAATTGGTGCTTGTTTTTTCGTTTAAATTTTGCCTAAAACACCAGTTTTCACCAAAAACCAATAAAAACTTAAATAAAAGTACTTTATTGCTTACATGTTCACTTAAAAATATTTCCGCTATGAACAGATGTCGGAGACCATCGGAGAATTTATATTCTTTTATCAGACCTCTTAGCAAAAGAATGTGCAAGAATGTCATTCGCACAGTTTTGCGGATTAGAACGGTAAACATCTTTGTTAATAGATTTATTACTTTTGAAGTATTGAAAATAAAAAATGTAGCTGCAGTGTCATAACCCCCGCAGGCTAAAAAAAATTGACTCCTGCGGCTGTTATTGCCATATGAAATTCGCATTCTATTCAAAACAAAAAAAAAAAATAATTATAAACCCAATTTTGTTGGGAAAAAAAAACACATGAATGCAAAGATATTTAGCATACACCCGCACGCAACCCAAATCCAATAGTAAGCCATAGCAGGGGATTGCACGGGGGCAGCATGCCCTCCCTCACTCCGTATTCAAACTGTGGGCTTACGGCTCACTCTTGGATTTGGGTTGCGTGCGAGTTCAGATGCATGTAAAGGAAATAAGCCTCAAATCCAAAAGGCGTTAACAGTCGCGGGACGTATCTTCATTTCGAAAAGAAAGTAGTACACTTAACATTCAATACATTACATTTCATTTGGTAAAAAAGTTTTTCTTGTTTTAACTTTTAGAGTATGGTGATCACATTGAAGTGATTGAATTGGTCTACGAAAGGCTCTCCGTTTCTAGAAACAGATGGTTTTGTTGATTCTGAGCCGAAATTTTAAGAACATGACACCAATAATTATATCTTTGCCCAATCAATCGCGACAGAACAATGGTGAATACGACAAAAAAACGTGAACACTTTCCCGGACACCGAATCTGGATTCGAAAATCTGTAAACTCTGAATAAAACAGCTTGTTTGTTAACATTTTTCGTTTTAGGTATCTTTTTATCGGTTCCAAATTTGGACACTACGCAGAAAATTTCATTACCTCAAAACGTTCCTTGGCGGTCCAGCTGCAGATTTAATTCATTTAATTCACGCTACAAAGAACTTCTTCAAACAATTCACAACTTCTTCAACAAATCCAACAAACATCTAACACCCTACAACATCTGCCAGTGCACTTCACTACAAAGACCTTGAACATCCGAACAACTTCTTCAAACATTACACCACTTCTTCAAGAAATCCAACAAAAATCTAACACCCTACAACATCTACCAGTGCGCTAGCTGCAACAAATTAAAAAACAAATTAAAACCTTTCGCCCTGCTCCTTGATTAATTCAAACTATTTCGCCTAATGCTATCGTTTCGACTTTTGATAAGCATGGAAATACCCAAAACAGTCGGTTGTATTCTATACAAAATTAGACTCAGGATCCCAGGTATCGTTTATTACCGAACAGACAGTTAAATATTTAGGCATTAATCGAAAAAAAAAAAAACATATGAGAGGCTACAATCCGCTGTGCGGATCGTTGAATACCCTATCCCATCCCATCCTTAAAATTAATTTCTTCAAAATATAGGCGTTATGGCGATGAAATACAGAAAATGATATTGTCACAATATATTGCTCAGACAGTTTATCAAAATCTTTTGTTGTTCGACAAAAAACAACGTATTTCTATTGCTAATGCCTTGGGATGGGGTATACAAATGGTTTTTGTAAGAAAACGCCCCCAAAATGTGGGCGTAGGTGAAAATGAAAATGGACAAAATGTTTATATTACCATTGCGGAAGTATTTGCATCAAAAATTTTTTCGAAAGTTTTAAAATTTGGACAAAAAGCGTTTTTTTACTAAAAACGCCCCCAAAAAGTGGGCGTGGCAAAAAACTTTGTATGGACGAAATATAGATATTAGGATTGTCTAAATATGCTGCTCAGACACTTTTTTTAAAATTCCTTACGGTTTGGCTTAAAACTACGTTTTTCTAAAAGGGGGCGTGGCAGTGGGCGGATTTCAAAATTTTTTACACTTGTTCTGCTTCGTCGACCAGAGAGTCTATATACCAAATTTCAACACTAGCTTAAAATTTAAGGCCCAAAAATCGGTGACACACAGACGGACGGACGGACGGACAGACAGACATGGCTGAATCGACTCAGCTAGCGATTCTGAATCGATCCATATACTTTGAGGTATATGTATCGTAATTATTTCTTATGTTACAAACTTAATGTCAAAACTAATATACCCCCCTATGGGATAGGGTATAAACAGGCAGCAACGCTTAGGCCTAAATCGAAAAAATGTTCGCATTCCGCATTCCCGCACTTATCTGGCTTTAAGAGCATTTGTAACGATGTTTTGGGATCTTCTGTCTTTTACTATACATTTTTATGTTTTACCTTAATCTTCTGGCGAATACTAAGGTGAATTGAATACTGAACATGAAAAATACCTAGCCTGTGGTCCACAGACGTTCAGAAATCTCTGCGCTTGTACTTGCTTGGTGTGACGACCCGATTAATGTTTGCAGAAAGTTAGCTTGCGTGGAAGAAAAAAGGCCCTTAGGTTAGGTTAGGTTAGGTAAGAGTGGCTGCCAGCGTTCGCCAGCAAATTTAGACCATTTGGTCCGTTGTGATACCACGTGGATCTTGTCCAATCTCCTTACTATACGTGGGTAAACCATTCTGAGCTTTTGATGAAGCGGAGGAGGCTTTTCACTTCCGTTTTTGCCAAATCACTGAGATTTTGAAAATAGTAAGCTCCAAGATGTAGCTTCCTTTTGATTGATAGGGCCGGGCAGTTACAAAGGAGATGAAGTATTATTTCCTCCTCCTCCTCGTCCATGCAGTTAACATGCGTTGACATCTCCTGCGGTATAAAAGTGGATCGAGTCGTTTAGCACAGGTTCGTTGCTCTCCCATGACGTTCTATCTGGGATTGTGACCCGGAAACTCTTATCGAAGTTCAACCTGGTGAGGGTGTAATCGGTGGTTTCAGGAACATTTGAATATTCGTTTAGAATTTTTGAGTGGCCATGTTTAGTATTTGACCACTGTTTGATGGCTTTAAGACGTATGGTTGAGTAAGCTGCCATTTGTTTGCCGAAAATATCTAGGGGTAGTAGGTGAAAAAGAATGTCTAATGCCGCTGAGGGTGTTGTACGGAGTGGGCCACCGATGCACAGCTCTTGCACCTTGGCTAGTTTCTTGCTGTTTAAAGCTATTTCAAGTGCTGTCCACCATACTACTACTCCATAAAGAAGTATCGGTCTTATAACCGTGCGTGATACGAGGCTTTCCCATTTCAAGCCTATGGCTTTCTTGCAGGAATACCTCAGAGAAGAGGGCACCACCCAGTGCTGTATTGATAATCCGGCTATTTAATAGTAAATTAATCAGCATTCCAAGTAAGTGATCGACTTTCAGACAGAACGTTGTTAAAAGCGCGATGTCTAGGAATGCAACCATAGTATACTCCTTGCAGCATAACGACTTTTCAATAATACGCACTAATGTGTGCAGGGCTGTTTCTACAGATTTTCCCTTGCTTTTTAAGGATGGCTTCCACCCATGATAGGATGAGATCCAAAGTGTTCTGCATCTCGGCTGGTACAATGCCGTCGGGTCCCGCGGATTTAAAGGGTTTGAAGCTATGTGTTGCCCAAAGTATTTTGTCTTTTGTAATAAGATCTTGTAAGTTGCTGGTTAATAGATTGTTTTTATTGATGTCGTCTTGGAAAGCTTCCTGTGAGCTACCTCGGAAATTGGTGTCCATTTGTAGCTCTATGGATTCTTTACTTGAGGTCGTACAGGTGCCATCTGTTTTTGAGATAGCTTGGAAGAGTTGGACTAGTGGATCGGAAGTCTGCTCTATTTTATCACAGAAGAGTCCTCCAGGGTTTGCGCTTGGACTTCCTCAATTCCTTTTTGTATATTGACAAGGTCTCTTTGCAGGAGATCCAGTCCAGAGGATTCGTTCAAACTTGGCTTTATTGAATAGTTTTCTACATTTCTGCCTAAGCATTGCTAGATTCTCAGACCACCATGGAGGTTTTTGTTTCCCTCTAGGCTTCCTTAGTGTACAAGAGGATGACAGTAATTGGTTAAAAGCAGATGTTAGCTTATCAACAAGTTTATCAACTTCTAGGAGGGCTAGGTTGAGCGGGGGACACTAGTCTTTACATAGTTTCCCTGTATTTTAGCCAGTCAGTTTTACGATAATTCATCCAGACCAAATTGTGGTCAGAAAAACAGTGCTCACTAGATACTCTCCAGTCTTTGATTATGTGATGGATGTAATTTGAAACAAGCGTGATGTCAAGGACTTCTTGTCTGTTGCTGGTGATCAATGTTGGTTCATTACCATTGTTGCATAGCAAGAGATTTGTACTTAAAAGATAATCAAAAAGTAACTCACCTCGTTCGTTAATATCAGAACTGCCCCAGATTGTGTGGTGTGCGTAAGCATCATTTCCTAGGATGAGTCCAGTTTTTCGTCTCCGGTTTTCCTTACATAGGGCGAGATAGGACGAGACCAACCAGTACTTCTCTGAATTGACTTCCAGTTGTGCTACGGTTATATCTCGATCGCTTGGAGAGTAAATAAAAATTTAGGCTACTCTTTGCGAGTATACAAGATCTTGGTTTACCTTTATCCTTTTTATACAGGAGAGTATATTCACGAGTCTTGAGTCCACATACAAGATCGTTGACGGGCCAAGGTTCCTGGATCAAGACAATGTCTTCTCCGTGGGTTGTTAGACGGAGAAGAAGTGTGGCCGAGGCCGTTTTTGAGTGGTGGAGATTAATCTGGGGCTCTATTTCATAAAACGGAACGAACGGCAAGTAAACGATAAAGAAGTAAACGATAGTCACGATAAGTGCGATCGTGTAAAACGAAAATGGCGTAAGAAAAGTGTTGCCAAATGAAAAAAAACATATATTTTTGAAGCGCAAACAACTTCAATCCTATTAAGGACTAGTGTTGGTCGATATATCGATAACTGTTACCAGCAACTGGTTATTCACCGGCAACTGTTATAACCGGTTACTCGATTTTAACGATACCAGTTATTAGTTATTCCAAGAACCATTAAGAAATAACTCTGAGAGGAGTTGATGATATTTAGTTATTAATGTGTTATCTAGTTATTCTAATAACGTATTATAATTGAATACCAAAGAATCCGATAGTTATTTGTGTGATATTCAGTTATTCTAATAAGAATGTTAGAGCTTTTAGATAACATACGCATATGTGGGTCAAAATACTGTTTCAAGTAATAAAGATTAACTGTCAACTTGAATCCAAGGATAAGATTTTTATGGATTAAAAACCATCCAGAAAATCCGATAAGAAACGATTTTTTTATGTTACGGAAAAATGCGATTTCAGGGCTTTTTGATGGCAAAAGTAACAAAACACACTGTAATTGTCAATATATAGACTGTCCACTATCTGTGAAGACAAAAACTGTAAAATTTCATCCAAGGATGGCTGAGATATTGATGGATTCAAAAAGCCTAGCACATCTCTGAGAATTGAGACTCTGACACTGAGTATCCAATTGAACTTGACATTGACAGAAACTGGGAATAGCAAATGATAACAGTATTTGAAAAGAGCTTAAGACTCCATTATCTTGTAAAATCAATGTTTTTTTTTGTTACTTGTTAATTTATTTTTATTTTATTTTGTATATATGAAATAAATTTGATTGAACGTCAATGGTTAAAACCAAATTAAGAAAAAGTTTTTTTCAATGAATAAACATTCAGTCGACAAATATTCAGAATTTATATGCAAAATAACAGTTACCAAATAACCGCTAAGAATAACTGTTACCATGAAAAAAACGGTAACCGTTATAACAGTTATTAAAAAATAAAAGGTAAGCTCATCACTATTTAGGACTGTCAAAAATTGCATAACGTAAACAAAAAGTCCTGAAATCGGGAATAATTAAATTCTGTAAAAATGTTTTTTCATTGCGATATATTTTTGGATAGTGATGATGATTCCGAAGAGGAGGAAGCATTAATCTCAAGGAGACTAATAATTTTTGGCGAGATCTGGATTGAGTTCCACGAACGCAGTGAGCAAATCCATTTGCTTTGTTTGTGTTGGTGGCCTATTAAATTTATAAATTTTTTTCTATTTTCTATTTGTTTTTGCTTACATTTTAACAGCTGAGGACAATCACTTGCAGACAAAACAATACGAAAACGAAAGCTATACGACTGCCAAATGTCAGAAATAACGAGTATCGTAAAGCCTAGATCGATACTCGTTTTATGTAAGCAAATTTCAACGAGAACGAAGTGATTTCAACGATATTCGTACGATACTCGTTTTATGTAATCGTATTTCAACGAGAACGAAGTGATTTCAACGATATTCGTTTTATAAAATATAGCCCCTGTGTACTTGTCACTTTGGCCCATTTGGAAACCGAAGAGGTCTCCTCCAACGATCTCTCTTGCTTGGACGTAGTGTCCTTGATCTCTTCAGTGGGCACTCCGTTGGTAACTTTGATTGCCCAGACTAGTTTGACTTTTTGTTTCTCCGTTCTGGATCCATGCGGAATCCTTAAGATAAATTCCATTTGTCTAGCCGCTGCGCGGCGTTGTCTGTAGAGAATCTTGGAGGGGTTAGACCGCGAGCTTGTAGCTTTGCAGTCCTTAGTTTCCAAGACTCTTACTGACTTAAGTAAGAGTTGTAGCTGCCGATGGTGATGTTCTTTCCGATTCGTCTAATTTGTGTTACCCGGCCCTATCATGGTATCCGTTCCGAAAGGAAAATTCTTCGATTCTATTCTTCGAATAGACGCAATGTGCCCAATGTTTGCATATATAAATAAAGGCTTTATTAAAACAGTAGATAATACCAAAGAGGTATAGAAATACATAGAGTACGCATCACAGCCAAAAAAGTTGTAGCCGTTTCAGACGCGGAGGTAAGTACGATGGGGAATTTTCGTCCTTCGTATGCATCGGCTATTTAATTTTTTTTTTAAATTACACTATCAGATCTGTGTCGTAGCTAGCTTAATACAAGCAGCGTCTACGAGCAGAGATTTGCCACAGCATGAAATATCCATCCATAGGCTCATCATTTAGTGCATTTGCTAGTGGGAAATAACATAGAAGTTATTAAGTTCGGCATAACTAATAAAATCAGTAAACGAAGAAATGACAGTTTAGCTACATATTATTAACAAAACAAAATTTTACATTGCATGCTAGAGTCGTTATAAACTCTAGCACGCAATTGCATGGGGTACAATACTTAACATCAAAGAGGTATAGAACTACAAGAGTACGCATCACAACTAAAAATGTTGTAGTCGTTTCAGACGCGGGCGGTAAGTGCGAAGGGGAATTTCCGTCGTTCGTATGCATCGGCTATGCTGTTGTTTAGTTCTGGGGTAGCAATGTGAACACTTGTTGTATGAGATGCGCACTCTATGTAGTTGTTTACTCATTGATAATACCCATGATAATCAGAGAGGAATAATGATCATAAAGCACACGCTTGTTTGTAACAATTACAATATTCATTTCAATACTATATCCAATAGGCGAGCAAAAATTAAGATAGACATATCGTAAAGTATAAATGGATCGACTCAGAATTCCTAGCTCAACTTTCAGAGCAAAACGTCGATTTTGGTCAATACCCAAGAATTTTGATATATTGTCTGAAACTCTGAACAGATAGGGATTTCAATGATTCGCTCAGCGGATTGTATTCTTCTCATGTTTTATATCATGCTAAAAACAACTCAAACAAGTCAGTGATCCATTGTGCTCTTCAATTAACATTAAATAAGAATTGTATACCTTTAATCTTAGTTAATTAGCTTTTGAATAGTATTTTATGGTACTGGTTCCAAACTATATATTATCTAAAGGACAGTCTATACCCATTTTAACTGCTTCTTAATTCTCTAATATCTTAGTGTTCGGTATTTGATTGGATTTTTAGAAATGGTCGAACGTTTTTTATGTCTGATTAATTATTTATATATTTTTATTTACAGAAAAGGGGTAGGGGGTATTTTTTTAAATTTTAACAAAAATCAATAAGACGAGTCATATCAAAGCATATGCGGCAAAATGACGGACTTAGACACTGCTGCGGATTATAATTCCGTGACCTTTTGTGGATCTGCTGATGATCGGAATAATGTTATGGATGAACTCGAAGACTACCGACAGCAAGACGACAGCGATGATATGCTACAGAGCAATGCGTCAGCCTTCCGATGGAAGCGTGTTGTCAGTCCAACTGGACCTCAACCAAGACCGCGTCATGGTCATCGAGCTATCAATATAAAGGAGTTGATGGTGGTCTTCGGAGGAGGCAATGAAGGAATAGTTGACGAGCTACATGTCTACAATACAAGTAAGTGATGTCTTCTATTTGTTTATTTACAAACAAATAATGGTAGACTTACAATATGTTTACAATTTACAGACTTTATAATTATATAAAAATAAAACTTAAAAAAGAGAAAAAAAAAAAATATTAAAAAGAACTTATGTATTTATAAATAAAATAAAAAGTATAAAAAGAAATCTGACGAAAATGTTAATATAAATTAAGATTAAAAAACTCTTCAAGGGAAGAGAAAAAGAAATAAAATTAAAAATTAATCAAAAAAAAAGAAATATTAATAAAAAATTTATCAAAAAAAATTAAACTAAAAATTTATCAATAAAATAAAAGGTAAAAAACAAAATAAAAAAAAAAACTTCCACATATTGTGGAAGAAAAAAATGTAAAGAATTCCCTTAGGGAAAAACTTGTGCTTTAGTAATTACATTCGTAATTAATTCTTAGCAAAAGTAAAAAAAAACCTATGAGCAATTATAGCAATTTACATAA
The DNA here is from genome assembly GCA_932526625.1 of Rhingia campestris. NCBI lineage: Eukaryota > Metazoa > Arthropoda > Insecta > Diptera > Syrphidae > Rhingia > Rhingia campestris. The sequence goes on along the minus strand of OW052186.1, from coordinate 31,560,601 downwards.
ACTTTTTTTTTAAATGTAATTCTGTTGATCGATACATAAATACTGGAATCAACGGAACTGCATATTGAATTAAAACTCCTAATGCACCTTGTTAAAGGCTAATTTTTTCTATAGCTTGTTAAATGATTAGGAACGTAAAAAGAGAGATTGGACAGTAAAAACGGAAGCGATGTCTTTTATAAACGTTATGTCCTGAATATATCTTCTCGTTTCCAAGGACTTTAAGTTTATTATACGACATCATTCTTCATAACTGACCCATTAAAGTGACGAAGGCAATATCTTGAAAAATACTTTTGCATACGTTCAATCCGATTTATATGCAAGTGATAAGCTGGTGACCAAATAATAAAACAGTATTCAAAAACAGATAGTACTAAATAACAATGCAAGGTTTTTTTAAATTGCTTCCTATCACTTAGGTAAGATGTAATCCATTTGTTAAGTATTGTATTGATACCAAGTGCTTCCAATTTTCTTGTAAGCGATTTGTAGTCTACTCGATCAAAAGCTTTAATGAAATCTGTATAGATTACATTATCCTGTTAACCTTCTTCTATTGTCGTTAAGACTAAATTAGTAAATACAGTTCAATTCGTTACTGTGGATCTGCTTTTCATAAATCCATGTTGATTGGTGGATAAAGATTTCTTTACAAAAAAAAACATTCAAACAATGAATATTTCCAACAGTTTAGAAAATTGCTTGTCGAAAAGGATAAATTCAAAATCAATGTAAGTGGAATCGAAAGAGGTGAACTATATTTTAATATTTATATGAATGGTATACCATCAAATCCCATATTTAATTTGGTTTCGAGTTTTTGAGATGATGTCAATACGAGAAATATTATCGTATTTGTTCACAAAAGAAGTAAAAACGTCATATAAATAAACAATTTGAAAACAATTTTTGAAGCAAAAAGTTCACAAGATGAATATTATCATAACGAAATCCCTTGTATTTAAATTCTCGATTCCACTGAATATATAAGGTTTTGTACAAAAATTTATTAAGAAACTCGTATTCTTTCGGAAAACGAGAAAACAATTAAAAAATCTTACGACCTTCCGGTCTGTTTATATTTTTGGAAAGCTTTGTTTGATTTTCTTCATTTTAGAAAGCTGCCTCTTGAACCATGGGTGCTTCTCATGTATTTTCGCTTAACTATAGGAACATTTAATTTGCTCCCAGTAGAACTGAAATGAACGTACTGTATATGTTCAATAAGTTTTTAACATCAAGAAAATCATTCCACAAAATGGAGAAATCGAACTCATAATAAGAACTAAGAAATGGAAAATTATTGTCAGTTGTAAAACTATAACAGAAAATGCCTTACCGTGAAGAGATGTAGGCAAAAGTGAATATTGTGCTTCGCACACAACTACTGCTTCGTTCTTGCTAGTTAAAATAAAATGCAAATTACCTGGTAATTGAATTTGGAATGTGATAAACTTGCGTTAACCCAGAACGCACAAACAGATTAAAAGATTGTCAATAAACACGACTTCACACTCGGATCCTACTTGGGAGGGAATTATACAATTTTTACTCCATCCCACTCCAAATAAACGTGATTTAAATTAAAATCACCCGCAACACACAACATTCGATTTTCTTGCAAATTACTTGCAAGAAATTCAATGCTGTTTGTGTGGGCCTAGTATAAAAAAGGGAAACAACTACTTCACTTAAATTGTTGCTGCTTTTAGCATTCCTCACCGGCAATGGCTTTTCAAACAAGACAAGCGAGCGATGCACTGCAATGAGTATAGTCCATACCAAATCAAATGGCCAACGGGCGATTGCGCAGGGAGAGGATTTAAGAGAAATTTAAGATATTTTAAAATAAATTTTAAGAGACCTGCGCAGTAGAATGCCCAACTGGGGCCATATTTTATAAAACGAATGTTGTTGAAATCACTTCGTTCTCGTTGAAATTTGATTACGTAAAACGAGTATCGTTCTTGATTTTACGATACTCGTAATTTCTTACGACTGGCATTGGGCAGTCGTATAGCTTTCGTTTTCGTTGAGCTGTCATAAATTTCTCGTTTTACGCAATCGCGCTTTGTCGTGACTATCGTTTACTTGCCGTTTGTTTCGTTTTATGTAATAGAGCCCCAGGTTTGTTTTGCACTAGTTTGCCAACGGTCGAATGCGCAGAGAGAGGATTTAAGAGAAATTTAAGATATTTTAAAATAAATTTTAATAGACCTGCGCAGTAGAATGGCCAACTGATTTGGTACGGACTATACACCGCCTTCTCTTGTCATACCAGTGTGAGCACTTCTATCACGTCGGTAAACAGTGTATTCGCTGCCGAAAAATTGTTGTCTGACAATGTGCGTATGACGCCATGTCTCCACAAGCATCATTATTTTATAAGAATTATGAGATATATCAAGTGATCGATTATTTGTTTTTGTTCTTGTGCCGCCAAAATTCTGAAAATAAACAGAAAGTTCTCCTTGGTGAACACAAGAATTTAATTATTTTATGTTTTTTTTAACTTACAAAGAGAAAGGTATTGTTTTCGTGAAAAAATTCGACCTCGAGATTTTGATTGATTCTTACATAACGATGATAGCGGAACCCAACAAAGTGGTTTTTGGAATTCCGTCCGTCGCGTCGGTTCGTCTGTCCGTAATGGCCTCTCCAGCCTAAACGGCTTGACCGATTTTCTTTAAACTTCGTATCCAGCGTCATTTTGGTCATAATTCTAGGCCATATAAAAAATATACATAGCCTCAATTTGCTCGAAAACGGCTCTCTAACAAAACTGCATACCCAGTTTTTTTTTTTGGATAAATCCATATAACGGATTTTTACATTTAGGCCATATAAAGAAAATTGTCAGCTTCTCGCAAAATGTTTTGTCAAATTGAATGAAATTTCATTTATATACTACTATTGTTGTTAGCAACAATTCCACGTAAATAGTTTTGGGCCAATTATTCCTTAGAAGAATTTTCCGTTTTGGCCAATAACAGAAAATCAAATAGACAACGATTAATTCAAATTCCGGACTAAACGTTCGTTTAATCACATTTTGACATTATATATGTGATTTTTCGCAAATTATGAAAATCGTCAAATTCTCGCATGCTTGGCATTTGATCTAACGCCCAACTCGCTGTGAAAGAGAAAGTTGCATACGACCCAGTCGTGCACCCACCACTCGTTTTGTTTTGTACGAATGTTTTGATTTTGGCCAATGCTTGGACTGAAGAATGTCCTCTGCGTCATCATGGGCAATTTGTTTGATGTACTTTTGTATATTGGAAGTCTCTGCAAGAAGGTCAAGGTCAGTTCATTAAAATTCTTAGCAAAAAACATCGTCAATTCATTTGGTCACCCTCTCCGCGCTACATTTCGATTTAAGGTCGATAAGTTTTGCAAAGAGGAGATTAAAATTATTTCCCACAGAACAGCAATCACAATTTACTACTTCACTTACAATTTCAATACTGCACACCGAACATGCCAATATAATTGAATTTGAACTTTTTGTAATTAAATAAAAAGAAGAATTTCACTTCAATAAATGTTGCGTTGTGGTGTTGACACTTTGATAGTTGCAACTGAACTGAACTTCAATGTTAAGTGTTTTGGATTTAATTTTTGTTAATTATAATTCATTATTTCTAATTTACAGTTACTAATCAATGGTTTGTTCCCGTAATGAAGGGCGACGTCCCTCCAGGTTGCGCTGCGTACGGCTTTGTCGTCGAGGGCACCCGTATGTTTGTGTTTGGGGGTATGATTGAGTATGGCAAGTACTCGAATGAGTTATACGAACTCCAAGCCACCAAATGGGAGTGGCGGAAAATGGCTCCCGAGTTACCAGACAATGGCTTACAGCCTTGCCCGAGGCTGGGACACAGTTTTACAATGGTAGGCGATCGAATTTTTCTCTTTGGGGGGTTGGCAAACGAGAGCGACGATCCAAAGAACAATATCCCAAAGTAAGTGCATAACCTTTCAATGAATTTAAACAGAAATTTTAATCTGTATCAAAGAGTATACAACTACAAGAGTGCGCATCTCATACAACGAAAATTTACCATGAGGGGTACTGATATTGATACCCCTTCGCACTTACAGCCCACATCTGAAACAGCTACAACATTTGAGATGCGTACTCTATAGCTATATACCTCTTTGCTAGTATGTAACATTGAATGTTGGATGATCCGTATGTGGATCCATCATTAAGCATGTATTTCGTAACTATTACTCAGCAACTTTCTCTAAAGGTATTTGAATGATTTATACATTCTGGAGACCCGAGGGAATCACTCACATAATGGTAAATGGTTGATTCCAAAGACATATGGTGAAAGCCCTCCGCCCAGAGAGTCGCACACTGGTGTTGCGTATGCGTGCAAAAATACTGGCAGTCTTAACCTCTTGGTCTATGGTGGCATGAGTGGCTGTCGTCTTGGTGATCTGTGGCTTTTGGATGTTGGTAAGCAATTGTTTATTTTTTTATTTATATGAGTTAATTAACAAAAACTGTTCATAGAGTCAATGACTTGGACAAAACCATTGACTCGAGGTCGAGCACCTCTTCCGAGATCACTTCACAGCGCAACAATGGTCGGCAACAAAATGTACGTATTTGGAGGTTGGGTACCACTGGTAGTCAACGACTCAAAGGCAACAACAGAACGCGAATGGAAATGCACAAACACGTTAGCAGTTCTAGATTTAGGTTTGTAAACATACATAGGCACGCTATTTTAGATCTGATTTGGTATACCGAAATGTACATCTTCCATTTTCTAGATTCAATGAATTGGGAAGACATTACTTTAGACACTATTGAGGAGCACGTACCTCGAGCCAGAGCTGGCCACTGTGCCGTGGGTATACAAAGCCGTTTGTATGTTTGGTCGGGTAGAGACGGGTATCGTAAAGCTTGGAACAACCAGGTCAGGGTGAGCACGAGTTTATGCTTTCGTTTGTCATGTAAAGCTAATCATTGTCACAAGAAAAAAGTAGAGCCGCCAAATTCGCTGCTGCGGGTCTATTCGAATTCTTTTTGTTGGAATCTGATATGTCCTAAAAAAAAACTAATGAATGATATTGTAGGGTAGATAGTACTTTAGCCGCTTGTAGTCGCTTCTAAATGTTTTAACCTATTCGACACAGTGATTTCTTTACGACCAACGGATTTGTATACTTGTCTAACTTTCCGTTTGTAGAACAGTCAGGTCATAATGCATTTGGCAGTAAAACTGTAGATTGGGTAGCATGTAGATTGTAAAACAGAAAAGAAATGGAACTAATTGCAAGTCAATTTTTTTTTAAAGGTCTGTTGCAAGGATCTATGGTATCTGGAAGTGTGCAAACCACTCTACGCGGTAAAAGTCGCCCTCGTACGTGCATCTACCCATTCTCTGGAGCTATGCTGGACGGCTACAACGTTTGCCGGTGCTTATGAGCTACAAATTCAAAAAATTGAACCACTTGCACCTCCTGCCAAATTGGCAGCTGCTCCAGCAGTAACAATAATGACACAAACAATACAGCAGCCAGCTAATTGCAGCACCACTGCTAATGGAAACGGTAGAAATTTTCTTCTTATAGTCGTTGCATGTTTTATACATTTTGGTCATTTTCTTCTAAAACAGCGATAAAACAAGTCCACCTTATACGAGGAGGAACAACACAACCACAATATCAACAACAAATAAATCCAATGTTAGGGTCACCGCAGACACAACAACAACAGCAACATCAACAACCTCAAATTCAAACGCAATCCCAGGCGCAACAGTCTCCACAGTCACTAGGGATTGGTTTAAGACCCGTAGCTACCGTCGCTGGTTCTCAAACTCAAATTCTACCTCAATCACAGACTCAGTCGCCAATTACCCCGGTCGTTGCAATTTCGCCGCAATGTCCTGTATCTGCCACTGTATCGATGAATGCTTCAATTGTTGTGGCTTCACCACCAGTCTCTACGACAGCAAAGATAATAACACCACCCAACACACCAACCAATTCGATTCAAACGATCGTATCGGCTCCAATTTCTGGTACAGTACAAGGTGGTACTGTTTTGCAAAAGTTTCGACCTGCCACAGTTCTATCGCGACCAGGAAACGGAAATCAAGGTTTGCGAGTAGTATCTGGGAATCCTCCAGTGCGAATACTATCGGGCGGTCAAGCTGTTCGCATTGCAACAACACAGGGTTCAGCGACTACAATCTTAAAAACGTCCACTGGGCAAACGGTAGCGACACCTACGTCGATTGCTACGGCTACCACAATAGGCGGCAAACAATACTTTATTCAAAAACCCCTTTCACTAGGTCAAAATGTCCAATTTCAGTTGGTAAAGACAAGCACCGGTGTTGCTGTTCAAACCCTGCCCAAAGTAAATGTGTTAAAAAATATGCCCGCGGGAACAACTACCGTATCTATGGGTCAAAACCAGGTGCAAACTGTTCAAACATCTCAAACTACCACCATTGCTAAGCCCACAGTGGTGACTGGTAATCTTGTGAAGTTGGTATCACCAGGTGGAAAGATTGTAATGAAAAATCCAATAGTTCCGATTGGAAAAGTAGGAGGGAATGTAACTGGAAAGCCAGCTTTTGTTATTACTAACAAACAGGGTCAACAACTTCGCCCAAATCAACAGATAATCATTGTGACTACCGGCTCTGCAATACGGACTGTTCCAAGTGGCGTAGTCACATCAGCGGGAGGCAATTTAATGTCCATTGTTAACTCACAGGCCAATACGATCACATCGAGTATGGCGGGTAGTACAAATGCCAACACTGTTACGCAGGCTGGAGGCATGAAAATGTTGCGAGGTGTAACAAGTGGAACTGGTCGTCCCATCACGCTTACTCTACCAGCAAACATGAATCAAGGAAAGGCAGGCCAGGGCGGACAAATAATTCAGCAATTCCCACAAAAGACCATAACGCTGGGGGGAAAAGCTGTCACTGTACAGATGGCCAACACAGCTGGAGTGCCCAAGACAGTAACCATTGTCTCCTCGGCAAATGCGGTGTCCGGTGCAGGTACTGTAACTCTTACTACCGGAGCTCAGGGCAAATTAGTAATGATGCCAAATAAAAAGAATTTCGTCTTCGGTACGGGCTCCAATGTAACAACCACAGCTATACACAAATCTGCAATACAAAATATTCAGCAACAAACTATCGTCTCGCAGAAGGTGCTACATGATACAAATGATACGGCAACGATCTCTGGGTTCTCAAATGATAATTCGTTTATTGAAGGTGACCCAATGGATGATATAATCGAACAACTGGATGGCGCATTCGATGATGTGAACGGTTATTTTAGTGAAGATGTCGACAAAACATCCAGTTGCGAAAGTCTCCTTCAGAGCAAGGAACTTTTCTCTGGTAACCCATTTCACAGCCACATTGAACAAGTTGATGGTGCATTTGATGGCGCCTCTAGCTGTTCGGATGAGGATATAGATAATGATTGCGAAAATGCTCCTCAGTGTAAATTATCAATATTTAACCTAAAGCATGCGATAGGATTCAAGTCAAAAAAGAAATTAAATGTTATAAGACCAAAATATGTTAAGCTAGGATTATATGGTGGCGGTGGAGGACCGATAACTCAAAACGAATCATCTGAGGTGGAAAGCAGCACAGGCAGCGAACAGCAAGAGCAGCTTCAGGAATCACTGCACGAACGACATTTTAGCACGGACGATAATGTACCGGTTGACAGTTCCTCTTTGGGTGATGGCGATGATCCCATGGCTGAAAATGTTGATTTCCACCAGCCAACAAGTACAACTGGTGCCGAAGCAGATATTTCAAATCAAGATAATTTTGTACAATCTACTATTTGCATGGGTGAGTTCTTCTTTGACAGCTTTAATGAATGTGTGACTTATTAAACATATTGCCCTTTAGCAGATGAACCTGCTTCTGATACAATGGGAGGCACTAAGCCACCCAATGAAATGCAAATTGCAAAGGAAAACTATCAGCAGAGCAATGAAGCAGTATCAGCTGACATCTTCGGCACTTCCGATGACAGTTTCATACAATGTTCCTTGAGACCTGAACAAAGTGTAAGTAAAACTTCCTGCTGGGGTTGTATAGCATGCCTTTATGATCACAAAGACGATATTGTTATTTTGTTGTTGTTTGTTTAAATTTTAAGTTCTCTAGTGCTAACCAGAAAAAAATACAATTATGTGCGCAGATTAACCACTTCATGACTCATATGCTAAAAACCCATCTGAAAAATACTTAATTCAATAGACACCAATATTTTATTTATTTATTTTTTTCATTCATCTATCGAGTTACCTCTTACAGATTGCTAAGCTTAACCTATATTAAATTTTCAATTAATAATATTTTAAATATATTTCTTTCAAGACCTATATCTAAACTAAATTTAAGTTCATTAAATATTTTCATACACCTTGAGAATGGTTCATTTGAACCGTAATTATATCAGTGCAACGGAGATTTGCTACCAATAAATCGATATGCAAGGAGAAATTCTACTCTCCGTCGAACACTATTTCGAGATCTTTCACTTCCGTTAGTCTATTTAAAGTAGTATTAGAAATACTTTATTCATGTAGAACAACAACTTGAGATCGATGACAGGTTAAGATATTACATGTTTAGTGAAACGAAATTATGTTTACACCAATCAACTATTGAATTTATATCATCCTGTATCTGAAGGCAATCATTCTTGCTTTTTACTGTTGAAAATATTTTAAAATCATCTGCAAATAATAAACCTGTTATATTTTTCAGTATCAATGGTAGTTCGTTTATATATATTAAAAACAGTAATGGGCCAAGATGGCTTCCTTGAGGAACACCAAATGGAACAAATATTACTTTTGATGACTTGCAGTTAAAAATTTTTACAACTTGTTTTCTATTTGTTAAATAACTGGACATCCATTTTAGAAGAGCGGAGTGAATTCCAACATTTTTAAGTTTTTTAACAAGCAATTGAATACAAATACTATCAAAGGTTTTTTGAAAATCAGTATAAATTACATCCACCTGTTATCCTGACTCTAAAACATCAGATACATGTAGTGTAAAAAGGGATAAATTTGTAGCTGTAGACCTACCACTTACAAACCTATGTTGACATGGAGAAATATATTCTTTTATATGAAAATATACTTTCTGTTTAACTATAAGCTACAAAAGTTTTGGTATAGCACAAATAGCACATATAGAAATTGGACTATAATTTTCAATTTTATGTTTTTGATCAGCTTAAAAATAGGAGTTATAAAAGAAAATTTCCATTGATTCAAGAAAATTCCTGTTGAAAGTGACAAATTAAAAATAATTTGAAGGGGTTCAACTAATGAAAAACATTTTTTTATTAGAAAAGATGGAACACCATCTACGCCAGACACTAAACATGATTTAAGATTTGAAATTCCTTCAATTAAATCTTCAATGGAAATAAAAAGATGTCCCAAATTTACATTAGGGACAGAATTTGAGAAATTATCATTCTCTGGAATTACTGCAGTAGAATAATCCACGTAAACACTAAGCCCAAAAGGATTTCGGGTTTCTTGAAATTTGTGACTGAATATTCATCATATACTGTCTATGCAAAAATCGATTTAAAAATTCGTACTCACGACGCAACTGACAATAACGATCTCTGTCAAAACGGTGTTTCTAACTATAGGAAAAATTGATTCCATTACATCAAAAGCTAAATTATTATAAGAAAAGATTAAATCAAGATATCTTTGCATAGAATTAGATATTATATGTATTTGAATAAGATTAAGTGAATGCAATGAATCAACAAATAACATCTCATAATCTTTTTTAACATATGGAATCATACAAATCTCAACATCTGAATAGTTTCAATGAACATCACATAAATTGAAATTGCCCAGTATACAAGGCAATTGATAATTAAAAAGCTTTGCTATTAAGAATTCTATATTGCTAACATGCAATTCATAGATGAATGTAGGACTTCTAGGTGGTATGTAACTAACTACAAAAACAATTTCATTATGCAGTCCAAAGTCTTAATATAAACTTACAAATACACACAACTGTTCTATTTGTTTATCATTAATTCGAAGTGCACCCAGCTGACTTGAGAATTTTGAATTAACTGCAATAAGCACTCCACCTCACCGTTGAGTCAAATGTTGACATCGATCGGAACGGTAAACAGTGTAAGTTTCATCAAAGAGTTCAGCTGTTTGTATATGATCATGAAGCCATGTTTCTGTGAAAATGATGACGTCATATTCATGTAATGATGCAGTTAAAAACACATCTTTTGTTTTTGTTCTGATTCCACCAGCAGAGAGCGAGTTCTGACGATAACAGCTTGCGATGATAATGATGGTAACGAAGAAGAAGATGATGAAGGAGTTGAAGACGAAGAGCGAGAGGGAAAATCATTGTTTTCAATATTACTTTGCAATTTACTTAATTCACTTGTCAAACCATTTTATTTAAATCATTTATTTTTGATACGAAAGCAAGAGCAGAGTTGCTGGCACATACAATGCACTTCCAAAAACAGGTTATACTTGACTTCACAATTTTTAGAATGTTTTCTGGCAAAAATGTACAATTTTCGTGAAATTTAAGCGTGTTCAGTCGCTTTTTCTTTTCGCTCCCCAAGTATGTTTAAATTTATTATTACCTTATAATCAATTAAGTAACCCACTGCATATTTCACATTATATTACCCATTTTTTACTGACCTACATTTTTCGCCTCTGCCGTTTTTGTTTACATTCTCGTTCATTAACCCCCAACTCACCATGTCTTGCGCAACAACCAATTGCCAAACCGTTGATAAAAATGCCGACTGGGTTATTTGTAAGGGAATCTGTTGCAAATCTCTTCATGCCATCTGTGTCGGGCTTAATAAAAGAAACACTGTTTTCATTAAAGAATTTCCGGATAACCTCAAGTGCTATAGCAATTCGAATGACTTTTATCAACAAAATCTAACAAAAATATTACGGACAGATTCTCAAAATTAGAAAATAGTGTAATAAGTGTTGATGGCTTTGGTAACTCGGTTCTTTCCACAACAGACTTCATCGTATCTAAATTTAAAAGTATCGACAAGCAAATATCCAGCTTGGCCGAGATAAAAATAAATATGTCAATAAAATTCGGAACGACCATGAATCAATTGAATTCATCAATAAAAAATCTAAAACCAAGCTATTCTTAGCAATCAATTTCTAACAAACAGATTTTCGATTCAATTATCTCCCTACGCGAAGACTTCGACTTCCTTCTCCAATCCAACTCAAAAAAACAGCTGGGGGATGGCTGTTCAGCCTAATCCCATGCTCGAAATAATTTTTGACAGAATCAATGGGATTGAAGATGAATTGATATTAACACGCTCGATTTTAGTTGATATTGAAAATCTCAGCGGAACAATTAGCACCAAAATTGTCGACCTACCAATAATTAACCAACAAAACCAAAATGTCAACTACAATACTTCAATTTTCGACGAACTACTTGAAACTGAAGTTGACTCAGCCCCATTTTCCAGTCTGAATCAGACGGTCAACCATGTCTCTCCAATCCAAGAGTCGGAAACTGCAGACCAGCCTATCATACATTTTGGAAAACATGGACACCTTCCGAGTGGCAGCAAAGGTTTGACAAACTACGATTAGAAAACGATCAGGTTACTACCCTCCATATCAAAGTTGCCCCTCGAAACGCTGATGCTTCTTGGATTGAGAAATTCTTAAAAAAAACGGTATCTCTATCAGTCAGTGCTTAATGTTCCCGGCACCCCACTTCAAGGGTAACCCAATCTTTAAATTTGACCTCCCGTCCAAATACGAATGGCTGTTCAGCAATCCGTCCAGTACTAATCTCAACATTGGAAAGATGCGTATCTGCAAATAGATAGACGGATATAACAACAAGCCGGATAAAAACAACCATACAATTAAGAAAAATAACCTCAGCTCTAAGACAATTTCTAAACCTATTTATAAGACTAACTCTAAGTCTAAGCCTCCCCCCATCAACCCCACCCCAACGGTAAAAATACTCCTGAGTCAAAATCAAATTGGCAATTTAAAATGGGAATACTTCCTAATTTTTTAGGAGATTTTAACTTTCCTAATCTTCGATGGAATCTATCAGACGATGAGTCTCACTTCATCGTTTCGAATCCCTCCTCAGATAAAGAGATACTTTTCACTGATTGTCTTTCCGATTCTGGCCTTTGTCAATTGAGTGGCATTTCCAACAATTTAGGTAGACAGCTTGACTTAATATTCTCATCTGACACTGACAACTGTGTTGCCTCTGAGAGCAATCATCTTCTCTCCAAACTAGACCGGTTTCACCCACCTCTTTCCGTCACATTTTTCTATGGCCATATTAATAATACTCCACACACTGATAAATCGTATAGTTTTAACTTCAATAAAACCGACTTCTTTAAATTAAACAACTTACAACAGCAACGTCAACTTAATGATGTTTTTGAAAACCCGAGTATTACTATTGATACTGCTGTAACGATGTTCTACTCCAAAATTTTTAACTGTTTTAATCAATCAGTCCCACTTATGGTAACACAAGAAACAAACTCCGGCGAGTTTATCTTAAATCTCGTTCGGACTTTGATTTATTAAATTACTCCTGTGCGTCTGCCCGTTTTAGCGAACTCTGTGAATCTCTTTATCACCAGTATTTAGACCACATGCAACAAGCACAATCTCAAATTTATCTGTTTATGCCGATGAAATGAAAATCTTTAGGCACATTTCCTCCTCCGCTGACTCTTACCCACTTCAAAGAGATTAAGACAACTTTTCAACCTGGTGCCAAAAAAACTTCCTGGAGCTCAATGTCATCAAATGTCAGACCATGACATACTCCCGTAAGCGTCTCCCATCAGTCGTGAGATCCTATTTAATATTTGGTGAGCCCGTACCTAATGTGATTTTCATGCGTGATCTGGGTGTTATCTGTGACAGAGAACTTTACTTTCGCTTTCATATTGATAATATCATCAGCAGAGCCAACTCCGCACTTGGGTTTGTAAAACGCTGGTCTAAGGAATTCTCGAACCCCTATGTTACAAAATCTCTCTTTTCCACATTTGTTAGACCTATCCTTGAATATGCTAGCCAAGTATGGTCGCCTTATCACAATACCCATTCCCTCCGTATTGAGAGTGTCCAACGCAGATTCATTCGTTGTTTTGCTCTACGCGGTCTCCCCTGGGTAGATAGTTTTAATTTACCACCCTACGAGGAGAAATTGATAAACCTTCAATCGCTTCAAAAGCGTCGTGAAATAGCCGACATTTTATTTGGACATCAGCTTCTAGCAGGAAATATTGATTGCCCCGCTCTGCTAGAAACTATATCCCTCAACACCAATTCCCGAAATCTAAGATCTGTTCCCATCATCCGACTCCGAACCAACTACGGCAACAACGATAAAATGACTAAAATACTGCGCCTGGCTAATGGGCATAACTCCTTTGATTTTCACTGTAGCAAACTTGCTCTATGAAACTCCCTCATGTCCACCTCATCTTCCAATACTCCTTTACCCTTTTTCTAATAAATAATTTTAATTCGGTTAATTTAGTCTTAACTTCAGCTTGTACTAAGCTTAAATAAATAAATAAACAACCATACAACAACATTTGAACGATAAGGGGAGGGTATTGTTTACTGAATTTAGTGCGATAAGATTCTTGCTTCGATTAAAAAAGTGTCGATTAGCGAGAGTTATACTTGTACTATTTCTATGCCATCCTTTGTTAATAAAATCTTGACTTAATCGAAGTTAATGCTTTTTGTTGCTTTGCTTTGTTGATGTTGTAGATTTAGAAATCTTGGGATGTTTCGAGATGTTAGAAAAACATCTCGAAACATCAACAACTGGTTCCTACGTATTACCTTTAAATAATATATAATAGCGCTTAATCCAATTTGCGGTCAAAATAACCCTTCTACAAGATGGTCTGTTCCTGTTACAGTGGTTAGACGATGCACAGTGGGGAAATTTGTATGGGAGTGCAGAAAAAAACTCAATAAAATCTAAACCACTCCATCGATTTAGATGAAATTCACAGGGATGGCAACTTCATTCGTAATAAATTATTATAATTAATTTCCACCCACTGCCACACCCACTTTTTTAGAAAAACGTTATTTTTGATCAAACGGTTAAGATTTTTGAAATAGTGTCTGAACGAGATATTTAGACAATCATCCCTATTCTAAATATTCCCAGGGAAAACACCTTACCAGGAATTATTTTCTCCCGGGAGTAAAATTCTCTAATTCAGAATTCCCCTAAAGAACATTTTTCCCTTCGAATGTGGGAAAACATGTTCTAATAACTGTTTGACATATGGCATATGGAATTGTTAACCAAAAATTAATATTTAATAAAATTTGTGTTTTTGCAGTAATTATTATCTGTTTAATTATTCAAATGCAAATTTTTCTTTATCTATAGGTCCAACATTGTACTCGATGTTATTGATTGAACATTAAGTTACCAAGAAGTGAAGATAACAAATTATAATGTTTCCATTTCCTCCTTCATGAAACAAATCCACTGACTTGGTTGGGTAATTTTTTTTTATTCATTCCAAAGTATTTGGTTCGCTATTGGGTCCACCGCCAGTCACTTTCCTTTGAGGCACATAGCTTCCTTTTCTCTCACATTTTTTACTGAACTCTAAACTAGGGTTACAGTAAATTTAATTCAACAAACTTTTCTATATTTCATATATACATACGCCTCCATTATAATTTCGTTTAATTGGCTTAAATTAAACAAATGTTCATCGCAGTATAAAACGGTATTTATGTTGCATCAAGATATAATTTACATTTTTATGTTGAACTCCCCAGCAAATGTATCGGGTATAAACTCCTGTAAAATTCTCCCTTTTTATGACATTTAGAATGCGTACTTTTCTCCCGGAGTACTTTTCCCAATATTCGAAGTTTATAATAACGGAAAAGGGCATAGGGAACTTTTTGTGGGTGTTTTCTTACAAATCCATTTGTGTTCCTTACCGCAAGGGATATGCAAAGAAAATTGTTATATATCGTCAAACCATAAAATATTTTAATAAATGTCATTTTCTATATTTCATTCCTATAACGACTTTTTTTTGTGAAAATTGAAAATTGTATACACATAATAACAAAATGTCGGACAAGTGTGTAGGATTTTAAGTGTGCAAGTTTAGAGTTTTTATTTTTCACTTATGCTCTTAATATTTCGAGTTAAAATTACAGCTTTTTACAGATTTTTCTTTAGCAAAAGAATAGCGAGCCTCTTGTAACAATAAGAATTTGCAATTAATTAGACAATCAATTGTAGTTTTCAATGGCCAATTAAATAGTCAGTGGCACCTGGTCTAAAATGGTCTATAGACGAAATGTTCATATTAATATTACAAATGATTCTGCATCAACATTTTTTTTTTTGAAAATTTTAAAATTTTGACCGAAAAAGGTTTTTTTTTTTTATTAAAAAACGCCCCCAAAAAGTGTATATTACGATTCTCTAAATAAGCTTCTCAGACACTTTTTTAAAATTCCTTACGGTTTGGCCAAAAACTACGTTTTTTTAAAAAAGGAGGCGTGGAAGTTGGCGGATTTCAAAAAATTTTACAACAAAGAGCACGTGTACCAAATTTCATCATTCTAGTTCAAATAAGGCCCAAAAACTGGTGACGTACGGACGGACGGACAGACATGCCCAACTTACAATTTCGCTTCGATAAAGCACTGTCGAAGCTATTTCCCCTCCAGCAATATTACTTGTAGGAAGTCTTATGGAAAAACATTTGGCGCAATTTAAGGAAGCTATTTACTTCTATAAGACTTCTTTACATACTTCTAATAAGCCTTAAAGAAAAATCTTAGTTTGCATATAAAAGGCCATACCGAAGCAAATTATATAGGCTTCGCAAAAAGTCATTCCGAAAATATTTGCAAATCTTTTCGAAGTTGAAAAATAATTATTTTCTTTTTGTTTTCATATTTTCTTATTATTATATAAGAAAAGTGGGCGTAGGTGAAAATGATATATAGACAAAATGTTTATTATATTATTACGGAAGTATTTGCATCAAAAGTTTTTTCAAACTTTTTAAAATTTGGACAAAAAGCGTTTTTTTACTAAAAACGCCTTCAAAAAGTGGGCGTTGCAAAAAACTTTGTATAGACGAAATATAGATATTAGGATTCTCTAAATATGCTGCTCCGACACTTTTTTAAAATTCCTTACGGTTTTGCTTAAAACTAAGTTTTTCTAAAAAGCGGGCGTGGCAGTAGGCGAATTTCAAATTTTTTTACACTTGTTCTGCTTCGTCGGTCAGAGTGTCTATATACCAAATTTCAACACTCTACCTCAAAATTTAAGGCTCAAAAATCGGTGACACACAGACGGACGGACAGACATACAGATAGACATGGCTTAATCTACTCAGCTAGCGATTCTGAATCGATACATATATTTTCAGGTATATGTATCGAAATTATTTCTCTATGTTACAAACTAAGTATGTCAAAACTAATATACCCCTATGGGATAGGGTATAAAAACTCTTATCTTACTGGGATTCGAACTCGGGTTCTCTCGCACGGTAGTCCAACACGATATCCACTAGGCTTTACTTTCGAACATGAAAGACGAGTAAGTACAACGAAGTAGTTGAATCGTGTTGACTCATTCTCCGGTAGGTTCCCGATCTTTTCACCTTTTTTTCCAATCTTTACACCTAGTCTCGATCTTTTCACCTTTTTTCCGATTTTTTAACCTTAGCTTTTTTAAGCCTTCTTTCGTAAGCTCTTTACGTGCTATGCTTCGGATTAACTTGTGCGAAGTTCTACCGAAACATCTTAACTTATGGAACATGTACACACATCTGCGGAAGCTTAAAAACAACCTTACAGAAGTTTCGCTATCACAATTTCGGGTATGCTTGTGAATTTTCCTGCATAATGTCTTAAACAAGCTTCTAAACAAACAATCGACTGCCAAAATGCTTAACCTCAGTGCACAAGTACTATATAAGGCCTATTGAAATAATTGCCTGTGGAAATTACATATTTGTGCCTTATAGAAGAATATTGCTAGTTGGGTGGCTAAATCGACTCAGCTATCGATTCTGAGTCGATCCATATACTTTGAGGTAGCTAAATTATTTCTCTATGTGATAGGGTATAAAAACATAATTCAAATCCAAACTTTAAAAAGTCAGTATTACTTCGATTTACAATCGAAAAAATATTGTATGCTTAAGGAAAAAAGATGTATAAGTCGGCTTAAGCCAAAAAAATAACTAGTCCATTCACAAAGCTAATAAGATGAAACTAAATGAAATCAGACGATTTCAGTAATTCTTTTTGATTTCGATTCAGATTTTATTCTGGGCTTTAGAAATACCATTGCACATTTTGTACGTAGAAAAACTTTGAATTTTCGATTAAGCATCGCAATTCACAGGAATTGGACATCTCTCACTCCACTTTTGAGAACAAATAATGGCAAACATAGTGTACTCCTTGTAGAACAAAGATTTTTCGATATTGCGTTCTGATGTGTGTAGGGCTGCTGAGCTGATTTCCCTTTGCAGTACACATGTTGGGATGCGGATAACTGTTTTAAGCGAAAGCAATAAATATCAATTAATCTTTCCAAGATTTTCAGAAGGAAATATGATAAGCTGATCGGTCTCAGGTCTTCCGGAGTGACGTGAGAACATTTGCCCGAGTTGGGTATGGTTACTATATTCACTTCCCTCCATACCTTGGGAATGTAAACCAGCTCGACATAATCCTTAAGGACCAATAGTAGGACGAGATCCAAAGTGAGTTGTAGCTTGGTTTGTAAAATGCCGTCAGGTCCCGCGGATTTAAGGGGTTTGAAACTGTGTCCTGCGTGAATTATTTCATCTTTTGTGATACTGTAGGAGTTACTGACCAATCGATTAATTCTATTGATATTGTTTTTGAAAGCTTTCTGGTGGCTTCCTCGGAAATGGATGTCCATTAGTAGCTCGTAAAGAATGTGCTTGAAGTCGTCCAACTCCGGTGTTTGGGGCATTTTTGATTTTTTCGGGTGGCATGAGATTAGATAGGGTGTTAAACAAATCTGTTTTTTTTTTTTTTTTGCTTTGTTCGTTTTATAATTGTTTTATTAATCCATTTTTGTATTGTAATCATTACTATTTTTTGAAAATATCTCTTGAAAAAGTCTCCCGGAACTACACTTGTCAGTTAAAGAGTTCAAAACACATGTTTCATAAAAAACATGGATACATCGATTATCAGTTGCCATTTACATCTACTTGCAATGGCCAATGAGAACCAAGAATTGTCTTAAATATTTTATGAAAGCCATGTTTTTTTACACGCAAATTGGCAGGCACTATAACCTGTTCTATTGTTTATAAAATATTAACAGTTTTCTTATCATTTAATTAGGTGCAGCAGAAAAGGTCAATGTTTGGCACTATACCCACAGCATCGGAGACGGAAGCCGCTAATATTTTAACCACCATCAAAAGTGGCGAAATGCTGCAGAAAAATCCAATGGAACAGCAAATCCCCGAAGAAGCCATGTAAGTTTGCTTTACTGATCATTGTACACGTTTTTTTTTTATTTTTTTTGTAATTTTTTTTTACTTAAAGGCAAGTCGATCATCAAAACAATATCGCAATCATGAGATTAGACAGTTCATCTCCACAACAGTCCTCCTTGAATGGTAACTATTATTATTACCAGAATAAAGCAATGACGATACAGTTCTCATGTACTCATAGGTCGCTTAGACGCTTTAGCGTCGGCAGCGGTTTTACAAGCTGTAATGCAGACAAGCAACATCCAGCAGAAAGAGCCACCTTTCCAAGTGTTCGCAAATGCAAACATTACCGGAACCAGTTCGCTAGATTCAGGAGTCATGGACATAATTAACTTTGCTTGTCAAGCGCAAGTAGAATCACAGCAAATACAGCAAAACCTACAACCGCAACAGCAGTCATATATTGGTCTGCCACAAGCTACTAAAAAGGCTCAACTTGAAGTCGTGCACAGTATGATAGAACAGCCATCTTCGATTAGCGATATATCAGTGGTTTCAAAGCCTGCCACACCATCAGCCGGAAATAATACGATGCAGTTGTCTAACATACGTGCGACTGGATACTCCAATAACAGCCAAGGAAATCGTCGTAATGCGAAACATAAAGTGCAGAATTCAGGACAAATGAAAACTGTCAACGAGAACAGCGAGGTAAAATTATATTAAAAACATAATGACAGTGTCTAAATATGTTGTTACACACTAAACCCAATTTCCGACGTTTTTCTGTAAGTTGGAAAGGTGGTGGTCGCATGTTAAAAATGTTAACACCTTTACTGCTGTGTTCAAAAAAGAGTTCATATAGCAAACTTCCTCCTTGTTGCCCCATTTCTCCCAATAGAAAAAGTGCAAAACATAAAAATCCGCCCACAGCTAATGAAGACAATGAAATTCTATATACTTCTTCCATAGAAAGCTTTTAGCCACCCACCCCACTCAACGCGAGTTCTTCCTTTTCAGCGTTTTACGTCACGATTGGAATTGAAGAATAATGTTTCGCTCAAAACGACCTAGGGATTCTTCGTCCGCTTTTGATATGATACATGCTTCTGCGACGTAGAGCAGAGCTTTGAAATCGATGAATAGATGGGGGACTCTAATTTGGACTTCTTGGGTTTTCTCCAGGATCTGTTGAAGTGTGAATATTTAATTGTAGCAAATGTTGAGGAGAATTCTGCCTATGTTGGAGCAGTTCAGAGGGTTTACTTTTTTGTGGATCTGGCAAAAGGTGCTGAGTTTCCATTCTTCAGACATACTTTGATCCGTTTAAACATTTGCTAACGATTTAGTGTATGTTGATCACCAAATCAAGCCCACAGGCTATATATAGCTCGGCAGAAATGCCATCATTTCTGTTAGCCTTGCTAAGCTTATGTTAAGATATTGTTATCCTCACTTCAATTAGCTCAGCCTCTATGGTCTATTTTATGGTTCATTCAACCTGAGACAGGAAGATTGTTCGTCATCGCAATTTTATAGACTGCAAATGTGGTTTTTCCATATTCTCAGCATCGACTCTGTAGCAACTACTTCCTTGTTCATCTCGATAGGATTCTGTTTGCGGTTTGCATCCCTAGCTTTGACTTTTTACACTTTGTTAAAACTTCACATTATTCCTGAAGTGGCACCTCTCTATACCCTCGATTGCGAGCTTTTCTTGCTCTTTTTGTTTTGTTTTTGAAAAGCCGGTGTTACCATCCTTCTTTGCCTATAGAGCTCAAAGGCAGCTCCAGTCTTCATCTGTAGCTTAGCCTTGTATTCCTCGTTCTTGGCTGTGTGAATCTGTTGGCGTTCTTCATCAAACTGCTGCTGGGCGCGAAAAAACAAGGTGGCCGCCTTTAGCCTTAAGATAAATATGATTTTTTTATTAAAAAAAAAAAAACAAATTTTATCCCAATAACGGCCAAAACAACTGCTTATTCAGAATAGAGATGGAGGTTTTTTGATAATTTATACATTCGAAATGTTAGTTCTTTTAATTAAATTTAACGGTTGCAGGCAGTTGAAATTCTTTTAAAGATCAACAATGGACGTTTATAGATAGAACAGCATGTGATGATCGATTACAAACCCTTACTGTCCGCCGTGTTTTAATTCGTGTCGTTTCTAATCGGTTATCGCAGCTCTGAATGATTTAATAGTGATAGTCAACAAAATCAATGTTAGTGTATTCATTTTGCGGTTAGTGCATTCCAATTTCCTCTCAAGTATCATTTGCTGGGGTTGTGTTAGTAAATCCTCTCAATGATATTGCTAGTGAAAAATAATATTTTGTTTTAATCCTATATTTGTTTTTATCATTAATTCTTTATTCTTTAGGTTATACGAAATGATGCTAACTCAAACTGGCATACGGTCGGTATTTTTAAAGGACTAAATCACACTGTTACCAGCTTCATTGATAATAGCCATTGGAATGATTCCATGTATGAAAATTACGATTCGGACAATTTGCCAGATTTGCTAGAATATCCTCGAATAAATCTTGACCCTGGGACTGGATATAGATTCCGACTTGCGGCGATAAACACCTGCGGACGTGGCGAATGGGGAGAGGTAAATCACTGAAAACTAAATCCCAACCGAATCTAATTGTAATGCAATTTTGTTTTGTTTAGATCTCTAGTTTTAAGACATGCTTACCAGGATTTCCGGGTGCTCCATCTGCTATTAAAATTTCAAAATCCCCAGAAGGAGCACATTTGACCTGGGAGCCGCCACCATCTCAAAACACTGCCGAAATTATTGAGTACTCCGTGTATTTAGCTGTCAAGTCTACACCGAAGGACAAAATGCCGCCGCCACAATTAGTCTTTGTTCGAGTGTATGTTGGGGCAACAAATCAGTGTACGGTTGCTAACAATTCTTTGGCAACAGCCCACGTTGATTGTTCTAACAAGCCGGCTATTATCTTCCGTATTGCTGCCCGAAATGACAAGGGTTATGGACCAGCTACCCAAGTGAGGTGGTTGCAAGGTAATTATTATATAATCCATTCAGTTTCTGTTGACATTTGTAAAGATGCATTTAGACCAACTTGTTAAAGCACAACCAATTTCAATATACTAATGTTTAATATCAGTCACGATTAAAGTAGTTACCTTTAAACGATTACGAGGTAAATTACTGTCCATCGTATGTCAGATAATTGCATAAAGAGAAGAAAATATTGCTACGGTTGGGAACAACCTTAGACGTTCTGTTTAGATACTCATCTCAATTTTTGATCAGTCAGAGTTACACTAAATTTGACACTCTGGATCTTAGTAGCCACTCTAAGATTATCTCTAAGATTATTGCATGTGCATCCAACTAACTGTAATTTTCAAACTTCTAACTATTTACCACACGATGATGGTCGCATTCCTAATTTTTTTTTTTATAGTTTTCTCAGTTAACTAGAACCTATAACGCACAAGGGGCGCCTTGTAATGATGATTTCAAATTTTTATTGACCCTGCTCTTGAAATGTTTAAGTTGTATATTGCTGGAAATACGTTTTCTGCAAGCTCGTTGAATTTTTTTTTGTTTGTTCTTGCGTTGTTAGTGCCATTTTAAGATGGATTGTGTGAATATGAGCTGCAACTGCTGGTGTTGTAGGTTGAAATGTATTAAGAATAGGGATGATTTCTCTAAGCTCCTATAAACATCTACCGTTATAGAGAATGTTTTAGTGACACAGATCACATACAATTCTTCAATGAACTGAAGATGAGAGACCTCAAGTGAGAGATGAAACGTCTAAAAGGCGGATTAGATTGAGTACAGTAAATTACGTGCACTTTTGGGGCCAAACTAACATGAAAACAATATTCAAGACCAGATATTACATGTGCTTAATAGAGAAGAAGCTTAGCTGCTGTGAAAAGGTAAATTTGTTTAATCGCTGCTGATTTGGCAACAGTGATATGTGTATGAGTTTATTTAATTAGAATGTAATACTATTTTTTAACAACTATAAATAGTTACAAATAATCTTATATAAATAGTTAAACATTAATATCTGACATTTTTAAGCTGAAGCAATTTAAAAACAGTAATCGCGGTTTGATAATAATTACTTTGGAAATATTTTCTGTTTCATCTTGGAGACACAAATTATAATGTTGAATGTTATTCCTTATTGTATGTTGAGTCACTTAAAGGAGGAAAGCATCCATTGAGCTGTACATCGTATATAAATTATTCTCATCGCCTATTTCAAAGAATTTGGAGACGATTTATTTCCTAGCAATGTTATTGTGAAATATTTCTAACTACTCGTAGAGATCTTGATTTATATACTCAATGATAATGTTTATATCGCCGCCATGCAAACATTATAATATCATCTGTAAATAGAGATATTTTTCAGGAATTCGAAGATTTATTTGACTGGAACATAATTCTCTTGGCTGTAGGATGATAGTTTTTTTTACTCAATGTGACTGAGCCAATGTAGTCGATGTGTTTTTACCATTTATACAGTAAGCTCCCGCAGGGATTATAAAGACACGCACATGTAATTTGGTTAAAAAAGATAATAATTATTTTTAAAGTAATGTTTAAATGAAAGGAATTAATAGTTTAATTAAAAAATAACGCAAGTCTCAATTTATCGGTTTAGTCTCTTTCGCTGTATATCTCGGGTGTGCGTAAAATATGTCTACAAACCAGGATCATTTTGTTTGCTGAAGAGGATCAATTGTAGATGGCGCTTGACAGTGGCACAGTTAACATTCGGCCTTTCAAACTTTTAATCGCTCTCGATTACTCCATCTCGAAACTATCAAAACGATCTTTCCTATCCTTCTCGTTCGCCCTTCTGCTGATGTTTCAGCCATAAACACGTCGGACTTGACATTTTTTCTGCACTTGACGGCTCATTGTTCTCGCTTCATATCATCCACAGCTGCTATACCATCATAAAATCTATGTGACCTCAGCATTTCTGGGGCATCTTGAACACGGTAGATCTCTGTCTCCCGGCAAAACCTCTGTTACTACGTATGGGCCCTACTATTTAGTCAATAACTTAAGAGAATCTCCAGTAGACTGCAGGTAGGTATTTATTTGCTGAATACCTCTTACTATTGAACAGCTTCTGCTGATATGCTTGATTTTCCTTAATAATATCACTCAAATTGTCCCTGATGTCTTGTACATTTGTGGAAAGTTGACCTTTGTTGAACTCATCGTCAATTGGATTTCCATCGATGCCTCTTGAATCATAATTAAATAAAACCTTAAACGGTGTTTTCCTTAAAGTCGCATTAATGGTGTTGTTTTATAGACATCTGCAATGAATGTCTTGAAACCAGTTCCAAGACATTCAATATTTTTTCGTGTACCTTATTCACTGTACTCACATCTCGATAAATAAAATGAATGAATCACTTGGTATTTGATTACTGAGTGAGAAGTTCACCAATTTATAATGAAACATTTAGTTCAGTGTACTCACATAGAATGGGTACACTGCAGTGAGTACACTGAATACATTGAGTGTCACTCACTTCACTGAGTTCTGGTTGTTGCAGAATTGATATAAAGTAATTGTGTTGGACGGAGGAAGTAGAAAGGGCATTATTGTTATAAATAAAATTAAAAAAAAAAAAACAAGTTTCATTTTTTGTTAGTATGTATACTTTTTTGAATTCTTTTAAATTATATTTATATTTTCTTCTAGTCCTTTACAAATATCAGATTTTTTAGTATTTGAATGCAGAAACATTATTTGGCTTACCGAAACTGGATCGGAACCAATTAAACTTCTTTTTAACTTTCTCTTACAAAGAGAAAGATATTGTTTTCGTGAAAATTTTCGACCTCAAGATTTTGATTGATTCTAACATTACGATGATAGCGGAGCCTAAAAAAGTGGTTTTTGGAATTCCGTCCGTCGGTCCGTCTGTCCGTAATGGTCTCCCCAGCCTAAACGGCTTGACCGATTTTCTTTAAACTTCGTATCCAAGTTTCTTTTGGTCATAATTCTAGGCCATTTTTATACCCTATCCCATAGGGGGGTATATTAGTTTTGATACTTAGTTTGTAACATAGAGAAATAATTTTGCTACATATACCTCAAAGTATATGGATCGACTCAGAATCGCTAGCTGAGTCGAAATAGCCATGTCTGTCTGTCCGTCCATCCGTCCGTCTGTCTGTCTGTTCGTCAGCGATTTTTGGGCCTTAAATTTTGAGCTAGGATAATGAAATTTGGTATATAGGATCCTCGTCCGTGCCACCAGAACAAGTGTAAAAATTTTTGAAATCCGCCCACTGCCACGCCCCCTTTTTAGGAAAACTTATTTTTTGGCCAAACCGTAAGGAATTTCAAAAAAGTGTCTGAGTAGCATATTTAGACAATCCTAATATCTATATTTCGTTCATACAAAGTTGTTTGCCACGCCCACTTTTTGGGGGCGTTTTTAGTAAAAAACGCTTTTTGTCCAAATTTTAAAACTTTCGAAAACAATTTTGATGCAAATACTTCCGCAATGGTAATATAAACATTTTGTGTATAGATCATTTTCACCTACGCCCACATTTATGGGGCGTTTTCTTACAAAAACCATTCGTATACCCCATCCCAAGGCATTAGCAATAGAAATACGTTGTTTTTTGTCGAACCACACAAGATTTTGAGAAACTGTCTGAGCAATATATTGTGACAATGTCATTTTCTGTATTTCATCGCCATAAGGCCTATATTTTGAGGATATTAATTTAAAGGATGGGATGGGATAGGGTATTCAACGATCCGCATAGCGGATTGTAGCCTCTCATATGTTTATACCCTATCCCATAGGGGTATATTAGTTTTGATACTTAGTTTGTAACATAGAGCAATAATTTTGCTACATATACCTCAAAGTATATGGATCGACTCAGAATCGCTAGCTGAGTCGATTAAGCCATGTCTGTCTGTCTGTCTGTCCGTCCGTCCGTCTGTACGTCACCGATTTTTAGGCCTTAAATTTTGAGCTAGGATAATGAAATTTGGTATATAGGATCCTCGTCTCTGCCTACAGAACAAGTGTAAACATTTTTGAAATCCGCCCACTGCCACGCCCCCTTTTAAGAAAAACTCAGTTTTTGACCAAACCGTAAGGAATTTTAAAAAAGTTTCTGAACAACATATTTAGACAATATTAATATCTATATTTCGTCGATATAAAGTTTTTTGCCACGCCCACTTTTTGGGGGCGTTTTCAATTAAAAAATGTTTTCGGTCAAATGTTAAATTTTTGGAAAAAAATGTTGATGCAGAATCATTAACATTATTAATATGAACATTTCGTCTATATACCATTTTAACCCACGCCCACTTTTTGGTGGTTTTTATATAAAAACCATTTTTATACACTACCCCATAACATATGCAGGAGAAAACCTTGTCTTTTGTAGAACCGTAAAATTGTTTTGTAAGCAGTCCGAAGAATTTGTTGTCACTATATCATTTTTTCTATTTTATCCACATCGTGTTTTTAGCCATGCCCACTTTTTTGGGGATTTTAGTTTTATGGATAGGATGGGATAGGGTATTCAACGATCCGCACAGCGGATTGTAGCCTTCTCATATGTTTTTTGTTTGCTTTTAGCCATGTTATTAACGGTACCTGCCATATAAAAATAACACATAACCTCAATTTTCTCGAAAACGGCTCTAACGATTTTGATTAAACTTTATATATACTATAAGCATATTAGTCTCAACAAAACTGCATAACCAGTTTTTTTTCGAGAAAATCCATACAACGGATTTTGTCATTCAGGCCATATAAAGAAAATTGCTAATTTCTCGCAAACTACTATGGCAAATTGAATGAAATTTAATGTATATACTACTATTATAGTTTTAAACAATTCCACGTAATTAGTTTGAGCCTAACTATCACTAAACGGTATTTTCAGTTTTGGCCAATAACGAAAAATCATTATTATTCACAAAGACACCGATTCCTTCAAATTTCGCAGTAAACGTTCGTATAATCACATTTCGACATTATTTATATCATCTTAAGCATTAATAATCGAAATGCGTACTATTTGATCTAACGCCTAACTCCAACTCGCTGTGAAAGAGAAAGTTGCGTACGACCCAGTCGTGCACCCACCACTCGTTTAAAGTATAACATTTGTGTTTCAATAAATTTGATGCGGTTTTTCAATTAAATTTAAAAACATTAAAACACTTCGCCACTTAATTTAGAATTTGATCACCATTTTCCCTTTCGATTGTTCCAAACAAATCCCAAACTTTACTCCTGCCTCTTTTGTTGGTAAAATAACCATTACATTAAAATTAATGTCGCCACTTATAATTTTCGCTCTAATGGCTGAACTATTTAATATAGTAACATCGCTTGCCATCGAAATATTCGAGTCGTTTGTCGAATAAAAAAAAAAAAATACAAATTTTTGGCGCAACAGGCTCGTTAGTACCCAGGGCCTAGCTTTCTCACAACCATTCATGTGTGCGTGTGTACTTCTTGCACGATGGCGGGACCTCCTGTTTTATGCCGACTCCGAACGGCTAAGTTGAGATAAGCTATTCTTGACAATTGATACTACTCGGATGATTTGTCAGATCATCACGAGAGGAGGGCCAGTGAAAAATCATTTAGGTGTTGCTACGGCTGGGAATCGAACCCAGACCTCCTGCGCGGCAGTTCATCGCACTAACCATCGCGCCACTGAGCCCCTCCGTTTGTCGAATCCTTGTTTAAAATTAAATGTAATTAAGTACATGTAATCATTGTTAATCCAAAATATATATACTTCCATTTTGCTAAATAATATTAAAATTAATACACAGTTGCAAGCACAGCCACTTTGTTGTGTTCACTTGATCGAAAGTAGAACGCAACTACCCATTGCATTCATTCACAGAAATGGGTGCACTCATTTTAAATGGGTGGACTCACTGCACTCAGTGTATTTGTAACAGTTAAATGGGTACAGGTTTTGTTCAAAGCAAGCACCCACATGTATGAATTCAAGCAAACAGTGTACTCATTTTAGTATTAGGTGATCGAATAGAGTACAGTAACTGTCTCTTTTAATGTGGTACTCAATTGTATGGTACTCTTACTAGTACGATTGCTATGAATAGAGTACAGTGAAGTAGTATACTTGCTAAGACAATGTAAATGAATGTATTCATGCAGACCAATATTGTTTAAGCTCCATTGACCCCAATCAAACAATTAGGAAAAGTATTTTTCCTCGTACAATTTTAACTAACAATTTTCGCACAACACTCTGTAAAAACATTTTATAAATTACAGTTAATACTTAAATATAATATAATATTTATCTATCTGGTGCGAACTAACATTTTTTGTTTCCTCCCTTATTTGTCTGCTTGCCAAATCAGCAACACGTAATACTTTTCTGTGATGCTTTTGTTTGTTGTGTTTGCGCATCTGATTACTATAAATGTTTGCATTGATGAACATATTCCAAAGCATCATGATCAAACCCAGTGATGCGTTGCTGAATTTACCTCTAGAATCTTCTGGAGCAATGGAACGTTTTGGCGATCTGTAGGTAGGTTTTAAATGCTGTTACTGCGTTTTCTTGAAGTTCAATTGAAATAGATTGATAGATAGATTATGAAATGCAAATACTTGCAGTTAATGCAAAGTATGGTGGCGCGTCACATAATTCATATGTGTATGGGGTCTCAGGTGAGCGTGAATTTTAAATCAAAAATTATGAAAACGGGTTTCTAAGGATTTGAAGTTCGGAGCGCTATACGAAAGAACAACACTTTTTTTTTTTGAGCAATAATGGGTGATCCATTTCGAGGTTCCCTACTTTTTTAAAGAAAAAAATACACAAAATTCAAATTTAATGGAGAATGTTTATTATCATTTGAAAGAACATTCTTTGGCATTTATTTTTTGAAGATTATGTCTATCAAATGTTGGCCGTTGCTACGTTGCAGATGGTTCATCCGTTGAGTCCAATTTTCGATCACTCGTTCGAGCATTTCGACTGGTAACTGGCGAATGACACGCGTGATGTTTTCCTCCAAGGCCTGAATCGAAGCGGGTTTGTCGGCATAAGCTTTTGACTTTACATATCCCCACAGGAAAAAGTCTAACGGTGTGATATCACACGATCTTGGTGGCCAATCGACCGGCCCAAAACGTGAAATTATGTGCTCACCGAAATGTTCTCTCAATAAGTCCATTGATTGATGCGATGTGTGGGAAGTGGCGCCGTCTTGCTGAAGCCAAATGTCGCCGAGATCACGAGCTTCAATTTCAGGCATCAAATAGTCGGTTATCATGGCACGATAACGGTCGCCATTGAAGGTTACGTTCGCACCGGCATAATTTACGGTCTTCGTGTACACTCTCAGCTACGGCCGCTATATTTTCATCACAGCGTGCTGGACGTGGTCTATTCGGTCGAATATTTTCCAATAATGTATGCTGGGTCTCAAAATGGGTGATGGTGTTGCGAATAGTACGCTCAGTAGGCCGATTATGTTGACCATAAGTTGAGCGAAGTGCTCGAAACACATTCCTCACAGAACGTGAATTTTCATAATAAAGTTGAACAATTTGTAAACGTTGTTCACGCGTAAGTCTTTCCATTATGAAATGCCAAACAATACTAAACAAAAATAACATGACAGCATGACACGACTCACACGTGATCTGTCAAAAAAGGCTATTGAAAAAAGTATCTCTACTCGGTTCACCCGTTATTTTAAAAATAATATGGGTGTGTCAGCTACAGTCCGCAATTTTCGTATAAAATATAGCCGTCATAGTGTTTTAAAACCATCAACTGTAAAGAGAATAACTGAAAAATTCCGGGAGACTGGATCCAAGAGTAATCCTAGACATTCTGGGTGTCCTGTCACAAGTCTTTCAACAGAATACATCGAAGCCGTGCGTGAGATTATTGCTGACAGTCCAGGAACATCAATTCTGAATTGGCCATCCAGATCTTGTGATTTAACGTCATTAGACTTTTTTCATTTCTTTGCAAACAAGTATTTTTAGTATTTAGTATTTTTATTATTATTATTTATTTATACAGACGGACGGACGGATAAACAGAAATGGCTAATACGCATATTTAATCAGATTTTTGTTTATTTCTTTGATTACACGATGCGAATTATTTTGGTAATCAATTTGATTGTCCACTTCTTTTCGAGGAGGTTTTCTTTATGACGTGGATTTGTTGAACCCGAAGGAGCATCAATTGGTTTTATTAGATTCACCAGGTTCAGAATCCATAGATTTAAATTCTCCGGAGGTATTGCCAAAGTTTTATTTCAGAAACACCGATAACTTGAGTGGTGCTATTCCAATTACAGATTTGAAGCCGTAAAAGAACTAGAGTTTTTTTTTCGCAATTCTAATATCATATAAGTTGGCTTTTATTATTTGCTGTCCGTATAGATTCCTATTGTATTAGATTTTTTTATTTTTTCAATATTTACGTGTTCTTAGTTTGAGGTCAGTGAATTAACTTAATGAAATGCGTTTTTGGAGAAGACTTAATGCTATTCTGTTAATAAATTTCTATTTTTTTTATTATTTTAGATCCGGTTTCCTCTAAACAATCCTCCACTCCAATGTCCCCAGTCTTAAAACGTAATCAAGACAAAGTATCAAGCTCACCGGTGCCTACCAAACGTCCAAGGGGATCAGCATCGAGCGTGAAGATTATGCCAAATTCACCAAACGCCGATTAGTTAATAAGATTATGCAGTTGCTTATAACATAAGTTTAAACACTACAACAATACAAAGAAAACATAATGATGTCTTTGCAAACATCAAAAAATGTTAAGTTTATATATATTTTTTTTACATAGAATTTCTATGGTAATGAAGTCAAGTAATTAGCAAAGTATCATATCTTTAGAATTAAGTTTGAGGTTAAGTCGAAATCAAAAGGTATAAAGAATATTATGAGTAAAATATAATAAAAATAAAGTAAACTGAGCTAATACATATTACATACGTGTTTATTTTTCATTATGTAACAAATAATTTGAGCTAATACTTATAACAGAAATGTGTATTTTTATATATGTAAATATTTATATGCGTAAAGACGCGTTTATTTATATTAAATTGCTGTCAAATGTGAATCGGCAAAATATTTTTATATTTCTCTTGAATATTTTGCGTGTGATATCATTCTAACTGGTTTTTGTGTGGACATATTTTCGGAAGTTTTAAATGCAGCTGCAGAATAGAGATTAGCGATGTAGCTACGTATGTTGACTACTTGAATATAATATTGAAATTGCTCGAAACTAGATAATCTATATTTTTCTAAAGACTAAATAGCAAAATTCTACGTAGCAACTCATGTCATAATATACATGAGTTGCTAAGTAGGAAAACCAATAGTTTCTATAACGAAAAAAAAAAAAATATTTTTCCACAGAAGATTAAGATTGTGCAGCTGTGTTCAAGAGTAAGAGTCAAATTTTGAAATACAAAGCATCTATTTCTCTAAGCAGAGAGAACATAGATATATAAGGGAAAAGAAAAGATAAACGAAAAAGAAAATTATTGTTCGCTAAAAGCCACCACGCTGACCCACCTAACGAGTGTGGCGCATTATTATTGATTCATTATTGTTTAAAATATTTTATGCTCTTTTGTTTTGTGTCAAATGTTAAATTGGTGCATAAATAATAATGTTTAAAATTTAACTAAAAGAAGAGAAATAAAAGAAAATTATAAAGAAGATTTAAGAGAACATTTAAGAAAGTTTTAATTTGGTAGGAATTACTAATATTTTTATACGTGTAAAAAAAACTAGAAAATTGTGCACAATCTCATTTAATTAAATTAAATTTTATTTAGCAACCTGTAAAATTTAATTTTTAATATTATTTTAAACACCCATTTTTTATGTTTTCTTTTAAGTTATGAAATATAAGTTGTACATCCAGGTACTACGTTTCACTTCGACTCGAAATGAAATTGAAATCGGTCTAAAGTGAAATTTCGGGTTCCACATTACACTTTTACCGATTTCAATTTCACATTTTTCGAAGCAAAAAAAAGTGAATTTCCATATTCCACAATTCGGTTTTATCGCTTTGTGAGTGATTTCAATCTGATCATTTTAGTATTTGTGAAATTGTTGGGATGAGCTGAAGCGATTGAAAATGTAAGTGAATAATATCTCAGTGTAGTAATGTTATTTAGAGTTTGAATAAATATATTAAAACATAATGTATTTTAACATTATCAAGTCGATAATGTGATATAAATCTAAATGAAATAACAATTATTCATTTTGATTTAAAATTTATTTATTTTACTTACGCAGCATCAGTAATAAAGGATTAGAAAGAACTTTTTGCTCTGCATACTTTTGTTTTTAAATTCGCAACACCGCAGCAATAAAAATAGTACTCATTATCAAAACAAAACAATTTATCAAAATAAAAATAATTTTGCAATGTCCCATATGACAGATGTCATACAGTTCTCTTCAATTTCACCGATTCATTTCGAAAACTTTTCGATGTTATGAAATCGGTCGGAATGTGGAACACCAAAAACGAATTCACTCGATTTACAAAAGTAATTTCACTTTCATTTCACTAGATTTCTGGAACCTAGCTGGTAATTTTAAATTCATTTTGCGTTAAGAGCTTTTAAAAGTTTTTAATTAATATAATTAAATCTTGGCATTCCTTGGATTTGACTTGTTAAACGATAAATGCGAAGAAAAGCAATACTACAAACAGCCGCCTGATTAGAATGCACGGAATGAATACCCGGACGGCCAGGCGAACCTAGATGAGCTGTTTCGACTACAACAGGTTATCTAGGAATCTCAAGGGTAAGTCAGGCCCCTTTAATAGAGATGGTGGCGGATGAACCGAAAGGTCAACTACAGCTCTCAATCCCGTAGTGGATACTGATAGCCCCGTGTCCTAGGGGTATCTAATAAATTGGAACTAGCCCTCGGAAAGGACTGATATTACTGTTGACGACCCTGCTAAACGAATAAAGGACAACGACGTACGTATCTGCACCAGGAATGTGAGAACATTAAACAGGAGAGGTGCAGGCGAACAACTAGCGGAAGCCCTTAACAAGAAGTACAATGGGATGGGCTGGGTAAAAAGAGGACAAAAAACTGTGACATCTACTATGGACCGTGTTGTAGTGAGCAGAAACAGCGACTATTCGGATGCGGATTAGTTATAAGTGCCAGACTTAGGCAAGAAGTATTATGTTTCAAAAAAATTTGCGAACGCATTGTTACAGTCCGCATCAAGGCCAAATTCGCCAACATAAGCCTTATATGCGCTCACGCTCCGATGGAGGAAAAATATGATACAATATATATCCATATCCACCACGCCACAAAAGAACAGAAATACTGTGAAAAAATTTAATGTCGAAAGACTGCAATCGCAAGAGACCGCCAAGACCTTCGCGCAACGCGTATCCCTTAACCTATAGACTCACAACATACCACCAGCATCTACTGTCGAAGAACAATGGCAACGATGCCAACAAGCCATTAGATCAGCCGCAACTGATGTGCTAGGTTTCTCGCGGCCACCAGCAAGAAACCCCTGGTTTGATGAGGAATGCCGACAGATGCTCGCAGCCAAGAACGAGGCCTACAAGGCTAAGCTGCAGGAGAAGACGAGAGCTGCCATTGAGCTCTATAGGCAAAGAAGAAGGGAAGAACATCGGCTTTTCAGAAAGAAGAAAAAAGAGCAAGAAAAGCGCGCGATCGAGGATATAGAGAGGTGCCACTTCAGGAACGATGTTCGCAAGTTTTACCAAAGTGTGAAACGTCAAAGCCAAGGCTACAAGGCTCGAACAGAATCCTGCTGTCGAGATGATCAAGGAAATATCGTAGTTGAGACACAGTCCATGCTGAGGATATGGAAGAACCACTTTTGCAGACTGCTAAACGGCGATGATGTTCCGCCGTCAGGCAGAACGAACCATTTAATATTGGTAACGACAGCGAAACTGCCAACCACCCGACCTAAGTAAAGTGAGGATAGGTATATCTAAACTGAAGCTTAATAAGGCCGCCGGAAATGACGGCCTTCCCGCTGAGCTTTATAAAGCTGGCGGAGATGATTTGGTAAGCAACATCCACCAACTCATAAGCCAAATCTGGTCGGTTGAAAGCATGCCTGAAGAATGGAACCTCAGCATCGTTTGCCCGATCCACAAAAAAGGAGACCCTCTGAACTGCGCCAACTACAGAGGCATAAGTCTACTCAACGTCGCATACAAGATCCTATCTGCCGCAATATGTGAACCCCTGAAACCGTTTACCAACAACCTGATCGGCCCTTATCAGTGTGGTTTTAGGCCAGGAAAGTCCACGATCGATCAAATTTTCACACTTCGGCAGATCCTGGAAAAACCCCAAGAAGTCCAAATCGATATCCACCACCTATTTATCGATTTCAAAGCCGCATACGACAGCATTTATAGAGACGAACTGTACAGATCCATGTCTAGTTTTGGTATACCGTCCAAACTCGGCCGTTTGTGTAGGATGACGATGGAGAATGACGATGGAAACGACCTCACCGACACATTCGATACCAAAAAATGATTAAGGCAAGGCGGTGCGCTGTCATGTGACTTCTTTAATTTGATTCTTGAGAGGATTGTGCAAAACTCCCGAGCCAACACCAGAGGCACAATTTTGTGCAACTACTAGCATACGCCGAGGATAGTGACATCATTGGTAGGACTCAACGTGATGTCATAGCAACGGTTGCTAGTATAGAGAATGAAGCGGCAAAAATGGGTTTAGCAGTAAATGAGGGTAAGACTAAGTATATGCTGTCAACACGAAAGGACACACAACATCGACGAATTGGACAGAACGTTATCATTGACAGATATAACTTTGAGGTAGTACGGGACTGTGTCTACCTCGGCTCCGCTATTAACTCTGACAACAACATCTCGTCAGAAATCAAACGATGAATTACTCTTGCCAATCCCTGTTTCTTCGGGATAAGAAGGCAATTCAGTAGTAAAGCCCTCACTCGAACTACTAAGGAGATCCTATATAAGACCCTGATCATCCCAGTCCTGCTCTACGGCGCTGAAGCATGGACCGTATCAAAAGCGGATGAAGAACTCCTTGGTCGATTCGAGAGAAAAATTCTTCTGAAAATCTTCGGTCCCGTTTGCGTTGACGGGCTATGGGGAAGAAGATTCAACCACGAACTATACGAGCTGTACAGCGACATACCCCTAGTCAAAAAACTCCACATTGGACGTTTAAGATGGCTAGGACATGTAGAAAGAATGGACACCAATACTCCGGCTCGCAGAGTCTTCGATTCCCAGCCAGACGTCGGACGCAGTAGAGGAAGACCTCGCCTTAAGTGGCGCGCACAAGTGGAAACCGACATCAACCAACTTGGAGAGCGCAACTGGAGGCAGTTAGCTAAGGACCGGGCTAATTGGAGAGGCATGTTGGTTGACGCCCAGGTTCATCCCGGACTGTAGCTCCACTTAAGTAAGTAGTAAGTAAGTAAGTCTGAGAACCGCATTTAGAGAATCGTCATATCTGTATTTAGTTTTTATAAAGGTTTTTGCCATGCCCACTTTTTGGGGCCGTTTTTAATAAATGTTTAAATGTTTTTCGGTTTTCGAAAAATTTTCGAAAAACATGAGAAGGCTTCAATCCGCTGTGCGGATCGTTGAATACCCTATCCCATCCTATCCATTAAACTAAAATCCCCAAAAAAAGTAGGCATGGCTAAAAACACGATCTGGATAAAATAGAAAAAATGATATAGTGACAACAAATTCTTCAGACTGCTTACAAAACACTTTTACGGTTCTATAAGATACATACACTTATCATGAATTTCGCCCGAACAGCATTTCACCCGAAATATTTTTGTTCGCCCGAAATACAAAAAGGTTATTGTGAATTTCACCCGAACGAAATTTCACTTCGAATCAGCTGTGACATTTCGAACAATTTTGATCTTCACAAGTAGTGGGAAATAACAGTTGAAAAATAAACAAAATTGGCATATTTAAATAGAGTAAACAGTTTTTATAATTTTGTATTTAATTTAAAATGCACAGTATAGCCATGAGGATTTTATCAAATGAAGAAGAAATTAACCAATTGAAATTGATTCGAAGGCATTTAAGAGATAATTTTAATCCTTAGGAAATGCGTGAGCCTTTGTATGTTTTCTAAAATGTTAGCCTTTGTTAAAATAAATTAATACATTTATATTTTACCAGATATCAATAATACTATAGGCTAAACATATCAGCTTTTAAGTACTTGCTGGATGTACTTGTCAACGTTTCGGTCCCAGCAAAAAAAAAAATTTGCTGTTCCAACAATAGTGGAACGCCGCTTGCTTACGTTTTTTTTGCATAAGGTGGGTACCAGAAAGGAGTAGGGAAGGAAAGGCTGTATTGATGACACGCACGTCAACATTATATCGCCATCTTCAAATAAACACCTTTTCTGTAACCGAAAAGGAAAAATAATAAATAATAAGAATAATAATAAATTTCCTTTTCGCCATAATTAAAAGTGTATCTTACATTTTAATTGTGTGTTCCCTTCTCTTCACTTCCAAAAGCAAGTGAACATTTTAGCTCTGTTTGAGATTTAATTTCGCCCGGAATTTGTGTTTGCAATAAGGGAATTTTTTTCGAACATAGGATTCTTTTTCACGCGAAATTTATGATAGGCGAAAAGAAAAAATTGAAAATTTTCATGCTGTTTTATACTTGGAGAGTATAAAATAATTGTTTTTAGTTGGTCTTAAGAAGTCGATTAAGACAAAGAGTGATAACTTCAGTTAGGCGAACTGACACTCTGGTTCTACAAGAAATCTACTTTTAAATAAAAATGCCGAATTAAAGCACGTTATAAATATATTTCCTTGATGATGTTAACTCTTTGAAAGATGATACAAAAGTGTCTGCAAATTGCAACTTAGCGTTCCACGAAATCTCGTTTCACTCACAGTTGCATTGAAACAGCTGATTGCCGTTTTTTTTTCTCATTTTCGATGACAATGTTCATATTTACAGCTGATTGTTGTCTTTGGCCATTGACCTTATAAATTTGTATTAAATTTAACATGTGTGTGTGTACATACAAATTTTCACCAACACATAAATATCAAACTTGGTTTTTTTTTGTAACATAACATATTACATTTACATCATTTACCTAACAATAACAATGCCCACTATGTGGGTCCTAGTTAGAGTGAGACTCCATTGCATTCGGCCATCATTAAATTTATTAATGTGGCCACTGCACGTGAGAGGAGAGAGACTACATTGATTGCAGTTAAGCGTTAACACATTTGACAGTTGTCGAATAATTTTGTCGTCGGTGGTTGGTGCGCGCAACATTATAGGATTAAATATCCTTTATTTATTATTAAAAAGTTTATTTTCGCGATTTTGTGTTGTGTGCTTTGTCGCTAGCTACCGGGAACACAGATCCTCAATTTGAGGACTTCGATTTATGTGTACCGGCAACCAGCCCAATGCACAAACACCCACCTCCTTGTCTGTCAAATGTGTCGCGGCGTTTACATTCGTTTTTTAGTGAATTGTTTTATTTTGTTGGGAACCAACACATGCGGAATGCTGTTCGGGCGAAATTCATGATAAGTGTGACAAGGTTTTCTCCTGCATTATGTTATGGGGTAGTGTATAAAAATGGTTTTTATATAAAAATGATTCTGCATCAACATTTTTTTTGGATAAATTAAAAATTTCACCGAAAACAGTTTTTTATTGAAAACGCCCCCAAAAAGTGGGCGTGGCAAAAAACTTTATAGAGACGAAATATAGATATTAAGATTGTCAAAATATGTTGTTCAGAAACTTTTTTAAAATTCTTTACGGTTTGGCCAAAAACTGAGTTTTTCTTAAAAGGGGGCATGGCAGTGGGCGGATTTCAAAAATGTTTACACTTGTTCTGTAGGCACGGAAGAGGATCCTATATACTTAATTTCATTATCCTAGCTCAAAATTTAAGGCCTAAAAATTGGTGACGTACAGACGGACGGCCGGACAGACAGACATGGCTTAATCGACTCAGCCGGTCCGGAATGAACCTGGGCCTCAACGAACATGCCTCTCCAATTAGCCCGGTCCTTAGCTAACTGCCTCCAGTTGCGCACTCCAAGTTGGTTGAGGTCGGTTTCCACTTGTGCGCGCCACTTAAGGCGAGTTCTTCCTCTACTGCGTCCGACGTCTGGCTGGGAATCGAAGACTCTGTGAGCCGGAGTATTGGTGTCCATTCTTTCTACATGTCCTAGCCATCTTAAACGTCCAATGTGGAGTTTTTTGACTAGGGGTATGTCGCTGTACAGCTCGTATAATTCGTGGTTGAATCTTCTTCCCCATAGCCCGTCAACGCAAACGGGACCGAAGATTTTCAGAAGAATTTTTCTCTCTAATCGACCAAGGAGTTCGTCATCCGCTTTTGATACGGTCCATGCTTCAGCGCCGTAGAGCAGGACTGGGATGATCAGGGTCTTATATAGGATCTCCTTAGTATTTCGAGTGAGGGCTTTACTACTGAATTGCCTTCTTATCCCGAAGAAACAGGGATTGGCAAGAGTAATTCATCGTTTGATTTCTGATGAGATGTTGTTGTCAGAGTTAATAGCGGAGCCGAGGTAGACAAAGTCCCGTACTACCTCAAATATCTGTCAATGGTGGCGTTCTGTCCAATTCGTCGATGTTGTGTGTCCTTTCGTGTTGACAGCATATACTTAGTCTTACTCTCATTAATGCTAAACCCATTTTTGCCGCTTCATTCTCTATACTAGCAAACGTGGCTATGACATCACATTGAGTCCTACCAATGATGTCAATATCGTCGGCGTATGCTAGTAGTTGCACCGATTTTTGGAAAATTGTGCCTCTGGTGTTGGCTCGGGAGTTTTGCACAATCCTCTCAAGAATCAAATTAAAGAAGTCACATGACAGCGCATCGCCTTGCCTAAATCCTTTTTTGGTATCGAATGTGTCGGTGAGGTCGTTTCCATCGTCATCCTACACAAACGGACGAGTTTGGACGGTATACCAAAACTAGACATGGCTCTGTATAGTTAGTCTCTATAAATGCTGTCGTATCGATAAATAGGTGGTGGGTATCGATTTGGATTTCTTGGTTTTTTTTCCAGGATCTGCCGAAGTGTGAAAATTTGATCGGTTGTGGACTTTCCTGGCCTAAAACCACACTGATAAGGGCCAATCAGGTTGTTGGTAAACGGTTTCAGGCGTTCACATATTACGGCAGACAGGATCTTGTATGCGATGTTGAGCAGACTTATGCCTCTGTAGTTGGCGCAGTTCAGAGGGTCTCCGTTTTTGTGGATCGGGCAATTTCTTCAGGAATACTTTCATCTAACCAAGTCATCTCCGCCAGCTTAATAAAGCTCAGCGGGAAGGCTATCTTTTCCGGCGGCGGAGTTTAGATACTGCTATCCTCACTTCACTAAGGTCGGGTGGTTGCTCTTTTTTCTTCTTTCTGAAAAGCTGGTGTTCTTCCCTTCTTCTCTGCCTATATAGCTCAATGGCAGCTCTCGTCTTCACCTACAGCATAGCCTTATAGGCCTCGTTCTTGGCTGCAAGCATCTGTCGGCATTCCTCATCAAACTAGAGGAGAAACCTTGCATCTAATGGCTTGTTTGCAGCGTTACCATTGTTATTCGACATTAGATGCTGGTGGTATGGCCTGAATCGAGAGGTTAAGGGATACACATTGCGGGAAGGCCTTGGCAGACTCTTGCGATTGCAGTCTTTCGATATTAATTGTTTTCACAGTATTTCTGGGCCCTCATTACGTAAAGTGATTATCGTTTGACGATAACGTTTCGACGGTAGTCTTGCATCACGTAAGACGATTATTGAGCGAGTGCTCATGAGGTCTCGTCTTGCATCAATTTGGATGTTGTAAGGACAACTAAAGCATATTTCACTATTTCTAAAGCTATCAATAGCCTTTTTATATGTTTTTCATTTTTAAAGACCATTATAACGGTCAAATTCCGGCATTTAAAATTGATTTTCTATTTAAAACATACAAAACCATTTGTAACCCACTGTAATTTGTAGATTTTTAAAGTAGAATGTAAGTAACTGTTATTTGGTTATATGTTTTGTGTATATGTCAAATTGGAACATTTACCAAAGTTTACAAAATGTTTCACTAGCATGTCAATTTGCTTCGTCGTAACTGAGATACTATAAAAAAAGTATCTATATAAGTTTTTAATCATCAATTACTTACATTTTGCATTATTTTTAATAAATTTGTGCGGCACCAAACACATTAAAAAAACATATGAGAAGGCTACAATCCACTGTGCGGATCGTTGAATACCCTAGCCCATCCTATCTGTAAAACTGAAATTCCCAAAAAGTGGACATGGCTAAAAATACGATGTGGATAAAATAAAGAAAATGACATGGTGACAACAAATTCTTCAGACTGCTTATAAAAAACTTTTACGGTTCTACAAAAGACAAGGTTTTCTCCTGCATATGTTATGGGGTAGTGTATAAAAATGGTTTTTATATAAAAACGCCCCCAAAAAGTGGGGGTGGATTAAAATGGTCTATGAACGAAATGTTCATATTTATATTACTAATGATTCTGCATCAAAAGTTTTTTCGAAAATTTTAAAATTTGACCGAAAAAAGTTTTTTATTAAAAACGCCCCCAAAAAGTGGGCGTGGCAAAAAACTTTATATGAACGAAATACAGATATTCAGATTGTCTAAATATGTGTTCAGAAAGCTTTTCAAAATTCCTTATGGTTTGGCCAAAAAATATGTTTTTCTAAAAAGGGGGCGTGGCAGTGGGCGGATTTCAAAAATGTTTACACTTGTTCTGCTGGGAGCAACAAAGAGCACGTCTACCAAATTTCATCCTTCTAGCTTAAAATTTAAGGCCCAAAAACTGGTGACGTACGGACGGACGGACGGACGAACAGACATGGCTAAATCGACTCAGCTATCGATTCTGAGTCGATCCATATACTTTGAGGTACATGTAGCTAAATTATTTCTCTATGTTTCAAACTATGTATCAAAACTAATATACCCCTATGGGATAGGGTATAACATGTGAGAAGGCTACAATCCGCTGTGCGGATCATTGAATACCCTATCCCATCCCATCCTTAAATTAATATCCTCAAAATATAGGCCTTATGGCGATGAAATACAAAAAATTACATTGTCACAATATATTGCTCAGACAGTTTATCAAAATCTTTTGTGGTTCGACAAAAAACAACGTATTTCTATTGCTAATGCCTTGGGATGGGGTGTACAAATGGTTTTTGTAAGAAAACGCCCCCAAAATGTGGGCGTAGGTGAAAATGATCTATGGACAAAATGTTCATATTACCATTGCGGAAGTATTTGCATCAAACATTTTTTCGAAAGTTTAAAAATTTGGACAAAAAGCGTTTTTTACTAAAAACGCCCCCAAAAAGTAGGCGTGGGAAAAAACTTTGTATGGACGAAATATAGATATTAGGATTGTCTTAATATGCTGCTCAGTCACTTTTTTGAAATTCCTTACGGTTTGGCTTAAAACTACATTTTTCTAAAAGGGGCGTGGCAGTGGGCGGATTTCAAAAATTTTTACACTTGTTCTGCTTCGTCGGCCATCTATATACCACATGTCAACACTGTCAAAATTTAAGGCCCAAAAATCGGTGACACACAGACGGACAGACAGACATGGCTTAATCGACTTAGCTAGCGATTCTGAATCGATCCATATACTTTGAGGTATATGTATCGAAATTACTTCTCTATGTTACAAACTTAATGTCAAAACTAATATACCCCCCTATGGGATAGGGTATAAAAAATCAAATGTCATTAATGACAATTTGTATGACATCTAATAAATAGTTTGAAAACTAGTTACTACAGTTTGATGGTATCTCAAATAAACGATTGAAGATACATAGGGTGTTGAGTTACGTGAAGCAAATTGATGACGTTATGGCCCACGACTACCGATTGGGTGATAATCGTTTTCAAAGTTACGGAATGACCCCCTGGTTTGTTGTAGCGTGGTGGATATCCGCATCCTTACCTTGGCTGCAACAGGGTAGTGGTCCGAGTCGAATTTAGCCCCTCGGAATATTGGGACATCAAAAATACTGGATGCGTGCTTCTAGTCTATCGCAATGTGATCAATTTGTTGTTAATCTGTTCGTTAATCTGGAGACCGCCGTGTCCCCTTATAGAGGTGCGGAAGCCGTGTGCTGGCTATATTGGCATTTCGTTCCGTAGCGAAGTCAATTAGCCTAAGTCCGTTACCAGACGTGTTGTCGTGTAGGCTTTATTTTCCGACAGTACTGCTAAAGATGTCTTGTCAGCAGGATTTTAACATCGTACTTTGGTAGTCGCTCATAGGATTTGTCGAGTAGCTCGTAGAAGCAATCCTTAGTTATATCATCTATTTCCTCCGTCGGACCATGAGCGCATGTAAGGCTTATGTTGGCGAATTTGGCCTTGATGCGGATTGTTACAATGCGTTCGCTAATGTCTTGAAACCATAAGACTTCTTGCCTAAGTCTGGCACTTATAACAAATCCGCATCCGAATAGTCGCTGTTTCTGCTCACTATAACACGGTCCGTAGTATATGTCACAGTTTTTCATCCTCTTTTTGCCCGGCCCATCCCATCGTATTTCCTGGATGGCAGTAATGTCTGCTTTGTAGTAGTTTAGGGCTTCCGCTAGTTGTTCGCCTGCACCTCTCCTGTTTAATGTTCTCACATTCCAGGTGTTGAATGTGTTGTTGTTCTTTATACCCTATCCCATAGGGTTATATTAGTTTTGATACATAGTTTGTAACATAGAGAAATAATTTAGCTACATATACCTCAAAGTATATGGATCGACTCAGAATCGTTATCTGAGTCGATTTAGCCATATCTATCTGTCCGCCCGTCCATCACCAGTTCTTGGACCTTAAATTTTGAGCTAGAATGATTATATTCGGTACACATGCTAATTTTTGTGCCTAGCAGAACAAGTGTAAACATTTCCGAAATCCACCTACTGGTCTCTTCTTAAGTGGCGCTACAGTCCGGAATGAACCTGGGCCTCAACCAACATGCCTCTCCAATTAGCCCGGTCCTTAGCTAACTGCCTCCAGTTGCGCACTCCAAGTTGGTTGAGGTCGGTTTCCACTTGTGCGCGCCACTTAAGGCGAGGTCTTCCTCTACTGCGTCCGACGTCTGGCTGGGAATCGAAGACTCTGCGAGCCGGAGTATTGGTGTCCATTCGTTCTACATGTCCTAGCCATCTTAAACGTCCAATGCGGAGTTTTTTGACCAGGGGCATATCGCTGTACAGCTCGTATAGTTCTTGGTTGAATCTTCGTCTCCATAGCCCGTCAACGCAAACGGGACCGAAGATTTTTCGAAGAATTTTCCTCTCGAATCTACAAAGGATTTCTTCATCCGCTTTTGATACGGTCCATGCTTCAGCGCCGTAGAGCAGGACTGGGATAATCAGGGTCTTATATAGGGTTTCCTTAGTAGTTCGAGTGAGGGCTTTACTACTAAATTGCCTTCTTAGCCCGAAGAAACAGCGGTTGGCAAGAGTAATTCTTCGTTTAATTTCTGACGAGATGTTGTTGTCAGAGCTAATAGCGGAGCCGAGGTAGACAAAGTCCCGTACTACCTCAAAGTTATATCTGTCAATGGTGACGTTCTG
This sequence comes from Rhingia campestris, assembly GCA_932526625.1. Taxonomy (NCBI): domain Eukaryota; kingdom Metazoa; phylum Arthropoda; class Insecta; order Diptera; family Syrphidae; genus Rhingia; species Rhingia campestris. The sequence goes on along the minus strand of OW052186.1, from coordinate 31,517,185 downwards.
TCTAATTCGTCGATGTTGTGTGTCCTTTCGTGTTGACAGCATATACTTAGTCTTACCCTCATTTACTGCTAAACCCATTTTCGCCGCTTCCTTCTCTATACTAGCAAACGTGGCTATGACATCACGTTGAGTCCTGCCAATGATGTCAATATCGTCAGCGTATGCTAGCAGTTGCACCGACTTTTGGAAAATTGTGCCTCTGGTGTTGGCTTTGGAGTTTTGCACAATTCTCTCAAGAATCAGATTAAAGAAGTCACATGACAGCGCATCGCCTTGCCTAAATCCTTTTTTGGTATCGAATGTGTCGGTGAGGTCGTTTCCGACCCTGATGGAGCAGCGAGAATTCTCCATCGTCATCCTACACAAACGGACGAGTTTGGGCGGTATACCAAAACTAGACATGGCTCTGTACAGTTCGTCTCTATAAATGCTGTCATATGCGGCTTTGAAATCGATGAATAGGTGGTGGGTATCGATTTGGACTTCTTGAGTTTTTTCCAGGATCTGCCGAAGTGTGAAAATTTGATCGGTTGTGGACTTTCCTGGCCTAAAACCACACTGATAAGGGCCAATCAGGTTGTTGGTAAACGGTTTCAGGCGTTCACATATTACGGCAGATAGGATCTTGTAGGCAATGTTGAGGAGACTTATGCCTCTGTAGTTGGCGCAGTTCAGAGGGTCTCCTTTTTTGTGGATCGGGCAAACGATGCTGAGGTTCCATTCTTCAGGCATATTTTCATCCGACCAGATTTGGCTTATGAGTTGGTGGATGTTACTTACCAAGTCATCTCCGCCGGCCTTATAGAGCTCAGCGGGAAGGCCGTCATTTCCGGCAGCCTTATTAAGCTTGAGTTTAGATATTGCTATCCTCACTTCACTCAGGTCGGGTGGTTGGCAGTTTTCGCTGTCGTTGCCAATATTGAATGGTTCGTTCTGCCTGACAGCGGAATGTTGTTCGTCATCGCCGTTTAACAGTCTGCAGAAGTGGTTCTTCCATATCCTCAGCATCGACTGTGTCTCAACTACAATATTTCCTTGTTCATCTCGACAGGATTCTGTTCGAGCCTTGTATCCTTGGCTTTGACGTTTTACACTTTGGTAAAACTTGCGAACATCGTTCCTGGAGTGGCACCTCTCTATATCCTCGGTCGCGCGCTTTTCTTGCTCTTTTTTCTTCTTGCTGAAAAGCCGATGTTCTTCCCTTCTTCTTTGCCTGTAGAGCTCAATGGCAGCTCTCGTCTTCACCTGCAGCTTAGCCTTGTAGGCCTCGTTCTTGGCTGCGAGCATCTGTCGGCATTCCTCATCAAACCAGGGGTTTCTTGCTGGTGGGCGCGAGAAACCTAGCACATCAGTTGCGGCTGATCTAATGGCCTGTTGGCATCGTTGCCATTGCTCTTCGACATTCGATGCTGGTGGTATGGTGTTAATCGAGAGGTTAAGGGATACGCGTTGTGCGAAGGTCTTGGCGGTCTCTTGCGATTGCAGTCTTCCGACATTAAATTTTTTCACAGTATTTCTGGATTGTTGTGGCGTGGTGGATATCCGCATTCTTACCTTGGCTGCTACAAGGTAGTGATCCGAGTCGATGTTAGCTCCTCGGAATGTTCGGACATCCAAAATACTGGATGCGTGCCTCTTATCTATCGCAATGTGATCAATTTGGTTGACCGTTCGTTGATCTGGAGACCGCCATGTCCCCTTATGGATATCGAGGTGAGGAAACCGTGTGCTGGCTATAGTGGCATTTCGTTCCGTAGCGAAATCAATTAGCCTAAGTCCGTTACCAGACGTGTTGTCGTGTAGGCTATGTTTTCCGGCAATACTTCTAAAGATGTCTTCTCTTCCTACCTTTGCGTTAAAATCCCCCAGCACGATTTTAACATCGTACTTCGGTAGTCGCTCATAGGTTTTGTCGAGGAGCTCGTAGAAGCAATCCTTAGCTATATCATCTTTTTCTTCCGTCGGAGCGTGAGCGCATATAAGGCTTATGTTGGCGAATTTGGCCTTGATGCGGATTGTTACTATGCGTTCGCTAATGTCTTGGAAACATAAGACTTCTTGCCTAAGTCTGGCACTTATAACAAATCCGCATCCGAATAGTCGCTGTTTCTGCTCACTATAACACGGTCCGTAGTATATGTCACAGTTTTTCATCCTCTTTTTGCCCGGCCCATCCCATCGTATTTCCTGGATGGCAGTAATGTCTGCTTTGTAGCAGTTTAGGGCTTCCGCTAGTTGTTCGCCTGCACCTCTCCTGTTTAATGTTCTCACATTCCAGGTGCAGATACGAACGTCGTTGTCCTTTTTTCGTTTAGCAGGGTCGTCAACAATAAAATCAGTCCTTTCCGAGGCTATTGGTTGCTTCGTAACCATGTTTTTTTTCTGTGGGTGGGTAGTTAACCCAAAGCACAACCCCCAACCTGGAGGGCCAGTTCCAATTTATTAGATACCCCTAGGACACGGGGCCATCAGTATCCACTACGGGATTGAGCGCTGCCGTTGGCCTTTCGGCTCATCCGCCACCATCTCTGTTCAAGGGGCCTGACTAACCCTTGAAATTCCTAGACAACCTGTTGTCCGAATATGTCAGAGCAGCTCATCTAGGTTCGCCTGGGACAGCAGGCCGGGTATTCATCCGTGCCATTCTCACCAGGGTGTTTATAGTGTTGCTGTTTTTCGTCGTGTTATCAACACTCGCACTTATCGTTTAGCAAGTCAAATCCGGTTGGATGAGACCAGTATCCGATGGTTACCACTTGGAGGTAAAGATAAGCACATTTGATGTGTAGTCAGAGTTGCAACACTGGACATTGCCAAGTTAACGCCAATCAGAATCTACCCTCGTTCTACAACACCCAACCATCTGGGCGTTTTCAGTAAAAAACGTTTTTCGGTAAAATTTTAAAATATTCGAAAAAAACGTTCGATGCAAAATAATTGGTTATGATAATATAAAGATTCTATAGATCATATTAACCCACGCCCACTTTTTAGTTGACATTTGTATACTACCAAAGATTATGAATTGTATACAGATGACGCATTGAGAACAAAAAAACAGAAACTGTTGCTCAGTAGCTTCAAGGTACGGGCGGGCGGTGTGCATGAAAACACATGAACAACAAGAACAAAAACATATGGCGGGCTGTCCCAGCACGACCCGCCATAGAACAATTTTTCTTATATGGAGTGCGTCATCTGTATAGAATTCATAATCTTTGATACTACATACCACATAACATATTCAATAGCATTATGTGTGTTTTTTGTCGAACCATAAAATATTTAGATAAACTGTCTGAACAAGATGTGTTGACAATGTCATTTCTATATTTCATTCCCATTCAGTTCTTAGCCTCTCCAAGGTAAATTCATTTTAAGATTGGGATGGGATAGGGTATTCAATGATTCGCACGGCAGATTGTAGCCTTCTCATATGTTTTTCTATCTCTTTGGACTAGGCGGTATAAATGATATACGTTGGAAAGCAGATAGAAATAAAATAGTTTTTCACACTTTATTTCTTTTAATAGTATTCATTGTTGAATGTTCAAACAAATTACACAAAAGAGCACAGTAAAACAAATTTAAGAGCTGAATGTTATGGCAGGAGCACTGCATGTCAAATAAAAATTCTGCTCGTAAACCTTTTTTTGCTGCACTGGGTGCGACACTTCATCCACAACTACTGCACATGTGTTTCGGACATAAGAGTTTTGCTTTGTTTTGTCTTGTTTTGGCCCTAGCAGCCCATGCAGCTTTTTGTATATTCAGTAGAATAGCTGATGATATTTGGGTATATTCTTCCAACTTCTGTTTAAAGAAGCTCCAGTCAGTTATTAGGTTTTACTTGTTTTTTTTTGAAATGATAATGAAAGAACATATACCATGTTCTTTCATTATCATTTCATCGTCGTTTTCTCCTTCTAAGCCATCCTGAGCTGCGTATAAACTAGACTTTAAAACTAACTTTCGTTTGTTTGAGAGCGTCGGATAAGTACAACAAAGTTTAAGAGCTGTCTCTTCTACCAATTTGTACTATGGTGAGGCTTATGTGAGAAGTGTAAGAAGCATTAAAGAGTGATCTGCCTGTTGATCTGGCCCTTCTTGTTATAATCAAATCAACAAGTTCTGGAGTTTTATTTCTATCTGTTGGCCAGTCATTAAGTTATCCCGCTGATTGATATTTCCCTGCACCTTCTTTACGGTTCCAAATAATGCTTTTTCTCTAGTAAAAGCTTAAATATGACAAACAACTTAAAAAAAACAATCAGATGGTTTGGTAAATTCTTAGAAGATTTTTTTTTATTATTCATTCAGTAACTCAAAGTGCTAAACACTACTTAACTTTAAAGCACTACACATTGATATTTGTTTTTATTTATTTTTTTTTTTTTTGCTTAGTAATTTCATAACATAACAGTTTTAACAGTTATTGATTTATCCGTTCTTTTCTTTTAATTTTTTTGTCGAGTGGATTTTTCTCGATGGTTTTTTTAAATACTTTAAATTTAATATTTTTTTATTTTGTTTAAAAAAATTTGCTGGATGCGAGGTGGGATTTCGAATATGTATATATAAATAAACATATGCATACTTCTTACAAAATATTCAATTAAATTTGTGCATTGGGGTTTATAAAAAACAGCAAAACAAGAACAAGTTTAAATTTAACATTTAACGCGAAACTTAAAAAGTAGATTAATGATTTTCATTGAGAACTATATATTTATTTTAACATTTTAATGACTCAAGAACTAAATCCCTTTGACCATTTTTTAACTGTGCGGACAAGCAATAGACGTACGTCGAGCTCAGACCCAATATTGAACACTAATTTATAGGAATATCATCCGAAATGCTTCTTCGAAAATTTGACGAAAGAATCAATCGTTGCGAATGCTACGTGTTCATATTTATTCATTATTTAGTTCTAAGTTGTATTTTTTGCAAAATTAAAATAGGTTAGTGGTTTGCAAAAAAAAATGTATAGTTCATAATGAAAAGATCGGATCATTACAAACTGAATAACAAAAATATAGGAGTTTTTCCTGTTATGCTTGTTTATATTGCGGATGCATATTTTATGTATATAAATATTGTCAAAATGTGCGCAATAAAAGATTTTGCAAGGGAAATAACATATTTTATTAAAAAAAAGTTATTTAATAAAATTCTTTTAAGTTCACATATTTAGATACCATCTCCTAAGACTTCAAGTTCACTTAAGTGTAGATATTTGTCTTTTTTTTTAAAACAAAGGAAACAAATTGGACATATTTTGTATTGTATACTTTTTTAGATTTGATTCAATTAGTGAAACTATGTGATTAAAGTCTTTGTAACAATAAATAATAACACTTACTTTTTTTCATTTTGTTTTTTTTGTTTATTTTACTTTTATTTTCATTTCAATAATAAAAAAATAGGTTTCTTAAATAATTTTTTTTTTTGATTTTGGTTTTTTTTTCAAGTCTTAAAAATTATTCAATTCTTTTATTATTTATTATGGAATCTTTTTTTTCTTTAGTATTTTGTTTTTAGAATATACTGTGTTTGTGTATCTTGTGTGTTTCAAACCCTATAACGTTACCATAATCATTTTTATTGTTATTTTGTTGTATTTAACAAGTAGTTTTTATGTACAAATGTATGTGCACACAAAATGGGCACATATAAATATACATAGTTCCTTTAAATATATTTAATTATAAGCTTCTTTTTATTTATTTATTTTTAAATTAACATCAAATGTAATTAAAATACATTTTTTTATTTTACACAGGTATATAACAAATATGTAATATTAAGGTGGGTTGATTTTTCGATTTACATTAAAGATTCTTTCATTCATTTTTATTTAAAATCCCTTTTCTATAATAAAATATAATGTAACGGATTCGTTATTATCATTATTTTTTTTATTCATTACACTTACTAACTTTTTTATCTAAATTTACTCTACATTGTACGAACTTTATTTTTCTTTAATATATTTTAGTTTTTTTTATATTTTATGTTGTTTTGTTAATTCGCATGTTGAACTTATAGCTAGTTTTTGTTCTTTGAATAAGAATTTTATGTAGTTCACATACATGAATCTTTGCATGCTCATATTTTTGTTTTTATCATTTTTTTTTACGATCTAGGGTATGATAAATGTCATGACTGAAATAAATAAGAGGTAATGATATAATTTAAGTTTAATTTTGTAGAGAATCAGAAAGAGAATTAGAACATGTTTTCTGACATTCTACCAGTTTTAAAGGGTAATTAATTAATTTTAAAATTGTGTGCCCAATATCAGTAGAATCAGAACCGATTTTTCCTTTTCAACGTAGATTATGATATTAAGCAGTTATTATATTCTGTACTGTGCGATGTACATTGTTCGGCATAAACATCTTGATGGATTTATATTTGTAAAATATTGACTGATTTTAAATTCAATGAGCTACCGATACAGACTATTCAAATGACTGCGAAGTATATTATAATAGGAAGGACAATTTAAACTGAGCACATTACTTTGCGTTAATCTGTTATTTCATGGAATATCTGAGGGTTAACTAAAAGGTAAATTGATTTGATTTTTAGTGTCCTGAACAGAGAATTTAAAAACGGCAGAAACCAAAAAAAAATGATTTAAAAACATATGAGAAGGCTACAATTCGCTGTGAGAATCTTTAAGCACCCTATTCCATCCGATATTTTGTACAATAACCGTCCTAAAACGTAGGAATGGTTAATACTTTTCTGAAGACAAAAGATAGGGACGGTGCTATCATAATATGCTGTTGAAATATTTTATGTAATTTTTATGAACTCAATAAAAGGAGTGATCGGTGCACGACTGGAATTTACGCAACTTTCTCTTTCACTGCTTTGGCCACATTATAGAAAACTCATACATTCATTTAAGTTATTGATGTTAAAACTTAAAAGATAAGCACTATAAGGAACTTTGGTCACATGAATTTATATTGCTAACTTTAAAGGAAATTGGTGTCCATGATTTTCCGTTATTGGTCAAAATTTAAAATTCCGTTAAGAAATAATATATATATATATATATATATATATATATATATATATATATATATATATATATATATATATATATATATATATATATATTAAATAATCATTTAATTTGACCAAATAGTTTGAAATTGACCATTTTTCTTACAATCCGTTATATGGATTTTCTCAAAAAAAAAACTGGATTTTCAGTTTTGCGGGAACTACTATTCATCGCTTAAGTTCAACCAAAATCGTTATAGCCGTTTTCTAGAATATTGATGTTTTGTTAAAAGTATTGAAGAGTGATTCGTCTATATAAATTGATATTGTGTGTCAATTTTAAATGTGGAGTACAATTAATGAAATGGCTAAGAGCAAAAAAAATTGCCTAGAATTGTGCACAAGAAAACTTTCAATACAACGTTTGAAGATAATCGATCGGACGGAATTGCGAAAACCACTTTTTCGATTGCCCTATCATCGTTATGTTAAACTCAATCAAAATTTCTAGGTCGAACATTTTTTACGAAAACAATACCTTTCACTTTGTAAGAGAAGGTTAAAAAGGTTTTAAAGGTACATTATCTTTATATAAAAATCTAATCTTTTATTAAATTTCTTTGTGTTTATCATACACTCTTATTTCTCAAAATTTCTCAAAACGTCAAGCAATAATCCGTTTTGAAAAACACTTTTTTTTTTGCGACGCTCATCTGAGAGGAAATTCCTTCTTGGATTTATCGTCTATGGACGTTAAACTAGAACTGACGAATAATGAAAACGCATCGAACTGTGTGAAAGCATTCGAATGTTTAGCGAGTATTTGCTAATTCGTTCTTTCAACTATCTAGAGAACTTGAGTTATAAATGGAGAATTACGTTTGAGCAAAATAAAAGCCACCAAGCAAACAGAAACCAGACAAACTACGGGTGTTAGTATATGTCTAGAAAGTGGTGATTCGGAAGACGGTGAACAATCCTGTCACCCTAATCGCAATTTCGAGGAATGAACCTTTCTGAATCAATTTTATCTACGCAAGAAACTCCAAACATAGTGGTCTGAGAATTACGGTTTTACCGTGTTCAATGAAGAAAACCAATCAAATAACATAGTCGCCAATAATGTGGTTCGTGCCAAATACGGGTCAGCCTAACCTTGGCGACTTACTACCCAAATGATACATATATAAATCGTAATCTATTCCACTAGAGCCATGCGTATTCCACCACTTGCTAGCGTAAGTTTAAGAAAGATACCAAAACCACTGTGGCGCTCGAGACAAGATGCTGGTCCGTAACGGGTAAGGCGTTTCTGCCCTCACTCTTTAAGAAATTGAAAGCCACTCCTAAGCTGTAAGTACTATAAATTTAGCAAAAATGTCTAGGAAGCGGCTTGTCCAAAGGCGAAGTTAGGCAACCACTCGCCACCCAGATTGTTCTTTAGTTAAGTTTTAATAGTCCAGGATTAGATTTGCAAGGAGGATACATTAGAAGGCTACAATCCGCTATGTGAATAGTTTAATTCCCTATCCCATACCATCCGTAAATAAATGTCCCCAAAAAGTAGGTGCGGCTAAAAACTTATGGGGATGAAATATATAAAATGATATTGTCAACATATTGTTAAGACAGTTAAGGCCTAACGAACAAATCATTATGTTTAGAACATGAATATCTGCAGGAAACGAAGAACCCAGATAATTGCAATAATGAGACATCGTTGATGCCCAGCGAAATGGCACTAACCGGCAAGGCGAAACATATGGCAGGTTGCATAATATTACAAATTTAATAGTGGTGACTTTTTACTGGAAGCATTTGCACACATACGAAGCCTTAAATGGTGGAAAGGCGATCATTAGCTTATTATTATTAAAATGTGGATAAGGCTAGTAAGAGATAGAGGGTTGAACTAAAAAATGTATTATATGTTATTGCAGCAATGCAAAGAAGAATACGCTGATGAAATTAAAACTTTAAGAGCCGAGTGCTTGAAAATCAGACTTAAGGGTTATGGAAAAATGCCATTGGCGTGATGATAGAAAAAAGGAACTTTTATAGCGGTCATATTAATTTTATGACCAATTAAAACAAGTCTGTGAAGGATTTCCCCAAGTAGAATAAGAAGCTTCTAACTCGTACGATACCAGATTGTACACCAGTGTACCTGCTCCCTTGACTTATGAAGACAAGAAAAAGGAGGAACCTACTCAAGCTGCTATCTCATAGCCCCAGCTGGAAAATGCCATAACGGCTGAGCCGAAAGGCCAACCGAACCGTCCCGTAGTGGATACTGATGGCCCCGTGTCCGAGGGGTATTTAATAAAATGAAACTGGCCATCCAGTTTGGGGATTGTGCCGTCGGCTTTAAGCCGGTTAGTGACCGCCTGGCTGTGATCCACATCAGAGTAACGTTATGCAATTTTAGCCTTACATTTGCTCAGGTTCTAACCGATCAGACAGAGCGGTTGGGACTGGGGGACTTCAATGCGAAAATCGGTAAAAAAAACATCTTCGGCGCACCATCAACAAAGTCTGGACGGATGAGAGCATGCCCAAAGACTGCAATATTAAAAAAATACAAAATATGTCTTGTATCAATTACCCTGCTAAATGTCGCATTTATGATCCTATCCAAAGTACTGTGTAAAAGTCACAAGGCTTTCTGTGAAACACTAATCGGTACGTAACAGTGTGGCTTGTGGCCCGGCAGATCGATCATAGACAAAATTTTCGCACTATGTCAAATCCTGGAATGAATAGAACTGACGAATTTCAAGTCAAGACACATCATCTTTTCATTGACTTCAAAGCTGCGTATGACAGCATCCACGCCTAGAGTTTTATAAAGCGTTGATGGATACCATCAAAATTGCTACTACTGTGTCGTCTAACACTGGGGGACACGAGATGCAAAGTTCGGTTTGGAAACAAAGAGGCGCGCTATCAAGCGCGCAATATTGTGCTAGAACAAATAGTTCGTAGAGCAGGAGTAATCATGAAGGGCATTATCTTCAACAAATCCGTCCAGCTACTGGGGTAGGCAGACGAAAGCGACATTGTTGGTCGCTCCCACCATGTCGTTGTAGAAACATTCACGGTAATTGTTTAGAGTTTTAACGAGTTGGTCTTGCAGTTAACAATTGCAAGATAAAGTAAATGCTACCCACAGACAAAGTAGAGAAAATGTCACTGTTGATAATAACAAGTTTGAGGTAGTTATATAGTTAATTTACCTTTTAAATATTTCATCTACCTTGTAGCCAAGTGAAGATACGACGAAGACTGACAGTAAAAAACCAATACTATTTCGGCTTAGTGAAACAAATAAAATCAAAACTCTTTACCCTAATGTTTACTCTACCGATTGCTTTACAATAAAGCTGAGCAAGTCTTAGGTACTTTCGAAAAACAAATGCTTCGTCAAACGGCGAACTTCTTATTGCCGACATTAAAAAATAGTGATTTACTCTGTCCAACAATGCCTGAACCATATTTTTCTAAGGAAAGACCTTAAAATAATAATAAAATGATTCAATTATTTCCTTAAAAGCGATCAAGCGTTTTCACTAGTTTTTGTTCGTAGGTTAAATATTATATAAAAGTGCATGGGAGAGGGTTGTAGAAACGTTAACATGAATACCTAAAGGATTTCAGTCCTCCAGCGCATAAAAAAGCTAAAACTACGAGCCATTGAAAACCGTAAAGATTTTTAATTTGTCACTATACTATAACTAATGTCCTAGCAGCTATGGATTTAAGTCGAGAGTACAATTAGAAGATATGATCCCATTAGAGATGTAACTAAATCGTTAATTACAATACAATTACAAATACAATGCTGAGTTCGGTAACTTTGATACCTGGTCAGAGGAACTCCATAACCTACAATTGGAATTCAAATTGAACGATGAAGATAATAACTTTTTTTTTGTTTATCTTTAGATTTGATTACAGTGCTACTTTTGAGCTTGAGAAATTAGTGAAAGCGTACATGCTGCCGAAATTTCTGATTTGTCGCTAAGAGAATTTAGGCAATAACTGATTACAAGACATTGTTTCAAATGTAAAGAGTTACATTGATATTCTATTTCACTTTACTACACAATATATTTCACAAATATTTAACAAGAAATCGATGACTTATTAATTGGCTTAAATACAAAAATACGTTTTGGAACAGAAATACGTCATTTAAGTTTTAAGGAAAAAAATGGGTAAATGGTTATTTTTTAAATATCAACGTTAATAATTGTGTTAATTTTCCAAAAATGAAAATGCCCGCAAAGTGGGATTGGCCCATGACCGCATATGAAGAAAACGTTTTAACATCATTATTTAAATAAATTTTTCAGGTAGTTTTCCAATTTTCAGTATGGTTTGGTTTCCTGTCCTACTAAGATCAATAAGAAGTTCATATTCAACATTTCATCAATCTTTCTCAAAATTAAACATTCAAAAACTGCTGACAGTCAGGGATTGCTTGATCTAGTAAACATTAGGTATATTGACGCATATTGATATATTTAACACGAAGTATAGGTACTGACATTCCAGGAAATTTTTTTTTTATTGAACTGTAAGAAAGTCTGATACGCTGGATTTATCAAGAATACTTGCGCAAATGATGGTTTGTCTAATTCAAAAACTTCTGTAAAAGAATTGTGAAGCAAAAAGAGCATCGTGAATAATTATGATGCTTAAGAAATGCAAATCAGAGCTAATTATCTATAACCTGCCACCAGAAAAGAAGTTTAGTCCTTGTTGTGCATTGCAATACAAAGAGGTTTCGGAACGCTTAATGTTGCAGTATTGTTCAGCGTTTTAGAATTCAGTCATATTGTCTGAACTGATAAAGGCATTATCTATATTTAATTCATATACAGATTTGAGATTTGAACCATTTAGGGCGTTCACTCAAAAAAACAACAAATAATGTTTAAAGTTAAGAGAAATTGAGAAAAAATCAAAGGATTTAATTTAACATTATTGTTCTAGGTATTTCACCTGTAGTTAGTTCTTAACCATCCCTATATTTTGTTTTGGTGTTCTTGAAAAAAGATTATCTTTTTTATATGAACACTTCAAAAAAAATTTTCGTCTAAAGAAAACCAATTTCTCTTTAAAAATTACTAACAAAAATGTATTCTCGGAATATAGCCACTTCAACATTTTAGCGGTGCTCTTTTCAAGATGGGATTAAATATGTTGTTAAGCGAATCTCAAAAATAATTGTACTAGACCATATATTGTGTTATAATTGACCTACACTCAAGGGTAATATTCCTAGCGATTTTTCGCACAATGCGTTTCTTAATACTGATCTCGGATAACAAAATATGAAATACTAATGCACAAATGATTGTAAGCTAAGTATGCTCTCGCGCCTTTTTTTAAATAGGGAGGGTATAACAATAGTAGGCCTGTTTCTGTACTTTTGGAATAACACTTCCAAATTCTCAAATATCTTGGATTGGGGTGATTCTGTCAGAAAAAGACAAATTTACTGAAAAATATGAGAACGCGTTTAATGGTGTTTTCCATTGGCAATTTCTCAAATTTTATATTTTTGTTGCCAATGGGACTCGATTTCCGATTATTTTATTTTTTTGTTTTTGGTATTGGGGTAATTTCGTGTCCGTGAATTTAGTGTCGGTGTAGCTGTCAAGTTTCAATTCACACAAATTATTTGATTTTTATTTAAAGTTAATAAATCTCTTGGAACTGCTACTATTTTAATTATTAACAATAGTTTTTCACTACCGAAATAATAATAAATCCAAACGACATTTCCGCAGTAAATTTTTGTTATAGATTTTTATGGAGGTAGTTTTCCCCCTCTCGTAAGCTTTTTCAGTCAAAATCAGTAAAAATAATATTGTAAGGGAATAGTAAAGGGTCCTCTAATATGTATTTCCGAACTTTGACAGTTCATAGCGGCCATATTTTTTAAGCTACATATATCAAATAGGCTGTAACTTTTTCAGTCCGCTTTGCCAAATCACCATGGACGTACATATCGTTCAAAAACACGTACAAAAAATACAAACAATTCATCTAATTGGGTGTTTATTCGGCCAACTTTTCGCGCTATTCCCATATTTTACTGTCGCCATAATCGTCCTACCGAGTGTGTGGATAACTTTGTTCCTACTGGTTTAGTAAACGATAAATTAACACTCGTACATCAACGAAACGCAAGATCTGCAGAAAACATTGCCGCTGTCCGTGAGAGTGCGCAGGAGAATCCGAGGCAGTTGATTTCGCGTCCTTAGAACTCGGTCTTTCGAAGATCAGAATCGGGTAGTGACTTGAGACGATACCAATCTACATGAGATCTTAGAGATTTTGGGATGGCGTTAAGGGCCTGAATTGGATGATATGGAAATCAACGACATGTGGTTTCAACAGGAACGCGATTCGTGCCACACAGTTCACGCAACACTGGAAACTCTGAAAGAGCAAATCGAGGGAATGGTCATCTCACATGGAGGTAATGCGAGATCGTGCGATTTGACCCCATTAGACTTTTTACTATAGGGTTTTCTTAAGTCGCAGATTTATGCGAATAAGTCATACACAGTGGCCCTCAAAGCCAACATAAGCCATACCATCTGTCAGATTTAGCCTCATTTATGACCCAGAGTCATAAAAAAATTGGACATTTCAAATGCGCGCCACCGCAACAGATATTTACATGTTATATTCTTTACATATCGATGGCATATCAAAAGAATAAAAAAAATTCCGATTCACACACACTTTGTTTCATTTAAATTTAAAGAAAGGAAGCGCTTAATGAAAAAGCCTTATGTGTTATTCGAATAGTGACAGTTCAATAATCGGCGTGTGACAAGCCTCTACTTATTTATTTCGGGAAGCGACGATACTTCTTGTTTTGCCACTTAAATTTATAAAATAAACACTAAACACTTTATTGGGGGAACAAATTGTAAATTCAGGTCTAATTAAAATGACATTTACTACCTGTGTAAACATTAAGCGAGCATTTATCTTCGTTTTTGGAGAAATCTAGACAGTGGTTTAGATAAAATTTATCTAAATCAGCTTACTATGCTTAAAATGTAATATGTAGGAAGAAAAGAGTTTGGCAGGTCGTTATACATTCGTGTTTTTCGTCTTATGTATATACTCGATAGAAGATCTTTTTGTTGGTCAACATATATTTTTGGGGATGGAAGATAATAAAGCAACGACCTGAAAGTAAGTATCCATTTAATGTAATATATTTTTGGTGATGCAAGCACGGGCGCCAGGTGTCGTCATTATATTATTATTTTTTAGTTCACACTAAAAATGAAAAAAATGTAATAAAGTGTATTATGTGCAAAAGAAAATAATAATGCTATTATTTGATTTTGGATTGGGCTTTCCTTGATAGTTATAATATGTTCTATAACTTTTTTTGATCAGTGAATGATATTCTTGTTGATAACTACCTACTTCTACTATTTTTATTTATTTGTATATGACTAGAATCGATTGAAATACTTTATTGGAATATTTGGCACACATAATTTTTTTATATTCTCATTCTTATTTATCTTTCTATTTTTCTTCACTTTGTTGCTAGCTTCTCAATATTGTCGAAAATGTTGTGTATCTATATAGTTTCTTAGAAGTGAATATATTGTGTTTTAAACCGAAATGTTCGACCGTTATATATAAAAAAACAGAAGGAATAAAAAGTAATAATAATAAAGCGATTCTTCTGAATGGGAGGAAGAGTTTTTGTTTAGTTTAAATAAAACATTTCAAAATTGCCGGTGAGCAATTATTTTTGTAAGCTTAAATGGTGATAACTTTCTTGTAGTTATTTAACAAATTGCTCACAATAAAATTCACTATCACAGTTTTTATTTTATTTTTTTTTGTAGAAATTAAATATATACTATTTTTGTTGTTGTCCATCAAGGTTTTTTTTTTTGTTATAATTATTTCTTTATTTTTTTATCTGTGCTTTATCTTCCGACATTCAGTTTGTTGTTTTATAATTATATAATTTTTTATTATTATTTTCGGTGGCATTTCAGTATAGAAATTAGTATAGTTTGTGCTTTTTGTTTAGTTTAGAGAAAGTGAAAAGAAGTTTTATTTTATTTTAGTTTTGCAGTGGAAACAGAATGCAAATTAGTTTAAACAATAATGTGCTAATTTTTTTTTCTTATCACATGTCAATATAAAAAAAAAATATAAGTACATAAAAAAAGTTACGTTAGGTTTTATTTTTCTCCAGGAATTTCCAGGATTTTTATTTCTTTTGAAGGGAAACCTAAGGCATATACAATAACGTTACAGATTGCAATCTGAAACTTTAATGGCACATTACTTAAGGCGATTATTTATAACATTTTTATTTTTTTTAAATATTTCATTATTCTTATTTAATTGGATATGAAGATTAATATACATGTATATATATATATATATATTTTTTTTAGTTTTTTTTTCATGTTATTAGATTTTTCCTTAATAGGTAAGATAATGTGAAGGTAATTGCTTTGATTTGCGACATTTTATATTATTTATTTTTGATTCATTTGTATTATTGATACATTTGCAGAGGAAAGCAACAGTTTTAGTCAGCGCAATATTAGTCTGTATTTAAAGGTGGTTTATGCTTTTAGTTTCAGGTTTGTTTTGCATTATGTATGTTCAAATTAGAAGATTTTTTTTTAAATTGTATTTAATACAATCACCAAATTGTTTTGTTGTAAATTACTCAAGTGGTTCTTTTGTAAAATAAAACATTAATTCATTGTGTTATTATTATTTTAAATAAATAATTGGCGATAAAGAGTTTTTTTGCAGTGAAATAATTTGTATTAACACGTTAAGTTTAATCATTTAAAAAAATGCCTTTGTTCGAAACTAGATTTTCGTCATTGCTTCGTTGAATGAGGACTATGATGAAGAAAATCATCATAGTCCCAGTTTTTGACAACACAAATCAGTGGTTGACTGCGGTGTAATGTTGTAATAATGTTCAATCCCAGCCAGCATCAATGAAACGATAATTTAAAGAAATTGATATTTTAAAGCTCGGTAGGTAGTTACTCGTCTAAGAGAATCCACCAACTTCAAAATGCTGTGAATATGACGAACACATAATACAGCGACTCTCAGAAGTTAGTTCAGACATCATGCATGGAGTAAGCCTCCACTTCATCCAGCCTCTTTCTCCCCCTTCGCTAACGAATGCACTGTGGTAGTGCATTCAAAGGATATTCATAATCCCAGAGTTTGCGCAAAAAAAAAGTGGAAATGTATTAAAATTAAATTATCAACATAGAAAAACGTAAATTTCTATGTGAGGTGTTGTGGAATAAAAGTATACACTTAGCGGCGTTATCTTTGCTCATACCCAGTTGTTCTAACTTTGATCACACATCTGCTTATTTTACCTCCCAGTGGTATCATGAGACATATCAAATGAAAACAAGACAACGACGTTCATATCTTCAACTGTAACACACCTGTAACAAAGCAAAGGTGCTGATTAATAACTAGAGAAGTCCATAAGTTACTACAAAGCTGACACTACTGCCACCCATCCAGGAAATACGATGGAATGGACCGGTCAAAAGGAGGATTCACAACTGTGACATTTTTTAAGGGAGCCGACTATTCGGATCCTGATTTATAATACTTGCATACTAGTTCTAATACTTCGACGATATCAGGGAACACATTGTAACAACCCATATTAGAGCAAATTTACTAAAATAAGCCTTATATGAAATAACTGAGATAACGAAACTTCTGACTGACTGCGGAGTTATGATGTTAAAATAATGCTGGACGTATTTTAAGCCAAAGAACATAGAATTGTAGAAATATAAAATCCCCAAATGCAAATGCAAGCCAAATCATTCACTGAACTATCGCATAACATACCCTATGGTATGTTCAGAATATTTTTAAATATTTATTTTTAAAATTTCGACTGTGGCTGGAATTTGAACATTTTTACATTTGCTAAGGATCGGTTTCAAAATAGCCTCATAACACTATTATTACTTAGAGAAGGCAAAACAGACAATGTATATCGGTGAAAGCTTTGGACGGATACTAGTTTCAAGTTTTCAACATGATGCGCCTTGCAATATGGCAAATCAAAAAAATGCAAATCTCCAAAGCAAATTGACTGGCGAAACAGATCTGCAGATTTGAACTTTTTTGTGGGCTTATTTGAAATGGAAGGTGTACGACAGCAAGCGTCAGTACATTGACGAGCAAAAAGCAAACATTAGTACCGAGAGCATTGCTCGAAATCATGACGCTTGAGATGATCGAAAAAGGGATGAAATACTTGGTAAAAAGGGCACAGCTTTGGCTATTAGAGGCGGGAAGGAATACAACCTTCCAAAACTAGTATAAATAAATTTAAGAAGACCAACTTAAGAAAAGACATATGAGAAGGCAACAATCCGCTATGCGGATCGTTTTATACCCTATCCCACCCCATCCTTAAAATGATTATCGCTCTATGGCGATCTAGAAAATAGCATTGTCACAACATATTATTCAGTCACTCAGCCAGTTTATTAAAATCTTCGACAAAAAACAACTTTTTTTTATTGCAAATATTTTGGGATGAGCTATACAAATGGTTTTTCTATGAAAACGCCCCCAAAACTTGGGGGTAGATGGTAATGATCTATGAACTAAATGTTTATATTGGTATTACGGAAGTATTTGCATCCAAATATTATTTTTCGAATTTCGAATTTTGCACAAAAACCGTTTTTTTTTTACTAAAAACGCCCTAAAAATTCTTAACCGTTTGACCAAAAATAATGTTTTTCTAAATAGTGGCGTGGGCGGATTTTCAATTTTTTCACTTGTTCTAAGACAACAAACAAGGATCCTAAATATCAATTTTTTCTCCTAGCTTTAAGGCCTAAGGCCCCAAAAAGTGGGCGTCGGTCAAAATGATCTATAGAAGAAATGTTCACAGTATTATTCTCGAAATATATTCTCATCGAAAGTTTTTTTTCAAGTTTTCTAAAATTGTACCGAACTTTTTTTTTTAAGAAAACACCTGCAAAAGGTAGGCGTGGCAAAAAACTTTATATGGACGAAATATAGATATTCCTAACAATGTCTTGCTGAAGAGGAAGAGTGGCAGTGGGCGGATTTTAAAAATGGACAATTATCCCAGCTTAAAATAAGAGTGGGATCAACTCTTAACTTGAATGTCAAAATGTTTGCTCTATCAGACTCTAATCCTTCCAATCCTTCTTTAAGGTGACGAGTGTTGGTGCTTGTTGTCCAGTACTTAGAAAGCATTTGGAAAGCGCAGCAAATATATGAAACTTTCGAAAGGAAAATTTATCCTCAGATTTTTGGTCCTGTATATTAAATTTGTAAGCTGTACTTCTTGGTGGATGTAGTACAAAAGCTAAAAACTCGTAGACTAAATTGGATCGGCCATATCGAGCGAATGAACAAAAATGATCCAGCCAAAAGAATCTTTGAATCTCAACCCTCAGGTGTGAGACGACAAAAAAGATAAAACCTCCGGTTTAAGGATCAAACGATTTGAAAAATTATACACCGAATTTCATCCTTCAAGTTCAAAATGTAAGGCCCAAAAAATCGATGACACACAGACGGACGGACAGACATGGCTCATTCGACGCAGCTAACGAGTCTGAGTGACTTCATTAGTGATGTACAGTATACCTAGTATTGGGATGCGTTGTACCATTAGGTTTTGCCCTGATAAAGATTAAAATTCTAGCTATAACATTATGTGTTTATAATTTTAAAATTTAAAACTCAAATTCTAGCGGGAGTGGGTTTTAATGCTCATCCACAAAGACAATTAAGCGAATTATCTAGGGTTTCATGTAGCAAATGCGGTATGTATTGGATTTTTTTGAATAATTCTTAATATAACTCAGATAGTAGATACTCCGAAAAAAAATCCTTATTTGAGCACGCAAGCACGTTGAACTTGCAATGTCTTAAATTACGTCAGATGTGGTCATTGAAGCGGTATCAATAAATTGGAGCAAAGTGAACCTTCAGGCGTGAGTTATATTTTCGCAAGGCAGATGAGCTTGCCAGATAGGGCACGACTCTTAACATTCTACCCCCACTAGATATGTTAGGTATGCCCCTTGCTAAATGTAAATTACTGATCAAACAGGATGAATCAAGAAATTAAACCGCAGATAGATAAACGTCACAAAGTGCTTAATTTCCAAGCAACTCTTTAACCGCTCTGTCTGCTTAACGATGCTGACAGATCAAACATCAGCACCATAATTGATGCTAATGACTTCTGCAGAAGCTGCTTGGACGAGGAAGAGGAGGAAAGTATTACTCACCTTCTATGCTCTTGTCCAGCTCTCTCAGAAAAAAGGAAACTTCATTTGGGAGACTACTTTTTCGATAATCTAGGTGAGCAGGCTAGTATCAGTGTCAGAAACCTCCTACGCTACATAGTTAGCTCTGAATGGTTCAATTAGGCCAACGAATATAGGGACGTCGATGGTTCCACGCTGTACCACAACGGATCTTTATGGTCTAAAAGTGCATGCGCATCGCAAAAAAAAATTTCTTCAAGCTATTAAACTTAATACTTCAAACAACTCCGAGTCCCTGAGATCTGTATCTGAATTAATTTTCTTAAAAATTTAATAAAATGTAAATTTAATTGAAAGTTTGCTTGCTATTTTATCATCTGTTAAGGGCCGGTTTATTAAATATCTGTTAAAGTCAATATCAGCCATTTGCTTATTTCCGGCAGCCGAAGTCCAATAGACAATAAGAAAGATAACCCACAGAATGAGTTTGACAGATAAACTGGAAAATGGAACGATTTATCGCATATCCACGGTTAGGTAACCGAAGTGAAAAATCCAGTGAACAAACACTCTTCGGTAACCGCAGATTCATAATCGTGGGTTAAATCAAAACTGAGGTAACCTAAACGTCGCATTAACCAGCAGTGAACAAACCGGGCCTAAGACTATCTGATTATATAATTCAGGGTTAACTCAGTAAACTTGCTGGGTTAACTCAAAGTTATCTCTGGATTGAAATTGAGTGAAAAACAACATACTCCAGGTAGTGTAGTGCTGAATCCCGAAACAAGGATAATCTCGCACTGAAAAGCAGGACCCAGAGTCGTTAATCAAAACTAAATCATTTGTGTTTATTCAGTATTAATGTAACATTTTTAAGTGTAACTCAGATGCGTATAATTAAGTCAATCGGACTGTAATTTAATAAATTATTGATTTAAAAATAAAATAAAATAAAAGTAAAACTAAAAAATCGTTAGTTTTGATAGCTAGTCTGTCAGCTAATATACAGCTGATACACGCTTGTGGAATGTATTTAAGGGTCTGTTCGTTGCAGCAACAACAAAAATGACTTCTGCGAATCGGTTACATCGTAACCTACCTACAAGTTTTAAAAAAATATATTTCGGTGTGAAAACCATGCGGCTAGTGTCAATTGAGTTAAAATGTTAGCCGAATATTAATTGAAGTCATCAGCAGAGGAATGGGTTGGGTTAGAAGTTACAAGCAAGAGGTCATTACTAAAATGATAAACAGTGTCGGGGCAAATTTGAGCCTTGGGGAACACCAGCATTTATTGATAAGTAGCAGACTTAAAACCGTCTAAAACAACTTGAATTTAACGGTTTAATAATTTCTAAGGTTTGTTGTTTTTTTGTACAGGCTAAACAAATGCTGTTTTCGATCTACTCGGAAAGAGTCCTGATGAGTAGGACAGATAGAAAAGCTTTTGATTGGTTTAACAAGTACTTCTTTAAAACAATTGGGGATATACCAGCGAATTTGTAAATGTCGAGACTAAGTAAAACTCTTGCAACTGTGCGAGTAAAAATGTGGATCTGCTCCATTGAATGAAATACGTTCTCAAGTACGGGAGGAGACATAAACCTGCTTGTGAAATGCGCATGAAGATTGGCTGGCTTTGTCCAAAGATCTGACAGCTTGAATGTCATTGTGAATAAGCATCGTAACTGATGATAACTTCCTTTTATATTTTTAACAATTGACCAAAAGCTTTTACTTCCTTGACAAGTTTATATAGCTTAAATAAAATACAAGATTTATTACAATAAGTAAATATGTACGCAAATAGTACAACAATATGTTATGTACTGGAAATGTTGAATAGTTGAGATTTATTTGAAACTCTTTGTAATCTATTCCGTAATTTTTTTATTACACTGAAAGATTCTAGTTAGATATTCATGAAAATATATATTTTTTTAATTACCATATTATTGAAAATATATTTTTTTAATTACCATATTATCCAATTGATACAACAGTTATATTTAAAACGTAAAAAAGTAGCCAATGGATAAAATCAAATTGCAATTATTATAGAGTCTTAACATCTTCATTTATGTGAAGTTTTCACAAAATTATGTTGCGAAACAAATCCTGAATAAATGCTTCAGCCAGCACTACGAAATTAGACATTCGAGTAGCCTGAATATTCCTTAATATATATATTTGTACAAATTTATATATATTTATTATAACTTTTTTTAGGACAGCGCGAACTTTTGATTACATCAGCGGGACTTTTTTTTAATGCTTTAAACATTTCCAATGCAAAACGACCTTGAAACAACAATAAATAATAAAAAAAATAACATTTGGACAAAGCGGGTGGATGTTATCGCCCACTGAACATGATGTAATTGCTTCATGGAATGCAAATGGCATTTGTAACATTTGTTTTTTCTTTGGTAATGGACTATGTCGTTTGTTTGTGCTCACCGACAAGATATACAGACACTAACATATTAAAAATGCAGCAATTGAAATTATTTATTATTTACTTAATTAAATGATTTTTGCAATGTAATTTAATACTATAAAATATGCCAGATGACTCAAAGTTCAGGCGATTTTTAACAGTTTTGTTTCTTTTCTTTTTAACAGCTATACATATTTATATATAAAATTGATTTTGTTGAACGAAATATTCTTTAGAACTTGTGACTTCAATAATGGAATGCTGTAAAATGGTCTTGCTGCATTTATTGAGTTTTAGATTCTAAATTGTAGTAATTCCAGCATTACGTCTATCAATTATAAAAAAGGTAACTTTACATTATATTACGACTGTTTATGTGACGTAAATGGAATTATGTTTATTGCTTATTCACTCAAATGAATGCGGATGTTCATTATATTTTTTATCGTATTTAGTTTCAATTGAATGTGTTTTTTATGGAATTCCGTAAACAACATATAATTGCTTTCATTGATTGTGTGTGTGTGCCAAAAAGTATTTTTTTTATGTTTTCAAGTATTTTTTTTTAATCATCGCTTAATTCAACTACTAAACAAAAAAGCCGTTTTAACATTTTGTTTTTTTTTTATTTTATTTTGAACAATATAATTTTTTTTAAATTTTTACGACTGCAGTAATAAACATCAAAATTTATTTTTGCAAAATATCTTAATTAATAAACACGCTACCCTTTTGTAAAATAACGTATTGTATAAGACCTCCCATTACAATAAAATATTTGTTGTTTTGTTTTTTTTTGTAATGTGAAATGATTTTTTGAAATAAATGCTACACCCATGCAAATTTGTTTATACTACATTCTGCGTATATTTGGTTCGTTTTCTAGAATAACTACCGCGACGAGGTGTGCTAATACCAATAATACACAAGACATTCGAAATAAATACGTATTCAACGAATGTTTTTTCTAATGCTTCAGCTTTTTATAAACTTAAAGAACATTTTGTTAGTGCTACATCAAAATCGCTATCTTAACGTTACGTTTAATATTCTGTTTTTGTTTTGTTTTGTTTTTTTTTTGCTTAAATGCTTTCTTCCGAATTGTGGAAAGGTTTTGTTATAAAAGGCAATCACGTTTCGATTAACAACTTTTTAACTTTAACAAGATTTTAAGTTCCTATATTTCATTTAACACAGATAAAAATTGTTTTTTTTTGTTTTGTTTTCGTTTTTTCATATTGCTATTGAGTTGGTGTTGTTATCCTTATTTCATCCGACGCAAAACAAAAAAGTTGATGTACTTTATTTGTTTTTTTAATTTACTACTCATTTTCTCTATCGTTACTGATATACATCCATTATGGATCATAATTAAATTTAAAATGTAAGAATTCATACTTTTGTTAAATACGAAATAACACACTTTTTATTTAGATCTGTAGAATTTATTTATATATATATACATATATTATATATATTTATTTTTGTATATATATATTATATATATATATATTTTTAATAATCCATCAGGGATATGGTGTTGGTGGTGGGAATGTTCAATTGCTTATGGTGGATTTTAAATATTATGATAACATTTTTTTAAGCACATTGTGTCGGTTTTTTTCTTTATTTTTTAAGGCCCGAAATTTGTTTGCTGTAAAGAACTTGACTTGGCCGTATTGTAGGACCACACATATTATTTCATTCTAATGCATTAGGTAAACATTCATGGGAGATGCAATATCTTAGGGGTCATGTTCATATGTCAATCAAAAATGCCTGTTTACTACTTTTCGAGTTTTTGTTAATTTTGTTTGTTGGTGTTTTTTTTGGTTTTGTTGTTTTCTTTTTTAATTATTTCGTGAAATTTTATTTTTTTGGTAAGAACTTTGATAAAGTTTCCATTGAAAACAGTATTTTTCTAATTACAAGTTTAACGATAGTAAGATCTTTGAAACATGTATGTTGTATATATTATAGGTATAGATATTCCATTTAAAAACTTCTAGTATTCTCTTTGTTGTAAACATTTAATGTGTATGTATATTTGTTCTCGAATTTAATGTATTCTTTTTTAATGCTTTTTATGTAAAACCAACAACAATATCAACAAAATTATTGTAAATTTATGTTATGTATATATACATACATATATATTAGTTTATATATATGCATATATATATTATGTATATAATCTACGCTTTCAGTTTGTTTTTCAGTTTTTTTATTTGTTTTGTTTTGTCACTATATAAATATTTATCACTATCACTATAATCAAAATGAGGACATATAAATATAATATTACATATATTATTAGAAAATATAATATTATATTATTATGTGTATAAATATTTCATATGTATTTTTTTTTAAAAACTTTTTGTTTTTGTTTGTTTGTTTTAGTTTATATGCCTACTTTTAATTATCGAGTGCACGCACATATCTATACATATATCAATGCAAGATGTATGTATATTATGAATGTCTCCTTGATGTGTACCTGTTGCATATTACATTTTCGTTGAAGTGTAGATGTTGTGTTAATGTAGTATTCTCTTTGAAATGTGCGTGTAAAATGTTTATTATCACTCCTGTATGTAGTATGTTTTATTCCGGCTTTAGTCGATGCCACTGTACAATTGTTTGTCTAGGTTTGGATATCATGTCTTGCCAATGCTTGGTCTCTGATGCACCAGATCCATTTTTGCCTGTAAAAGTATTTTTATTTCGAAAAGAAAGAAACACAAATTACAAAATGCTCTGTGTGAATTTTTGTTGTAAGCTTGTAGGTATAAAGAGGTAGTTCGTGTATCTATGGACAGTTATTTTTTTGTTTGCATAAAAGACACTCTTATTTTAATTTAAATAATTTCTTTTATATTTATCTTATATATTTGTACTAATTAATAATACTTATTGTATTAATTAATAAATTTCCTGCCCAGGATTTAGGGAAATTAAGGGTTAAAGGTACCAATGAATACTAAAGGGGAACTTTCGAGCTTTGGTAGTTGACAGTGGCCGTTTGATGCTATCTATCAAATTGGCTACCATTTATTCAGTATGTTTTGCGAAATCACCATGAACGGACATAGCGTTCAACAAAACGTGCAAATTATAAAATTGTTTTTATCAAAATGGGTGTTCTGTTCAGGGAATGTTCCGCGCGATTCCCCCATTTTACGATCGCTATTATTGTCCTAATGAGAGGATATTTGCGATGAGCGCTATAGCTTTATGATTACCAACTTCTTTTGATCTGAATTCGATAATATGGACACCAACGACATGTTGTTTAAACAGGACGGCGCTATTTTGCCACACAGCCTACGCCACATTGGAAATTCTGCAAAAGCTATTCGAGAGCAAGTTCATCTCATGGAATGATGTGAACGATTTGACCCCTTTAGAGTCATGAAAAATTGGACATTTCGAATGCGCGTCACACAGAGAAGCCACGGCGGACAAATAAACGATGTTTTATTCCATGCATAATGGCATCGATAGGCCATTGAAATGAATAAAAAAGTTCGATAATATCTCACGCACAGTTTGTTTTATTTAAATTCAAAGATGGGAAGCGCTTAATGAAAGATTCTTTACATATAATTAAATACAGGGTGCGCCATCTTTTATGT
Source organism: Rhingia campestris (assembly GCA_932526625.1). NCBI lineage: Eukaryota > Metazoa > Arthropoda > Insecta > Diptera > Syrphidae > Rhingia > Rhingia campestris. The sequence continues at coordinate 31,491,743 of OW052186.1, read as the reverse complement.
CGGTATGTAATCATTGAATAATTTTGACATTTACTTGAGTGATATGTTTTTTCAAACGTTGAGTACGGGACAGTGGGAAATCTTTGACATGTCGTTTATCATAGCCGAAGACGTTCCAATGAAATGGTTGAAGTGGTGAGAGAGAGTGTTGCAATAACCGAGATGTTCCGTATCGTCACTACGCTCAAAATTCTGGTGCCAGTGGAACCATCTTGCGAAGCATTTTGAAGGATGTTGGCATTTGTTTGCGTATAAAGTGCAAATGACTCAAAGTATATTGCCAACAGATGTCACTTGAAATATGGCCAGACAGTCGCTCGAATGCCTGACTCTAAACCTGATTTGTGAAAGCAAATTTGATTACCGACGATGCCCAATGTTCACCCTCTGGTGCCGTTAACAAAGTTAACGCATTTTAGGAACAGAGAATCTACACTAGATCCAGCATGGCCAAACAAAATTTGGGCTAAAACCGTTTTTGGATCATTTTCTTCAGAGAAGGGTTAATGGGTCGATGGAAATCGATATTGGTAAAAATTGGCTGTTTGATGAAGGTCTGAGCGGTTACTGGTTTCAAGAAGATGATGCACCATGCCACTCTGCAAATCGAACAATGCAGTTGTTACAAGAAAACATTGAATGACCACCCAGTCCTTCAGATTTGAGCCCCCAGGACTCATTGTTGGGTTATTTGAAAAGTAAAGTATACGTCACCAAGACTCAGACCATCGACTCAAGAAAAAACAAATTCGTGCCGAAATCATATCAAGAAGAAAAACGTCGTTCGTATCCGCATCTAGATTATGAGGGCACTTAACAGAAAAGGTGGAGCCGAACTGATAGCAAAATCCCGGAGCTACTAAAAAGCAGAGAATACTGTCATTTGAGTAATCAATAAAGAGATTCTCTATAAGACCCTGAGCAACTCAGTCCTGCCAAAACCGCTAAACATGGACTATATCAAAAACGTTTAATGAATTCCCTGATCGTTTTGAGCGAAAATTTCTATGCTTTCACGTGCTATGGATATGAAGAAACAACAGAAAACTTAGTCTTTTAAAATTATATACATTTAAAAAAGAACATGGAATAGCACGAACGCGGAACTAAAGATGCAGAGAAGTGGTACTTACTTACTTACAGCAATTTGAATAAATTTGAATAAACCTTTGACTATAAAACTTCGACAATGTTTGCCCTATAGATCAATTTTAACCCAAGCCCACATTATTATACCCTATCCCATAGGGGTATATTAGTTTTGATACTTAGTTTGTAACATAGAGAAATAATTTAGCTACATATACCTCAAAGTATATGTCGACTCAGAATCGCTAGCTGAGTCGATTAAGCCATGTCTGTCTGTCCGTCCGTCCGTCTGTACGTCACCGATTTTTAGGCCTTACATTTTGAGCTAGGATAATGAAATTTGGTATATAGGATCCTCGTCCATGCCTACAGAACAAGTGTAAATTTTTTTTAAATCCGCCCACTGCCACGCCCCCTTTTTAGAAAAACGTATTTTTTGGCCAAACTATAAGGATTTTTGAAAATGTTTCTGAACAACATATTTAGACAATCTGAATATCTGTATTTCGTTTATACAAAGTTTTTTGCCACGCCCACTTTTTGGGGGGGTTTTTAATAAAAAACCTTTTTCGGTCAAATTTTATAATTTTCGAAAAAAAACTTTGGATGCCGAATCAATAGTAATATTAATATGAACATTTCATCTAAAGACCATTTTAACCCACGCCCACTTTTTGGGGGCGGTTTCTTACAAAAACCGTTTGTATGCCCTACCCCAAGGCATATGAAATAGAAAAATGTTGTTTTTTGTCGAACCATAAAAGAATTTGATAAACCTTCGGAACAATATGTTATGACAACGTCATTTTTAATACTTTATGACCATAAAGACCACATTTTGAGGATATTAATTTTAAGGATTGGATGGGATGTATTAAACGATCCGCACAGCGGATTGTAACCTTCTCATGTTTGGTGGTGTTTTCCTAAAAAAAACTATTTGTATACCTTATTCCATATTTCGACAGAGATATCGTAAAGTATTAGGATTGATTCAGAACCGCTTGTTCAGTCGATTAAGCCATTGTCTGTCCGTCCGTCAGTACATCACCAGTTTTTGGAGCACAAATTAGAGCTAGAATATTGAGCTTTCGTACACGAAATATTTGTTGCTTTCAGCAGAACAAGTGTTAACATTTTTCAAATCCTCCCACTGCTATGCCCCCGTTTTTAATGAACTTCATATTCAGGAAGTTTTATTGAAAAAATAATGTGTCAAATGTTTCAGAATATTTGAGGAATATTTAATGAAAATGCTTTCAAATTAATGTTATTTGTATATTGTTCATATATTATTAAAGCCCATGTCCATATTTTGCGGCGTGTACGTAAAAACAAATTACGTTGCCATAGCAAAACGTTGCCAAAAAAAGATGTTGATAAGTCCAGCTGGCACTTGGAGATCTGGTTTGACACTTTAATAAATCATAGACTGCCGTACGCACATATGCATACGGCGCCGCATGCCATTGTCGGCCTTTTACGAGTCGAAATTTTCTAAATCGACTTTATAAGAGTCGACATATTGATCAGTCGGTATTTTTACCAATCAACTTTTCGAAAGTCCATTTTGTTTAAATCAAGATTTTAAAAATCGGCAAATCGTACCCAGCCTATTCACCATCATCCGAAATTCACATTTATCTTTACTTAAAACTAGGCTTATTTTACATACAGGACTTGCCAGTTCTTTCAAACCAGAAAAATGCTTTTCCAAAGTATCAGTAACAATTATCACATTATCTTCTAAATAGACAAAAAAAATACCCTAAATCTATATTTTCCTTCTTATTAATATGAGCCTGCACTGAAGATGTTTCAATTACGTACTCGACGTATACAACATATCAAGGCCTAGCTAGTGGCGTACCAGAAACTGCCGACAAGGTCACTGGGTCTACGTCCATATAGGTTGATCCCAAATAACTCAAAAGGGTTAAAAGCCAAATACAAAATATACAATCCGCTGCGCGAATCATTGAAAATCCTATCCCATTCCATCTTTAAATTAAACATCCACTAAAAATGGGCGTAGCTTCTTACTTTATATGGGTGAAATATAGCAAATGATATTGTCTGAATATCTTGATCAGACACTTTACCAACGTTCTTTTTCGTTTGACTAAAATCGACGTTATTCTTTTTTTTTTAAGCCCTGCAGACCTTTTTTCGGAAAGTGTGATTTGTCGTTCCATCAACAAAGAGCTAATATACCAAAATTCATTATCCTAGCTCAATATTTTCGGACTGATCAATGTATGTTCACCTTCGACCTATGTCATAAGCTTTTGAATATCTTATAGAAATTTTAAGAAAAAACGGACACAAAAAGTGCCAATTAAATATATGGCATACCAGGCCTGGTATGGGGCCTCAAACCTAGCTTCTTCATTTGTATGTGTGCGAAGTTAATATTTCTGCACAGAGAAGAGGACATCTTGCTTAACGCTTAATCCGAACGGCATATTTGAGAAGCTTCTCATAATAGTGCTACACTTGGATGTTTGTCAGGTGGAGCAGTGAAAAAATATTGCATGTTTTCACATTCGTGATTTGAACCAGCAGTACCGCGCCAGGTGTGGGCGTGACAAAAAAATATTGACATTAAAAATGTCTGATATCACGCTCAGACACTTTTTCAAAATTCTAAGCGATTTGACCAAAACATACGTTTTTCTACGTTTTGGGTACACAAATAGTTTTTTTAAAAACACGTCCCATAATGTGGGCGTGCGTCGGTCGGTTGAAATGATTAATAGATAAAATGTTGATATTAATATTATCGAAGTATCTTCGTCAAAACTTTTTTCGAATTTCTTTAAAATTGTACCAAAGATTCTGTTTAAAAATAAACCGCTTTAAGTGGGCTTGTCAAATAAATTTGTATGGATTATAGACGACAGGCGATGGACGATAACTTTGTCTAAATATCTTGCTCAGACCTTTTTTTAAACAACATCTTTTTCAGACGGTTTATCAACATCTTTTATGTTTCGACTTTGGGATGGTTTCTATAAAAAACCCACAAAAAAGTGGGAGTGGGTTAAAATGATCTATAGACAAAATAACAAAATTAATTAATATTACTATCATAAACTACAGGGAAATGACCTGCCGAAATGCTTTTTTTAAGAATGCCATGTACATACTTTGACAACAACCATTGCGGTTTACTAAGAAGAGTACTGAATAAACGACTATCACATATCTTCGAATTAATGAGCTGGTTTGGGCAAGGTATTAGTCCAGTAGACCTACAGGGATGTCGGTCAGAGTAACAAATAAAAGCGATCCTGGATCATAAACCGTGATCACTATATATAAAAGAGTGTATCAAACACTCGATTGATTTTAAATTGTACGTCGAAACTCGAAATGCAAGTTTGCTCTATACAAGTCAAAAGCAGACAATCCATTCTGAAGATATCTTCTATTTACTGCCCATCTAGATGCAAGGTTGAGAAAATTTACTTTAAAAACTTGCTCAATTCCCTTGGCCAGCGTTTTGTCATCGGAGAGGACTTTAATCCAAAAACAAACATTCTGGGGATTCAGATACATATTACAAAAATGTAGGATGCTTTACGATGAAGGAAAAAAGTACAATACCGTATTTTATTCAACGGGAAAACCAACTTACTGGCCAACTGATGTTACTAAAATACCGGATTTAATTAATTTAATTTAATTTTACTGTAAAAGCTTTGCCATCCAATCGAATCTAATTTGAAGAATACTTTGATCTTTTTTCTGATCATTCTCCGGTCATTCTTACAACGAGCGAGTCACTCATTAGAAATGACAACCCATCCAGACTAACAAACGGGAAAACATACTGGGAAGGCTTCAAAAACGATATTGAAAATATCATTCGGGGTGTATCGCTTAGATCCCCATTGGAACTCGAAGTCGCGTTGACTCCTTTATTGATACCAATCCAAAGCAGTATGGAAAAATACTCCTCAACAAAGTAAAATAGTGAGCTATAGTAATATTAAGTACCGACGGGAAATAAAAGATTTGGTTAGACAAAATAGAAAAGCTTGTAAAAGATGACAACAAACACGTGCTGCCCAAAGATAAGACATATTTAAATTGGTTGAGTAAGTTATTATCAAATTCGATTAAACATTTTAAAAACCATGCAGTATAAACTTATCTGCAAAGCTTAACCGTTGGGAATCGAGTTATTCGCTCTGGAAAGCAAAATATGCTGTGCTACAATTAGAGTAAGTCAAGACGCTTGGGCCAAAAGCGATAAGGTAAAACCTGACGTTTTTGCCGCAATCTTGAGGAATTATTTAAGCCATTTGGTCCAGCACAAAATAAAATGGGTTTGAGACTACAACCGATAATAATATAGTAAGGTATGCAAGTATTGCCGAGCTTAAACGGAAAATACAAAAACTAAAACTTCAAAAGGCTACAGGTTATGACCTGATTACGGGAAAACTTCTTAAAATGTTGCCTCGGAAAGCATTAACTAAACTTCTCTACATTGTAAATGCGACAATTAGATTAGAGTACATACCAAGACAGTTGAAAGTCGCGGAAGTGATAATGGTTCTAAAACCAGGAAAATCATCGAATGAAATACAATTTTTTAGACCTATTTCACTTCTTTCAATTTTTTTTAAAAGGATATTACTCGGTCGCTTACATCCAATTGTTGATCCGAAACGTATTTTACCTGACCATCAATTTGGGTTTAGAAGTAAACATTCGACTGTGGACCAAGTACATCGAATTACTGATGTAATTGAGAAAGCTTTCTAAGAAAAGAAAATTTGTCCAGCCATATTTCAATAAAAATTAAGGCAAGTTCTGTCTGAAAAAATATATAAAATCTTGAGCATAGACTCTTCCGTGTGAAACTTGGAAACGAATATTCAGAGTTCAAAGAAATAATGGCAGTAGTACCTCAAGGAAACGTCCTTGGACCACTTTTGTACCTCCTATTTACACGTGATATCCCACAAACAAACGATACAATAGTTGCAACGTTTGCTGACAATATTGCTATACTAGCAGTTGGCACAACAATAGAGGAAACAAATATGAAATTACAAAACGCTCTTAACATTACAACTCAACTTACAACTTACAACAACTTTTGAAAACAAAATATTAAGATCATTCGTCAATGCGCCTTGGTATATAAGGAACAAAGATCTACGCCGAGCAGTGGATATTGCTGCGGTTAAAGATAAAATGAACAATTTTGCACGAAAATATAAAACCATTTATAAGGACACGTTAACACAACGGTCCTCCAAATTCTTGACGAAAAAAAATTACTGTGGCGTCTTCAAAGAACTAAACCCTTGGATTTAGCCCGATAAGCACAAACTGCACTATAAATTGCGGATAAAGCAGGGACTCTCAAAGGAAACTCTCAAAGAAAAGTTACATTTATTACTCTAGATAAAAATTTGATACTAAAAGGTTGGTGGTTTTAATTAGTAAAAATCTCACACTTCTGTGGGCACATGCTCATCGTGTCTATGAAGATTTCCAATAACCCAAGAAAAAAAAAATTACTAAAGAAGGTAAATCATAGGGGTATATTAGTTTTGCATTAAAGATGGTAACATTAAAATATAATTAATTTGGACTTATCGACTCAGAATCGCTAGCTGATTCGATTTAGCTATGCCTGCCTATCCTTTCATCCGATCGTCAGAATGTCACCGATTGTAAGGCACTACATTTTGAGCTATGATAATGAATTTTCGATAATAAGGAGCCTATGCTTCAGAACAAGTGAACAAATTTACAAAATCCACCCACTGCCACGATAATTGATAAAATCCACCCACATATCTGAATATAGAAGGAGATGTTTTTACCATCCCAATATCTATATTATGTTGTTAAAAGTCATTTGCCATGCCAATTTTTGGTGCGTTTCGTATAAAAACGATTTGACGGCTGTATAACAAATGTCATAGGAGTATAAAAGTCCGCCGAATCATTTCGAACAAGGATTCATAAAAATAAGTAATCTTTTTAACCACACACAATTTCAAGGGATGTTTGTTTTAACGATGGGATAGGGTATAAAATGTTTCGCGCGGCGGACTGTAGCTTTCTTATTATACCCTATCCCTTAGGGGGTATATTAGTTTTGACATTAAGTTTGTAACATAGAGAAATAATTTCGATACATATACCTCAAAGTATATAGCTGAGTCGATTAAGCCATGTCTGTCTGTCCGTCCTTCTGTGTGTCACCGATTTTTGGGCCTTATAGACTCTCTGGCCGACGAAGCAGAACAAGTGTAAACATTTTTGAAATCCGCCCACTGCCGAAAAACGTAGTTTTAAGCCAATCCGTAAGGAATTTCAAAAAAGTGTCTGGGCAGCATATTTAGACAATCCTAATATCTATATTTCGTCCATACAAAGTTTTTTGCCACGCCCACGTTTTGGGGGCGTTTTCTCACAAAATCCATTTGTATACCCATCCCAAGGCATTAGCAATAGAAATACGTTGTTTTTTGTCGATCACCAAAGGTTTTGATAAACTGTCTGAACAATAGCTATGTTGCGACAATGTCATTTTCTGTATTTCATCGCCATAAAGCCTACATTTTGAGGATATTGATTTTAAGGATGGGATGGGATAGGGTATTGTAGCCTTCTCATATGTTTTTTTTAAGGATGCTGTGGTAAAGGGTATTAAACGAATCGCTTAGCAGATACTTAGGTGTTCTCATAAGTTTTTTTATATTTATGAGAACGCTACAAAACGGGTGGCGGGTGCACGATTGGTAAGTTCTTGCTCTGCCTGCAGTTGTGCACTTCAACTTGACTTAGGTCGGTTTTTACTTGTGCACGCCACTTAAGGTGAGATCTTCCCCTACTGCTTCCGACGTGCGATGTCTGGCTGGAATTCGAAGACTCTGCGAACCGATGTATTGTTGTATATGCGCTCTACATTTCCTAGATATCTAAAGCCTTAGCCTTTCATCGTAAACGCGATAACCAATTCAACGGGATTTGGTTTGTGTATGTTTGCGTTTGCGACAGCACAAATATGTCTTTACGGGTGATGTTGATAAAATGTTCCGCAAGATATGGGTTATTGAAAACCACATTGATTATCAGCGGAGAGTTTGGCGTAAAAACTGTAATGAAATCTGTCATTAGAAGTTTCGCATAGTTACCTATGGAACCGCATCAGCACCATTCTTATCTGTTAGGGTGCTCCAAGAATCAGTCAGCTCAACTGCTGGAAAATATGCTTAGGAGGACACGTTAAAATTCTGTATCATCTGACTACATGCTGTCTCATTCTGACTTTCAAAGACCATTCTCTTGCATGTTTAGAGAGGAACTGGGCACCGAAACCATATCCATCTACATTGATGGTTCAAAAATGGACGAAGGCGTTGGAGCTGGAGTATTTTCAGAAAAACTAAAGCTAACCTATAAACAACTTCAAAGAAACAGGAAATCTGTTTCGACACTAATAGAGATTCTAACTGGAAACAACTTACTTAAAAGCCACAAACTGAACATGTATCTTACAGGCTCTAACTGCGGTGATGAAAAAATACACGAGGATACCCTCCACTTTCTGTGCCACTGCCTCAGCCACTAAAGAATGAGAACCATAAGAAAATACTTTTTCCACGACCTTCTCTCTAATCTTTTTAGTTTTGGAACAACATCTGGATGTCTGAAAAGGGACTAACAACAAAATTAACGGGATAATGAAGGAATCAACCACACACGTGGACTCCCTATAACAGTGGGTCTATATTGACCTGAGTGTGATAAGGGAAGAAGCACACCGCCTACCTCATCAACGCACCAACCTTACCTAAGCTAAATTGATCACATTGCTGTAGACAAGGGACACACTAACATATACTGCACTCGCAAGATACCGTGGATTGCGTATCCCTCTCCATTTACACAATACCACCAGTATCTTATAACATATAAGATACTTCGTGGATTGCGTATCCCTCTCCATTTACACAATACCACCAGTATCTTATGTCGAATCACAACGATGCCAACAAGATATTAGATCAGCCGCAACTGGAAATATCGTAGTTAAGACGCATTAGATGCTGAGAATATGGAATAACCACTTCTGCAGACTGTTAAACAGTGATGACGAACCAAATTTTGCGTTCAGGCAGAACGAAGCATTCAATATTTGCGACGACAGCGAAAACTACCACCACCCGACCCAAGTGAAAATAGGATAACAATAAGGCTGCTATTAATGACGGTCTTCCCGCCGAACTTAAGTCAAAATTGTTCGGATGAAAGTATGCCTGAAGAATCGAACCTCAGTATCATTAGCCCGATCCACAAAAAAGTAGACCCTCTGAACTGCACCAACTACAGAAGCATTGGTCCCCTCAACATCGCCTACAAGATCTTATCTGCCGTTATATGTGAAAGCCTGAAATCGTTTACCAACACCAAACCTGATCGGCCTATATCAGTGTGATTTTAGGCCATGAAAGTCCACAACTGATCCTGATCCTGATCCACGGCAGATCCTGCAAAAAAAAACAAGAAGTCCGAATCGATACCCAACACCTGTTCATCAATTTGAAAGACGCATACGACAGCATTTATAAAGACGAACTATACAGTATACCGCCCAAACTTGTCCGTCTGTGCAGGATGGAGAATTCTCGTTGCTACATCAGGTTCGGAAACGACTTCACCGACACAATCTATACCAAAAAAGGTAAGCAAGGCGATACACTGTCATGTGACTTATTCAAGCTGATTCTTGAGAGGATTGTGCAAAACTCCCGTGCCAACACCAGGGGCACAATCTTCCATAAAACGGTGCAACTAGCTTATTCCGAAGATATTGACATTATTGGTCGGACTCATTGTGATGTCATTGCCACGTTTGCTAGTATAGAGAAGTATGTGGCAAAAATGAGTTTAGCAATAAATAAGTGTAAGACTAAGTATATTCTGTCAACACGAAAGGATGAACATCATCGATAAATTGGACAGAACGACACCATCGACAGATTTAACGATTCCCAGCCAACGATTAAGTGGCGCGCACCAGTAGAAACCGACTTGAACCAACTTTGTGTGAACAACTGGATGCAGTTAACTAAGAACCGGGCTTATTGGTAAGGCATGCTGGTTGAGGCCCAGGTTCATTTCGTTATGTAGCACTACTAAAGTAAGTACGTAAGTGTATTTATAAGTAAGCAGTATACATAAGTCCGGTAGTTGGAATGTGGTAACAAACTGTCGTCCAATTACGAAGATGTCAAGATTCCTAAATTGTTTGAAAGTTTAGTGAAAGGGATGATATACTTTTTTGTAAAGCAATCTTTTTCCACCTATCAACATACATTTATAAAAAGCAGGTCAACAGTAACTAATTTAACTGCATTTACTAATTTTGCTTTAAGGGCAATAGAAGAAGGTTTATAGGTTAATGTAATCTATACAGGTTTCGTTAAGGCTTTTGATTGGGTAAACCTCAAATTGCTTAGACGAAAATTAAAAGCACTTGGTACCTATTTAATACTTAATAAGTGGATTGCATCTTATCTAAGTTATAGCAATCAGTTAATAAGAATAGAAAATACTTAATCGGGGCAGTTTTTAGCAAAGTCTGGTGTTCCTTGAGGAAGTCACATATAGGTTAGGTTAGGTTAGAGTGGCTGCCGGCGTTCGCCAGCACACTTAGACCACTTTGGTTCGTTGTAATACCACATGGATCTTGTCCAATCTCCTTACTATCCGTGGGAAAACCCTTTTGAGCTTTTGATGAAGCGGAGGAGGTTTTTTACTTCCGTTTTTGCCAAATCGCTGAGATTTTGAAAATAGTAAGCATCGAAATGTAGCTTTCTTTTGTTTGATAGGGCCGGGCAGTTACAAAGGATATGAAGTATTGTTTCCTCCTCCTCCTCGTCCATGCAGTTCCTACAGAAGTCGTTTGAGAAAAGGCCTAGCCTTTCTGCGTGCCTACCTATTAAGCAGTGTCTCGTGATGACACCTATGGTATCGCAAATATGCGGTTATAGAGCCAACTCAGTCCCTTTGATCTTCTCAAATCTAGCTTTGGCCAAATTTGTTTGGTTGTTTGGCACGTCGTGCCAAGACTCCATTTGAGGTTTGATTTGCTGTTAGCATGTTGCGCTAATAAGCTTTTGCATGTAGCGATAGGAATACCTAGTGCACCCGTGTCGGGTACAACTGGTAATTTGGTTCCATTTTTGGCGAGTTCATCAGCCTTACAGTTCCCTGCAATGTCACTATGCCCAGGCACCCAGCATAGGTGAATGTTAAAATGCATTGACATCTCCTGCAGAGATGATCGGCAATCTAGGGTTGTCTTTGAATTTGTTGAGACTAATTCCATGGATTTAATTGCCGCTTGGCTGTCCGAGAAAATGCAAAAAGCCTGTCGGAGAAGACACCAGCACGCACTCCGTCATTTGTTTTGGAACCATCGGTATAAAAGTGGATCGAGTCGTTTAGCACAGGTTCGTTGCTCTCCCATGACGTTCTGTCTGGGATTGTGACCCGGAAACTCTTATCAAAGTTTAATCTGGTGAGAGTGTAATCGGTGTTTTCAGGAACATTTGTATATTCGTTTAGAATTTTTTAACGATAAAGATTCAGTTGTCTTTCTGTAAGTGCATGGGGTTTGCAGATGACTGGAAGCTCTTTTGTAGAGTCAATTCTATAGCCGATTGCCATACGTACCTATGGGTTGATATAGACGCAACTGCGGATTAGTGTAATTGTAATAACTTGCAACTGACCTTTTTTAACTTTCTCTTACAAAGAGAAAGATATTGTTTTCGTGAAAATTTTCGACCTCGAGATTTTGATTGATTCTAACATTACGATGATAGCGGAGCCTAAAAAAGTGGTTTTTGGAATTCCGTCCGTCGGTCCGTCGGTCCGTCGGTCCGTCGGTCCGTCGGTCCGTCGGTCCGTCTGTCCGTAATGGTCTCCCCAGCCTAAACGGCTTGGCCGATTTTCTTCAAACTTCGTACCCAAGCTTATTTTGGTCATAATTCTAGGCCATTTTTTTTTGTTTGCTTTTAGCCATGTTATTAACGGTACCTGCCATATAAAAATTACACATAACCTCAATTTTCTCGAAAACGGCTCTAACGATTTTGTTTAAACTTTATACATACTATAAGCATATTTGTTCCAACAAAACTGCATACCCAGTTTTTTCGAGAAAATCCATATAACGGATTTTATCATTTAGGCCATATAAAGAAAATTGTTAATTTCTCGCAAACTATTATGTCAAATTGAATGAAATTTAATATATATACTACTATAATAGTTTTAAACAATTCCACATAATTAGTTTTAGCCCAACTATCACTTAACGGAATTTTCAGTTTTGGCCAATAACGAAAATTAATTATTTTTCACATAGACACCGATTCCTTCAAATTTCGGAGTAAACGTTCGTATAATCACATTTCGACATTTTTTATAATTTTTAGCATTAATTAACCCAACTCGCTGTGAAAGAGAAAGTTGCGTACGACCCAGTCGTGCACCCACCACTCGTTTTTTATTTTTCCACATTAGTTGGCTTATATTCTATGCCACATAATAAATAGAGTTGAGGAAATTAATGACTTGGGCGTTTGATTCGAATTTCAATAAACACATAGACAGTTCACTTCGAAGCTCAATCAAAATAAACGTCACTCTCGCCAAAAAGATAATAATTCGCCACGAGGAAGGATAAACAAATCATGATCTAAGTGGCGATTATACACTAGCTTTGTAAAAATTATTTGCGGAAGGTCTTATAAAGCGAGTTCAGTAATTTATAATGCAGGTCCACAACATAATATTGCACGTTTACAACAGAATTTAACAACTCAATACCACACCAATAACAATGTTTGCAAATCAACAAATTAAAGCAGACATTTTTCACGCCTAATAATTCAACAAGGAGAAATAATCAATCCAAATGGTGAAACACTGCATGTTTACAAAGTCCAATACAAGAACGTAAAACAGCAAAACTATAATCACCCAGTTCAGAATGGCGTGGAAGGAATACCCGGTCTGCCGTCCCAGGCGAACCTATATGAGCTGATTCGACATATTCGGACAACAGGTTATCTAGGAATTACAAGGGTAAGTCAGGCCACTTGAACAGAGATAGTGGCGGATGAACCGAAAGGTTATTAGGGGATACTGATGGCCCCGTGGCCTAGGGGTATCTTATTAATTGGAACTGGCCCTCCAGGTTGGGAGTTGTGCTTTGGGTTTGGGTTACGAAGCAACCAATAGCCTCGGAAAGGACTGATATTATTGTTGACTACCATGCTATTCGAAAAAAGGACAACGACGTTCGTATCTGCACCTGGAATGTGAGAACATTAAACAGGAGAGGTGCAGGCGAACCACTAGTGGAAGCCCTAAACTGCTACAAAGCAGACATTACTGCCATCCAGGAAATACAATGGAATGGGCCGGGCAAAAAGAGGATGAAAAATTGTGAAATCTACTATGGACCGTGTTATAGTGAGCAGAAACAGCGACTATTCGGATGCGGATTTGTTTTAAGTGCCAGGCAAGAAGTCTTATGTTTCCAAGACATTAGCGAGCAAATTGTAACAATCCGCATCAAGGCCAAATTCGCCAACATAAGCCTTTCATGCTCCGACGGAGGAAAAAGAAGATCTAACTAAGGATTGCTTCTACGAGCTCCTTGACGAAACCTATGAGCGACTACCAAAGTACGATGTTAACATCGTGCTGGGAGATTTGAACGCCAAGGTAGGAAGAGAAGACATCCTTACCAGTATTGTCGGAAAATATAGCCTACACGACAATACGTCTGGCAACGGACTAAGGCTAATTGACTTCGCTACGGAACGAAATTCCACTATAGCCAGCACAAGATTTCCTTACCTCGATATCGTCAACCAAATTGATCACATTGCGATAGACAAGATGCACACATCCAGTATTTTGGATGTCCGAACATTCCGAGGGGCTAACATCGACTCGGACCACTACCTTGTTGCAGCCAAGGTAAGGATGCGGATATCGACCACGCCACAACAAACCAGAAATACTGTGAATACGCGCAACGCGTATCTCTTAACCTCTCGATTCACACTATACCACCAGCATCTTATGTCGAAGAACAATAGCAACGATGCCAACAAGCCATTAGATCAGCCGCAACTGATGTGCTAGGTTTCTCGCGGCCAGAAGCAAGAAACCCCTGGTTTGATGAGGAATGCTGACAGGTGCTCTCACCCAAGAACGAGGCCTTCAAGCCTAATCTTCCATTGAGCTCTATGGGCAGTGAAGAAGGGAATAACACCGGCTTTTCAGAAAGAAGAAAAAAGAGGAAGAAAAGGGCACGATCGAGGATATAGAGAGGTGCCACTCCTGGAACGATGTTTGCAAATTTTTTTTTAAAGTTTAAAACGTCAAAGTCAAGTCTACAAGGCTCGAACAGAATCCTGTCAAGATAAAGAAGGAAATATCGAAGTTGAGACACAGTCGATGCTGAGGATACGGAAGAACCACTTCTGTGGTCTGTCAGTCTGAACAAGAGACTTGATATCTGTTGCATTGCAACAAACATACGAATGCATCATCCATCATGTTACCGTCGGCATTTCGCCATCGGTTTAACATCGGCATTTTACCTTCGAACATTTAAGCCGACGGCAAAACTCATCGCTGCCACAGCCCAGAAGCAAATCTGGGCGATCAGACGCGCAGCAACTAAACTATGCAGACAACGAGCCGTAGTGGAGGTGTCACCCACAAGAAAAAATGCATGCAAAAAAAATGCTATGTTTTTGGCAATTGGCCCCTCCCACTGATCTACATTCACAACGCTGGGAGCGCTTGTTATGTGCGCTTGTGTTGGTGTGGTTTCGCACGCTGAGCGCGGAACGATGCACGCGAAGAGCAAGGGAAAACCAAGCGGTGAACCTCGCTTCGATGTTAGAAGGTTTTTTATGCATGGGTTTTGGCGTAGCTGTTTGAACAACCGGCAATTCCCAAGGGGGAACGACCTCCAGAAGTAAACCTTGAAAATCAGCTGGACAAGAAAGGTGATGTTAAAGAAAACATCTGGTAGATGATTTATTCCCAGTTTGACCGAACCACGAAGAAGTTCACCACAATAAATCGATCATCAGAAATACAATTAAACGTCTTTTTTTGTAGTTGAACACTAGCAACAAGTGGGTTGCATTTTTTTTTTTATTTGTACGTGATTTAGATCCCGTCGGCAAAATCCCGTCGGCAAAGCAAGTAACTAGGCACCGAGCCAAATCCACTTTTTGTGCGAAGATTTTTTTTTTTGCTAGTGTCCTTGCGGCACATAATGGTCCTTCGAGCCGGATTCAGGATCTAAACAAGTAAAATAAAAAAAGGATAAAATAGAAGACATAAATCGTACTAACGAATAGTACTTGAGTGCGTGAACCAAATTTAAATAAAGTTTCCGTGTGAGTCGGTTTATTGATCGAACCAGTCGGTACGTGTCGTTCGTTGTCCTGTTGATCTGGAGGAGCCGATAGAGTGAAGGAGAAACGTAAATCAACCATTTACAAATCAGGAGGTGAATGTCATTTTGTTCCGGTGGATCTGGAGGAGCTGGTACAGCGAGGGAGCAACGCAACTCAACAGGTGTGTGGCATTAAATTAATAGTTAGTTATAACGTAATATCGATCCGAAGTGATCTCATAAATAGTATCGTGTGTGGTGTGGTTTTGTTCTACGGGTATTTATTTTTCGTCGTCACCATGAGTAAAAACAAAATTTCTGGTTTAATAGAGTCCATCCAAATTATTTTCCAAGAATTAGAGGCTGATTTTAAGGCCTATTCGTTACTCGACAAGCTAAACAAATCAGTGCACATGTTTGAGGCACGTTTAAGTAATTTGGAATCGTCGTTTGAAAAGGCTAGGGAAATACACCAGAAATTGATTGCTGCACCAAGTGAAGATGCTAAGACCACATACATGGAAGATTTAACGTTCCACAAATTAAAGGAACTGTACTACAAATATTCCTCAATTTTAAAGGAACAGTTACACACTGACAATACTACTCAAGGGGGTCTTAACAACTCGCTACCTTCAGGATCAAAAATTCCATCTTTTGAATTTAAGCTCCCCCCCATTAAAATTCCTACATTTTCTGGATCGTTTCAAACGTGGCCCGAATTTAAAGGTTTATTTGAGAGCTTAGTGAACTCGAATTCAACCATTTCGAATGTTCAAAAGCTTCATTATTTGAAGGCAAATTTAAGTGGGGAAGCGGAACGGTTACTTCGTAATACTGCTATCACCGATGGCAATTTTGATTCAGCTTGGGCGACATTGGTTAAAAGATACCAAAATGTTCGACTCTTGAAAGACAATCAATTTCAGTTGCTTTTTAACCAACCAAAGCTATCGCAAGAATCAGCTGAAAATATAAAACTCCTGTTAGATACGACAAATGAAGCCAAGAAATCATTAGAAAATCTGGGGGTTTCGGTTAAGACATGGGAAGATGTTCTTATTTTCCATACTGTGCAACGGCTTCCACTGGCTACACGCAGTCTTTGGGAATCACACATATCCTCTTACTCCGACTATCCAACATACACCGTGCTAGAAGATTTTCTGCTAACAAGGGCAAGGACGTTAGAGATAATTGGACAAGCTACTCCAACTCAATCCAACGCCAAACGGGGTTCGTCCCAAACAGTGCGATCGCACAACTCGACCATAACAAAATGTTCAATGTGTCAAGGGTTTCATGTCATTCGAAATTGTTTCAAATTCAAGGCATTAAACCCTATCAAGAGAATGGAAATCGCAAAGAAGCATAAGTTATGTTTCAATTGCTTATCGATTTCGCATTCCATCCAAGCATGCACTAGCACATTCACTTGTTTTAAGTGCAAGCAAAAGCATCATTCGTTACTGCATATTCCTGAAACAGCTAACGCAATGCATGGTCATGACTTACGGTCAACAGAGGCGACCCAGTCACCGCAACAAAATATTTCTTCGGCTCCCAGCCCACACGTGGAAGAGCCAGAGCATCCAACTTCCTCCACAAGAACGGCGTCAACACTAAATGCGCACATTGCAGAAAACATTAAAAAACAAACCGTTCTTCTGGCTACTGCGCTCATCAAGGTAGTCTCAACCGCTGGCCAACCGTTGTTGATGCGAGCACTCCTGGATCCTGGATCAGAGGCGTCCTTAATCTCAGAATCCGCGGCTCAGTTATTAAGGCTCAAGAGAGAGAAAACCACAGTGAAGATCGTAGGAGTAGGAGAAACCAACACTGGGGTTTCCAAACACATGGTTTCCTTCACGATAGTCTCAAACGTAAATGAGCAATTTAAACTAACACTCGATGCGTTGGTCCTACCCAAGGTCACAGCTGATCTACCGATTAGAAATCTTCAGTGTGGCAACTGGAATCACATTAGGAATCTCCAACTGGCTGATCCTACGTTTAGCAAACGAAGCAAGATAGATATCTTACTAGGTGCAGACATCTATCCATCACTTATTCTTGATGGCATTGTCAAGGGAGCACCAGGTACCCCAATGGCCCAAAGGACAGAGTTGGGATGGGTATTGTCTGGCGGCATCTCGTGTACTAATGAAAGGATTACATCCCTTCACATTAAAACGGAAGGTAAAGAAATCGACCATATTCTGTTGAAATTTTGGGAACTAGAGGAAGTTGGACGGAAAAAGATACTTTCGCCTGAAGAAGAACAATGCGAAAAGCACTATTCTCGAACGCATCAACGTCAGCTAGATGGGAAATACGTAGTCGAACTCCCATTTAAGGAGGAAACACGACCATCTTTAGGACTGTCGTATAACTCAGCGAGAATTAGATATCTTCAGCTGGAGAAAAGGTTTCATTCCAACGCGTTGTTTCATCAGGAATACAAACGGGTCTTTGAGGAATACAAAGAGTTAGGACACATGACGGAAGTGGAACCGTCCATGTTATCAGCGCATTATTTTGTCCCCCATCACGCCGTGATAAAGGACTCGAGTTCCACGACAAAGTTGCGCATTGTCTTTGATGCGTCTTGCAAAACGTCAAATGGTTCGTCACTCAATGACCATCTACTCGTTGGTCCAAGATTGCAAGACGACATAGTTGAGCACATTGCTCGATTCAGGAAGCACAGGATCGTGTTTGTCGCGGACATCAACAAAATGTATAGACAAATTTGGGTGCATCCAAATGATTCGGTCTATCAGCTCATTCTCTGGAGAGACAAAGAAGACGAGGAGATGAAAGTATATCGGCTGAATACGGTCACATTTGGTACCGCCGCGGCACCGTATTTAGCTATTCGTACCTTGCAACAACTTGCTTCAGATGAGCGAGACGATTATCCGCTAGCATCGAAAATCGCCAAGACAAATGTGTACGTTGACGACGTCATTCATGGCGCCGACTCGGTAGAAGAAGCATTAGAGATGCAACGCCAACTCATCACCATGCTGAAATCGGGAGGCTTTCCGTTACGGAAATGGGTTAGCAATAGCGAGTCCGTTCTGGCAGCCGTTTTAGAAGAGGAGAGAGAGGTCCAGGTACCGCTGTCCTTCGACGAAGGGACGGCAATAAAAACCTTAGGGATCCAGTGGCATCCTGGAAAAGACACCTTCTCCTTCAAGTTAACCCTACCAGAACAAAAACGGACTACAAAAAGATCAATTCTGTCGGACATAGCTCGGTTGTATGATCCCATGGGATGGATATCTCCTTGCGTCATCCTCGGCAAAATTCTGATGCAAGAGATATGGAAAGAACATCAAACATGGGATAGTGAACTCCCACCAGCAATTATCGCGACATGGCATACCTTAAAGGCGGAGCTTAGCGCGCTTCAATATATCGAAATACCGCGTTGGATACGGGTCACCAACGAATCGGAAATTGAAATTCACGGGTTTTGTGATGCGTCTGAAAAGGCATACGCTGCAGCGGTGTATGTACGTATGACAAACGGAGAAACAACACACACAAATTTGCTGCTGTCAAAGACTCGGGTGGCACCTCTAAAAACTAAGTCTCTGGCTCGATTGGAGCTATGTGGAGCGTTGTTGCTAGCACATTTGTTGGCCCAGACCATTGAAACTATGGAGTTTCAACGGGCACGAGTTTACGCGTGGTCTGATTCGCAAATTACACTTGCGTGGATCAAAACAGCACCGTACATTCGAAACACATTCGTGGCAAACAGAGTCGCCGAAATTCAGGAGCTGACCGATCTAAACAGCTGGAGCTACGTTCCCTCCAAGGATAACCCAGCGGATATTGCGTCGAGAGGACTGAAGCCAAGAGAACTGATCAACAATCATCAGTGGTGGCATGGCCCGGAGTTCTTGAAAACATTTGAAGAACAATCATGTCCGGCATATGAGGTAATAACCACCGACTTAGAAACAAAACCGTCACAAGTGTCTAAGGTCACAAATGAGTTCATTGCATCTGGGTTCCCCATAACAAATATGTTTCAGCTCTGCATACATACTAACTCATTTGAGACCAATGCTCTTCTATCAAGGTTTTCATCACTACATCGCTTATGTAGAGCTACTGCATTTTGGCTACGTTTCATCAACAACTCACGCAAGAAATCAGCACGTTTGTCTGGACCACTGGGAATTGAAGAAATCGCATCAGCGCGAAAGCGACTGATTAGTATCGTGCAGAAGGAATTCTTCACCGACGAGATCAGACGGATTTCAACAAATGAAACGGTCAAGAAGGGGAGTAAATTAGCGAGACTTTCACCCATTATCGACGAAACCGGGATATTACGAGTGGGAGGTCGACTGGAAAACGCTGACTTACCATACGCACAGCGTCATCCCATAATCTTACCATCCCAAAATGTCTTGACCTCCCTCATAGTTCACGAGGTTCATATGAGATCGCTGCATGGGGGACAACAACTCATGATGGCAACACTCAGAACAGAATATTGGATCATCAATTTGAAATCCAACGTAAAAAAATGCATCCGCAAATGTCTTCGATGCGTCAGGCATAAGGCTCCTCAAATGCAACAAAAAATGGGCAATCTACCTGCATTAAGAGTTAATCAGGCTCGCCCCTTTCACACAACGGGTGTAGATTATGCTGGGCCGGTACAATTAAAGGCATGGAAAGGACGATGCAATAAAATAACAAAGGCGTATATCGCAATATTTATTTGCTTCTGCACGAAGGCAGTGCATCTAGAATTGGTAAGCGATTACAGCTCATCAGCATTTATTGCAGCTTTCAAACGTTTCAGCGCTCGCAGGGGCATATGCGCAAACCTTTATAGCGACTGTGGCAGCAATTTTCAAGGAGCTGCAAATATTCTGGAGTTGCAGAAAAGTCAAGTACAGAAACAGTGGAGCGAGGACATCGCGAGACAACTACAATTGAATGGAACAACATGGCACTTTAATCCTCCTGCTGCTCCACATTTTGGTGGCCTGTGGGAAGCTGGCGTAAAGTCGATGAAGCATCATCTAAAACGAGTCATCGCCCACTACACACTAACGTTTGAGGAGTACGCCACTGTATTGGCTCAAGTGGAAGCATGTCTGAATTCGCGACCACTCTGTCCGATGACGGAAGATCCTGAAGATTTGTCGATACTAACGCCTGGACACTTTCTAATTGGAGCTGCGTTGAACACCACACCAGAGAAGGACGTGTCAGCAATTAAGGAAAACCACTTAGACAGATGGCAGCTATTGCAGAGAATCCAACAACATTTTTGGAAAAAATGGAAGTCCGAATATCTTGTCCGACTACAACAGCGCACGAAATGGTTGACGTCGGACGCGGATTTAAAAATAGGACAACTGGTAATTCTACCAGATGAACAAACGCCGCCCACCCTATGGCGGCTTGGTAGAATAGAAGCAACGCACCCCGGATCGGATGGCAAAATCCGCGTCGTCACAATCAAGACTGCAACTACAACCTTAAAGCGACCTATCGTTAAAATATGCGCTCTTCCAATTCCACGTCATGAAGATTCACTCTAAAGCCTTCACGCACACACACACGAATTATAATACAAAGAGAATCCGAATTAATTTAAACATTTAACTTTATACATATATAATAACTAATTAATGAATTAAATTGAAATAACCCATTCTTGCCACACACCATTCACCATTCCTACCCTTTTTATTTTCATGTATCAAACGTCAATCGATCGAAATCATCGCCAGCGGCAATCATCAGTCAACAAACATCTCTAATCAAAGGCTGAAGGAACGGATCTATGACAATGATCCAGGATTTTGACTTCAAACACACCTCGATGTGTCTTCCTGTGGCCCGGCAGGATGTTGCATTGCAACAAACATACGAATGCATCATCCATCATGTTACCGTCGGCATTTCGCCATCGGTTTAACATCGGCATTTTACCTTCGAACATTTAAGCCGACGGCAAAACTCATCGCTGCCACAGCCCAGAAGCAAATCTGGGCGATCAGACGCGCAGCAACTAAACTATGCAGACAACGAGCCGTAGTGGAGGTGTCACCCACAAGAAAAAATGCATGCAAAAAAAATGCTATGTTTTTGGCAATTGGCCCCTCCCACTGATCTACATTCACAACGCTGGGAGCGCTTGTTATGTGCGCTTGTGTTGGTGTGGTTTCGCACGCTGAGCGCGGAACGATGCACGCGAAGAGCAAGGGAAAACCAAGCGGTGAACCTCGCTTCGATGTTAGAAGGTTTTTTATGCATGGGTTTTGGCGTAGCTGTTTGAACAACCGGCAATTCCCAAGGGGGAACGACCTCCAGAAGTAAACCTTGAAAATCAGCTGGACAAGAAAGGTGATGTTAAAGAAAACATCTGGTAGATGATTTATTCCCAGTTTGACCGAACCACGAAGAAGTTCACCACAATAAATCGATCATCAGAAATACAATTAAACGTCTTTTTTTGTAGTTGAACACTAGCAACAAGTGGGTTGCATTTTTTTTTTTATTTGTACGTGATTTAGATCCCGTCGGCAAAGCAAGTAACTAGGCACCGAGCCAAATCCACTTTTTGTGCGAAGATTTTTTTTTTTGCTAGTGTCCTTGCGGCACAATATCGCCTACAAGATCCTATCTGCCGTATTATGTGAACGCCTGAAACCGTTTACCAACAACCTGATCGGCCCTTATCAGTGTTGTTTTAGGATAGGAAAGTCCGCTACCGATCAAATTTTCACACTTCGACAGATCCTGGAAAAAACCCAAGAATTCCAAATCGATACCCCCACCTATTTATCGATTTCAAAGCCGCATACGACAGCATTTGTAGAGACGAACTATACAGAGCCATTTCTAATTTTGGTATAGGACGACGATGGAGAATTCTCGCTGCTCCATCAGGGATGGAAACGACTGCACCGACACATTCGATAGGGAAGGCGATGCGCTGTCATGTGACTTCTTCAATTTGATTCTTGAGAGGATTTCGCAAATCTTCCGAGCCAACACCAGAGGCACAATTTTCCAAAAATCGGTGCAACTACTTGGATACGCCGACGATATTGACATCGTTGGTAGGACTCAACAAGATATCATAGCCCCATTTGCTACTTGGAGTGCCCAACTGGCAACTGGAGGCAGTTGCCTAAGGACCGGGCTAATTAGAGGGCAAGTTGGTTGAGACCCAGGTTCTTCCCAGACTGTAGCTCCACTTAAGAAGAAGAAGACGAAGTCGACAACTGAAAGTAAATTATCGTATATCTGTGACTGAAGTACATACCTCCGGGGTATGGCATTTGAATTATAATGCACCTGTTAATGTTGCCGGATTTTTGCAATACAACCATCTGTACCAATTCCTACAAGAGCTCGGAGCATAACAGTTTAAGAAGCATTGTTGTGTCTAATGCTACTTGAACTGCTATGCTTTAAAGATAAAAAAAAAATTAAAGTTGTGACTGGGGTGCCTAACATGTTAAAGTCCGACATGTTAGGCACCCCAGTCACATCTTAGTGAGAACCTCTGAAAAAATTCAGCATGGAGATAAGGTGTACTTGTCAATGAGGGATAGAATCCTTATAACTATGTATAAGTTGAAATCTAATCCAATATCCAACATTTGAAGTGAAATTTTCCAGCCGCACAAGAACATGTGTTAGCTTGACGTCGAGTTGCTGCCAAAACAAGACCTATCAATCAATACCCAATTATTTATGGAATTGTGTTAAATATTTTAGCTTGACTTCGTGTTGCTGCTATCACAGTTACTTTATCTTTGGACAGAGGTAGCGGCAGACCAATAGCATAAACGCAACCGGCTTTAACAATTTCTTCACCTTCCCCAATCGATTTCTTTTATACCCCTGAAGTAGTTAATCAACAGTTTTATAGAGTGAAATTGACAAGGTCGATCGTGAAAAATACAAGCAATCACCTATATAAATGATAATTGTCACAATGTTATATTATTAAAACCATTAACAAAATATAAAAACAACCGAACCAAAAAATTGATACACAGCTGTGTTTATTTACATTGATCATTACATATGGCATTATTTTAAACTTGTTTTTTATACCGTATCCCAAAGATGTATATTAGGTTTGATACATAGTTTGTAACATAGAGAAATAATTTAGCTAGATTTACCTAAAAGTATATGGATCAAATCGGAATCAAAGAATCTGTCTGTCCATCCGTCTGTGTGTCACCGATTTTTAGGCATTAAATTTTGAACTCGAATGATGAACTTTAATATATAGGCTCTCGTTCGACGAAGCAGAAGAAATTTTAAAAACAATTTAAAATTCGTCCACTGCCACGTCTACTTTAAAAAAAAAAGCCATATTTGGTCAAACAGAGATATTTAGACAATCTCAATATATTTATTTCGTTTATATAAAACTTTTTGGCACGCCCACTTTTTGGGAGCGTTTTTAGTAAAAAAAAAAGTTTTTTGTTTAAATTTTAAAGAATTTTGAAAAAAAAATGCAAATACTTCCATAATGTCAATATCAACCATTCATCTTTAGATCATTTTAACCCACATCTATTTTGGGGGCGTTTTCTAACAAAAACCATTTGTATACCCTACCCAGTAGCATATGCCATAGAAAAACGTCGTTCTTTGTCGAACCAAAAGAGATTTGGATACTGTCCAAGATGTGGTGTTAATCTAATTTTCTTTATTTCAATCCCATTCAGTTTTTAGTCACGCCCAATTTTGGAGATATTCATTTTAAGGATTGGATGGGATAGGGTATTCAACAATCCGCACAGCGTATTGTAGCCTTCTCATGTTTTTATACCCTATCAAATAGGGGTATATTAGTTTTGATAGATAGTTTGTAACATAGATAAATAATTGAGCTACATATGCCCTAAAGTATATCAATAGACCCAGAATCGACAGCTGAGTCGATTTAACCATGTCCGTTTGTCCGTCTGTGTGTCACCGATTTTTGGGATTAAAATTTTGAACAAGAGTAATGAAATTTGGTAGATAGAGTCTCCGTCCGACGAAGCAGAACAAGTGGAAAAATTGTTAAAATCCGACCACAACCACGCCCCATTTCAGTATTTAAAAAAAGCTACCCCATAGCATATCAATAGAAAAACGACGGTGTTTGTCGAACCGTAAAAGATTTAGATACACCGTCTGCACAAGATTCAAATAATTTTTAGCAACGCCTACATTTTAGTAAGGCCACAAGGATGATATTAATTTTGTATTCTGTTTATGTTGGCCCCGTTGTATAGGACCTTGTTGGAATAATATTTTGTGTAGTCAGATACCGGTGTTGTGTGAAGTCCAAGGCAGCTACTCAAACACTGCCTCTCAAACATCCGTATCTTTTCCATTTGAAATGGGGCAACGTTGAATCACACCGGACACCCATAGGCAATCATCGGCCTGAAGTGGCCCATGTAGTAAATCACATTCACTCTGCTGTCAAGACGACTTCTGTAAAACAATCTTCTTGTCAGGGCAAACGCTCCCCTAGATCTCGCCAGAGGAGCATCTACATGTCTTCCGAAATATAGATACTGATCCAGATACTGATCTGTTTGGTTCAATGATCAACAGCTTGCGCCAGGTCTTTCTCGTATCCCTAGAGGCCCTAGACAACGGTGTCATAAACAGGATAGTTTTCGATTTTTAAAAGATAATTTTCAACTTCCAGTCATCATAATATCTCTGGATTTTTTCGAAGTCCCACTGGAAAAGAGTTCGAATGACTTCCACAGTAGGGACAGTACGGGATAATCGTCCGCATACACAATTGCCTGAGTAAGTGTAAATGCTGAAGAGAATCAGCGAGCTCACCGCTCTCTGTTGCAGACCATTTTTAATGAAAAATTATATGGTAGAAGTTACATCGCCACTTTTGACAACAAACGTTCTACCAGTCAACATTTCAAGAAGCATATATTGCAGTGGTTTACTTATGCCAAGTTTGGTCAGGTTTATTTATAGGGCTTCTAAACATACACAGCCGTATTTATAAAAGCATTTTAGAGGTTGCCTAACTTTAGGCAACCTTTAAGTTCTGCCTAAGTACAAAATCGGTATTTATAATCGATTTTCACATTTAGGCAACGTTGCCTAAAGGCCGCCTGACTTAAGCGCGAGCAAACCTTGCCTAGAGGCTGCCTAAGGAATTTTCATTTCATTTTCATTTTGACGTTTACGAGAATTTCAATCTGGAAATTTATTTTGAGATATTGGGTGGTGGTTTGCAATAAAGTGAAAATATTTTAATAAGAATGGACTCAAGCTACATTTCATTTGTAAATGATTTAAGTGTAGTGAATATTATAAATTCATACATGCCAACTATTAGGAGACCAAAAATATACAAAACGCTTACTCGGTGATGGGGGCTATGCCTGCTCCAACATTATTTTCACTCCACTGTTGAATCCTCAAACTAATTCCGAACAGCAATATAACATTGCCCATATAGCTCCATGTTCTTCCTTTAAGATATTTGTTTACAAATAACATATGCTGTCAAACCCAAAAAAAAAGAAAATCTGATGTAAACAGAGTACAGGAATCTTAATTTTTTTACTAGATTTTTAAATTCTACTACTTCTTTTGACATAAACTTCGCCTAGTTAGGCAGCAATGGAAAATCGATTATAGATAAGAATTTAAGCAACGTTGCCTAGAGGCAACTTAAATATTTAGGCATGCCTAACTAGGCAACCTCTGAGACCCCGTCTAAGGAAATCTAATAAATACGGCTGACAGTGTCCAAAACCTACCCTAAATCAACCAGACATCAACCAGTGCACTGTTTTTTGGCTTTGTTTCATTGTATATTAGATACGAGTTTGGAGGTGGCATGAATACAGTCATGTCCCGCCTTGAAACCAAACTGGATCTCTGGTATTATATTATTGTCCTCAGACCACTTGAACAGAGCCGATTGAGAATCTTTTCGCATATCTTGCTGAAACTCTGAAAGAGACTTATCGACTGGAAATTCGACGAATTCTCCTTTTTTCGGGAGAGGATGAACCACCGCCGCCCGTCTTCCACCGCACTGGATAATATGCATTATCAGCGCGTTGTTGAACAGTGTGGTGTAAATGACCACAGCAGCAGGGGGTTAGTGTCGCAGTACAATGTTGGATATACCATCGACTCCCGCTGACTTCTTTTTATACCCTATCCCATAGGGGTATATTAGTTTTGATATATAGTTTGTAACATAGAGAAATAATTTAGCTACATATACCTCAAAGTATATGCATCGACTCAGAATCGCTAGCTTAGTCGATTTAGCCATGTCTGTCTGTCCGTCCGTCCGTCACCAGTTTTTGAACCTTAAATTTTGAGCTAGAAGGATGAAATTTGGTACACGTGCTCTTTGTTGCTTTTTTTCGAAAATATTAAAATTTGACCGTAAAACGTCTTTTTATTAAAAACGCCCCCAAAAAGTGGGCGTGGCAAAAACTTTATATGAACGAAATATAGATATTGCGATTGTCTAACTATGCTTCTCAGACTTTTTTTTTAAAATTCCTTACGGTTTGGCCAAAAACCACGTTTTTATGAAAAGGGGGCGTGGCAGTGGGCGAATTTCAAAAATGTTTACACTTGTTCTGCTGGGAGCATCAAAGACCACGTGTACCAAATTTCATCATTCGTACGTACGGGCGAACGAACGGACGGACGGACGGACAGACATGGCTAAATCGACACAGTTTTCGATTCTGAGTCGATCCATATACTTTGAGGTATATGTAGCTAAATTATTTCTCTATGTTACAAACTATGTATCATAGTTACGGGAGACGGAATACAGGCGGACGAAAAAGGACTTGAAGCCATAACAGGATTTCCAGTTCCCGGGAGTGTGCATTCTGTTCAGAGTTTTTTTGGCCTGTGTTCGTATTCTCGAAGATTCGTTAGAGATTTCTCAGTTATAGCAAAAACTCTACATGACTTGACCAAGAAAGACAGAGATTTTCAGTTTGGTATAGAGGAGTTTAAGTCGTTCGAACTTCTAAAACAAATGTTAGTTTAGTCTCCAGTTTTAGCACTGTATGACCCAAGTCATGATACAGAGCTGCACTGTGATGCAAGTTCGATCGGGCTAGGATCAATACTCTTACAAAAGAAAAATTATGGGAAAATGCATCCAGTATTTTATTTTTCCCAAAAGGACTACAATGGCAGAAGCAAAATACCACAGTTTTGAGCTGGAGACGTTAGCCATAGTCAGTGCTCTGCAAAGGTTTCGGGTATATCAGCAAGGTAAACATTTTAAGATAGTTACAGATTGTAACTCACTGACTATGACGCTAAATAAGAAGGAGTTAAATCCAAGGATAGCAATGTGGGCGTTAGAACTTAAAAATTACGATTATGTTCTCGAGCATAGAGCCGGTATACGCATGCAGTATGTTGTTGCTTTAAGTCGTTTTACCAACATTCTGGTGTTAGAAACAAACACTTTTGAGGAAAATTTGGTAATCTGTCAAGGGAAGGATAATAAATTATGTAAAGTTAAATAGATGCTTTCGAATTCTCAGCATTTATTGTATGAAATGCGGAATTAGATCTACAAAAAAACAAAATGATGGAACGATATTGTTCTGTGTCCCCGAAAGTATGGAGCAGCATGTCATGTATAAACACCATGACGAAATGGCTCACATAGGGACAGATAAAGTTGTTGAGTTGAGGGAAAAGGTAGCCAACCATATAGGAACTTGCCTTAAGTGTATTCCAATGTATTCCGCTAAGAAAGGCAAAGAAGAAGACTTTCTTTACAGTTTACCTAATGGTACGACTCCTTTCGAGGTAGTACATTTAGACCATTACGGGCCAGTAGATCCCTCTAGGGTTGCAAAGAAACATGTGTTAGTAGTGATAGACGCATTTACAAAGTTCTTTAGTGTATTTGCAAAGAAACATGTGTTAGTAGTGATAGACGCATTTACAAAGTTTGTTAGGTTGTTTCCAACAAAGACAACAAATAGTAGAGAAATGATTCGAGCTTTAATGGATTATTTTCGGGCTAATAGTCGACCAAGGTGTGTAATCTCAGATAGGGGAAGTACGTTCACTTCGGGAGAGTTCGTTGAGCCCTTATCTAAAAACAATAAAGGTCGCAACTGGCTCTCCGCAAGTTAGCGGACAGGTAGAAAGGGTTAATCGGAGTTTAGCGCCAATGATAGCAAAAATGACCGGTAAGACCGGAAGAAGGTGTTTATTGGGATCAAGTGATAGATAAAGTGGAGTATGCACTTAATAACACTATACATCGTACGATAGGAAATCATCCAAGTGTTCTGTTGTTCGGAAAAGGTCAGCGAGGAAATGTACAGGATGAGTTGAAAGAGTGTTTGATATACGTAGGTCAAGCAACGAACCAAAGAAATCACAATGAGGTGCGAAAGAGAGCTGCTTTAAAGCAGGAGCAAGCGCAGGATTATAACAAATGATATGTTGATAGGAAGCGCAAGAAAGCAACGGAATATCAGGTAGGGGACTACGTGGTGGTTAGGAAGTTCAATTCACATCCAGATGCATCTAAAAAGTTGATACCCAAATTAAGAGGCCCTGGGATATGCACCAGTTTTACCACTTGATTGAGGCTGATGATTGTGGTTGTTGTTGCATTTTTTGCATTTGCTCGTCGTGGCATTTCTTCGTCGCGACGCTCTTGTTGTTTTTGTTTTAGAACTCTAATCAGCGGTTTAAGTTGGGATTTCTGGGTATCAATTTTTTCCTCAACTGAATTTATTTGCTTTGTTAGAAGCTCTTCCTCCTGAAATGTTGGCTGGCTCTAGTACCAACTTCTTTGTATAGGTACACACTAGCTCTCGGTATTGCGCCTGCAGCTAAAACCTTTCGGCAATAAATTGCGCACCAAAGGCGGGGCGCCCAATTATTATTAGCTCAAAAGCTAATAAAAGACGTTAGAGTTCTTTGTGGTTTGAAATAGAAGTCTCTCTTATTTTGGATTTGCTCCTTATTTATACTACAAAATTATGTTATCAAAATACCCACATCTATATCGATACCCCGATATTATGCCTTATCAGCATATTCGCGTGACGTGGGTAAACGACCAAACACTTGAAGTGTTTTGGGTTCACTTGCGTACGATGCTTATTCCTTGTTGACACTTTTAGTGTCGTACAAATGCATCCTGTTCGTGCCCTTTATTCATGCACCGATGTTTAAAGTAATGGTAAATATGGCGCAATGAATTAGATTAGCTCTGGGTATCAAATATCGAAGTGGATTGGGGTATAATTAATTGCTTTCGGCAATTACTTAAGTGGCCGCTGGTGCGATCCCTTCACACTCCTCCTCATCGACATCATTCGTTGACAGCACCGCAAGCCGTTTGCTATCATCTGTAGTGTAAGCCCAAATGGCTTATAAATTTTGAGTAGTCCAACTTGCCTCTTGACACCAATAATTTTACTTTCGGATTTTAAATATTCCGCTTACTAAGCCGTCTAGCCTTTTTGGGAGTTGGAGAGCGACTGATTTCCCATGATGGTCTGTCTGGGATTGTGACTTCAAAACTCTTATCCAAGTTTAACCTGGTAAAGGTGTAATCGGTGCTTTTAGGAATAGTTTTATGTAAGTTGAGATTTGTTGAGTGTCCAGTTTGTATATGGCTGATTTATCTGCCGTTTTCTTGCCATAAATATCAAGAGATAAAAAGTAAAAAAGAATGTCTAGTGCTGCTGAAGCTGTTGTGCGAAGTGCACCACCGATGCACAGACACGCAGTTTTTTGCACCTTGGCTAGTGCCAGCTAGAGCTGGGACGGCTGTTGGGAACTTCTTCTAAAATTCAGTTTATTCATTATAAACTGGAATGCAATTTGTTTAACCGCCCACTGCCACGCCCCCTTTTTAAAAAAACGAAGTTTTTGGCCAAACCGTAAGGAATTTAAAAAAAAAGTGGCTGACGTAATATCTATATTTGGTTCATATAAAGTTTTTTGCCACGCCCACTTTTTGGGGGCGTTTTTAATAAAAAACGTTTTTCGTTCAAATTATAAAATTTTCGAAAATATGTTGATGCAGAATCCTTAGTAATATTAATATGAACTTTTCGTCTATAGACCATTTTAACCCACGCCCACTTTTTGGGGGCGTTTTTACATAAAAAAACATTTTTATACACTACCCCATAACATATGCAGGAGAAAAACCTTGTCTTTTGTAGAACCGTAAAATTTGTTCTGACAATGTCATTTTCTATGTATAAATCCCCATCGTGTTTTAAGCCATGTCCACTTTTTGGGGATATTAGTTTTACAGATGGGATGGGATAGGGTATTCAACGATCCGCACAGTGGATTGGATTGGATCTCATATGTTTATATAGATTATTTTAGGGATATTACGTTTAAAGATGGGATGGTATGGGATAGAGTATTAAACGATTCGTACAGCGGATTGTAGCCTTCTCATAAGTTTATGAATGAAGTTGATCTAGCTAACCTGTTAGAATAACGGTTATTAAGCGTATGTTGATGCTCTTTCAGTATGTACGTAATAAAGATCTGTCATTGCAATATATATTACTCAAAATAAAATAGGACCCACCCAAGATTTAAATGAAGAATTTTATTGTAGAGTTTTCAATGGTCTGAAGAACAACTTTACCGTTGCCCCCAAGTGAGTAGGCAAAAATGCCACTATATAATTAACTAATTTCTTTGAGTGAAAACCCACAAAACTTTGTGGGCCCTATTTTTGAGTAGTTTATAAAGAGAGGTTAACAGTATTAAAAAATAACCTATTCAGCTGAGCGGCAGTGTATATATACCATATACCAAATTTTATCATCCTAACTTAAGTTAAGGTTCAAAAACGATAGCACTCAGACAGGCGGACGGACGAATGAATGGACATGGCTAGATCGGTCTAGCCAGCTATTCGATCCATATAATTTATAATACGTCCATATAAACAATTTCTCTACTCAAACTTTTTATCAAAACAAATGAAGCCCTATGCGATAGGATATAAAAAGGGAGTGCTAAAAATATTTATATACATAGTTATAATCTACTTAAGGTATTAATGTTTGTGTTTGAAAATATTCAATTTTCCTTACATACTACCGTCCATAGGTACACGAGTTCCTCCTACTTTTTTTGTAAGTCCCGTATATGTCAGCGTGTTATTTTTTTATTTATTAAATAAATTATTTATTATTTATTTATTCATATATTTATTTTTTTGTGTACCTTGATTGTTAAGTGTTAACAAGCAATCTTACAACAAAACGACAAAATTGGGTGTTTCAATGTGAACGCTCTTTCTGTATTCTTTATTTGTTTATATATAACTGCATTCCAAAATGTGGTTTATTTTTTATACTGTTTTTTATGGTATTCATAGATATTATGACAATCTTAGACAATATGAGAATGTAAGAATATTTTGAAATTTTTATTTTTGTTTTTTTTTTTTTTTTAGTTTTGTTTTTACTACTCACCGGCTAACAATATTCTTCCAATTAACTCATTTCGTCCAATATTATCAAAATCCATTACCATAACATCTAAGGAGCATTCGCGGATCTTCTCCCACGGCACATTGAAACTAAATGATTCATTAAAAACAGGATTAAGTGTGCAATTAAAAATTGGAGTCTTTCGTTTTTCGACGCGTTTATCACCAAATTGTAGCCAAACCTTAACGTATGGATCTGAAATATTGTAAATATTGTTTTGTATGCTAGAGAAAAAGTGCTGTTCGTTTGAGAAAGACGAATTTTCATATTTTTTTTTGTAATAATACCGGTGTATTGAAATGTTTGTTTTAGTGAATTACTCTTACCTGATTTTCCGTTTATGTCTTTAGCTTTTAAATTTCTTGCTTTTATCAATGTCAATGTAAGTACTGAATTGGATGGATGATAACAAAGAGATGATAACAATTCGCCGCATTTATCTTTCGCTGGAGGTTTTAGAGCTTTCCAAAACGATTGCTTACCAGCAAAATCAACCTGTTTTAATACACATAAAATTTATTTTATTTTTAAATATATCTTAATCATAGTAAAGTAGGGTACACCATATTTGGAGATTTGTTGGTTACATTAAAACTTTGCATGTACCCTCTAAATATATAAACCTGTGGCAATGAACGGCCCTTACTCGTGCCGACTTTAAGACAAAGCTTCTATGTGGTACTCATTATCGAATGACTAACCTAACCCTCTTATTAATAAACGCTGATTAGCTTATCACTGAATAATTTTTGACACTTGCGAGAGTATTTCTTATGGGAAAAATTGTCAAGTTAGCCAATGATTAGAAAATCAGCGTTTATTAATACGGGGGTTAAAATGTTTAATGAATTGTTATTTTCCAATTTTACGATATGGGGCGTTAAGAGCCAACCGATGCAATAAGAAAGAAATTGTACGCAATTTATATGGTACTTGAATTGTCTTAGTGTCCACAAATGGTTTTCCGGAAAAAGTCACGTAAGCCAGAATTAATATGAGTACCGTTAAATTACTATTTGTGTTGTTAAGAATAAGCCAGAAAAAAGATAAACAAACCAAAACATCAAATGAATTCCAATAAACAAAATGGTGATAATAAAGAAAAGTGTTGTCACATTTAAACAATGTTAGTTATTATATTATACAAGGTGGTTCATTTTTATATTCAATAACTTTGATGTTTATCAACCGACTGCTTTAAGTAGACATCATTTCGGTACAATTTTAATCAGCATTTCCGTTTGTGTATTAAACAGTTGTTCAGGACAACGTCAGTGTCAATGACAAAAAACATGTGACATATCGTGTACGTCGCTTGAAATATGGCTAAGCAGTCTCTCGATTGATTAACACTGAATCTGATTTTTGGAAGCAAATTTTGATGACCATTAGCAAGCGAAATTGCCGCATTTGGGTAATGATATCGGTCGATGTTGGTTCACTAAATCTGCCAACAAATGTGTGAAAAAGTACTGCATATTTACTCGTTTCAACAAGACAATGCGTCATGCAACACTGCAAATCAAACAATGTCGTTTCTGAACCGAAAATTGCCTGGCTAGAATAGTAAAATTTGGTTTACAGGATCCTTGTCCATGCCTACAAACTTTTCAAAATCCCTTTTCAGCCCACTGTCATGCCCACTTTTTAGTAAACGTTTTTTTTTTGGGCAAATGTTAAGAAAATTTGAAAAGTGTCTCAACAAGATATGTAAACAACATTTATGTCTATATTGGTATGAACATAACAGGACAATGTTTTTTTTTGAAGTGAAACTTCTTTGGGCTCGTCGCTGTAAATCCAAACTCACATGTAACGACATGTAACGACACGACAATCTTAAGCAAGAGCGTAAGCATAAGAGAGCGCTCTGTAGTGAATGTTCTTGGTTAGTTTAGTGGAGTGGTGACGAAACACGAAAGATGTGTTTTGTGTGTGTTGCTTTTCATGGGTGTGAAGCACAAGCAATACATATCTTTGCTTTGTATGGTGATGGGACATTTCAGAGCTGTGTATGCGACATTTCTTTTTCCTCATGTGTGATGTACCCATCACTAGTGGTGTGGTGTGCAATTTCATTACTTTTGAGTAACGAATGAGTATTGATTACTTCAAAATCTGTATTCGATATTTGGTATACGATACTTTGTACTTTGTCTCGCAGTCAAAACTCATTTTTTGGAACCAGTACCAGAGTATCAAGTAGCATTGAACAGACATTTATATACTCTACTCAGTGATTACATTGATTACTTAAATACTGATTTCTGAGTTTCTGACATTAAGAACAAGGGTTTAGTTTAAAGTGTGTGTAGATGGAGATCGAAGAAAGAAAAGTAATCAAATTGGACAGGTGAGCGTGAGGCGTATGTTGACGATGACGACTTGCCGAGAGTAATGAGAGTGCAGGAGAAGAGACAAACGAAACAGTGTATACTTGTATAGTATACAAACACAGCATTGTAGAGTTGTAGAGTATAGCATAGGAGGGTGTTAGTGTTGTGAATTGTGAACATGCAAATGAGTAACCAGTACGAATACTTTGGGTCCAGTTAAAGCTATCACTGAACAACTTCATTGAAACAAAAAACATGATGGAATTGAAATTTTACCTCCATAGCTGGCAATGGGAATATTTAGAAAATTCTGTTTCATTTGGGTGGAATGAAAATCATTACTTCACAGAAATAAATCGGGATCATTGAAAACCAAAAAGTGATATTCTGCGGAAACTATAATTAAAAATTAATATATTTTTTGGATAATCATGTTCTAAAAATCATAATCTTTGTTTTGACACCAACTCGTTAATGGTTCAATTTATAAAAAAGCTTCAAGAAGTAAAAGAGGGCTTTCAATGATAGATATAAGAGGGTTTTCAATGATAGATATAACTGCCCATTGATAAGTACATATTCGGTATCGAATATGAAATACCGGATAAATAATTTTTGCACATTACTACTTTAGTTTATTTTGTTCTTTTAATGAGGAAGGACTTCTGTTATTTGAGAAACGTCGATACGTGATGTTTCACTTCAACATCGTAGCACTTCTACGGTCTCATTTTTTTAAATAGCGTTGTTTTTGTACCCTATCCCAAAGGGGTTTATTCGTTTTGATACATAGCTTGTTACATAGAGAAATAATTTACGTAGATATTCCTCAAAGTATATGGATCGACTCCGAATTGTTAGCTGAGTCGATTGAGCCATGTCTGTCTGTCTGTATGCCAAATCGGTGACATACAGACAGACGGACGGCCTTAAATTTTGAGCTAGGATAATGAAATTTGGCATATAGGATCCTTGCCCAAGGCTACAGAACA
This sequence comes from Rhingia campestris, assembly GCA_932526625.1. Taxonomy (NCBI): domain Eukaryota; kingdom Metazoa; phylum Arthropoda; class Insecta; order Diptera; family Syrphidae; genus Rhingia; species Rhingia campestris. Next base: position 31,456,306 of record OW052186.1, on the reverse strand, counting down.
AGTGTAAAAATATTTAAAATCCGAACGCCCATTTTTTCGATAAACGTTGGTTTATGTGAATAATGTGCCTGAACAACATATTTAGACAATCTCAATACCTATAATTTGTTTACACAACATTTTTTGCCACGCTCACTTTTTGGGGCGTTTTCAAATTTTATAATATTCACAAAAACGTTTAATGCAAAATCATGCTACCAAAACGATTTCTATTCCCTTCCCCACAGCATATGCAATAGAAACATATGAGAAGGCTAGAAATGTGGGTTTTTATGGCCATAAAAGATAGAAAATGACATTTTCCCAACATATTGTTCAGACAGTTTATAAAAATCTTTTATGGTTCGACAAATAACGACGTTTTTCTATTGCATATGCCCTGGGGTAGGGTATTGTATACAAATGGTTTTTGTAGTAAAATACACTAAAACATATGAAAAGGCTACAATCCGCAGTACGGATCGTTAAATACCCTATCCCATCTCATCCTTAAAATGAATATCCTCAAAATGTAGGCTTTATGGCGATGAAATACAGAAAATGACATTGCGCCAATATTGTGTTCAGTCAGTTTATCAAAACTTTTTGTGGTTCGGCAAAAAACCACGTAATTCTATTGCTAATGGCTTGGGATGGGTATAGGTACAAATAGTTTGGATGAGCGCAGGTATTTGCATCAAACGTTTTTTTTCGAAAGTATTAAAATTTGCACAAAAAGCCTTTTTTACTAAAAACGCCCCAAAAAGTGGACGTGGCTAAAAATTTTATATGAACGAAATATAGATATTCAAATTGCCTAAATATCTTGCATAAAATGTTTTTCAAAATTCTTAACCGTTTAACCAAAAAGAACGTTTATCGAAAAAGTGGGCGCGGAAGTATGCGGATTTTGAAAATTTTTACACTTGTTTTGTAGCCTCAAACAAAGATCCTTTATACCAAAATTCATTATCCTAACTCAAAATTTAAGGCCTAAAAATCGGTGACATACAGACAGATGGACGGGCGGACAGACATACACGGCTTAATCGACTCAGCTAGTGATTCTGAATCGATCCATATACTTTGAAGTACATCTATCGACATTATTTCTCTATGTTACAAACTTAATGTCAAAACTACCCAACTAACAATTTCGCTTCGATAAAGCACTATCGAAGCTATTTCCCCTCCACCAATATTACTTGTAGGAAGTCTTATGGAAAAATATTTGGCTCACTTTTAGGAAGCTATTTACTTCTATCAGACTCCTTCAAATACTTCTAAAAAGCCTTAAAGAAATAACTTTGTTTGCTTATAACGGGTGATTATACCCTATCCCATAAGGGTATATTAGTTTTGATACTTAGTTTGTAACATAGAGAAATAATTTTGCTACATATACCTCAAAGTATATGGATCGACTCAGAATAGCTAGCTGAGTCGATTTAGCCATGTCTGTCCGTCCGTCCGTCCGTCCGTCCGTACGTCACCAGTTTTTGGGCCTTAAATTTTGAGCTAGAAGGATGAAATTTGGTATACGTGCTCTTTGTTGCTCCCAGCAGAACAAGTGTAAAAATTTTTGAAATCCGCCCACTGCCACGCCTACTTTTTAGAAAAACGTGTTTTTTGGCTAAACCATAAGGAATTTTAAAAAAGTGTCTGAGAAACGTAGTTAGAAAATCGTAATATCTATATTACAAAAAAATAATATCTATATTCGTTCATATAAAGTTTTTTGCCACGCCCACTTTTTGGGGGCGTTTTTAATAAAAAACATTTTACGGTCAAATTTTAAAATTTTCGAAAAAAATGTTGATGCAGAATAGTTAGTAATATTAATATAAACATTTCGTCAATAGATCATTTTAGCTCACGCCGACTTTTTGAGGGCGTTTTCTTACAAAAACCGTTTGTATACCCTACCCCATAGCATATGCAGGAGGAAAACGATGTGTTTTTTCAAACAACAAAAGATTCTGCTAAACTGTTTGAACAATGTGTTGTGACAATGTCATTATAGGCTAATAAAGCCCACTTTTTGGAGATCTTAATTTTAAGGATGGGATGGGATAGGGTATTAAACGATCCGCACAGGGGATTGTACTCTTCTCATATGTTTATACCCTATCCCATAAGGGTATATTAGTTTTGATACTTAGTTTGTAACATAGAGAAAGAATTTAGCTACATATACCTCGAAGTATATGGATCGACTCAGAATCGCTAGCTGAGTCGAATTAGCCATGTCTGTCTGTCCGTCCGTCCGTCCGTCCGTCCGTCCGTCTGTCTGTTCGTCACCGATTTTTGGGCCTTAAATTTTGAGCTAGGATAATGAAATTTGGTATATAGGATCCTTGGCCGGGTCACCAGAACAAGTGAAAATTTTTTTAAAATCCGCCCACTGCCACGCCCCCTTTTAGAAAAAACGTAGTTTTAAGCCAAACCGTAAGGAATTTCAAATAAGTATGTTAGCAACATATTTAGACAATCCTAATATCTATATTTCGTCCATACAAAGTTTTTTGCCATGCCCACTTTTTGGGAGCGTTTTTAGTAAAAAACTTTTTTGTCCAAATTTTAAAACTTTCGAAAAAAATTTTGATGCAAATACTTCCGCAATAGTAATATAAACATTTTTTCTATTGATCATTTTCACCTACGCCCACATTTTGGGGGCGTTTTCTTACAAAAACCATTTGTATACCCCATCCCAAGGCATTAGCAATAGAAATATGTTGTTTTTTGTCGAACCACAAAAGATTTTGAGAAACTGTCTGAGCAATATATTGTGACAATGTCATTTTCTGTATTTCATCGCCATAAGGCCTATATTTTGAGGATATTAATTTAAAGGATGGGATGGGATAGGGTATTCAACGATCCGCATAGCGGATTGTAGCCTCTCATATGTTTTTTTAGCTGGTTTGGTTTTGGCAACTCTGGTTTTGACAGCTGACGTGTGTTTAGTACCTTGTGTCACTGTCAAACAGCTTCAGTTTGGTTTGCAATTTAACCATGGATCGTCTTACAAATGAACAACGCTTGCAAATTATTGAATTTTACTATCAAAATTCGTGCTCGGTTCGAAATGTTCATCGCGCGCTGCTTCCATTTTATGATCGGCATTCTCGACCTTCTGAGCAGTCTATTCGGAAGATTGTGACCAAATTTCGCACCAAATTTACTTTGTTGGACATTAAACCACCAACACGTTTACGTACTGTGCGTAGTGAAGAAAATATTGCGGCCGTATCAGCTAGTGTGACAGAAGACCGCGAAATGTCGATTCGGCGCCGTTCCCAGCAGTTAGGTCTTTGTTACAGCACTACGTGGAAAATTTTGCGGAAGGATTTGGGCGTAAAGCCTTTTAAGATACAGCTGGTGCAAGAACTAAAGCCAGCCGACCTACCACAACGCCGAATTTTTGGTGAATGGGCTCTTGGAAAGCTGGCCGAGGATCCGCTTTTTTATCGAAAAATTTTGTTCAGCGATGAGGCTCATTTTTGGTTGAATGGGTACGTAAATAAGCAACATTGCCGCATTTGGAGTGAAGATCAGCCAGAAGCATTGCAAAAGCTACCAATGCATCCCGAAAAAGCCACTGTTTGGTGCGGTTTATGGGCCGGCGGCATTATTGGGCCATATTTCTTCAAAGATGATGCGAATCGCAGCGTTACTGTCAATGGTGAACGCTACCGAGCGATGATAACAAACTTTTTTTTGCCCGAAATGGAAGTTCTTGACTTGCATGATATGTGGTTTCAACAAGACGGTGCCACATGCCACACAGCACGCGAAACAATGGCGCAATTGCGAGGCGAGTTTGGTGAACAGTTAATTTCACGTTTCGGGCCGGTCAATTGGCCGCCTAGATCGTGCGATTTGACACCATTAGATTATTTTTTGTGGGGGTATGTCAAGGCTAATGTCTAAAGGGACAAGCCCGCTTCGATTGACGCACTGGAAGCCAACATCCATGCATTCATTCGTGAGATACCGGCCGATATGTGTGAAAGAGTATGCCAAAATTGGACTCAGCGGATGGGCTACCTGAGACGCAGCCGCGGTCAACATTTGGATGAAATTATCTTTAAACATTAAATTGCAAGGTTCAAACTATCGATTCAAATAAATATTTCATTCATTTTTTCGAATTTTTTGTGTTTTTTTTTTAAAAAAGTTCTAAACCTCTTAAAAAATCACCCGTTAAAAGGCCATACAGAAGCAATTATAGGCTTCGAAAAAGTCATTCCGAAAATATTTGCAAATCTTCCGATGTTGAAAAATAACATTATTTTTTATTATTTGCTTTTTGTTTTCACATTTTCCTATTATTATTATTTACTTTTATTAATTCCAATTTCAGTCTCTTAATCCCAACTTCAATCTCTTCTAAACCCAATTCGTTATTATGACTGTATGAAATTCAGTGCAATTAATTATATAAAAATTTTCATCTTACTGGGATTCGAACTCGGTACTATATAAGGCCTATAGAAATAATTGCTTGTGGAAATTACATTTTTGTGCCTTATAGAAGAATAATTGTTAGTTGGGTAATATGCCCCTATAGGGTATAGGGTATAAAAACGACGTTTTTGTCGAATCATACATAATTTTGATTAATTGTGTGAAAAGTTGAAGTTGTTATGACAATGTAATATTCTAATTTCATTCCCAAATGTTTTTAGACAATCCCACTTTTTGGGGATATGGTATGATATTAAATTATTCGCAGAGCTTATTGTAGCCTTCTCATATTTTTATAGTTACTATTGGTCGACTTGCTTGTCTCTTTGACAAGCAACATTTTGGTTTTGCGACGAAGTTTGTTTTAAGTTAAACGGGTACCTATATTAATAATGGTTTATGGTTGGATGTTGTAGATCGAGGGTAGACTCTGAGTGGATTTTGCTTGGCAATGCCCATTTGTCTTGCTAAATTAATAAGTGCGAATGTTGATAACAAGATAAAAAGTAGCAACTCTATAAACAGCCTGGTCAGAATGCCTGGCACATAATGCCTGGCCCGATGAGCTAGATTAGCTGCTTCGACTTATTCGGACAACAGGTTATTGAGGAATCTTAAGGGTAATTCAGGCCCCTTGAACAGTGATGTTGGCGGATGAACCGAAACGTTGGCCTTTCGCTCAATCCCGTAGCAGATACTGATGCTCCCGTACCCTAGGGGTATCTAATAAATTGGAACTGGTACTTCAGGTTGGAGGCTGTGTATTGGGTTAACTACGCAACCATGGAAACAAATATTGTTACGAAGCACAACCAAGAGTATCGGAAAGGACTGATTTTATTGTTGACGACCATGCTAAAAGAAAAACGGACAACGAAGTTCATATCTGCACTTAGAATGTGAAAACATTAAACATCATAAATGCAGCCGAACAACTAGCGGAAGTCCTAAGAGACATTACTGCTATCCATAAAATAAAGTCTGATACAAAGCAGATATTACTGCCATCTAGGAAATACGATGGGATGGGCCGGGAAAAAGAGGATGAAAAACTGTGAAATCTACTACGGACCGAGTTATAGTGAGCAGAAACAGCGACTATTTGTTATAAGTGCTAGACTAAAGCAAAAAAAAGTTTTATGTTTTCAAGACATTAGCCACAACATAACACACCATAAGCCTTATATGTGCTCAAGCCCTGACGAAGAAAAGAAATGATAAAGGGTCCTTACGAGGTCCTTTACAAAACCGAATATCTTGGAAAAACCCATGACCCCCTGGAACCCCCCTACTTGGGCTCACTTTTGGATTTAAGTTGTTTGCGAGAGAGGGTGCATGCAAAGGCATTAACAGCAGATGGACTCATTTCCATTTTGAAAAGGAAATAAGCCCCACAGGGTCTATTTATACCCTATCCCAAGGGGTATTTTAGTTTTGTTACATATTTGTAACATAGATAAATAATTAGCTACATATACCTCAAAGCATATGGATCGACCCAAAATCGCTAGCCGAGTAGATTAAGCCATGTCTGTCCGTCCGTCCGTCCGTCCGTCTGTACGTCACCGATTTTTAGACCTTAAATTTTGAGCAAGGATAATGCAATTTGGTATATAGGGACTGGCCCTCCTGGTTGGGGAATGGAAAAACCATTAGTTATTAGAGAGACACAACCAGCCTAGGATAATAAAACTCCTCATATGGCAACAAGACCCGGAACGTCAATAGACTATGATGAACACTACACCCCGGGTGCTACTCAAAAACTTGAATCTGTCCTCATGCGGTACAAGGCAGGTATAATGAAGGGAAAAAATTGCGACATTTATTACAGCTGCAACAAAAGACTGCATGTATTAGGATGCGGATTCGTCGTGGGAAATCGGCTCTGGACAAAAGTCATTGACTTCAAGCAGATAAGTGATCGTCTTTCTTTGATCTGCATCAAAGCTATATTCCGAATCATAAGCCTAATATGTGCACACGCACCTACCGACGAGGCTGAAGATCCCATCTAGGAGGAGTTTCATGACCTCCTGTATGGAGCCTACGGAGCCTGTCCGGGGTATGATGTAAAAGTTGTTGTACTGCTTAATGTCGCATACAAGATCCTATCCAACGTACTGTGTGAACGTCTAAAACAGTTCTGCAACACACTAATCGGCACGTACCAGTGTGGCTTCTGGCCCGGCAGATCGACTGTAGACCAATTTCTTACACTGAGGCAAATCCTGGAAAAGACCAACGAAGTCGAAACTCACCACCTATTCATCGACTTCAAAGCCGCGTATGATAGCATACATCGTCAGGAGCTCTATATGGCGATGGCCGAATACGGAATCCCGGCAAAAATGATACTGGAAAACACGCGATGCAACGTGCAGTTTGGAAGTAGCTCCTCCCAACTATTCCATATATGCACCGGATTACGGCAAGGATACGCGCTATCATGTGACTTATTCAATCTCCAACTGGAGCAGATAGTGCGCAGGGCAGGTGGTAACACGGAAGCCACTATTTTCAACTGGTTCGTCCAGCTGCTGGGCTATGCGGACGATATTGACATCATTGGTCGCTCCCAACATGACGTGTTAAAGCGTTCACGGATATTGAAGAACAGGCGAAATCCGTTGGCGTTGAAGTAAATGAGGACAAGACTAAGTACATGCTATAAACAAACAAACAAGCATCTGTCCACAAACAAAACGTCACTATTGATAGTAGCAATTTCGAGGTAGTAAAGGAGTTCACACTACCTCGGAGTTAACATTAACTCCACGAATGACACCCTAGTGGAGATCCGTCGAAGAATTGCCCAAGGAAACCGTTGCTACTTCGGTTTGTCGAAACAACTGGGTTCAAAACTCCTAACTCGAAGGACGAAATATGTGCTCTACAAAACCCTTATCCTGCCAGTTCTGCTTTATGGTGCCGATTGCTGGACGATAAGCAAGAAGGGACAACTGATACTGGGCTCCATCGAAAGAAAAATACTTCGGCGGAGTTTTGGTCCTGTGCACGAGGAGGGCGAATGGAGCAAAAGATATAACCGCGAACTCTATGAGCTGTACCAAGATGTGGATGTAGTCCAAAAAGCCAAAACACGTCGACTACATTGGCTCGGCCACATCGAGCTTATGGACAATAATGCTCCAGCTAAGAGGATCTTCGAATCCCAGCCCCCAGGTTCGAGAAGGCAAGGAAGACCGAACCTCCGTTTCAAAGACAAAGCCATTGCGGGTGCCAGAGCGCTTGGTCTAGACAATTGGAAGCAGCGAGCCAGGGATCGTAGAGGATGGAAGGCTGCAGTGTCTCAGGCAGAGACTCTTCACGGGTCGGGAGCCCGATAAGTAAGTAAAGTAGAATATGTGTACCTCCAGGATGTTGGACGCGTGCCTCGTATCTATGAACATATGGTCGATTTGGTTGGCTTGTGGATTCGAAATCGTAGGAACCTAGTGCTGCTGATAACAATATTAAATGCTGCCGCAAAGTCTATCAGCTGGAAGCCATTAGATTTTGTAGTTTCGTGGAGGTATATGTTCATCTGTACATGTGTGCACATATAAGGCTATCAAAACGTTTCTCTGATGCGGAGCACAGCTAGGCGAACACTAACCGACTTAGCGCCTAAGTCGACTACCCACAACTAATCGGCATCCAAATGTGTGCAGCCATTGGGGTCAGCTGTGCTAAATATCACATGTTTTTCATTTAAGTATTCCTGATCCTGTTCAATGCATTTCCTGGATCGCTATAATGTCTTCCCTGTACCGCGCGAGGACAGATTCACCTGGGGTGTACACTGTACAGCATGCGTACATTCCAGGTACATACTCGGAAGTCTTTGCCGCTCTAGGTCTGTTTAGTATTTGAGAGGATCCGTTATCTGACTGCACAATACCCAACTTGGAGGGCTATCTCCAAGTTTATTAGATGGTCCTAGGACTCTTAGCCATCAGTGGCCACTACGGGATTACGCGATGCAATGGCCTTTCGCTTCATCCGCCACCATCTCTGTTCAAGGGGCCTGACTAACCGTTGAGATTACTAGATGACTTGTTGTCCGAATATATCGCAGCAGCTCAAATAAGTTGTTCACTGTGACAATCCTTACTTTAGACCCCATCACTGAATCCATCTTGGGAGTTCTTTTACTGCCGACTTAAGAATGCTGCTGCCGCCAAGACTTTACACAGGGTTTAAGACCCTATCCACTGTCAAGGTACTAGGCACTTAGTGGTTGCCACGAGAAGGGTAAGTCGGAGTTGGTTGCCATCAGCTAGGTGAAAACTCAAGATTTCATGTAATCTCATTGCCTACCATTTGAAAACTGTTGCCTCACCTGAAATAATAAATAATGATAAAGAGATTAAAAATAAAGGGAAACGCTGAAAAACCGCTACACCCGCCAGCTAGAGTGTTACATTCGTCGTGCTTAAAGGATAACATCGTAATGGTGACATGCTGATTATATTGTCAAGTGAGACAACCAGCAAAAAAAAGGTAAAGATAATTTGAGGAAGCGTGGTCTTTTTCTATTTATACTTACTTTCGATAACTCAGAATGTGTCAATATAAGCTAATCAAAGTTCCTCAGTGCGAGCGAATAATTCACCGGAAATCATCAATCTATATTCGGCCATAGCGAGGTATGTATCCGTCGGAGCGGAAAATTATCCGATTTTGTACGAATCCGAGGATTTTTGCTTCGAGGCATTCTTCCGAAAAGCTGTTCGGAATATTTATCCGACATTTCGTAACGCATCCCAGCGAATTGCGTTGAAGTGCGTTCAGGTGCATTTTTCGTTCAATTTTTGACAGCTAAGTGCAATTTTTTTCCGATTTCCTCCGACACAAATTCGTCGCGGAATTTGTTTACGAAGTGAAGTGGAGTAATAGAAAAATGTATGTAATTATATTATAAAACTATTCATTTCAGCAATTTTCGTACTTATCGTTTGAATTTGTGTTTCCAGGGCGAGCTCAAAGGAAAAAACCACCCCTCAACAGCACGAGCTTCGTCGTCGCATTTGTGTTGTATTTCTTTCCGATGACACATACCTCGAATGGAATTTGAATTCCCGACGAAGTATGCGTTGCGGAAAATTTTCCGCTCCGACGGCTACCTCGCTAGGGCAGATTGTAACCCAGATAATATAGCTCCTGCTATTTGTATTAACTGCAAAGGCAATTATCCTGGAAATTATTGCGGCTGCGAAAGAACAAACGAGCATAAAGTCACAGTGCTTAGACTTAGCTAAAGTGGCGCGCACAAGTAGGAGTGCGCAACTGGAGGCTTAGGACCGGAAAAATTGGAGAGTCATGTTGGTTAAGGCCCAGGTTCATTCCCGACTGAAGCGCCACTTAAGTTAGTAAGTAATAATCAAAGGGGGAACATTTCATTATTTTGGCGAAGGCTTGTAATATTTCTATTTTGGGTACACAAGATTGCAAGCATCAATTTTGAGTTTTTAAGATCGTTGCCAACCGCATTCACCTAGATATCGTTCTTTTCTGATACCTGTGGTGGACAAAACGGCAAACAGCAAGTGGCGGCTATATCGCTCTACGAAGTTGAAAACATACCTCATTTACAAAATAAAAGAGTACATTTTTTTTAGAATCGGGGCATGTAGTGCGATTTTATGAATTCTACAATTGAAAGCGCGAAAAAAATGCTTTCCAAATGTTTGACAGGATTGAGATATTTAGGTCAGCATGTTCTACCCATACCAAAGGAAAAAATAAAACCAAAAAGCCTTACAAAATTCATCTTCTTAAAAAAAGAGATTTTTATGATCTGCAAAAAGAACAACACAAAAGATGAAGATGACAACAAAGTTTCTTGGCTTAAAATTAATTTGTTAAAATTTAAAAAGGATACTGGTGGAATCGTGCAATATCGGTATGATCATAGTTCCGACTATAAAAATACAGCTGTTTAGGGGATGGTCGGAAAAGCGGATCTCCTGTGGTGGTTACACCCCGATTACAAGGGTAAGTTACCTATTCAAATTAATTTGGTTAAACTGGCCGAAGCTGGGAATATACCGGAAGAACTGTTGCCGTGGTATAAGGGCCTTCCAATTTATTGTTTAAATATACAAAACGCTTGATGGAACGTGATCAAAATGAGAGTGATTCAGAATTTGAAAACTAAAAACTAAACTTTGGTAAAAAAAAAAACACCTTACTTTCCTTATTTTTATTTGAAATAAATACCCTAAAACACTAATTTTGTGTTTTCATTAAATACAATAATGTCAACGTTCCGACTACTTCGCCCATTTTACGGTCACTTATCGTCCTACCGTCCACTCACTCTCAGGCGGCAGCGAAGGAATTCTCTAGATGGAGTCAACGGTGGCGCCTACAGCTCCAGTTTAATCGAACTGGTAGTGTAAACCCTATATGAGCTGCTTCGACATATATGAACACCAGGTCTATAGGGATTTCCAATACTGAGCCAGGGTGTTGGAAAAGAGTTGGTGGCCGAGGAGCTCTAAATGGGTCAACGGAAGCGTTCATATCCCAAAATGGGCTACTGACATCGGTATTTTCCGGCCCGATGTACTAGGGTCAAAACAAGGGCCTGGCCCTCTAGGTTGGGAGTTGTGCTTTGGGTTAGCTACCCATCCATGGAAAAAAGCTTATGTTACGAAGCAACCAATAGTCTCGGAAAGGACTGATATTATAGTTGACGACCATGCTAAACGAAAAAAAGAACAACGACGTTCGTATCTGCACCTGGAATGTGAGAACATTAAACAGGAGAGGTACAGGCGAACAACTTGCGGAAGCCCTAAACTGCTACAAAGCAGACATTATTGCCATCCAGGAAATACAATGGGATGGGCCGGGAAAAAAGAGGATGAAAAACTGTGAAAAAGAGGATGAAAAACTGTGAAATCTACTATGCACCGTGTTATAGTGAGCAGAAACAGCGACTATTCGGATGCGGATTTGCTATAAGTGCCAGACTTAGGCAAGAAGTCTTATGTTTCCAAGACATTAGCGAACGCATTGTTACAATCCGCATCAAGGCCAAATTCGCCAACATAAGCCTTATATGCGCTCATGCTCTGACGGAGGAAAAAGATGATCTAACTAAGGATTGCTTCTACGAGCTCCTCGACAAAACCTATGAGCGACTACCAAAGTACGATAATAAAATCGTGCTGGGAGATTTTAACGCAAAGGTAGGAGGAGAAGACATCTTTAGAAGTACTGTCGGGAAATATAGCCTACGCGACAACACGTCTGGTAATGGACTTAGGCTAATTGACTTCGCTACGGAACGAAATGCCACTATAACCAGCACACTGTTTCCTCACCTCGATATCCATAAGGGACATGGCGGCCTCCAGATCAACGAAGAGTCAACCAAATTGATCACATTGCGATAGACAAGAGGCACGCATCCAGTATTTGGATGTCCGAACATTCCGAGGGGCTAACATCGACTCGGACCACTACCTTGTTGTAGCCAAGGTAATGACGCGGATATCCACCACGCCACAAAAAACCAGAAATACTGTGAAAAAATTTAATGTCGAAAGACTGTTATCGCCAGATACCGCCAAGACCTTCGAGCAACGCGTATCCCTTAACCTCTCGATTCACACCACACCACCAGCATCTAATGTCGAAGAACAATGGCAAATATGCCAACAAACCATTAGATCCGCCGCAACTGATGTGCTAGGTTTCTCGCGGCCACCATCAAGAAACCCCTGGTTTGATGAGGAATGCCGACAGAAGCTCGCAGCCAAGAACGAGGCCTATAAGGCTAAGCTGCAGGTGAAGAAGAGAGCTGCCATTGAGCTCTTTAGGCAAAGAAGAGAACATAGGCTTCCTGTCGAGATGAACAAGGAAACTTGAGATACAGTCGATGCTGAGGGTATGGAAGAACCACTTCTGCAGACTGTTAAACGGCGATGATGAACAACATTCCGCTGTCAGGCAGAACGAACCATTTAATATTGGCAACGACAGCGAAAACTGCCAACCACCCGACCAAAGTGAAGTGAGGATAGCAATATCTAAACTCAAGCTAAATAAGGCCCCCGGAAATGATGGCCTTCCCGCTGAGCTTTATAAAGCTGGCTGTAACATCCATCAACCCATAAGCCAAATCTGATCGGATGAAAGCATGCCTGAAGAATGGAACCTCAGCATCGTTTGCCCGATCCACAAAAAAGTAGACCCTCTGAACTGAGCCAACTACAGAGGCATAAGTCTGCTCAACATCGCCTACAAGACCCTATCTGCCGTAATATGTGAACGCCTGAAACCGTTTACCAACAACCTGATCGGCCCAAATCAGCGTGGTTTTAGGCCAGGAAAGTCCACAATCGATTAAATTTTCACACTTCGGCAGATCCTGGAAAAAAAACCCAAGAAATCCACATCGATACCCACCACCTATTTATCGATTTCAAAGCCACATACGACAGCATTTATAGAGACGAACTATACAGAGCCATGTCTTGTTTTGGTATACCGCCCAAACTCGTCCGTTTGTGTAGGATGACGATGGAAAATTCTCGCTACACCATCAGGGCCGGAAACGACCTCACCGACACATTCGATACTAAAAAAGGATATAGGCAAGGCGATGCGCTGTCATGTGACTTATTCAATTTGATTCTTGAGAGGATTGTGAAAAACTCCCGAGCCAACACCAGAGGCACAATTTACCAAAAATCGGTGCAAGTACTACCATACGCCGACGATATTGACATCATTTCTAGGACTCCACGTTTGCTAGAATAGAGAGGGAAGCTGCAAAAATGGGTTTAGCAGTAAATGAGGGTAAGACTAAGTATATGCTGTCAACACGAAGGACACACAACATCGACGAATTGGACAGAAAGTCACCATTGACAGATATAACTTTGAGGTTGTACGGGACTCGGCTCCGCTATTAACTCTGACAACAACATCTCGTCAGAAATCAAACGAAGAATTACTGTTGCCAATCGCTGTTTCTTCGGGCTAAGAAGGCAATTTAGTAGTAAAGCCCTCACTCAAACTACTAAGGAGATCCTTTATAAGACCCTGATCATCCCAGTCCTTCTCTATGGCACTGAAGAATGGACCGTATCAAGAGCGGATGAAGAAATCCTTGGCCGGTTCGAGAGAAAAATTCTTCGAAAAATCTTCTGTCCCGTTTGCGTTGACGGGGTATGGAGACGAAGATTCAACTACAAACTATACGAGCTGTACAGTGACATACTCCCAGTCAAGAAAACTCCGCATTGGACGTTTAAGATGGCTAGGACATGTAGAACGAATGGACACCAATACTCCGGCTCGCAGAGTTTTCGATTCCCAGCCAGACGTCGGACGCAGTAGAGGAAGAGCTCGCCTTAAGTGGCGCGCACAAGTAGAAACCGACCTCAACCAACTTGGAGTGCGCAACTGGAGGCATGTTGGTTGAGGCCCATCCCGGACTGTAGCGCCACTTAAGTAAGTAAGTAAGTAAGTAAGTGATCGTCCTACCGACAAGACTATTCGCAGTGTGGTAATAAATTTGAGTCTTTTGTTCAGGAAACGATAAACCCACACCCTTACGTCGACGAAACTGTAGGTAAACCATAGTAGACAACGACGTGTGCTCGCCTAATGGACTCTGGAACAGTTGAAAACGGTGCCATGAAATAATGCCAGAGCGAAATAAAGACGTATTCCGAAATACGGCATTTTGGCAATTTTGGAATACGGAGTTATTTCACAATGACAAAGTAAAATAACGCCGAACATTTCTTGTGAAATAATGCCGAATTTAGTGAGAGAGGGTTTATCTTTGCACACATCCGAGTTCTAGTTAAGGTGTATGTAGGATTTGGGTCACGTGCGACGTTGAATGTATTTTGGAATTCGGCGTTATTTCGCTCGGCTTTATTTCACGGCACCGTTAGAAACTGGCTCATTTCCGGATAAATGTGTACGTCAATAATCATAATTGTCGAATTTGGGACGATACCATCCAGATTAGATCCAAAAGCGTCCCATGCATCCCGAAAAAATCACTATTTGGTGTGAATTTTGAGCTGGCGGCGTCATCGATCCATATTTCTTCGAGAATGGTGTTGATCGTGCGAATTGACCACGTTAGATTTTTTGTTGTTGTGTTTTCTGAAGTCGCAGGTCTATGCGAATATGAACCCACAGCGGCCCTCAAAGCCAACATATCCAATGCCATCGGCCAAATCCAGCCTGATTTATGGGCCAGAGTTATAGAAAATTGAACATTTTGGATGCACGCTACCCAGAGAAGCCATGGCGGACATTTGATATATGCTATATTCAATACATAATGGTATCGATAAGTCTTTCAAACGTTGATATCATACTCACTATGTTTTATTTAAATTAAAAGATAGGAACACCCTTTAGATATTGGGATTGTATTAGGGAATTTCCCACCTCGTATATTAGGCATCCAAATGAATTGGATGTTTCGTTATAAAGCACACTTCAACTTAACATCTACTGACAAGTCGGCTCACGTTGAGGTTATTCGATTGTCAAAATAGTTATACTTACAAGATTCGTTGGTTTAACTAGAACATTATTTAGAGGGTATGCATTGACATTGCTTACATCGACTAATAAGGGATACCCTACCATACACAAAATACATATAAAAAATTATATTATACTTTTTATAAAAATAACTAATGAAAACAAAAAAAAATACAATTATTTGGTCTCTGTGGGCTGTTCATACCTGACACAGTGGCAAAAAAACCTCCCCAATCGAATCGTCACGTGAGAATCGATCATAATCGAACACGTGTAAATGCAGAACCTAATGGTGAAAATAAAAGAACAAAAATACAAGTTTTAGTAAATGCTAGCAACTTTTATTATGAGAAAACAACTCACTCTAGACTGAAGCTTTTGGATGGGGAATCCCTCAAAGTAGAACGTTTCATTCCATCGAGGATTCAATGTGCGTCGCTTGATTTTAGTCTCTAGGCGATGTTTTTTGTCTGGCAATAGTGTCACGCGAACGTATGGATCCGAGGTACCACTCAAATCTTTCGCTGGTAGTTCCTTACCCTGTAGAACCTTAAGTATAAGGGTGGTATTTTGAAAATCGTATTCTAATGAGAAATGTATCTGTCCGACATTTTCGCTGGGCTCTGTGTTGTCGACATACATGTCAACCATGGAAATACTTCGATTCTAGATTTAAAACAAATAAAAATACAAACATACTTAGATAAATAAATAATCCCAAGACAATGACTTCGATTGTCTTTTTTGGTTGTAATAAATACCGCGACATCTTTGCCACCAGTATCGCGCTCCACACCCGAGTTCGAACCCCCTGGAGACTTTGTTTGTGGTGTCTGAGTCGTCGTCCTAAACGGTTCAGTGAAACTTTATTAAAAATAAATTATTACTATTATGTTTGAAATGTGTTTAGAGAATATGACAGATTAATTGATTTTTATATAAAAAAAAAAAAAATATATGACATGAGATTGTATGCATTAAAGAACCTACAGATATAAGGAATTCAATTTTATTATTCAAATTAGAGCCTTTTAAAAATATACTTTGAATCTGTTGTAATATTTCCGTAAATGGACTGGAATCTTTCTATATATCTTCCATATATCATGAAAAGTATTGTGTATATGGACATTTTTTGTTTGTTTTGACATTGAAATATTTGAACACTTAACAGAAAAAGTGCATTCAAACAACATGCTGTATTAAACTGCTAAAAAGCACGCATTACAGCAATCCAGATGGGTGGCCTAAAAGTATGGAATGAAAAACTGTGATTTCCATGACATGGTTCCATCACCTTGACATTCATAAAGGCACATGACGGTTTCTGGAATAACAAACGGCCATTCAAATTGACCACATTGCGATAGACAAAAGACATGCATGCAGTATTCCTAGCATCTAACTTCTTACCATTTCCTTGTTGCATCCAATGTAAAAACATAATTATCCAACACAAGTAAGGCAAAATTGTGGGAGGAATTTCAAAATGCCATAAGATCTGCCTCATTTGATGTGCTGGGTTTCTCTCCCGCCCACCACCAAGATACCCCTAATTCTCGCCGAAAAAAGAAAGAAATCAGGAGCTGCTACAGAAGCGGCTATTGAGCAAAGAAAGAGGGAAGAGCTAGTAAAAAGGTGCCAGGAATGATGTTCGTAAGGTTTATTTAAACGTCAAAGCCAGGGATACAAGGCGCGAACAGAATCGTTTCGAGATCAACAAGGAAAGATCGAGGTTAAGAAACGGTCGGTGCGATGCTTTATAAAGCCGGAGGGAATGATTAACCAATTTTTTTTAAAAAATTCGTCATGCGGTAAGTTTTCAAAATCCCTTCTTTTAGCGACTTTAGCGAACTTTGTCAGAAAGTATAAATTTTGTATAGATAGGTAAAGCAAATAGAAGGATATATTGATCATATTGATATGATCCATGCAATTAAACCTGATTTAAAAAAATGATTCCGTGTGAAATATAATCGAATGCTTTTGAAGTCAGTGGCAATTACATCGACTTCATTGCAATTATTTAAAAAGATACACATTTTGTGCAACTATGAGTATAAAAACTCTTAATAATTTTTAATTTGATTAATATTAGTAATGGTTTTCATTGGACATAAAATAGTTTTCTCACGAAACTGATAATTATATTAAAAGATAAAATTTTGCCGGAAATTGAAGATTTTTTTTTAATTTTGCCTTATACCAAAAATCTGTTTATACGAAATAATAATCATAACCGAAAAACGTTTTTTTTTAAATTTTGATTTTACAAAAAACAAAAATTCCTCTAGTATTAATCTTAGAATTACTAAGAATTATATTTGGGTTAAATTTTTGTTAACTACGCTACTGTCAAGCGCCATCTACATTTGATCATCATCAACCAAAAAATCTGATATTTAAAAACATCCCTGTTTGCAGATATAAGATACAGATGCACACACACTGCACACAGATGCACACACTCTGCACACAGCAGAGTCAATAATCATCTGCAATCATCATCTCAAGACGATCCTGTTACGTTATAGGCTTGCTTCAAATATGTATCTACAGGTTGGCCATCCAGTGGTTTCTTTTTAAGTCATAGCTTATTTTGACACTGACAGCTGTTTCCTGCTTGACAGAAAGTCAGTATCATACCTTCTGGGAACGAAATAAGTCGCTTTACGCTTGAATAACGTTGGGAAATATTAAAAAAACATATTTTCAAAGTAAGTTATTTGAAAAGAAGTTTTAGCCGAAATGAAGCACCCACCGCGTCTGCTGTACGCAAGTTTGTGCAAAAAGTTCATGAGACTGTTATGTTAGTGGACAACACTCATGGTCCCCGTCGGCGTACGCAGACGAGAATGTGACTACTGTAACCGAGAGTTTCACGAACATTAACTCGGCATCGATCTCACCAGCTCAACATTTCACGCACTAGCCTGAGGAGAATTCTGCACAACGTTCTAGAATTATTCGCTTAAAAGCTTCAATAGAGTTGTTCATGAGACTATCTCCCTCCCAAGTGCGTTGTCTCTTTTTTTAAAACGTCAAAATCACTTGGAGGAGTTGTTCAAAGTAAAACTCAAATTATATATAAATAACGATACTAAGAGAGTGTGTATAATTATAAAATAGAAATAAAAAGAGTGAAATTGATAACCAGTGCCATTGCGAAGCGTGAACATAAATCCGAGTGCAAATGAAGTTGATTAGTTTTCGTGTAGTAAAGATTATTATGTTCTTGTTTTCACAAACAACAACAACTCTGAATATTTTTATTTTGTTTATAAATTGTTCTGTTCTCATTAAGCACCTTTACACAATTTTCAAGCAATTTTAAAAACGTTAAAAAAAACAACCCCCGTCCCTTGCCAGTGAATTTGCCATCAGACAAATGTCAAATGTGTTTGTTTTCCTACAGATGCTGTCAGTTTTTCATTGACACTGACGTTGTCCTGAACAACTCTATTGACTCAGCAATTAAAGGCCCACGACCATCCGCTTGCAACTTGAATTAGACGATTTTGGACAAAAAAAAATCTTTTCTGACGATGCGCATTTTCATTCCGGCGCGCGGCTACGTTCACAAACAAAATTGACGCATCTGGGGCTCCGAAAACTCGCACGTTATCGTCGAGAAGCTGATACAGATTTATGCGGTTTGTGGGGTGGTGGCATCGTTAACCCATTTTAATTTGATAATGAGGCTGAGAACAACGTTTCGGCCAACGGTGGGCGTTATAGAGATATGTTAACAGACCTTTATTTACTTCCCAAAAAGTGTTATCTGCCGTCTTGGCGATTTCAATTGGTCGCCTCGGAGCTGTGATTTTACCCCTCAAGACTTTTTTTTTGTGGGGAACCGTGAAGGACTGATGTTATGCCAACAATCCGGCTAAGCTTCAAGGCTATTTATAAATCAATTTGAAGGCCGTGTGCCAATTGCGTTCAAAAAGGGGTTACATTTTATCCACCGGCTAATTGACATTTCTGCTGTGGTAAACAAAATTTAGCTTTTTGCTGTGTCAGTTGAATTAAATGGGATATTATTTTAATACTATTTTCAATAATTTCCCAAAAGAATTGGAACAAAATTCCTTTCTATATAATTTCTTGTAATACAAAATTAACGAATAGAATACAGAGAAATTATACAAAAAACCTTAATTATTTATTATTGACATTAAAACATAATTGTTGTACAGTTTATGTTCATGATTAAAGATATCTATTTTACTTTCTTCAAGTTAAACATATTTTCGCATACAAAATATACCGAAATAAATGTAGTCATACCTTTTTAATAACCATCCATTTTCAAAAACCCAATATTAATTTATGTTACAACTTTGTTGACATTTTCTGATATTGAATACATATTCTTTGCTTTTTTATTAAAATCTGAATGATGTGCTATTTTTCCACACATGTGAACACTGGTATTATTTGCATCACTCTTACTCCTCAGTAGGTATACCAAATGTCAAAAATTAGCCACTGGATACATTTTAGCGAGCTGTTGAGCAGGTTAAAATTTTGAAGTCTCTATTCACGGCGCAGGGACATAAGTCCCGAAGACATAAGTCCCGAATTGATTTTTCGGGACTAATGTCCCATTAAAGTGGGACATAAGTCCTGAACTCAATGCGGGACTTATGTCCCACTTGAGTGGGACATTAGTCCTGAAAAATTAATTCAGGACTTATGTCCCACATAAATATTTTAGCAAATATACGCCTTGAGAAAAACTAAGAAGACCTCCCCATCTGCTTTAACACATAGTCAAATTCCCATACAAAAATTGTGTGTAGTTTGACATTCTATTTTTTTGTAATCCAATGGTGTACGCAGCATTGCCGTATTGAAAAAAAAAAAACATACCAAATAAAATTATATTTTAACAAAAAAAATGTTGGCTAGGCGCCTGCCTGACGACTTTACATACCCTGAGCGGAGCAACGAAGTTGCGTGAGCGTGGACTGTCCCCAGAAAGAGAGTTGAACAAATAAGAGTACCGTTAACAAATAAAACTGCTGACTTAGGCGCCTGCCTGATGACTTTACATACCGTCCCCACGCAACTTCGTTGCTCCGCTCAGAGCATGTAGTCTGGCAGGCGCCATAGTCAACACTTTTTTTTGTTAAAATATTTTTATTTGGAATGGAGTAGAAAAAAAAAATGAGTCTTAACTTTAATTTTTTTAGGTGTATCCTTTTCTATACTCGCTTAGGAGTAGCATAAACTACTGTTTAATTTTTTTCGGAACATGGGTCCCATTTTCAACACTAAACATATGAGAAGGCTACAATCCACTGTGCGGATCGTTGAATACCCTATCCCATCCTATCTGCAAAACTAAAATCCCCAAAAAGTGGACATGGCTAAAATCACGATGCGAATAAAATAAAGAAAATGACATGGTGACAACAAATTCTTCAGACTGCTTATAAAAAACTTTTACGGTTCTACAAAAGACAAGGTTTTCTCCTGCATATGTTATGGGGTAGTGTATAAAAATGGTTTTTATATAAAAACGCCCCCAAAAAGTGGGCAGAATATCAAAAGTTTTTTCGAAAATTTGAAAATTTGACCGAAAAACGTTTTTTATTAAAAACGCCCCCAAAAAGTGGGCTTGGCAAAAAACTTTATATGAACGAAATACAGATATTCAGATTCTCTAAATATGGTGTTCAGAAAGTTTTTCAAAATTCCTTATAGTTTATCCAAAAAATAGGTTTTTCTAAAAAGGGGGCGTGGCAGTGGGCGGATTTCAAAATTTTTTACACTTGTTCTGCTGGGAGCAACATAGAGCACGTATACCAAATTTCATCCTTCTAGCTCAAAATTTAAGGCCTAAAAACTGGTGACGTACGGACGGACGGACGGACAGACATGGCTTAATCGACTCAGCTATCGATTCTGAGTCGATCCATATACTTTGAGGTATATGTAGCTAAATTATTTCTCTATGTTACAAACTATGTATCAAAACTAATATACCCCTCTATGGGATAGGGTATAAAAACTCGGGACTAATGTCCCACTTTAGTGAGACTCCCCAACTAAGTTCAGGACTTATTTCCCACTAAAGTGGGACATAAGTCCTGAAAAATCAATTCGGGACTTATGTCCCTGCGCCTCTATTCACCAAACTAATGTCAGAAATTATCCACTGGCTAATATTTTAACGCAATTGGCACACGAGTTCTCTGCTAACTCTGCTAAGTTTTTTATACCCTATCCCATAGGGGGTATATTAGTTTTGATACTTAGTTTGTAACATAGAGAAGTAATTTTGCTACATATACCTCAAAGTATATGGATCGGCTCAGAATCGCTAGCTGAGTCGAATTAGCCATGTCTGTCTGTCCGTCCGTCCGTCCGTCTGTCTGTTCGTCAGCGGTTTTTGGGCCTTAAATTTTGAGCTAGGATAATGAAATTTGGTATATAGGATCCTCGTCCGTGCCACCAGAACAAGTGTAAAAATTTTTGAAATCCGCCCACTGCCACGCCCACTTTTTAGGAAAACTTATTCTTTGGCCAAACCGTAAGGAATTTCAAAAAAGTGTCTGAGCAGCATATTTTGACAATCCTAATATCTATGTTTCCTTTATACAAAGTTTTTTGCCACGCCCACTTTTTGGGGGCGTTTTTAGTAAAAAACGCTTTTTGTCCAAATTTTAAAACTTTCGAAAAAAATGTAGATGCAAATACTTCCGAAATGGTAATATAAACATTTTATCCATAGATCATTTTCACCTACGCCCCCATTTTGGGGCGTTTTCTTACAAAAACCATTTGTATACCCCATCCCAAGGCATTAGCAATAGAAATACGTTGTTTTTTGTCGAACCACACAAGATTTTGAGAAACTGTCTGAGCAATATATTGTGACAATGTCATTTTCTGTATTTCATCGCCATAAGGCCTATATTTTGAGGATATTAATTGAAAGGATGGGATGGGATAGGGTATTCAACGATCCGCATAGCGGATTGTAGCCTCTCATATGTTTTTATTTGACTACCTTATTTGACACAAACTCTGTGTTACTTATTTGGGTGGGAACATGTTTTATGAATAAGAATTTTAGCGACCCTGAACAAACAATGCATAAATACTTTGACAATGTATTAATATTCAACCGTTTAGTGGTGTTTTTGCGAATTCTAATAAATAAGGCTGAATATCTGTATATGAGGTAACCACAGCATTTTTAGAAAACGATGCTAAAAATGATATAAATAATGTCAAAATGTGATTATACGAGCGTTTACTCCGAAATTTGAAGGAATTGGTGTCTATGTGACTAATAATAATTTTCCGTTATTGGCCAAATCTGAAAATTCCATTTAGAGATAGTTGGGCTTAAAATTATTATGTGGAATTGTTGCAAACAGTATTAGTAGTATATAACTCAAATTTCGTTTATATGGCCTAAATGGCAAAATCTGTTATATGGATTTTCTCGAAAAAAAAACTGAGTATGCAGTTTTGTTGGAACTTATATGCTAAAAGTATATATAACTCTAACTACATATTTATATATATATATATATATATATATATATATATATATAATTTTATTTAAAATCGTTAGAGTCGTTTTCGAGAAAATTGAGGTTATGTGTAATTGTTATTTGGCATGTACCGTTAATAACATGGCTAAAAGCAAAAAAATGGCCTAGAATTATGACTTAAACAAACTTGGATACGAAGTTTGAAGAAAATCGATCAAGCCGTTTAGGCTTGGGAGACCATTACGGACATACGGATCGAGGAACCGACGAACTGACTGACGAAATTCCAAAAAAAAAAACACTTCTTTTCACGAAACCATATCTTTCTCTTTGTAAAAAAAAGTTAAATATGTACGTTTCCCACATTCGTATATATTATTTATTTAAAGTTTTCTACCGATTCACAATTAAGGAATTGAGAACTCTTGTAGCAGGATCTCAAACCTTAAGAATATGTACAAATGAATATTGACGAAATTGTGTAGTCCGTACCAAATCAGTTGGCCAATCTACTGTCCAGGTCTCTTAAAATTTATTTTACAATATCTTACATTGCTCTTAAATCCTCTCTCTGCGCATTCGACCGTTGGCAAACTAGTGCAAACCAAACCAGTTGGGCATTCTACTACGCAGGTCTCTTAAAATTTATTGTAAAATATCTTAAATTTCCCTTAAATCCTCTCTGTGCGCAATCGACCGTTGGCCAACTGATTTGGTACGCACTATACATATGAAAGTGTTTTATTTCAAGTACATTACAGGGTGCACCAACTTTTATGTCGGTTTGTAAACATTGACTAACTCTGACTAAACGATTGGCTTGACTAAACAACTATTTTTTCCATAGAAATTTAACCATGAATCGCTTAACACCAAAAAATGCGTTAAAATAGTGATTCTGCAAATTGAAATTAGTTGTTCAGTTGTGGTAACTCAACGTGCATATCGTCGAAAATATTGTGGCCAACAACCACACCCTGACAGTACTCTTCGTCGTTTGTTGAACTTCGTAGAGAACGGGACAGTGAGAGATCGTCGACATGCCGTTCATCAACGCATAAGACCTTCCAATGAACTGCTTTAAGCTACAAGGGACGCTGTGACATTTTGGCATCAGTGGAACTACCTAGCAGGAGTTTTTGAAAGATGGTTTGGACTTGTTTCCGTTCAAAACAAATCCCTTCGCTTAGAATACGGCAAAAAAAAAATCGATCGAAAGATGATATTGAATCTGATTTGTGGAAGCAAATTTTAATGGCCTACAAACATATGAACAAGTTCTGGACGGTTTCTTTTTTCAAAAAAGAAGTTGCGCCATGCCACACTCCGAATCCTAGAATAGAGTTAATGCAACGAAGTGTAATGTCAAAAAATGGCGATATAAAATCTAACCCAAATATTCAGATTTGACCTCTCTGTAAACCTTTTTTTGGGTTTTGAAAATATCGCTTTATCTCCCGAAGTGCTCAAAATAGTGATGGAAAACACAGCAAAATAACACATTTTGTTCTGATCACTACCATCGTCCACGTCAATCAACGTTGTATTCAAAAACCAGTCCAAAGAAATTGCAAATGACGAAATCAAATCAAAACGTATGACAATCGTTGAATATCTCATTCCACCCTTAAAATAAACATCCCCTAAAAATGAGCATTCCTAAAAATATATAGCAAATCAGATTGTCTGTATATCTTGACCAGATACTTTATCAAATCAAAATTCCTTTTCATTTGTCCAACATCGACCTTTTTTCCTGAAAGTTAGAGTCGCCGTTGGAGGATTAAAAAAAAAACGAGTGGTGGGTGCACGACTGGGTCGTACGCAACTTTCTCTTTCACAGCGAGTTAGATCCAATGCCAACCATGCGAGAATTTGACGATTTGCATTGTTTGGCCAAAATACACAATGATATTCATTTTAATTATTGATGCTTGAAATCATATAAATAATGTCGAAATGTGAAGGTTTATTCCGGAATTTAAGGGAATCGGTGTCTATGCAAATAATAATGATTAATAATAATAATAAAATGAAAATTCCGTTAAGGGATACTTGGGAAAAAATGATTATGTGGAATTAAAACTATCTTCAAACGAAATGTGCGTATCAGTATTATAAAAGCATTTTCATCGAAAGTTTTTTTTTTCAAAATATATACCTTGAAATTTTACCGAAAACAAGACATAGTCACCACATCTTAATCTTTTGTGGTTCGACAACAAAAAAAGTGTTTCTATGGTATACGCTATAGAATAGACTATATAAATTATTTTTTGTGGGTGGGGGGAGCGGCGGTGAAGGGTTAGCACCACCAAAAAGTGGTCATGACTTAAATGAGCTAAAGACGAAATCTACAAAGTATTTTTCTCGAAATATTTCCAGTGGATGTTTTTTTTTACGGAAAACGCCCCCAAAAATGGGAGTGGTAAAAATTTGTATATTAACGGAATATAGATATTGAAAGTGTCTACATATCTTGCTCTTTTTTAAAATTTTTTAAAATTTTTTACGGTTTACGTTTTTCTGGCAGTACGTTTTTTTTTCGTTTACTGCATGGTAGTAAGCAATTTTCAAACATTTTTACACATATTCTTCTAGGAGCTAAGAACCAAATAACATCACTCTAGCTGAAAATTTAAGACCCAAAAACAGATGACCTACGGACGGATGAGTCGCTATAGCCATGTCTCTATAGCGAATCATCAAGCGATTCTGAGTCGACCCATACACTTTATATTATATCTAGCTAATTTATTTCTATAAAACCAATATACCCCTGTGGAATAGGGTATAATCATTTTACCTTTTTCGGGATCTGTACTTTTTGTTCTGACAGTTTTTACGAAGTTGTGGTGTTATCTTCTTCTCCGTTTAATGTTCATCTTCATTAAACAAAGTTTTTCAAAAGGTAAAGCAACCGTTTATTTTCAAATTTATATTCAAACGTATGACGTAAAAATACAATCCGCTGTGCGAATAGTTGAATACCCTTTCCCAGTCCATCCTTAAATTATACATCCCAAAATATGGGATGGTTTTGGAAGAAATTAACATTTTCACAAAATTGCTCAGACAGTTTATCAAAATATTTCGAGAAAAATCAACGAACAAATTGTTTTTAGGAAAACACCCCCGAAAAGTGGGCGGGTGTTAAAACCATATAAAGAAGAAATGCATATTATATTGTTTCCGAAATATTCACATCAAAACTTTTTCTAACAATCTTTAACATTTCCCAAACATTATTTTAATAAAGCGCTCCCAAAAAGTGGGCGTGGCCAAAATTTATATAAGAATGAAATGGAGACAATGACATAGTCTAAATATCTTGCTCAGACATTTTTTTTATAATTTTTTATGTTTTGATCTAACGTTTAGATATTCAAAAAGTGGGCGGATTTTAAAAATGTTTTCATTTGTTCTCCTTCGTCGAACATGGAATCTATATATCAAATTTCATCCTTCTAGCTCAAAATGCAAGGCTCACAGACGGACGGACGGACAGACAGACATGGCTAGATCGACTCGGTTAGCGATTCTGCGACTATGTTATAAACTATGTATCAAAACTAATATACCCCTATGGGATAGGGTATAAAAATTGTATTGTTCGTACATATTTATTTTATCTGTCAAATTTGCTAAAATATTCTTCCTCAAACTGTACATTTTTGCGTTTATTTGATTGAAGGTATATCCTAGGTATAATCATGGTAAAAGGTGTTTATAATCTACTACAACTAATTATAGTAAGCATGGTGTCTACTTACTATTGTTAACACACGGTGACTATAAATTTTGCGCCACTGTTTATTTTTAAATTAAAAACATCTGAACGTTACACATATTACACAAACGCTGTTATATACATATTACCTTTAGCCACCCCTTCTTTTCGACAGCCACGCAAATGCTTCTACATGACAAACATGCTAAAAGGTAATATACATTTAAAAGAAATCCAACCAGGACCTTAATTTATTTAATGAATCAAAACACCCTACCTAACGTGAAGGTAGGATTTAAATGACTAACATAGGTAGTTGAGGCATTGGTATTTTTGAAAATATATGCCAATCATTCTTCATTTTTCTATTATTTTCAAAAATATTTATAACCACTAATACTAAGTACGTATAAAATTTAGAAATACCTGTTTACTGGTGTGACGTCGGTTCCATTTGGATTTGCTTGTGCATAATATTCAAACAATGCAACAATCATTTCGAAGGATCTTGCCATAGCTGCCCACATTATTCTTCCCTATTTTATTGTTCGATGTGCTTACAACTATTGTTTATTATCGAATAAGTTTTGTACTATGTGTTGTATTGAGTCGAGAGTTCAGATCTTATAAAACGTCGTCTTTTTCTTATTTGATGGTACTGGTGTGCACACGCTTTGCTCATGGATGATTGGAACATGTAAACTTGTATCAATACTCAGATTACATTCGAGAAAAGAACAACAAATAAAGCATACGCATACACACGATTTTCTTTTTTTGTTTCCTGCCAAATTCAACAGGATATACAAACTTCTCTCAATGGGCAATAAAAATGAATTGTTTTAAGATGGTTTCTTACAGTGAGTAAAAGTATCTGTTGAATGTAGCGCTACCATGTATATACACGTAAAACTATTTTTATTTTTAAATATTCACTGAATCACGAAAATGGTTTAAATTCTGAAATAACTTGAGTTTTACGTCTCCTTTAATGCTGTTATCAAAAAAAAAACTACATGTACACATATTTTTGTTTGTCACATATCACCATCCACTACCCGTGATTAAAAAAAAAACACGTTGCTTGAGAACGTTATTAAAAAACACGTTATTTTATTTGTTCATTAAAATTATAATTGAATTAAAAATAAAACTAACAATAGAGGTGTAAAAATCCTGCAGAGCAATGTGAACAAAACATCACTTTCCACAACACGCGAGACTAACTGTTGCTGCTGTAGGATTAAAATTTTTCGAAACTTATTGAAGGAGAAAATCCTGTGGAGGACTGCCAAATCGAATATGTATTCGAATTAGTCGGAGCGATGACATTGGCAGAAGAAGGAGCAGACTCATCGACTCCAACAATAGTAACACTTCAGCTGCTACTCCCCACCGTAAGGCTCACGAACAAATGGAAAAACTGAAGTGGAGCAAAGGAGGAAAAAAACTCTCACACACACACAGAAAAATAGAAAAGTGAAACCATTCTCTCACGTAATTTTATTAGTGGGATATTATCTGCTTCTGTGCGGACATCACTAATACTACAGTATTTAAATCTTTTTATTTTTTTTTCTTCTCTTGTTTGGCATTATTGGCCTTGCCATGCTGCCTTGTACGAGCCATACCGTATTCTCAGCAAACAGAAAAAAGTATATATCACTCTTTGCAGAGCACCCAATATCATCCACCCCTAGGAGTTTGTCCTTACACCTTCTCTTTGTACTAGCACATAGGGCGCCGCTCCCACTTCGATACATTCGTAAGATATTCTAGTACATTTATGCGATTATGGTACATTTTCGCGCATTCAATATTGGAACGTTGTACACACATTGGTTGAGTTTTTCTCAAGGATAGGATTTTGTCCGCTGCCTCAGCTGAACATTTTTACTTAATTGGGATAAGATTCTCAAGGCAAACTTAATTTGTTTTTTTTTTTTAATTTTAATTTCTTCGCAGCATTTTATAACGGATTTTAATATTATTGCTTACCCGAAGAGTACGAAAATTCGAATTTCTATTATGGTTTTTCTTTTGTGAGTGTATGCGCAACTTTCAAATGATAGTGTCTTCTAACTGATGGCATGAAATTACCTGTCATTACAATTCAATTGTCAACCACGGTGGTAACTCAAAGTAAAGTGACAGAACACGATAAAAATCTAATTTACTTTCATAGCAGTTGTCGACCTACTCAAAACGTTTGAGAATACTCGCGCTCTCGTGTAAAGATACACCCACATATAAATTCATATTTTCATACTTCTCAGTAAAAACCCCGGGTTAATGTCATTGCCGCAAGAAATAAATGGAAAAAAGAGAGACCAAATAAGAGGATGTAACTACCCCTACATCAGTAAAAAAAATCTTACTACAGAATTGTCTGTTAGAAAATAGCAGTAAATTGTCAACTAGTATCAGAAAAGTGACCATCAACTTCGATGGGGTTTGGTGTGATATATGACCTTTTATATCTTTTTATCTTTAAAACACAACCAAACTGATAACTTTTCTATTTGTTTCTTACTTTCTCTTTAGAATTTACGTAGACTGTAGGAAAAGCTTAATTATAAAGGGTGTATACCCTATCCCGTAGGCTTATATTTGTTTTGACATTAAGTTTGTAACATAGAGAAATAATTTCGATAGATATACCTCAAAGTATATGGATCGATTCAGAATCGCTAGCTGAGTCGATCTAGCCATGTCTGTCTGTCCGTCCGTCTGTGTGTCACCGATTTTAAAAAGGTGTCTGAGAAACATATTTAGAGAATCTTAATATATATATTTTGTCCATACAAAATTTTTCGCACGCCCACTTTTTGGGGTCGCTTTCAATAATAAATGTTTAATGGTACATTTTTCAAAATATTTAAAAAAAAAACTTTCGATGCAATTATGATAATATGAACATTTCGTCCTAAGACCATTTTAACCCACGCCACTTTTTGGGGGCGTTTTCCCACAAAAACCATTTTTATACCCTACCCCAAGGCATATGCAATAGAAAAACGTTGTTTTTTTGTCGAACCATAAAAGATTTTGATAAACCGTCTGAACAATATGTTGTGACAATGTCATTTTCAATATTTTATCGCCATAAAGCCCACCTTTTGGGGATATTAATTTTAAGGATGGGATGGGATAGGGTATTCAACGATCCGCACAGCGGATTGTAGTCTTCTCATATGTTTTATTTATAGATGTATAGAACCAAAGAGTATACAACTCCAATAGTGCGCATCTCATACAACGAAAATTTACTATGAGGGGTACTGATGTTGATAACCCAGTGTGCACATTGCCATGACAGCATCAAGCAACAGCATAGCCGATGCATACGAACGACGAAAATTCCCCTTCGCACTTACCGCCCGCGTCTGAAACAGCTACAACATTTTTAGCTGTGATGCGTACTCTATAGCTATATACCTCTTTGATAGAACTTTAAGCTGGCGGCAACACTATTTTAACTGGCGGCCATTTCGTCAGCTGTCAAGTGATTTATTATACCCTATCCCATAGGGGTATATTAGTTTTGATACATACTTTGTAACATATATAAATAATTTAGCTACATAAACCTCAAAGTATATAGATCGACTCAGAATCGATAGCTGAGTCGATTTAGTCATGTCTGTCCGTCCGTCCGTCCGTCCGTAAGTCACCAGTTTTGGGCCTTACATTTTGAGCTAGAATGATGAAATTTGGTACACGTGCTCTTGGCTGCTTCCAGCAGAGCAAGTGTAAAAAATTTTTGAAATCCGCGCACTACCCGCCCCCTTTTTAAAATAAATGTAGTTTTTGGCCAAACCGTAAGGAATTTCAAAAAAAGTGTCAGAGAAGCGTATTTAGAGAATTATAATATCTATATTTCGTTCATACAAAGTTTTTTGCCATGCCCCCACTTTTTGGAGGCGTTTTTAATAAAAAACGTTTTTCGGTCAAATTTTAAAATTTTCGAAAAAAATGTTGATGCAGAATCATTAGTAATATTAATATTAACATTTCGTCTATAGACCACGCCCAGTTTTTTGGGGCGTTTTTGTATAAAAAAACCATTTTTATACACTACCCCATAACATATGCAGGAGAAAAGCTTTGTATTTTGTAGAACCGTAAAATTTGTTGTGACAGTGTAATTTTCTATGTTTAACCCCATCGTGTTTTAAGCCACGTCCACATTTTGGTGACATTAGTTTTACAGATGGGATGGGATAGGGTATTCAACGATCCGCACAGCGGATTGTAGCCTTCTTATATATTTATACCCTATCCCATAGGGGTTTATTTGGTTTATTATTGATACATAGTTTGTAACCTAGAGAAATAATTTAGCTAGATATACTCAGAATCGATAGCTGAGTCGATTTAGCCATGTCTGTCCGTCCGTCCTTACGTCACCAGTTTTAGGGCCTTAAATTTTGAGCTAGAATGATGAAATTTGGCATACGAGCTCTTTGTTGCTCCCAGCAGAACAAGTGTAAACAATTTTGAAATCCGCCCACTGCCACGCTCCCTTTTTAAAATAAACGTAGTTTTTGACCAAACCAAAAGGAATTTTGAAAATGTTTCTGAACAACATATTTAGACAATCTGAATATCTATATTTCGTTCATATAAAGTTTTATGTCGCGCCCACTTTTTGTGGGCGTTTTTAATAAAAAACGTTTGTCGGTCAAATTTTAAAATTTTTGAAAAAAAAAACTTTTGATGCAGAATCATAAGTAATATTAATATGAAGATTTCGTCTATAGACCATTTCCACGCACGCCCATTTTTATACACTACCCCATAGCATATGCAAGAGAAAAGCCTTGTCTTTTGTAGAACCGTAAAATTTGTTGTGACAGTGTCATTTTCTGTATTTAATCCCCATCGTTTTTTAAGCCATGTCCACTTATTGAGGATATTAGTTTTACAGATGGGATGGGATAGGGCATTCAACGATCCGCACAGCGGATTGTAGCCTTCCAATATGTTTTTTATACTTGTACTGGTTTCATGGACAAAGGATAATGAGGAAATCCATATTTTATTATTTCCAAAATAGTTTCATCATTTTTTTTTCGATTTCGTTTAAAGTTTTTCCGAAAACGCTGTTTTAATAAAATGCACCCAAAATGTGGGCGTGGATTAAAACTTTATATGAATGTTATATATCAGCGTGGACTAAAATGATATATAGCGAAATGCATATTACAATATTTTCGAAATATTTACATCAAACCTTTTTTAGAATTTTTTTTTTAAACTTTTGCCAAAATCAAAAAGTGAACGTGGCAAAACAAAATTTTAAGAATGAAATAATATAGGCAATGATGCATTCTAAATATCTTGCTTAGTCATTTTTTTTTGAAAATTTCGAATGGTTTGATAATAAACATAGGAGAAGGATGCAATCCAGAGTGCGAATCGTTGAATACCCTATTCCATTCTATCCTTAAATTAAATATATAAAAATATGGACGTTCTTTAAAACTAAATGAGGATAAAATATAAAAAAAAATTAAATTGTCACCACATCTTGTTCAGACAGTTTATCTAAATTTTTTTAAGGTTCGATAAAAACAATATTTTTCAATTGTTAAATGTTACAATATTAATGTCAAAACTAGTATACCCCTATGGGATAGGGTATGAAAACCATAATTTAAAAGTGGATGGGTTATAAAAATATTTACACTTTTTTTGCCTAGTCTACCATAGCAAATTTCATCATTCTAGCTCAAAATTCAAGGCCCAAATATCGCAGACGAACAGACAATATGGTTCAATCGACTGAACAAGTGATTCTGAGTCAATCCATATTGTGTATATCGAAATTATTTCTCTATATTTGCAAACTTAATGTCAAAATTAATACACAATGCTCTTTTACATTCTTTGGAAAGTTTGTTCGAGACGTGTAGGACCTTTTATTTTATTTAGAATGATGAGGATTTGTCAGATCATCGCTATAGGAGACCCAGTGAAAATAATTTTACTTGTTTTATGGTTCAAACCCAGATAAATAAAAAATAAACAATATTTCTGCCTAATATGAATTTATAATTATTGTGCTATTTTATGTTTCACAGAATAGAAAACATTAGATGTTGTTTTGCGGAAACGTACCAGAATAATACAACTATTCCAAAGTGGGAACGCTGGTCGCATCACATACCAAATGGGGTGCGCCAGCACCACTCTCCCTCTTGGAAAAGTGTGCGATTTATTTAAATTGGGAGAGTAGCATACGAGCTCCTGTAAACGATGTGACTGCCTATAGCACATGGCGATTTGACGACACCCTTAAAACTAGGAAGGGGAAATGTTGTACCATTTGAACATGCACGGGCGGGTGGCTTGGATAGTGATTTTGTCTACCCTGCAAGCCAGAATACCATCACGAACGTTGTCCCCCACTATGACACTCCCCCATTACGTTTTAACATATCCAGGGAAGGCGGTAAACCCAAGAAGAAAAAGGATCATATTAAGTATAGCAGAACAAAACTCAAAGACCAGTCATTCAAAGCAATAAAAAAGGATTTCTGTAAAGCTTTCGTAACATAATAACTGAGACAACCCACCCAATTGAACTGTAGCGGGGTTGAGATGGCAACAAAGTTCTCCAACCCCTTTATTTTACCCTCTTCAACGTGACGACATTGGTTTGGTACAGCAAGGGAACACAATCAAAGTGTTTTGCAGTGATACTTGTATCTGAATCTTTACTTTTTTGCAGGGCGGTGGTATACCATCTCACTTGTTATTTATCGCATTTCTATAGATACAAATATTATGAGTGGGCTCCCGATTTTACCATGTGTTTTAATATGTACCCAATATAGAACGCTGAACGCTACATTGTGCTTATTATCTTGAGTTGAAATGGGATGTTGAATTTATTTATTACATTTTCCTCGAATCAAGTTACATGCAATGTAACACATTAATATCTGATTGGCAGGTAAGGTACTGTTGTCACAAGGCAAAAACGTGCACAAGAGCAATTATGTAGTTTAAAAAAAAACTTGCACAATGATAAGCAATCCTTTCTACATGATGGTGATAAAGACGAACAAGGTAACATCGTCAAGGGGTCTGACCACAAACCCACATATTTGGTCGCGGACAAAGTGTGTTCTGGGACGAAGCGGAGCGTGTCTATTAGCAATTAGTGAGTAACTTATAGTTAACACAAAATCGTGCTTGTATACAAAATTCAAATTATGTAGTATGTGTTCGCCAAAAAATACTTTACTTACTTGGTGATTAAAGTGGAACTAAAGTACAGGATGTACCTGAAACTCAAACAACATGGCCGGTTCTAAGCTATATGCCTTTAGTTAAACATTTGACGATGGCTGAGGTTGATGCATTTTGTTGGAGAACAAACAAACAATTGAACCAACTTTTTGGAGACAAACGTTAAAATAAAACTTAATTAAAACATAAATGCCTTTGACATTTATCAACCGATTGATATGAGTAGACAGGATTTTGAAACGTTAATTCAGTTTAATTTTATGGGATGACTCTTGCATTACCTAGGGGTAGCGTCGTTTTTTTAGGAAAACACAATTTTCTCGGTTTGGTTAAACGGCTACGTTAAGCAGAATTTTCATATTTGGGCCGTAAAACAGCTAGAGGCAATTCAACAGCTACAAATACAACCCCAAAAAATTTACGATTTGGTGTGGTTTATGCGCAGGCGACATCGTTGGACCGTATTTATTTAAAAATGCGAAAGGAACGCGTGTCAATGGAGATCGATACAGAGTAATGATCAATGAATTCAAGATATTGGTGTAGCTGCCTTGTGGTTATAATAGGATGGCGCTACATGAAATACAGCTAAAAATCAATCGCTTTATTAAGTTAAATGTTCGATGAAAACATCATCTCAAGAAATGGTCCTGTTAATTAGCCACCAAGATTTTGTGATTTGACACAATTGGATTCCTTTCTATTGAGATATGTGCAGTTATTCATGGAATATTGGCCGATATGCTTAAAAGAGTGGTTGAAAATTGGACCAACAGAATAGACCATTTAAAAGTTAGTCGTGGTCAACATTTGATAAATTTATCTTAAAACATTAAATGGCATAAACCAAACTTACACCTCAAATAAAGATTTTTCCCAATACATGGATTCTATTGTGTTTTATTTATCGGTTCACCTTTTATATACTCTATATGCGAAATACGTTAAATATAAATTGGGTGGTAAAGCACTATTCATCAATCTTTTATTGTGACCCAATGCTTAAGTTTCATTTGAGTTCCTACTTAGGTTATCCTTCACGTGATGATTATCTGGGGTTTTTCTTTAGTCTGTAATAAAATTGGATTTTGGAATGTGGCGCGGTCTAATACAAGGCCTTAAAGGGATCCACTACGAATTGGACGAGGTGTCGTGGAAGGTGGCTAACAGAAAAAAAAAACTGACTTCTGACGAGACTTTAACTCTTGTATAGCCAACTGACAAAAGCACACGACCAGGAGATTAGTAGTAGATGAGTGCCGAGTGCAGTGGGTCTAGTCCCCTAGTCGAAAATGGAACTCAAGATCATCTTCGATTCAACAAAGAAGACAAATTCAGCGGAAGTCGATGGTATATCCACCATTGTACTGAGGCATTTACCATCTGATGCTGTGGACATTTATAAACATTGATAAACAATTGAGCAAAGCAAAAAAGCAGTGCACCGGTTGATAAAGATAAGGCTTTTGACACCGTATCGTTAAACGGCCCCAGCTAACCAGATTTGGCATAATAAGTTGTGATGACTGGAAGTTAAAATCAACTTTCACAAATCTGAAACTATTCTATTCAGGACACCGTTGTCTTAGGTCACAAAGGATACTAGAAAGAACTGGCGCAAGCTGGTGATCGTGGAATCAAACGGACAGCCACTGACAGGTAAAAGTGCTAGCATAACGAAATTTGGTAAATAAGCTATTTATTCGTGGATTCTGTAAAGGAATAAATGTTTTTAAAATCCGCCCACAGTCACTCCCACTTTCAGAAAAAAAGTCGATTTTGGTCAAACGAAAAACAATTTTTATAAAATGTCTGATCAAGATATTCGGACAATCTCATTTGCTATATTTCACCCATATAAAGTCTTTAGCCAGGCCCACTATTAGGTGATATATTAAAAAACGTTTTTTGGATTATTTATAATTAAAGATATATTAAGTTACCAAATTAGATTTTAGGCCGAAAGGCATTATTTAATTTAGAGCATTCGCTTGGTGCCAGGAAGTTAGTTAAGTTGTTGAAACTTTATATTGATGAAATATAGGTAATAATATATTCTAAATGTCTTCTTTAGAGACTATTTTAAATTTTCTAATGGTTTGATCAAAACAGACTTTTATTTAAAAAATGGCAGTGGCATTGGGCGGGTTTTAAAAATGGTTGGACTGGTTCTGCTTTATCAAACAGAGAGGCAAACGACTCAGCTAGTGATTCTGATTCGATCCATATACTTTATCCATCTATCAAAATTATTTCTCTATATGTTACAAACTTAATGTCAAAACTAATATGCCCCTATGGGATAGGGTAAAAAGAGTGACTGTTTGGGCTGACTTCTATTGGTCATTTTTCTTCAGAGAAGGCAAAACAGTTGTGGCGAATCGTTATCGGTTACGTCTGGCCTCAAATGTGTAAAAAGGTTTGGACGGTTACTTCTTTCAACAAAGCGGTGCACTATGTAACAATGCAAATCAAACAACGAAATTTCGGCCACGAAAATTCCGTAGAAGTGTGTAATCAAAAAAATGTGACATTGACTTATTTCCACATTTGACACATTTGGTTCTTAAAAACCAAACTATACGTCAGTAAGCCTCAGAATATTGACAGGCTCAAGGCATATATTCATGAGGAAATAATCGGTATTCCGCGAAACATGCTCGGAAAAGTTATGGAAAACGCAGAAAACGGGCGCATTTCGCTTTGGTCAATAAAGGCGGGAGCATGATTGGTGTTGTATTCACACAATAGTCCAAATAAATTGTAAAGTCCCAAGTTTCACAAACTAACACCCTATATTTTTACCAAAATAAAATCCTTAGCAAAGTTGACAAACGCCTGCAATCATCTCAGGTAGCTGTATTTGCAGAAATTATGGTAGCCTAAACAGAGAAAGGTGTATAATAACATATAAGTCTAATATGTTACAATTGAATGGTTGGATGTTGTAGAGCCAGGCAAAACTCTGATTGGCTTTAACTTGGAAATGCCTAGTGATTGTAACTCTGACAACCTATCAATTGGGATAACTTTTACCTCCAAGTGGTAACCATAGGACACTGGTCTCATCCAACCGGATTTGACTTGCTAACCGATAAGTGCGATAAGAGGAAAACCAGCAATACTATAAAAAGCCTGGTCAAACTGGTACGGAATACCCGGCCTGCTTTCCCAGGCGAACCTAGATGAGCTGCTTCGACATATTCGGACAACAGGTTATGAACCGAAAGGCCAACGGCACTCATTCCCGTAGATATTGATGGCCCTGTGTCCTAGAGGTATCTAATAAATTTGAACTGACCATCCAGGTTGGGGGTTGTGCTTTGGGTTAACTACCGACCCATAGAAAGAACCAACCAAAGCAGAATTTACTGCCATCCAGGAAATACGATAGGATGGGCCGAGCAAAAAGGGGATGAAAAACTGTGACATCTACTACGGTCCGTACTATAGTGAGCTATTCTTGTTGGGAGATTTTAACGCAAAGGTAGGAAGAGAAGACATATTTAGCAGTATTGTTGGACTCGACAACACGTCTGGCAACGGACCTAGGCTAATTGACTTAGCAACGGAACGAAACGCCACTAAAGCCAGCACACAGTTTCCTCACCTCGATATCCATAAGGGGACATTGATCACATGCGATAGACAAGCATCCAGTATTATGGATGTCCGTACATTCCGAGGGGCTAACATCGACATGCAGCCAAAGTGAGAATGTGGATATCCACAACGCCACAACAAACACGGAATACTGTGAACAAATTTAATGTCGAAAGACTGTTATCGCAAGAGACCGGCAAGGCCTTCGCGCAACGCGTATCTCGATTAACACCATACCTGCAGGTAAAGACGAGAGCTACCATTGAGCTCTTTAGGCAGCGAAGAAGGGAAGAACACCTGCTTTTCAGAAAAAAGTAAAAAGAACAAGAAAAGAGCGCGATCGATGATATAGAAAGGTGTCACTCAAGGAACGATGTTCGCAAGATTTACCAAAGTGTAAAACGTCAAATCCAAGGACACAAGGCTGGAACAGAATCTTGTCGAGATAAATAAATAAATATCGTAGTTGAGACATAGTCGATGATGAGAATATGGAAGAACCGTTTTTGCAGACTGTTTAACGGCGATGACGAGCAGCATTCCGCTGTCAGGCAGAACGAACCATTCAATATTGGCGACGACAGCGAAAACTACGAATCGCCCCAACTAAGTAAAAAGATTATATCAATATCTGAACTCAAGCTTAATAAGCCTGCAGGACATCACAGCCTTCCCGTCGAGCTTTAAAAAGCCGGCGGAGAAGCCAACTCATAAAGGAAAAAAAGGGAGACCCTCTGAACAACGCTAGCCACTATTAAGACAGACAGAGTATAATTTGGCTGGCTCTTTATGGAGTTCAGATTCAAACCGTTTTTAAGATAACATATAGTAAAACTATTTAAATCGGTTATTTGTGAAAGTTAATCCTTTGGACCTCCTACATATTTGATAATTTTCGTATCATCAGCATATATTAATTTAATAGTGTTCTCTCTTAAGATTGATAGCACTTTTTGGGGGGGATGTAAGAGACTACAATTACCAGCCTAAAACCAAACAAACGAAATTCACCATTAATACACACACACACACAATTGTTCAACGTCAACTGTTCGATATACCAACGCAATTTTCCTACTTTGAAAGCGAGATGAAACATCTATTAAAACTCCCTACCTTTCTCCGTGCTTGTTACGCATCGGTCATTTCGTCAAACCACATAAGTTTAATCGAAGATCTCGGTCGAACAAATATGTAAGTGTAACCAAGTTTCCGTTAAACCAATAACATTATATGTATGGGACGAGAGCGCAACAAAAAGCTCTTTTGTTTTGCTTCTCATTCCATTAACATTTTAATAGTAAATTCCTTAACAGACACTAGTCTCCACTTCCAACGAAGCTAATTGACAGCGACGATTGCAGCTGACCAACGTTTACATTTTGATTTTCGCGACGACCGACCGACCGACGGCGACGCACGTTTTTTGGAACGAATATGTTATAAAATGCCTTATGTTTAGAAATTATGATATAATGTGATAACTGGCCAAAGGTTATAAAGAAGTCAGTGTATACTGTTGGATCAATAATGCAAACAAGTTAAAGATTTGTAACAGTGGATCATTTTTTTTCAAAGACATGCGGTTCTTCACAGATGATTTTCGGACAGAGGAAGTCCAATTTATCACATATAATATGTTCGAATAGCTGAGAAATGCAAGATAGTTTATTGATAACATCGGGCCCCGCAGAATAGTCATTATTTAATAAGGAGATATATTTAAATAGTGTCTCATTGTCAAATATAACGTTACTTAACTTACATAAAGGCTGTCGTTGATAAATCTGAAATTATGTTTGTCTAAGACTAGATGGGTATCAAATGACTTGCTGAAGTTCTTGCGAATAAGGATGAGAAAGTTAAAGACCTCGATATTTTTCATTTATTGTAAGAAAAGTTGGATGGATATCCACATCCGATTATGACAAATTTTAGGTCCACTTTTAAGAGCACTCTCCACATTGGTTAAAAAGTCATAATCATTAACTATTAGTCATCGCAGAGAATTCATTAAAACAAGTCAAGTACTTATCATAGTCTTAATGATTATAGCTTTTTACTATATTATTCCTGTCCCAGTTTCGTCTGTTTCGAAGAGATTTAAGCTCTTTCGTGTACCTGCGGGCTTAGCATTTTTAGATTCTTTGAGAGGGTTATGCATGCCATCTTTTTTAAAAGAATTTTTGGCAAAAATTTACTTTAGCTGCCTTTCGCTTTTTTTATACCCTATCCCATAGGGGTATATTAGTTTTGATACTTAGTTTGTAACATAGAGAAATAATTTAGCTACATATACCTCAAAGTATATGGATCGACTCAGGATCGCTAGCTGAGTCGAATTAGCCATGTCTGTCTGTCCGTCCGTCCGTCCGTCCGTCCGTATGTCTGTTCGTCACCGATTTTTGGGTCTTAAATTTTGAGCTAGGATAATCAAATTTGGTATATAGGATCCTTGGCCGAGTCACCAGAACAAGTGTAAAAAATTTTAATATCCGCCCACTGCCACGCCCCCTTTTAGAAAAAACGTAGTTTTAAGCCAAACCGTAAGGAATTTCAAAAAAGTGTGGTTGCAACATATTTAGACAATCCTAATATCTATATTTCGTCCATACAAAGTTTTTTGCCACGCCCACTTTTTGGGGGCGTTTTTAGTAAAAAACGTTTTTTGTCCAAATTTTAAAACTTTCGAAAAAAATTTTGATGCAAATACTTCCGCAATGGTAATATAAACATTTTGTCAATAGATCATTTTCACCTACGCCCACATTTTGGGGGCGTTTTCTTACAAAAACCATTTGTATACCCCATCCCAAGGCATTAGCAATAGAAATACGTTGTTTTTTGTCGAACCACAATCTATAATTCGAAGAGATTTAAGCTCTTTCGTGTACCTGCGGGCTTAGCATTTTTAGATTCTTTGAGAGGGTTATGCATGCCATCTTTATACCCTATCCCATAGGGGTATATTAGTTTTGATACTTAGTTTGTAACATAGAGAAATAATTTTGCTATATATACCTCAAAGTATATGGATCGACTCAGAATCGCTAGCTGATTCGATTAAGCCATGTCTGTCTGTCCGTCCGTCCGTCCGTCCGTCCGTCCGTCCGTCCGTCTGTACGTCACCGATTTTTAGGCCTTAAATTTTGAGCTAGGATAATGAAATTTGGTATATAGGATCCTCGTCTCTGCCTACAGAACAAGTGTAAAAATTTTTGAAATCCGCCCACTGCCACGCCCCCTTTTAAGAAAAACTCAGTTTTTGACCAAACCGTAAGGAATTTTAAAAAAGTTTCTGAACAACATATTTAGACAATATTAATATCTATATTTCGTCCGTATAAAGTTTTTTGCCACACCCACTTTTTGGGGGCGTTTTCAATAAAAAACTGTTTTCGGTCAAATTTTAAATTTTTCGAAAAAAAATTTTGATGCAGAATCATTAACATTATTAATATGAACATTTCGTCTATATACCATTTTAACCCACGCCCACTTTTTGGGGGCGTTTTATATAAAAACCATTTTTATACACTACCCCATAACATATGCAAGAGAAAACCTTGTCTTATGTAGAACCGTTAAAGTGTTTTGTAAGCAGTCTGAAGAATTTGTTGTCACTATAACATTTTTTTCTATTTATCCACATCGTGTTTTTAGCCATGTCCCCTATTTTGGGGATTTTAGTTTTATGGATAGGATGGGATAGGGTATTCAACGATCCGCACAGCGGATTGTAGCCTTCTCATATGTTTTTTAAAAGAATTTTTGGCAAAAATTTACTTTAGCTGCCTTTCGCTTTTTTTATACCCTATCCCATAGGGGTATATTAGTTTTGATACTTAGTTTGTAAAATAGAGAAATAATTTAGCTACATATACCTCAAAGTATATGGATCGACTCAGAATCGCTAGCTGAGTCGAATTAGCCATGTCTGTCTGTCCATCCGTCCGTCCGTCCGTCCGTCTGTCTGTTCGTCACCGATTTTTGGGCCTTAAATTTTGAGCTAGGATAATCAAATTTGGTATATAGGATCCTTGGCCGAGTCACCAGAACAAGTGTAAAAATTTTTAATATCCGCCCACTGCCACGCCCCCTTTTAGAAAAAACGTAGTTTTAAGCCAAACCGTAAGGAATTTCAAAAAAGTGTGGTTGCAACATATTTAGACAATCCTAATATCTATATTTCGTCCATACAAAGTTTTTTGCCACGCCCACTTTTTGGGGGCGTTTTTAGTAAAAAACGTTTTTTGTCCAAATTTTAAAACTTTCGAAAAAAAATTGTATGCAAATACTTCCGCAATGGTAATATAAACATTTTGTCAATAGATCATTTTCACCTACGCCCACATTTTGGGGGCGTTTTCTTACAAAAACCATTTGTATACCCCATCCCAAGGCATTAGCAATAGAAATACGTTGTTTTTTGTCGAACCACAAAAGATTTTGAGAAACTGTCTGAGCAATATATTGTGACAATGTCATTTTCTGTATTTCATCGCCATAAGGCCTATATTTTGAGGATATTAATTCAAAGGATGGGATGGGATAGGGTGTTCAACGATTCGCATAGCGGATTGTAGCCTCTCATATGTTTTATTAATCGATTTGTCTCTACGCACTGATCATTTATATGCATTTAAAAATTGTCGCTCACATTTAGTTTAAAAGTTATTCATAAAACAAAATTGAACTTTTTGGGTTATAATTCCATACAAATTGTGTGTAGTTTGACACTTCATTTTTTTTATTTCTGCTGTGCGGTGTACGCAGCATTGCCATGTCGAAAAAAAAACATTAAAAATAAAAATATTGTAACAAAAAAACTGTTGACTAAGGCGCCTGCCTGACGACTTTACATACCCTGAGCGGAGCAACGAAGTGAAGCGAAGCGGGCCACCCAGAGTACTGCTTAACAAAAAAAACTGTTGACTTAGGCGCCTGCCTGACGGCTTTACATATAAACGAAATTGCGTGAGCGTGGACTGTCCCCAGAAAGAGATTTAAAATCCTTTGATTTTTATTTTTACATTTTTTTACCATTTTGAGGAATATGTAGTATATATGGAAATGCTGCTTATCACTCAACTCTGTATGGACTGTCAAAAGTTGGTTGATTTCCATAGGGATTTTTGGAATTTTTATTGTTTAATAACTTTTTCGCACAACGCGTATAACCTCTCGATTAACACCATACCACCAGCATCGAATGTCGAAGAGCAATGGCAATGATGCCAACAGGCCATTAGATCAGCCGCAACTGATGTGCTAGGTTTCTCGCGCCCACCAGCAAGAAACCCCTGGTTTGATGAGGAATGCCGACAGATGCTCGCAGCCAAGAACGAGGCCTACAAGGCTAAGCTGCAGGTGAAGACGAGAGCTGCCATTGAGCTCTATAGGCAAAGAAGAAGGGAAGAACATCGGCTTTTCAGCAAGAAGAAAAAAGAGCAAGAAAAGCGCGCGATCGAGGATATAGAGAGGCGCCACTCCAGGAACGATGTTCGCAAGTTTTACCAAAGTGTAAAACGTCAAAGCCAAGGATACAAGGCTCGAACAGAATCCTGTCGAGATGAAGAAGGAAATATTGTAGTTGAGACACAGTCGATGCTGAGGATATGGAAGAACCACTTCTGCAGACTGTTAAACGGCGATGACGAACAACATTCCGCTGTCTGGCGGAACGAACCATTCAATATTGGCAACGACAGCGAAAACTGCCAACCACCCGACCTGAGTGAAGTGAGGATAGCAATATCTAAACTCAAGCTTAATAAGGCTGCCGGAAATGACGGCCTTCCCGCTGAGCTCTATAAGGCCGGCGGAGATGACTTGGTAAGTAACATCCACCAACTCATAAGCCAAATCTGGTCGGATGAAAATATGCCTGAAGAATGGAACCTCAGCATCGTTTGCCCGATCCACAAAAAAGGAGACCCTCTGAACTGCGCCAACTACAGAGGCATAAGTCTCCTCAATATCGCCTACAAGATCCTATCTGCCGTAATATGTGAACGCCTGAAACCGTTTACCAACAACCTGATTGGCCCTTATCAGTGTGGTTTTAGGCCAGGAAAGTCCACCACCGATCAAATTTTCACACTTCGGCAGAGCCTGGAAAAAACTCAAGAAGTCCAAATCGATACCCACCACCTATTCATCGATTTCAAAGCCGCATATGACAGCATTTATAGAGACGAACTGTACAGAGCCATGTCTAGTTTTGGTATACCGCCCAAACTCGTCCGTTTGTGTAGGATGACGATGGAGAATTCTCGCTGCTCCATCAGGGTCGGAAACGACCTCACCGACACATTCGATACCAAAAAAGGATTTAGGCAAGGCGATGCGCTGTCATGTGACTTCTTTAACCTGATTCTTGAGAGAATTGTGCAAAACTCCAAAGCCAACACCAGAGGCACAATTTTCCAAAAGTCGGTGCAACTACTAGCATACGCTGACGATATTGACATCATTGGTAGGACTCAACGTGATGTCATAGCCACGTTTGCTAGTATAGAGAAGGAAGCGGCGAAAATGGGTTTAGCAGTAAATGAGGGTAAGACTAAGTATATGCTGTCAACACGAAGGACACACAACATCGACGAATTGGACAGAACGTCACCATTGACAGATATAACTTTGAGGTTGTGAGGGACTTTGTCTACCTCGGCTCCGCTATTAACTCTGACAACAACATCTCGTCAGAAATTAAACGAAGAATTACTCTTGCCAACCGCTGTTTCTTCGGGCTAAGAAGGCAATTTAGTAGTAAAGCCCTCACTCGAACTACTAAGGAGATCCTGTATAAGACCCTGATCATCCCAGTCCTGCTCTACGGCGCTGAAGCATGGACCGTATCAAAAGCGGATGTAGAAATCCTTGGTAGATTCGAGAGGAAATTTCTTCGAAAAATCTTCGGTCCCGTTTGCGTTGACGGGCTATGGAGACGAAAATTCAACCAAGAACTATACGAGCTGTACAAATTCCAAAATTCAGCGTTATTTCACTTTATGAAGGTGGTCTTATTTCACTTTGCATATTTTACTTTTCACACCCAGGCCAAATCCAACAGTAGGGGATTCAAACTTTGCAAACATTCTAGTGCGAATTTGGGTGAATGCAAACTTTGATACAGGTGTATGCAAACTTTGGATAAATGGAAAAACGGCAACAGTGAGCCCAAGCTGAGGGTTGCTACTTTAATGTTTCAACATTGCATACCAACTTTGCCTCAATATTAACAATAATTCTTACAAAAATGTAATTTAATACATCGAGAGTAAGCATGGAAGATATCAATTTCGTGGAATTTGAAATAGAAAGTATTTTTCCAGTGCATGAATGTAAATTTTTAATTTCATTAAATTACACGTCTGATAACGGACTTAAGCTAATTGACTTCGCAACGGAACGAAATGCCAATATAGACAGCACACGGATTCCTCACCTCGATATCCATAAGGGGACATGGCGGTCTCCAGATCAACGAACAGTCAACCAAATTGATCACATTGCAATAGACAAGAGGCACGCATCCAGTATTTTGGATGTCCGAACATTTGCAAGGTTGGGTGTTGTAGAACGAGGGTAGACTCTGATTGGCGTTAACTTGGCAATGCCCAGTGTTGCAACTCTGACTACACATCAAATGTGCTTATCTTTACCTCCAAGTGGTAA
The DNA here is from genome assembly GCA_932526625.1 of Rhingia campestris. Taxonomy (NCBI): domain Eukaryota; kingdom Metazoa; phylum Arthropoda; class Insecta; order Diptera; family Syrphidae; genus Rhingia; species Rhingia campestris. The sequence continues at coordinate 31,411,534 of OW052186.1, read as the reverse complement.
CCATCGGGTACTGGTCTCATCCAACCGGATTTGACTTGCTAAACGATAAGTGCGAGTGTTGATAACACGACGAAAAACAGCAACACTATAAACACCCTGGTGAGAATGGCACGGATGAATACCCGGCCTGCTGTCCCAGGCGAACCTAGATGAGCTGCTCTGACATATTCGGACAACAGGTTGTCTAGGAATTTCAAGGGTTAGTCAGGCCCCTTGAACAGAGATGGTGGCGGATGAACCGAAAGGCCAACGGCAGCGCTCAATCCCGTAGTGGATACTGATGGCCCCGTGTCCTAGGGGTATCTAATAAATTGGAACTGGCCCTCCAGGTTGGGGGTTGTGCTTTGGGTTAACTACCCACCCACAGAAAAAAATCATGGTTACGAAGCAACCAATAGCCTCGGAAAGGACTGATTTTATTGTTGACGACCCTGCTAAACGAAAAAAGGACAACGACGTTCGTATCTGCACCTGGAATGTGAGAACATTAAACAGGAGAGGTGCAGGCGAACAACTAGCGGAAGCCCTAAACTGCTACAAAGCAGACATTACTGCCATCCAGGAAATACGATGGGATGGGCCGGGCAAAAAGAGGATGAAAAACTGTGACATATACTACGGACCGTGTTATAGTGAGCAGAAACAGCGACTATTCGGATGCGGATTTGTTATAAGTGCCAGACTTAGGCAAGAAGTCTTATGTTTCCAAGACATTAGCGAACGCATAGTAACAATCCGCATCAAGGCCAAATTCGCCAACATAAGCCTTATATGCGCTCACGCTCCGACGGAAGAAAAAGATGATATAGCTAAGGATTGCTTCTACGAGCTCCTCGACAAAACCTATGAGCGACTACCGAAGTACGATGTTAAAATCGTGCTGGGAGATTTTAACGCAAAGGTAGGAAGAGAAGACATCTTTAGAAGTATTGTCGGAAAACATAGCCTACACGACAACACGTCTGGTAACGGACTTAGGCTAATTGATTTCGCTACGGAACGAAATGCCACTATAGCCAGCACACGGTTTCCTCACCTCGATATCCATAAGGGGACATGGCGGTCTCCAGATCAACGAACGGTCAACCAAATTGATCACATTGCGATAGATAAGAGGCACGCATCCAGTATTTTGGATGTCCGAACATTCCGAGGAGCTAACATCGACTCGGATCACTACCTTGTAGCTGCCAAGGTAAGAATGCGGATATCCACCACGCCACAACAATCCAGAAATACTGTGAAAAAATTTAATGTCGGAAGACTGCAATCGCAAGAGACCGCCAAGACCTTCGCACAACGCGTATCCCTTAACCTCTCGATTAACACCATACCACCAGCATCGAATGTCGAAGAGCAATGGCAACGATGCACAATTTTCCAAAAGTCGGTGCAACTACTAGCATACGCTGACGATATTGACATCATTGGTAGGACTCAACGTGATGTCATAACCACGTTTGCTGGTATAGAGAAGGAAGCGGCGAAAATGGGTTTAGCAGTAAATGAGGGTAAGACTAAGTATATGCTGTCAACACGAAAGGACACACAACATCGACGAATTGGACAGAACGTCACCATTGACAGATATAACTTTGAGGTAGTGCGGGACTTTGTCTACCTCGGCTCCGCTATTAGCTCTGACAACAACATCTCGTCAGAAATTAAACGAAGAATTACTCTTGCCAACCGCTGTTTCTTCGGGCTAAGAAGGCAATTTAGTAGTAAAGCCCTCACTCGAACTACTAAGGAAACCCTATATAAGACCCTGATCATCCCAGTCCTGCTCTACGGCGCTGAAGCATGGACCGTATCAAAAGCGGATGAAGAAATTCTTGGTAGATTCGAGAGGAAAATTCTTCGAAAAATCTTCGGTCCCGTTTGCGTTGACGGGCTATGGAGACGAAGATTCAACCAAGAACTATACGAGCTGTACAGCGACATGCCCCTGGTCAAAAAACTCCGCATTGGACGTTTAAGATGGCTAGGACATGTAGAACGAATGGACATCAATACTCCGGCTCGCAGAGTCTTCGATTCCCAGCCAGACGTCGGACGCAGTAGAGGAAGACCTCGCCTTAAGTGGCGCGCACAAGTGGAAACCGACCTCAACCAACTTGGAGTGCGCAACTGGAGGCAGTTAGCTAAGGACCGGGCTAATTGGAGAGGCATGTTGGTTGAGGCCCAGGTTCATTCCGGACTGTAGCGCCACTTAAGTAAGTAAGTAAGAACATTTGCAAGGAGCTAACATCGACTCGATCCACTACCAGGGCTGCCGTTTTGTAAATTTAGAGAGGAGTATTTCAGAGGATTAGAGGGGAGTATTTCGTGTTATGGGGGAGTACACAAATAAAAAAATTTATCTTATTATTAACAGTATAACTTTATTCATTTTTTTTTAAATTTGTACTTCACTCAAATTAATCACAATTCAAACGTGAAATGAAGAACACAGATGATACATTGATTGAATAAAAAAAACTTAACAAAACATAAATAACTTAAACCAATCAAAAATAACATTTATTCAATAGATTCAGGACATTCAGAGCATTTAAGCCTTGGACAAATCAGATGCGATCAGTGATGCCATGCCACTTAATTTTTTTTTGCTGAGACAATTATTACAGAATTTTTGAAAAAAGTTTTGGACATTTTCGAGGGGAGTACAATTAAGGTGAGGGGAGTACGGGAGTACATTGAATGCTTGGGGAGTACGAATACTCCCTTAGTACTCACTTCGGCAGCCCTGTCCACTACCTTGTTGTAGCCAAGGTAAGGACTCTGCAAGAAATATATATTGGCAGAGAAAATACTTTCTAGGGAAGAATAAGAAAAGGATAAAGCATTTGCAAATGAAACCAACATCGTCGCTGTTTATGTCCTCCAGGCTGTTCTCCAGTGTTCGAAAGGGGAGTCTAGCAATTTTTATTATGTATCCAAGCTCAATATGTTTAACTTTACCATCTGCGAGCTGAAGACGAAAGAAGCCAACTGCTTTGTATGGCACGAGGGTGAAGCCGGAAGAGGAGCAAACGAAATCGGTTCCTGTGTTTTCACGTACCTAAAACGCCTACATAAAAACTCAACTCAATTGTTTGATGTAGTGTTTTACTCTGACAATTGTTGTGGGCAGCAAAAAAATAAGTTTATGATTGCATGGTATACTTATGCTGTTCAAATATTACCTCATTTGAACAGTATAACCCATAAGTTTTTTATTAAAGGACATACCCAAAACGAGGGTGACTCAGTTCATTCAGTCATTGAGCGTGCCGTAACAAAAACGTTGAAATCTGGATCGATTTACACTCCGGATCAATATGTCACCGTTATTCGCACAGCTTAAAAACAGGAAAACCATTCCGCGTTAGTGAGCTAGATGAGACATCATTCTTTGATTTAAAAGCCTTAACGTTGAGAATCGGAACTAACTATAATATGGATGCCCAAAAAAATCCAGTAAAAATGGCAAATATCAAAATAATGGAATTTAAAAAAGATTCACCTGGCATTTATTATGTGAAAATGTCATACGCTGAGAAAGAATTTCGTCACATTGAATAAAGGTTAAACACCAGGTCCTTCGAACCAATATCCAATATCATTCTAGAAACATTACGAAATTCTGATAAAGGTATATCCTCAAAAAAGAAAGAAGGGCTTTTAAAACTCTTCGAAAAAAATCAGATTCCAGCTTTTTATAAAGAATTTTACTTAAAATTAAAATGTTATTAAGTCAATTTAATTTTCAATATTAATACTATTTATAGTGTATTGTTTCTGAAAACATAAAAAAAAACAAAGACTGGCGAACAGTAATATATAGTTAAATAATCTTTTTTTTAGTTATTTTAATTACTTACATAATACACTGAATATTATTTTTGTTTTAATGAATAAAATGTAAAGACTGATGAACAGCTATTTAAGTTTAATATAACCGTTATGTTTGTCCTTGATATTTTTTTTAATAAAAGTTAACTTTTTTTTAACTTATTAATAAAGCAACTAAACTAAAAACCTTGCTGGTTTTATTTCAAAACAAAACGAAACTTTTTTCAAAAATTATTCATTTGTTTTTTTTTTTTTAAATTAGTGGTTATTTTGATGCAAAACGACATAAGTCTAAAACTTTTTTTTAAAAAAAAAACGGCTTTTTTAGTAACTTTATTATCCCACTTGAAAAAGACAAAAATATAATACTTTTTTATTCTACAACTTTTTGGTATTCATTGAAATTCAAAACAAAAATAATTTTTAATGTAAAAAAAAACCGCTTTTCTGAAAATGTATGAATTTTGACTAACATATGACAGTTTGCTTTTCAAGCGACGATATGTTCCGAATTTTTAACAACTTCTTTAAAGTCGGAGCAGCCGTAAATATTTTTATTTGGCTTGGCTCAGAATCAAAAGCTGTAAATACAAATGATAGGGGTGGCCCATCTAGTGGTTTTTGAGTGCTGTGTAGCCCAAACAGTGCGCCTGCTTTATGCAAAAAGTTCGTAAGACTGGTATGCTAGCGGACAACACTTATTGTCTCCGTCGTCGTACGGTACGCACAGACGAGAATCTGTCGGCTATAGCCGAGAGCATGAGACTCAATTCACGAAAATCAACTCGCGGTCGATATTAACAGTTCAACATTTCACGCACTAGCCTGAGGAGAATTGACTCAGCAATTGAAGGCGCACGATCATCCGCTTCGTTATCGCTTTGCAGTTTGGGGCATAGAGCAGCAGGAATTGGGCAACAATTTTGGGCGAAAAATCCTTTTTTTGACGAGACGCGTTTTCATCCCTCCGGCTACGTTAACAAAAAAAATTGCTGCACCAAATTTACGCGAAGTCAGCCACTTGAACGACGTTGTTTTCCATAATTAATGGAAATGTTTGTTCTTTCTAATAAAGCCTTAATACATCGAAAGAAATAATGTTGTTCATTTTATTGTATTTGTTATCTTAAACTTGTATTTGGCTCACCCCTTACTTTGAATAGGACGGATTGGACGAGAGAGGCTGCTAGATGAAGATGGAAATTGGTATGTGGTCTGATTTTTTGAGATGGGATGAAAGTGAAACTTCTTTTGGGATGGTGTGTACTGGATTTTATGAAACAAAGACGAAATTATGCTAACAATAAGCGGTGTTTCCAACCGCTCCCTCAACTAACCGCGACCAACGCTGTTGTTCAGCATGTTGTTCGTTGTTGTGCTGTGCGGATCGTTGTATACCCTATCCCATCCCATTTGTAAAACTAATATCCCCAAAATGTGGACATGGCTTAAAAAACGATGGGGATTAAATATAGAAAATGACAATGTCACTAAAAATTGTACGGTTCTACAAAAGACAAGGTTTTTCTCCTGTATATGTTATGGGCATAGTGTATAAAAATGGTTTTTATATAAAAACGCCCCCTTAAAGTGAGCGTGGGTTAAAATGGTCTATAGACGAAATGTGTATATTAATATTACTAATTAATCTGCATCAAATTTTTTTTCGAATATTTTAAAATTTGACCGTAAAACGTTTTTTATTAAAAACGCCCCCAAAAAGTGGGCGTGGCAAAAAACTTTATATGAACGAAATATAGATATTACGATATTCTAACTACGCTTTTCAGATACTTTTTTAAAATTCCTTACGGTTTGTCCAAAAACTACGTTTTTCTGAAAAGGGGCCGTGGCAGTGGGCGGATTTCAATTTTTTTTTACACTTGTTCTGCTGGGAGCAACAAAGACCACGTGTACCAAATTTCATCATTCTAGCTCAAAATTTAAGGACCAAAAACTGGTGACGTATGGACGGACGGACAGACATGGCTAAGTCGACTCAGCTATCGATTCTTAGTCGCAGAGTTGCAGACTAAAAACCGCCAAAAAATGGAATTGAACTTTTCTAAAGATAATTTCTAATCCATGGAAAAAGTTTTTCATCGATTCTAGATGCACGCATTTTCGAAAAAGGGCTTTATGCCAAACCCTTCAAAATAAATAAAATATCAAGTGCAGCACTCTTGATTTCTCCACCTTGGTTAATTGATGGTTCCACTTCTAGTCATCAAAACACCAGCGGACCTATTGCTTCGAAATTCATACTGCCGTTAATTGAGACATTTTCGTGTTTCGAGATTTTTCATAAGTTGACGATTTATCAGCGTTTCCATGACCTTGGAAACAAGAGCCGTAAGTGCAATTGGTTGGTAACTGGAGGGAGAAAATGTTTTTTTTGTTGCATGCTGGACAAATACAGTTTTCCATCTACTCGGAAAGATTCCTGATGAGTAGGATAGATAGAAAAGCTGACGCAGTGGTTTTGCTAGCGTAGAAGAACACCACTGAAGAATATTGAGGGATTAAAGAGTTTCGAGTTGATTCTACTGGAGGTCGGGTTCATAATCCGGAAAACCCAAAATCCGGAAAAAAAATTCCGATATATTGAAAGAAATAAAAAATTGCGTATTTTGGGTTGTCTGGATTTTAGATTTTAGATTTTTCCGACTCCTTTATACTGGCGTTAAGCCATGTTTTATTTAAGGAAAAGATGTCATTAGAAAATGCTGTTCCAAACCCTCTTACATTCAGTCAATGGAGTTTTTTTTGATGTAGGACTATTTTTTTAAGGTTCTCTTTACGAGGTCTAAACTCAAGAACAGTAGTATTAGAAGGACATGTGTTGCATACCGGTTCAAGGAGACGAGCGGTGATAAGTATTTTAAATGGCAAAAAGCTATTAAGTCTACTGAATTTAGTTCTATCTTAGTTTTCGGTTTAGGAATCGATTTAATCGTCGATATATTTTCAGTAACTCTAGTAACTCTTCGAATTAAAAAATGTGAAAAAAAGTGTAACAGAAAAAGGATTATCCGGAGAGAACTCAACCGAAAATTTAGGATCGTTATTACCTTTTTTTTGATTTAGGCTTCTTTAATATGAGCGTTAAGATCTCAATAGTTGTCACGTTTTTGCTTTCCTCTGACAACCTTTTTCGAAGACGGAATAAAAGTGGTATCAGAATCACAAATTTTTTTCACCCTTCGGGTTAGGGGTCCCTACTATCTGGTAGGGGTAGATATATCGTGTCTGTCGTCAGAGGCGACTAAAATCCAACCTCCCAATACCGAGGGTATAGTGTACACAAAAGAATGCAATGCAGAACACAGTAAGATTTAATTCCTCAGGTAGCAATCCTGGTCTGTCCTTAGGGGTCGGCTCTAAGGATTCTAGGGAGAGCCACTTATTGCAACCCAAAGACCCTTTTTCATAAAGTAACCCAATCTCCTCCACCAAAATCGAATAACCACGAGAAAAAAAAGTCCACAGGGAGCGCGAGCGAGCGAAAATCGGGACTCAGTGAAACCAACAAGTATTAAGGAGAAAATATTGAGATAGATCTGCTAAAAGAAGAAAACAAGGTTCTGAGAAATACACACTTACACTGCGAGTATACACAAAAGACCTAGCAACAAACGAAGAGCATAGCCTCCTTAAAGGAACGATATCATCGACATTTAATGTTACGTCTATGATGAAAAAAAGTGGAAAGTCAATGCCGATGACCACGAAGACTACCGAGCAGTGTCTATAAAGCTAAACGCTGATAAAGTCGAGTGGAATCATTTTGAAAAAAGTCGGAAAGGCCACATCGTGTTGTAGCAATGAGACTCCACCCTTTATGCACCAAAAAAGAAGTCATAAACGAAAATGGCTTTAAAATTCTTGATCAAGAAGGAGAAGAAACAACAGTTAAAAAATAAAGACATTTTGGTAAGACGTAGACTTCTGCTTTTTATACCCTATTCCATAGGAGTATATTAGTTTTGATACATAGTTTCTAATATAGATAAATTATGTAGGTAGATATAGCTCAAATTATATGGATCGACTCAGAATCAATAGCTGAGTCGTTTAAGCCATATCTGTCTGTCCGTCCGTCCGTCTGTCTATATGCCACCCATTTTTAGGCCTTTAATTTTGAGCCAGGGTAGTGAAATTTAGTATATAGGATCTTTGTCCGAGACAACAGAACAAGTGTAAACATTTTCAAAAGAAAGACGCTATTTTTGGTTAAACGGGTAAGAATTAAAAAAAAAGAAACTATCTAAACAAGATGAATATCTATTTTTCACCCATATAAAGTTGTTTTGCCACTTTTTGCCCACTTTTTGGGGTCTTACTTACTTACTTACTTAAGTGGCGCTACAGTCCGGAATGAACCTGGGCCTCAACCAACATGCCTCTCCAATTAGCCCGGTCCTTAGCTAACTGCCTCCAGTTGCGCACTCCAAGTTGGTTGAGGTCGGTTTCCACTTGTGCGCGCCACTTAAGGCGAGGTCTTCCTCTACTGCGTCCGACGTCTGGCTGGGAATCGAAGACTCTGCGAGCCGGAGTATTGGTGTCCATTCGTTCTACATGTCCTAGCCATCTTAAACGTCCAATGCGGAGTTTTTTGACCAGGGGCATGTCGCTGTACAGCTCGTATAGTTCTTGGTTGAATCTTCGTCTCCAAAGCCCGTCAACGCAAACGGGACCGAAAATTTTTCGAAGAATTTTCCTCTCGAATCTACCAAGGATTTCTTAATCCGCTTTTGATACGGTCCATGCTTCAGCGCCGTAGAGCAGGACTGGGATGATCAGGGTCTTATATAGGGTCTCCTTAGTAGTTCGAGTGAGGGCTTTACTACTAAATTGCCTTCTTAGCCCGAAGAAACAGCGGTTGGCAAGAGTAATTCTTCGTTTAATTTCTGACGAGATGTTGTTGTCAGAGTTAATAGCGGAGCCGAGGTAGACAAAGTCCCGTACTACCTCAAAATTATATCTGTCAATAGTGACGTTTGGTCCAATTCGTCGATGTTGTGTGTCCTTTCGTGTTGACAGCATATACTTAGTCTTGCCCTCATTTACTGCTAAACCCATTTGCGCCGCTTCCTTCTCTATACTAGCAAACGTGGCTATGACATCACGTTGAGTCCTACCAATGATGTCAATATCGTCAGCGTATGCCAGTAGTTGCACCGACTTTTGGAAAATTGTGCCTCTGGTGTTGGCTTTGGAGTTTTGCACAATTCTCTCAAGAATCAGATTAAAGAAGTCACATGACAGCGCATCGCCTTGCCTAAATCCTTTTTTGGTATCGAATGTGTCGGTGAGGTCGTTTCCGACCCTGATGGAGCAGCGAGAATTCTCTATCGTCATCCTACACAAACGGACGAGTTTGGGCGGTATACCAAAACTAGACATGGCTCTGTACAGTTCGTCTCTATAAATGCTGTCATATGCGGCTTTGAAATCGATGAATAGGTGGTGGGTATCGATTTGGACTTCTTGAGTTTTTTCCAGGATCTGCCGAAGTGTGAAAATTTGATCGGTTGTGGACTTTCCTGGCCTAAAACCACACTGATAAGGGCCAATCAGGTTGTTGGTAAACGGTTTCAGGCGTTCACATATTACGGCAGATAGGATCTTGTAGGCGATGTTGAGGAGACTTATGCCTCTGTAGTTGGCGCAGTTCAGAGGGTCTCCTTTTTTGTGGATCGGGCAAACGATGCTGAGGTTCCATTCTTCAGGCATATTTTCATCCGACCAGATTTGGCTTATGAGTTGGTGGATGTTACTTACCAAGTCATCTCCGCCGGCCTTATAGAGCTCAGCGGGAAGGCCGTCATTTCCGGCAGCCTTATTAAGCTTGAGTTTAGATATTGCTATCCTCACTTCACTCAGGTCGGGTGGTTGGCAGTTTTCGCTGTCGTTGCCAATATTGAATGGTTCGTTCTGCCTGACAGCGGAATGTTGTTCGTCATCGCCGTTTAACAGTCTGCAGTTCCATATCCTCAGCATCGACTGTGTCTCAACTACAATATTTCCTTGTTCATCTCGACAGGATTCTGTTCGAGCCTTGTATCCTTGGCTTTGACGTTTTACACTTTGGTAAAACTTGCGAACATCGTTCCTGGAGTGGCACCTCTCTATATCCTCGATCGCGCGCTTTTCTTGCTCTCTTTTCTTCTTGCTGAAAAGCCGATGTTCTTCCCTTCTTCTTTGCCTATAGAGCTCAATGGCAGCTCTCGTCTTCACCTGCATCTTAGCCTTGTAGGCCTCGTTCTTGGCTGCGAGCATCTGTCGGCATTCCTCATCAAACCAGGGGTTTCTTGCTGGTGGCCGCGAGAAACCTAGCTCATCAGTTGCGGCTGATCTAATGGCCTGTTGGCATCGTTGCCATTGCTCTTCGACATTCGATGCTGGTGGTATGGTGTTAATCGAGAGGTTAAGGGATACGCGTTGTGCGAAGGTCTTGGCGGTCTCTTGCGATTGCAGTCTTCCGACATTAAATTTTTTCACAGTATTTCTGGATTGTTGTGGCGTGGTGGATATCCGCATTCTTACCTTGGCTGCTACAAGGTAGTGATCCGAGTCGATGTTAGCTCCTCGGAATGTTCGGACATCCAAAATACTGGATGCGTGCCTCTTATCTATCGCAATGTGATCAATTTGGTTTACCGTTCGTTGATCTGGAGACCGCCATGTCCCCTTATGGATATCGAGGTGAGGAAACCGTGTGCTGGTTATAGTGGCATTTCGTTCCGTAGCGAAATCAATTAGCCTAAGTCCGTTAGCAGACGTGTTGTCGTGTAGGCTATGTTTTCCGACAATACTTCTAAAGATGTCTTCTCTTCCTACCTTTGCGTTAAAATCTCCCAGCACGATTTTAACATCGTACTTCGGTAGTCGCTCATAGGTTTTGTCGAGGAGCTCGTAGAAGCAATCCTTAGCTATATCATCTTTTTCTTCCGTCGGAGCGTGAGCGCATATAAGGCTTATGTTGGCGAATTTGGCCTTGATGCGGATAGTTACTATGCGTTCGCTAATGTCTTGGAAACATAAGACTTCTTGCCTAAGTCTGGCACTTACATATAACAAATCCGCATCCGAATAGTCGTTGTTTCTGCTCACTATAACACGGTCCGTAGTGTATGTCACAGTTTTTCATCCTCTTTTTGCCCGGCCCATCCCATCGTATTTCCTGGATGGCAGTAATGTCTGCTTTGTAGCAGTTTAGGGCTTCCGCTAGTTGTTCGCCTGCACCTCTCCTGTTTAATGTTCCCACATTCCAGGTGCAGATACGAACGTCGTTGTCCTTTTTTCGTTTAGCAGGGTCGTCAACAATAAAATCAGTCCTTTCCGAGGCTATTGGTTGCTTCGTAACCATGTTTTTTTCTGTGGGCGGGTAGTTAACCCAAAGCACAACCCCCAACCTGGAGGGCCAGCTCCAATTTATTAGATACCCCTAGGACACGGGGCCATCAGTATCCACTACGGGATTGAGCGCTGCCGTTGGCCTTTCGGTTCATCCGCCACCATCTCTGTTCAAGGGGCCTGACTAACCCTTGAAATTCCTAGACAACCTGTTGTCCGAATATGTCAGAGCAGCTCATCTAGGTTCGCCTGGGACAGCAGGCCGGGTATTCATCCGTGCCATTCTCACCAGGGTGTTTATAGTGTTGCTGTTTTTCGTCGTGTTATCAACACTCGCACTTATCGTTTAGCAAGTCAAATCCGGTTGGATGAGACCAGTACCCGATGGTTACCACTTGGAGGTAAAGATAAGCACATTTGATGTGTAGTCAGAGTTGCAACACTGGGCATTGCCAAGTTAACGCCAATCAGAGTCTACCCTAGTTCTACAACACCCAACCATCCACTTTTTGGGGTCGTTTTTAGTTAAAAACCATTTAGTTAAAAACCGTTTTTGTCCAACTTTTAAAGATATCCAAAGAAGGCTACAATCCGCTGTGCGGATTGTTGAATACCCTATCCCATCCTATCTGTAAAACTAAAACTAAATGTGGATTATATATAGAAAATGACGTTGTGACAACAAATTGTTCAGACTGTTTATAAAACACTTTTACGGTTCTACAAAAGACAAGGTTTTTCTCCTGCATATTTTATGGGGTAGTGTATAAAAATGTTTTTTATATAAGAACGCCCCAAAAAAGTGCGCGTGGATTAAAATGGTCTATATAAATGTTCATATTTATATTACAATTGATTCTGCATCGAATTTTTTTTCGAAAAATTTAAAATTTGGCCGGAGAAATTTTTTTTTACTGAAAACGCCCCCAAAAAGTGGGCTTGAAAAAAAAAACATTATATAGACGAAATATAGATATTAAGATTATCTAAATATGTTGTTCAGAAACTTTTTCAAATTTCCTTACGGTTTGGCCAAAAACTAAGATTTTCTTAAAAGGGGCGTGGCAGTGGGCGGATTTTAAAATTTTGTACACTTGTTCTGTAGGCACGGACGATGATCCTATATAACAAATTTCATTATCCTAGCTCAAAATTTAAGGCCTAAAAATTGGCGACGTACAGACGGACAGACAGACATGGTTTAATCGACTCAGCTATTCTGAGTCGATCCATATACTTTGAGGTATATGTAGCTAAACCTCTTTGTTACAAACTATGTATCAAAACCAATATACCCCTATGGGATAGGGTATAAAATTCTTTTCTTTCTTCCTATTCTTTATAAAAATAAGAGTTGCTTCGGATATTCAACAATTGTTATCAAAGTATTTTCATCATTTATTTTTGAATCTCCAATATTACCAATTTTTAGAAAGCTAGCCAAAAATGTTGGCGCGGTTAAGAGCTTTGTATAAATAATATATAGACAAACATAATGTCTAAATAATTATGTTCTTCAGGCATTTTTCAAAATTGATTACTTTTTGACAATGTTTTTCTGACAAGTGTTCCGGGCAGTGAGTGGATTTTGAAAATGTTTACACCTGTTTAGTGGGTATGAATAATGGCCATATTTGCCAAAATTCATTATAATCATCATAAGGCCAGAAAATCGGTGGCAGACAAAGATGACTTAATCAACTCAGCTACCGATTTTGAGTCGATCCATATTCATCAAGTAATTTATTTCCCTATGTCAGAAAATATGTATTGAATCTAATGAGATAGGCTACAAACATACACGCTACATCAATGAAAGAAATGGCGATTAGTGAATTAGAAGACTAAATAAAAAGATAAACTTAAAACAATTGACCTTTTTTCGAAAATTGCTCTCTTCATTCATAAAATTTTCTTAGTGAATATTCGTTTACAGATAAATAAATATGGCCGTCCCTGTGGTGTGTTATGTATTCTCTACAGTTAAAGTGATTTTTATTATCTATAAGATTTTCATGACTTTTATAATTAATAGGAATGCATTCTCTTAGCCTCTTCGGAGTTAAAACATTGAATTAAAGTACATATAGATATATCTACTACCAAAGGATTTACATAACTCATATGAGATTGAAAAGAAGTGAGATAGATAGAAGTGAAGGAACAAATAAATTATACTTAAAAATGTATTGCGAAGTACAATTAGAAAATAAAATTAATTACTTACCCGATAAGAGGGGTCTTAAGATTAAGGAATCCATTCAGCTTTCGATTGATGTTATTTTGTATTGGAGTTGTCTGTTGTGGAGGAGGCTTAACTGGTTGTGCGGATTGCTCCTGTTGAATTTCTTGTGTAGCAGATTGTGGTAAGCTACAATAAAAAAAAGGAAAACATATGAGAAGGCAATAATCTGCTGTCCCAATCATATAATACCCTATCCCAACCCATCCTTAATATGAATATTCCTAAAAAGTGGGTGTGGCTAAGAATTCTATGGGAATGATATTTAGAAAATGCATTCACAACATTCATTTTGGACAGTTAATCAACAGATTTTTTTATGAAAACACCTAACAATGTAGGCGTTGCTTAAAATGGTCTAAAAATGAAATATTTTTTGTTTCAAATTCCTTTGAACATTTACAAAAACATGATTTTCTAGGAACACAAGGCTAAAAACTTTGTACAAATGAAATAAATAATATTGTATAAATTTAAAATTCATTGTGGTTTGAACAAAAACAACGTTTTTTTCTGTAAAGTGGGAGTGGCAGTGTGCCGATTTTTAAAAGTTTTATACTTGATTAATGGGCACGAACAACGACCATATGTTTGAAAATTCTCAATCGTATTTCAAACTGTAAGTCCTTCAAATCGGTGACAAACTTGGATTAATCTATGAGCTAGTTGTTCTGAGTCGATTCTTGCACTTTAATGTATATCTACTGAAATTATTTCTCTATGTTACAAACTATTTGAGAAGGCTACAGAAGCCAGAAGCCAACTGTGCGAAACGTTTAGTACCCTATTTAAACGAATCACATCCTTCATGTGAATGTCACCAAAATGTGGGAGTTTCTTAAAATTTCGTGGGGATGAAATACAGAGAATGAAATTGTCATTGTTACAGCATCTTGTTTAGACGGTTTTTAAAATCGTTTAGGGTTAAAAGAAAACGACGTTATGCGATAGAATATACAAATCGTTTTTTTATGAAAACGCCCGCAAAAGTGGGCGTATCTTAAAATTAACTAAATACGGAATATCGTATTAAGATAACTGAAAACCGCAAAAAAAAATTGGTGTGGCAAAAAACTTTTTAAAAACTATACATATATAGATATTGAAGTTGTCTAATTACCCTGCTCAATGTTTTTTTTTAAATCCTTACCGTTTGAACAGAAACAACGTTTTCCTGAAAAGTGGACGTTGCAGTAGGCGGATTTAAAAAAAATGTACACTTGTTCGGCTGGGAGCAACAAAGGGTACGTGTACCAAACTTCATCATTCTAGCTGAAAACTATTCTAGATACAAACTAGAGGGTGATCAATCAAGATGTATTTTTTTAAATGCGAAATACCACAAACAAATCAATTATATCATGAAATCTTTATTATTAATCTTAAGAACCATTTACGAAAATAAACTTTATAGGCGATAATCCCTTTCAAATGTTGGCCGCAGCTCATCCATGCATTCGCTTCAATTTTCAATTACGCATTCGGGCATATTCGTCGGTATCTCGCTAATAACACTGGTTATAACACTCCAATGCTTCAATAATAGCTGGCTTATCCACAAACACCTTAGACTTTATGTAGCCCCAAAGGAAAAAGTCTAACGGTGTGATATCGCATGATCTTGCTGGTCAATTCACTGGTCCGAAGCGAAAAATTAATTGTTCACCGAAGAGGTCATTCATATGCCCATTGGTTTTTTGTAATTAATTTTTATTTTAATTCAACTGACAACTAACTTAAATGTTAGATAGAAATTAATAAAACTAGCTATTTATCAACCAGCTAACTAACTAACTGGTCCTATACTAACGCTCTCAATTAAACAATGACAACATAATTCTAATGCCTTTCGGCCTATAATCTAATATTGAAATGTATAAATAATATAATTTTTAGTAAGAAACATTTTGAAAAAAACTTGGTTTCCTACCGTTTTTTTATTGTATTTAAACTTAAATGATGATTAAATGCTAATTAGTAATTACTATCAAAGAGGTATATAGCTATAGAGTACGCATCACAGCTAAAAATGTTGTAGCTGTTTCAGACGCGGGCGGTAAGTAAGAAGGGGAATTTTCGTCGTTCGTGTGCATCGGCTATGCTGTTGCTTGATGCTGGCATGGCAATGTGCACACTGGGGTATCAACATCAGTACCCCTCAAAGTAAATTTTCGTTGTATGAGATGGGCACTCTTGTAGTTGTAGACTCTTTGTTACTATCTATAACTACGTTAAAAACCACAACAGCTTCTCCTGTTATAGTCTACTTCGACGTTCCCAATCCGACTCACTTCTGCTGACCTTAGGCGCTCTCTTCCGCCTTGAAATATGGCGTCTCGGTCGTATAGGAGCCGCTTTTCCACAGTTCGTCAGAAGACGTGGTATATTAGAGGAACCGCTGATCTATCCTGTATCAGCCCTCGACTATCAAAATATAGGAAAGCTTCAGGCGGAATAAAGCCGCTTAAACGCATAATTCGAAATATTCATCATTGGGGTAGAAGACCCAAAGATGAGACTATTGCTTGAGGCCATTGCTCTCGCCGCGTGAAACCGAATGAGTATCACCGGAAAATTGTCTACTCTATTTATGTTAGCCACGTCGTATAGGACCTGGTTGGAATAATATTTAATGTAATCAGATACTGGTGTTCTGTTAAGTCCAAGCAGCTTCTCAAACTTTGCCTCTCAAACACTCGTACCATTTGAGATGGGCTACGTTGAACCACACCGGCATCATCTGCCTGATGAGGGACATGTAGCAAATCACCTTCACCCTGCTATCAAGACGACTGCTATAAGGGTGATCCATTTCGAGGTTCCCTACTTTTTTAAAGAAAAAAAACACAGAAAATTCAAATTTAATGGATAATGTTTATTATCATTTGAAAGAACATTCTTTGGCATTTATTTTTTGAAGATTATGTCTATCAAATGTTGGCCGTTGCTACTTTGCAGATGGTCCATCCGTTGAGTCCAATTTTCGATCACTCGTTCGAGAATTTCGACTGGTAACTGGCGAATGACACGCGTGATGTTTTCGGCATAAGCTTTTGACTTTACATATCCCCACAGGAAAAAGTCTAATGGTGTGATATCACACGATCTTGGTGGCCAATCGACCGGCCCAAAACGTGAAATTATGTGCTCACCGAAATGTTCTCTCAATAAGTCCATTGATTGATGCGATGTGTGGGAAGTGGCGCCGTCTTGCTGAAACCAAATGTCGCCGAGATCACGAGCTTCAATTTCAGGCATCAAATAGTCGGTTATCATGGCACGATAACGGTCGCCATTGACGGTTACGTTCGCACCGGCATAATTTACGGTCTTCGTGTACACTCTCAGCTACGGCCGCTATATTTTCTTCACAGCGTGCTGGACGTGGTCTATTCGGTCGAATATTATCCAATAATGAATGCTGGGTCTCAAAATGGGTGATGGTGTTGCGAATAGTACGCTCAGTAGGTCGATTATGTTGACCATAAGTTGAGCGAAGTGCACGAAACACATTCCTCACAGAACGTGAATTTTCATAATATAGTTGAACAATTTGTAAACGTTGTTCACGCGTAAGTCTTTCCATTATGAAATGCCAAACAATACTAAACAGAAATAACATGACAGCATGACACGACTCACACGTGTTCTGTCAAAAAAGGCTATTGAAAAAAGTATCTCTACTTGGATCACCCGTTAGAACAATCATCCTTTCAAGGCAAACGCACCCTTAGCTTTCGCTAGAGCCGCATCTAGATTAGCTTAGCTTTCGCTAGAGCCGCATCTACATGTCTTCCGAAATATAGATACTGATCCAACCGGATGGGAAGTTACTTATCTACATTTTACTCGCCAGTGGCTGCCCGTTTGGTCCAACGATCAACGATCACCAGCTTAAATCAGTTCTTTCTCGTATCCCTTAAGGCCCTAGACAACGTAATCATAAACAGGATAGTTTCCGATTTCTGAAAGTTGATTTTCAACTCCCAATCATCACAATATCTCTGGATTTTGTCGAAGTACCGCTGCAAAAGAGTTCGAATGAGCTCGACAGTAGGTTCTGTTCTGTACGGGATAAGATCGTCCGCATACGCAACTGCGGCAAGTTTTTTGCTCCCTGTTGCAGACAATTTTTAATGATAAATTCCGTGGTGGAAGCTACATTGCAACTTATGACAACAAACTATTTAGTTAAGCCAAGTCTGGTCAGCTTTAGACAGAGGCCCTCTAACCATAGGGTGTCGAAAGCCTTCTCCAAATCAACCAGGCGTGCACCCGTGCACTGTTTATACCCTATTCCATAGACGTATATTAGTTTCGAAATTAAGTTTGTAACATAGAGAAATAATTTCGATAGATGTACCTTAAAGTATATGGGTTAGGGTGGTCCACATATATATGGCAAAAACATTTTTTTCAAGAAGTCCCGCCACCCCATTATTTTATTACACATGCCCTTTCTATTACCTGTGGAAAATTTCAACCTCCTACCTTACGTAAAAAGGGGTGCTCATCGACCTTGAAATATGTTGATTCTACAAAAAAAAACCCTAAAAAATTGAGAAATGAATAATGTAAGCTATCTTCAGAAAACAAATTTAAAACAAACGTAAAAGGGGGTGCTCATCGACCATGAAATATGTTGATTCTACAAGAAAAACCCTAAAATATTGAGAAATGGATAATGTAAGCTATCTTCAGAAAACAATTTTTTTATTCAAAAATATTATTTAAATATGAACGTAAAAAATTATTGAAACAAAGCAAAACATAACTTAAAATTAATACAGTTAAATTTTTTTCAATTTAAAACTAAATTTGTTAACGCTTTTTTGAAGTCTCAGTAGAGACTATTTTTCGGTTTCTTCATATGATCTCTTCCAAAGTTGTAAGTCATTTATCGGTGTATCTGCTGCCAAATGAATAAATGAGTGCACCAAAAGTAACAAATCTAATAATTTGTTTTTCTTCTCTTTTGGTCAGCTTGAATATGTCTGAATTACTCCGAAAAAGAAAAAAAATTATAGCATACATCAGCTTTGCCATCCAACGAGCACAATGTATTGGTCCCGGAGAACGCCAATGAATCCTGGCAGGTGACTTGTTCAGAACAATCATTGTCAGCTCTAGCAGCTCGTTGAATTCATCCCGGACTTGTTTTTCTCCAGCTATAACAGTTGTTAGACTTTCAAGAGTACTTTCAGCAAACTTTTTTGTATTGGAACTGGAATGAAGGCAGTTGTAGTGATCTCGGGAATTTTTCGATACCATTTCCAGAGACAAGAATAGAGTTGTTCAGGACAACGTCAGTGTCAATGACAAACTGACATCACCTGTAGGAAAACAAACACATTTGACATTTGTACGATGGCAAATTCATTGGCAAGGGACAGAGGTTGTTTTTTGAACATTTTTAAAATTGCTTGAAAATTGTGTAAAAGTGCTAAATGAGAACAGAACAATTTATAAACAAAATAGAAATATTCAGAGTTGTTTTTGTTTGTGAAAACAAGAACATAATAATCTTTACTACACGAAAATCAATCAACTTCGTTTGCACTCGGATTTATGTTCACGCTTTGCAATGGCACTGGTTATCAATTTCACTCTTTTTATTTCTATTTTACAACTATACACACTCTCTTGTATCGGTATGTATTTATAATTTGAGTTTCATTTTGAACAACTTATATTTTTATATTTCAAAGAAAATTATCCAAAAATTAGTACTCCTGCCATATAAAATATCACATTGTTTTCCTCCAAGCGATTTTGACGTTTTAAAAACAGAGACAACGCACTTGGGAGGAAGATAGTCTCATGAACAACTCTATCGGTAGTTCTCTTGATAAGGTGTTGGTTAAGCGTGGCCAGCGCATCAGACTGTAGTTGTAAGAATGCACAGGCACATACTCTTCCAACGCCACAAGCTCATACGGAAGGTGTATTACGGCGGCTGGTCCGCAGTGGTCACTGTCGTATTCGATCGTCAGTAAACAGTTTCACGTGTGTTGACCTACTCTGTCCATAACTGTCAGTCTTGTGTCTTGCAGTAGAAGATCCAGAAAAGTGCCGCATAGCGGCTTAGTCCGCTATGACATACAATCGCTCCTCCTTTTGGAGAAAAGTGCATATGATGCAGCCTTCCAGCTACCGGAATCTCCGCACTTCACCACTTTATATAACTTTATAATTATAACTAATGCCTTACTATAAAAAAAGCAACCCCGCCTCCTTGTAATAACTATTATTATTAATGGCCCGCAAAGCGGTCAACAAATCCGCATCCACTGCTGGAGCCTGAGGCACGGGGGCATGTCTGGCTTCCATTGGTGCTGTACCGTTTTTCCCTTTTCTCACGCCATTTGGGGGTAGGCAATTTGAGGATTGACGGACATTGAAGGGGGGCGAACGGGTGGTGTTTCGCCACTACCGTTTGCTTCGTTTTTTGTGTTGATTTTTATCTGCTTCAACTTTGGACATGTCTTCGCACTCTCCTATTTTGCCGTTCTCTCCACACTTGACACAGCTGACTGCATTTCGCAGCTGGCTGAGATATGGCAGAAACTGTGGCAGCGCATGCATTCATTGCTCTTTTAATTTTTTCCCAGTGCATAACCTGGATGTTGAGGACTGAGATACTCCTCAACTTTTCCAGCTTGCTTTGGGGGGATAGTTGTACGAGGAAGATCGGTAGTTTCCGATTCTTCCGTCTGCCCTTCACTATGATGAATGGCTTTACTCCTACGACTTCAAGCTCATCCCTTGCTTCTGGGCAGAGCTCACTTAACAGCGCCTGCGGATCCGTCGAGGAATCTATGCTCTTTAAGACAACCGTCTGACATTTTTCTACTTTCAGAGTAAATGTAAAGAACTCCGTTGTGGTGTCTATAAGCAATTGCTTTACAATCTTATAATGCTATCTTGACTTGATCTTTTAATTGAAAAATTGTTGCCTATGGCCGACTTATAAATTTCAATGGTTTTCTTCAGGTCCATTTTATATGTGTTAATTGGTGGCACTTTTTCTTTTTTTGTCGCTGCTTCTGTTGTTTTTGTTGCTGCTGCTGCTTCTGCTGTTGTTCTTGTTTCTATTGCTGCTTCGGCTGTTGTTCTTGTTTATACCCTATCCCATAGGGGTATATTAGTTTTGATACATAGTTTGTAACATAGAGAAATTTTTTAGCTAGATATACCTCAAAGTATATGGATCGACTCAGAATCGATAGCTGAGTCGATTTAGCCATGTCTGTCCGTACGTTATCATTTTTTTGGCCTTAAATTTTGAGCTAGAAATATGAAATTTGGTACACGTGCTCTTTGTGGCTCTCAGCAGAACAAGTATAAACATTTTTGAAATCCGTCCACGGCAGTGGCATTTTTGAAATCCGTCCGTGGCAGTAGTAAAAATGATTGGTCATTTGCCTCATCATCAGTTCCGACTCTCATTCAAAATGGCATTCTAGTTGTTAGCTCTTTAGACAAAGTCAATCTGCTTTCTTCGCATTTCACAGCCAGTTATACGTTGCCAGGTTATGCGCCCATTCTTCTCATGTTCTTGAGAGCGTAGATCATTCTAAGGAGTTGCAAGAGTTTTGTTTGATCTTGACATTCATAAATCCGCTGGTCTAGATGGTATATCCCCCATTATTCTAAAGAGGTGTTCTTCTACGCTAGCAAAACGACTGCATTTCGATCTATTCTATTCATCAGGAATCTTTAAATAGAAAACTGCATTTGTAGATAGTTTAAAAAAAGGAGAATCAGTTACCGACAAAATGCTTTTCCCTTGTTTACAAGGTCATGGAAACGCTGAAGAATACGAAAACTTCTCAATGACCGGTGTATATGAATATGGGAGCCTATATGTATGTAAGAAACAGAAACACGAAATTGAAATGAAAAACATATCCGCTGTGCGGATCTTTTAATACCCTATCCCATCCCATCCTTAAAATTAATATCCCCAAAATGTGGTCTTTAAAGTATATAAATGGCGTTGTCACAACATATTGTTCAGAAGGTTTATCAAATTCTTTTATGGTTCGACGAAAAACAACGTTTTTCTATTGCATATGCCTTGGGGTAGGGCACACAAATGTTTTTTTGTAAGAAAACGCCCCCAAAAAGTGGGCGTGGGTTAAAATAGTCTATAGACGAAATGTTCATATTAATACAACCAATGAACGTTTTTTATAAAAAACGCCCCCAAAAAGTGGGCGTGGCAAAAAACTTTATATTGACGAAATATAGATATTACGATTCTCGAAATATGCTGCTCAGACACTTTTTTAAAATTCCTTTCGGTTTGGCCAAAAAATACGTTTTCCTATGAAGGGGCGTGGCAGTGGGCGGATTTCAAAAACGTTTACACTTGTTCTGGTGGCACGGACGGGGATCCTATACATCAAATTTCATTATCCTAGCTCAAAATTTAAGGCCCAAAAATCGGTGACGATCAGACAGACGGACGGACTCAGCTAACGATTCTGAGTCGATCCATATACTTTGAGGTATATCTAGCTAAATTATTTCTCTATGTTACAAACTAAGTATCAAAACTAATATACCCCTATGGGATAGGGTATAATTAGAAGTGAAACATTCCTTGATAATCAGCCCTATCGAGGTATCCCCCGGAACAAAAAATTCTCCGATTCAGATGATTTTCGATTTCGAGGTATTCTTCCCAAAACTGTTCGGAATTCTGCTCCAACAGTTTGTAACGCATCCCGGCGATTGCGTTGATTGCATATATCGTTAAATTTTTTACATCTAAGTGGAATTCATTTTCCGATTTCCTCCGATACAAATTCTTCACGCAATGTATTTACGAATTGTAGCAAAGTGAAGCCGTCGCATTTGTGTAGTATTTTTTCCAATGACACATAACTCGAATGGAATTTAAACCTCCGGCGAAGTATGCGTTGCGGAAAATTGTCCGCTCCGACGGATACCTCGATAGGGCTGAATATAAAAAGCGTTCCCACATTGAATGGGAAATAGCTTCAGATTTGAAGAGTTCATTTATCGTATTTATAAACAAATTTTAGAGGCTGTTTAACTTTAAAACACCTTTAAGTATCACTTAAATGCAAAATCGGTATCTATAATCGATTTTCACATCCAAGCAACGTTGCTTAGAGGTCGCTTTATTTAAACACGATCGACCGCGTTTTGAGGTTGTTTAGAGCTTTTTTAAAATGAATTTTAACAGATCGGAGAATTTCCATCTTAATATTTTTTTATATTAATTTTGAGTTTCTGTGTTGAAAAGTGAATGCAAATCAATAAAAATGGACACAAGATACATTTTGTAAATGATTTAAATGTAGAAAATGTGGTACAGATGCAAACAGACCAACAGCTACGAAACCAAAAATGTACAAACCGATAATTAACCCAATCGGACATCAAGACAAATATATTCGGCAATTGTATAGATTTTCTAACCCCAATATTAAAAAACTTATCAACCTTGTGCGATCCGATCTAGAAGGATCAAATAGGGGTGGTTACATTTCTGCTGATCTCCAACTGATGGCTGCTATAAAATATCGGGGTCGAAATGGGGTATATTATATAATCTACTATCTACTACAAAATGATTATTTAAACATTCCGTTATACCCTTTTTAGATGTATAATACCTTAGAACATAAAGTAGTGTAGAAAAAAACGATCATAGGATATAAACATGTACAGAAATTCACTATTTATACCCTATCCCATAGGGGTATATTAGTTTTGATACTTAGTTTGTAACATAGAGAAAAAAATTTGCTACATATACCTCAGAGTATATGGATCGACTAAGAATCGCTAGCTTAGTCGAATTAGCCATGTCTGTCTGTCCGTCCGTCCGTCTGTCTAGGATAATGAAATTTGGTATATAGGATCCTCGTCCGTGCCACCAGAACAAGTGTAAAAATTTTTGAAATCCGCCCACTGCCACGCCCCCTTTTTAGGAAAACTTATTTTTTGGCCAAACCGTAAGGAATTTCAAAAAGTGTCTGAGTAGCATATTTAGACAATCCTTATATCTATATTTCGTTCATACAAAGTTTTTTGCCACGCCCACTTTTTGGGGGCGTTTTTAGTAAAAACGCTTTTTGTCCAAATTTTAAAACTTTCGAAAAAAATTTTGATGCAAATACTTCCGAAATGGTAATATAAACATTTTGTCAATGGATCATTTTCACCTACGCCCACATTTTGGGGGCGTTTTCTTACAAAAACCATTTGTATACCCCATCCCAAGGCATTAGCAATAGAAATACGTTGTTTTTTGTCGAACCACAAAAGATTTTGAGAAACTGTCAGAGCAATATATTGTGACAATGTCAATTTCTGTATTTCATCGCCATAAGGCCTATATTTTGAGGATATTAATTTAAAGGATGGGATGGGATAGGGTATTCAACGATCCGCATAGCGGATTGTAGCCTCTCATATGTTTATACCCTAACCCATAGGGGGGTATATTAGTTTTGATACTTAGTTTGTAACATAGAGAAATAATTTTGCTACATATACCTCAAAGTATATGGATCGACTCAGAATCGCTATCTGAGTCGAATTAGCCATGTCTGTCTGTCCGTCCGTCCGTCTGTTCGTCAGCGGTTTTTGGGCCTTAAATTTTGAGCTAGGATAATGAAATTTGGTATATAGGATAATCGTCCGTGCCACCAGAACAAGTGTAAACATTTTTGAAATCCGCCCACTGACACGCCCCCTTTTTAGGAAAACTTATTTTTTGGCCAAACCGTAAGGAATTTCAAAAAAGTGTCTGAGTAGCATATTTAGACAATCCTAATATCTATATTTCATTCATACAAAGTTTTTTGCCACGCCCACTTTTTGGGGGCGTTTTTAGTAAAAAACGCTTTTTGTCCAAATTTTAAAACTTTCGAAAAAAATTTTGATGCAAATACTTCCGAAATGGTAATATAAACATATGAGAGGCTACAAGCCGCTATGCGGATCGTTGAATACCCTATCCCATCCCATCCTTTAAATAAATATCCTCAAAATATAGGCCTTATGGCGATGAAATACAGAAAATGGCATTTTCACAATATATTGCCTATATATATGAAAAATCAATATAGAATTTAAGCAACGTTACTTAGAGACAGTTTAAATATTTAAGCATGTTTAACTAAACAACATCTGAGACACATATTAAGCAAATCTAATAAATACGGCTGCTAGTATATACATCCATCATTTAATTGAACCTATCCTTGTACTTTATTACTTATGTACATATTCAGCATAACAATAATGGAATATAAAAACTTGCTTAAAAAGAGACCCTTTTGTTGCAATTGAAAATGTTCCATCCATCATATATTTCCGAGGGTGAGTTTCTTTCTTTCTTAAAACCATATGGCGTTAGTTCAAATTTTAGTGATGGCTTTAGTTCTCATTTGAAAGTAAATTAAAACCATTATGGCGTTTGTTCATATGGCCTTCGTTCACGGCACCGGTTCCAACTGCTGACATGAAATTACTTATCAATACAATTCTTCAGATGTCATATATCCCGGTAATTTACTGAAAAGTGACAGATATAAAAGAGAAAACATATCCAACAAATCAAATTTACTTTCCTAGTAGTTGTCGAATTACTCGTTGGCAAAATACTTTTAACATTCAGGTCACAAGTAAGAGGTCTCGTGTAAGACAAATATACACTAAGATATATAAACGTTAGAACTTATTTTTTTCATACTAGCCAATCTAAACCACTGGTGAGAAGCAGGGGAGAAAACATTAAATTTTAGGTATAGTGTGTAAGTTATGGGAACGTAAAGTTTCCCACACAAAACAGTGGATCATATTCCATAGGAAGTTTCCCACGAAAACGCAGTGTCGTGTCCAGCCAGACATAGCATCATGTTTCCACACACGCGAAGCTAATTTTGTTGATGCGGCAAACGGATTCATGGGAAACCTCATTTTTCATTTACATATAACAAATTTAGTCTAAGTTTACTCTTAAAAGAATAAAGTTCAATTCCTCATAGAGGAAAAAATATAATATCCACCAATAGTGTTTTATTTTAATTGGCGCCCAACTTTAACAAACCCACCGGCACTTACCCTCATAGGAAAGGGGAAAAAACGTAAAACAACAAAAATATATATTTTTTAAAAAAAAAAATCAAGTGAAAGTGAAACACCCTCATAAGAAACGGGAAAAACGTTAAACAATATAAAAACCACATATAAAGTGAACGTGAAAGACCTTGATAAAAAAGGGAGTCGACTGGATATTAAGAGAACGAAAAGCCGTGAACGAGCTATGAAGATCATTTTTATTTTGTAAGTTAGAAAGTAGTTTTCGATTATTTAAGTTATATTGTCATATAATTTTTGTTTGTGAAAGTAAGTTAGAAAATAGTTTTCGATTATTTAAGTAAGACTGACAAATAAATTTTTGTTTGTGAAAGTTTCTGAGTGAATAATGGATTCAGAGCAAATTAGAGCGGCAATAGCTGCTGCAGTTCAGATAGCAACAACCAGGCAACAAACAGCTCTCCAAAGGACAATAGACAACCTCACAACAAGGTTAAACGCTTTAGATACTACTGCTTCCGTAGAAGAGTATGAAGCTGTAACTATTGACCCTGGGAAAGAATGTGATGAATCTTTGGAATTAGTGAAGTCATTACCTGAGTTTTCAGGAGATCAAATTCGCTTCATATCTTGGCGTCAAGCTGCCTTTACGGCGTACAAATTATTCGAAGGATACGTTGGCAGTTCGAGGCACTATCAAGTCGTTACCATTATTCGCAACAAAGTAGTTGGCTCTACAGACCAAGTTTTATCTTCCTTCAGCACAGTTCTCAATTTTAAGGCAATAATCGCGCGTTTAGATTTTACATACGCTGATAAGAAACCAGTATATTTGATAGAACAGGAGATGTCAACATTGCGTCAAGGTAGAATATCGATTGTTCAATTTTATGACGAGGTAGAAAAAAAGGTAACTCTTATTATCAATAAAATGATAATGCTCCATGAAGGAAACAAAAGTCTAATTGATTCTTTAACCCTAAAGTATAGACAAGACGCCCTTCGAATTTTTATCTCAGGTTTACAGAAACCCATGGGTGATATTTTATTTTCTTCACAACCTGCCGATATGCCAAGTACATTAGCTCTTGCGCAAGAATTGGAGGCAAACCAGGAGCGCTATATTTTTGCAAACTCTTTTTCTAACAGAAATGAGCGACAAAACTACGCGATATCATAGCAATCCGATAGCAACAATCAATATTATAATCTTCACCACTCTCCACACTACAGACAAGTCACTCATCCAGCACAACCCAAACAAGAGACAATGGAGCTTGACCCTAGTCTTTCTTGCTTAAGAAAACCTACTCAGTACCAAAGACCCGTAAATAATTTTAGCCAGAACTCCAACTTCGTTCAAAGACCTTTAAGCAATCCAAATTATCAATCAACCAATTTTAACCGGCAAGTCGTTGCACTCAACCAACAAAATAGAACATTTAAGAGACGTTTCGTCTCTGACAGGCAGACACTTCCAAATTACAAAGGATCAATAACATGAATCAGTGTGAATTTTTGCCTCCGGCAGCTGATGTAGATTATTATTATGAACATTATGCAGACAATAATCAGCTATGTTATTATTCCTGCAATACTGAAGAACAATGTTTTAATGAACACCAAGATGGGAACCACACTATGTATGAGAACACCTCTTTACAAAATCAAGCAACAGGAGTTTCCGATGAGATAATTTTTTTAGGGATAGGTCCCTCCTGCCATACGTCTCGCGAACATTAGCAGGAAAAGAAATTAAACTTCTAATAGACACTGGCGCTTCAAAGAATTATATCAAAAGCCTTGCAGATTTAAGAGGCATCAAACCAGTTAATCACACTTTTAATGTTAAATCAATTCATGGCACCGATCAGGTTATAGCTAAGTGTTGTATTAATATTTTTAATAGAAATATAGACTTCTTCATACTTCCTACACTGAAAACATTTGATGGTATCATCGGATTTGATTTTTTGTAAGAAATTAATGCACAGTTAAATTTAAATAAAGGCATTTTAACTTATAGTGGTGGAGAAGAAAAATTAATGTATTTTTACTGTTGCGATGTAAATAATATTTCATCAGGAAATGAGAATAATTATTCAAATGCAAGAGACGAATTTTCCTTAATGATAAAACGTCAATTTAGAGTTTTTGCCGATCCTAATGAGTTATTACCATTCAATACAAACGTCGTTGCAACTATCAGGACCAAAGATAACGAAGCAATTTATTCGAAGCCGTATCCATATCCAATGGCGGCGGCCGACTTTGTCAATGCGGAAATCGCTGACTTGATTCGAAACAAAATAATAAGACCTTCACGGTCTCCGTACAACAGTCCTTTATGCGTTGTCGATAAAAAGGGAATTGATGAGACGGGCAGACGTAAAATGCGCCTCGTTATAGACTTTCAAAAACTTAATAGCAAAACTATAAATGATAAATATCCGATTCCAGATACTGGAGTTATTCTTGCCAATCTAGGTAAAGCTTCGTACTTTACAACGCTCGACTTAAAGTCGGGTTTCCATCAAATTAATTTGTCCGAACACGATAGAGAAAAAAACGCATTTTCTGTATACAATGCAAAGTACGAATTTTGCAGGCTTCCATTTGGATTAAAGAATGCGTCTAGTATTTTCCAAAGGGCAACCGATGACGTTATCAGAGAAGAAATAGGTAAAACATGTCATGTCTTCATCGATGACATTATTATATTTTCGGAAACAAAAGAAAAGCATCTTGAAGATGTAGAACGGATCTTAATAAAACTTTTTCAGCCCAATATGCGAGTTTCGTTGGAAAAATCTACGTTTTTCAAAAAAGAAGTTGAGTTTTTGGGGTTTTTAGTTTCTAATAAGGGCATAAAAACCTGCCCAAGTAAAGTTAAAGACATCATTGAATACGAAATGCCTACAACACTCCGCAGTCTGCGATCATTTCTTGGATTGTCAGGCTACTACAGGCGCTTCATAAGAGATTATGCTAAAATTGCTTAACCTCTGACGAAGTACTTGCGCGGTGAGAATGGGAGCATAGGCAGCAGACAATCCAAAAATATTAAGATAGATTTTGTAGGAAACCACTGTACATTATTGGGTTACTCCGAAGTTTTTTTTTGTGCTGAAATTCGCCCGAGTTACTGTGATCTTACCTTGTACTGGTTTGTGTATTTAATAACAGGGTGACACAGTTTGGTTTAAATTGAGCGAAATATTTGAATGTGGGACTTTCGCGGGCGATTTTTTGTAGTCATCTAGCTCCAGAAGTTTTATTCAGATTATTGATGTTAAGGTTTCATAAAATAGAGAAAAGCTAAATTAATCAATAAATACCAGAATCATAATTTTCTGAATAAAATTCTTGGAGCTAGCTAACTTACAACGATTTTCTAATACTCTTAACAGGAGTGAGTGAAAGGCTATCTGTGTGGTGAGACGGCTGGTGGTATAGGGTTTTTTCGCGAAACAATTTCTGAATTAGGGACATTAGGGCAGTTGGGCTTAGCATGTCCGAGTGTACGGACGTGGTGGCGGTATAATAATACGGTTGTTAGCAAAAATAAGAATTTCTCCATATTAAACGTTGTCGTCGGATTATTTTTCGGTTCCTATAAAGTACTTGCAAATCGCAAAAGGAAAAAAATAAAGAAATATCCGAGTTCCGAGTTAACAGAGAAAATAAGGCTAACCTACCCCACCACGTTCGCTCGTGACTCCCTTAACGCAACGAACAAAAAAAAAATAGCACTCCAGCAGTGAGGTACACCCACCCGAATTGAATTGTGGGACCACGGCGGTAATTGGTACCGCACAAGCAGCGAAGCAGTGCTCAGCGTTGAAGCTACATCGACAAACCGCTTATGAAATAAGCTGATGTGTGAGTCTTGGCGATATTGGTAGCTCCCCCGGTTGCTGCGGGTACGGTACTGCGTGCCTCCTTAAGTCACCTCGATGTTGCTTAGTTGAGAATTCCAGCTTAATTCACCACCAGAAGGAAGTGTAGCTCTACCAGTAGCCGCAAGTGTTACACTAACCGACAGTCGCAAAAAAAAGAAGGAGATTAAATAATCCCCGTGCATCAGTGAACAAATATTCATCCGCAAGCGATTCGAATCTTGCAACCACCTGGTTATCAAGGAAATATTTTTGGTAGTTCGTCCATTGCCCCATAGATGGAGAGGAAATAGTTTAGATAAGTAGAAATTGTGGTTAATTATCCGTGTAAACCGTTTGTGTTCAAAAGAATTTGAAATTTTCCTATTTAGCCATACGTTGCGAATGCTTCAGAAAAACGTGAAAGCACATGACCAAGGAAGGAACGCGGTGAACCCCGGCTCCCACACTTTGGATCTCGGTGAAGGTACATATAAACCCAAGGATTTAATGGGGTAAGTGATCTCAAATTCTTTGTTGAACAAATGGTAGTTGGACCACATGATTAGGAATTTGTATTGCTATTTAGATATATTAGTAGACCACAGAATATACAGAAAACGCATGAAAAAAAAAACATTTAAACACATAAATATATAAAAATAATCTTACAAAGTTAAAAAAAAAAAATATAATTTTAAAATAAAGAATACGATTAGAAATACAAACCATTAAAAAGTGAAACTTAATCAAGAGATTAAAGAATCAAATAAGGGTTACGAATTAACCAACCAAACTGATAACAAAGCAAGAGAAAAAAAAACCACAAGAACATAGTTAGTAAGACAATTAAATGAAGTAATTGTAACAAATAAAGATAACTAGTTTACATGACCGAAATCTAGTCCTTAGTAAACCTAGACGTAAGGTAAATAAAAAAAAAACACAATCTAAGAGATACCCTTTTCATATGATAGAGGCTATCATATAATTATTTACTGAAGATATATTTATACACTGTAATTTGATTTTAAAGCATTGATAGATTGTCCTACCCTATAAAGTCCTAATATTTTTTTCAATAAATTTAATGAATGTTTTGATAAACGAATTCCAAACTACAGGATTTTAATTTTGTTGTTGTGTTGCTGGATTCGTTGGATGGGAAGTTATGAAGTTCGATTCATCAGAAATTGAAGATCAATCGTGATGCTGGTTTAGTTAGTTTTTATTCGAGGATGTGTTAGCCGGAAGATTCGGAAGATGAGTTAAGACAACAGGGTAAGGGAGGTAACCACCCCTGTTCCCTTTAACGTAGGGGCCTCCGTAAACAGAGCGTGTCGGGGGCCATGGATGCTAAACATTGGTTTGGCTAGGGGAGGGCTAGCTTGAAGAGAAGACTTTCATCAATATTTCTCTTCGTTTTTTCTTTCCGTTTACAATACTTGTATCAGAAAATTTATAGGCGTAAGAATGCAAAAATTGTTAGAAACTCGGGCCTCGCAAGGTTTCTTTATTTTATTTGGTTGCAGTCGTGGATTAATAGCGGTCTACGAATTTGAAGTTCCCAGGCATGGAAAAAAAATGTAACCCGAGTCCGGGGCTTGCGGCAAGAACCACACCATCCGACGAGCTAGCGCGGGAAGCGTGCATGCCTGAGCCGCAAGAGGCCTGGACACCCCTCCTGCTAGATTGCCCGGACTGGCCCAAGGGTCCTGTGACCTTGGGTCATAAGGGTGAGTAGATATAGTATGAGGGTTCCTGGATTGGTGAAGAATCCTTACTTCCGAACATCCGTGGATTTGGTCGGTATCGGTACGGGTGATAGTGCCGAAACAGATCGAATTCTGACAGATGGCGTAAAGTTCAACTGTCGGAGAATTTTCACTTCGTCCTTTATGATGAACTACATCGATACTTGATGTTTAACATAGGGCGGTCCGGGAGGTTCGTTACAATTTGGATGACGAAGCACTTGATGCTTTTAACAAAATTAAGAAAATCATAGCGTCAGAGGATGTGTTACTTTTTTACCCAGATTATGAAAAGCAGTTTGATTTAACGACGGATGCATCATCCCATGCACTCGGTGCTGTCCTTTCTCAGGGTGGCAGACCGATAACTATGATCTCTCGAACGCTATCCTCTACGGAACAAAACTATGCTACGAATGAACGATAGTTACTGGCTATATTGTGGTCTTTGCAGAAACTTCGACATTATTTATACGGAGTAAGAACCTTGAATATCTATACAGACCATCAGCCCTTAACTTTTACAAAATCGAACAGAAATCCAAATACTAAAATGAGAAGATGGAGAGCATTAGTGGAAGAATTTTGCCCCAAATTTCACTACAAGCCTGGAAGTGAAAATTTTGTCGCTGATGCTTTATCAAGGTAACACATAAATGCGTTAGGCAGTTCTGGAGGCCAAGATTCCTTTAGAGTACATAGCGAAGAATCCTTAACTTACACGATTTCTAATTAATTATTAATTGTTTTAGAAACCAAATAATACTTAATGCAGGTGCAGAATTAAGAAAAACTACCAAAATAATTTTTAAAAGTCTGATAAGACATACGATAACATTCAGTAATGTTGATGAACTCTTTCGAATATTTCAAGCTGTCGCAAATCCTAGTGTAGAAAATGCAATTTTTTGCGACTTACACATCCTATCTCGAATTCAGGATGGTCT
Source organism: Rhingia campestris (assembly GCA_932526625.1). Classification (NCBI taxonomy): domain Eukaryota; kingdom Metazoa; phylum Arthropoda; class Insecta; order Diptera; family Syrphidae; genus Rhingia; species Rhingia campestris. Next base: position 31,379,433 of record OW052186.1, on the reverse strand, counting down.
TTCAAGAAAATTTCCCTCAATCAAATTTGTTCATACTGATAAATTTGTTACTGACACATTTAATGAAGATGATCAATCAGAAATACTAACCACAGAGCACAATAGAGCTCACCGATCAGCTCGTGAGAATAAGAAACAAATTCTTAATGATTATTTTTTCCCCAAAATGCAAGAGAAATTGAAAGTCATAGTTTCCAACTGCAAAATATGTCATGAAGCTAAGTATCAAAGGCATCCACCGAAACCAAAATTAGGAGAAACGCCCATACCCGCAAGTGCAGGAGAAATACTCCATATAGATATTTATTCGACTGCCAGGAATTCATTTTCTCACCTGCTTGGATAAATTCTCAAAATTTGCTGTTGTCAAACCAATAAAATCACGTGCTATTGTTGATATCAAAGAACCTCTTCTTGAAATAATAAACATATTCAGAAATACGAAAACCATTGTGTTTGATAATGAGCGATCACTGAACTCAGAGACAATAAGATCATTGCTTAGCAACCATTTCGGGATAGTTGTTTTCAATACACCACCATTCCATAGTACCACAAATGGACAGGTAGAGAGATTTCATAGTACGCTATCTGAAATAGCTAGATGTACAAAGTTGGAACAGAATATCGATGATGCTGCAGAATTGATTCTACTTGCCACTGCAAAATTCAATAGAACGATCCATTCAGTTACCAATCATAGACCAATCGACATAATTCACGAAATTCCAACCACTCTTAAAGACAAAGGAGGAAGCTTTAATTGAAGCCAATGAGCGACAAATAGTTATTAATACGAAACTACAAGTAAAAATCAATTGACTTACACAAACAGTTAACGTGTTATTAAAAGCTAGTAAAGAAAAAGTTGATACCGGTCACCTATTTGAACTGATAATAAACCGAAATAAAGCAATTATATTAGATCTTACTAATATTATTTACTCAGTTACTTTAGGAAAACTTAATGTTATAAATCCAATAATTTTAGATAATAAAGAAATTGAATATGTACTAAAAACAGAAAAATTTGCTGACATTAACATTAATGACATTTTATATAATTCTAAACTAAAAATTTTACAAGATATCAATATTATTTACTTTTTAATTAAATGCCCCAAATTCAGTTTGTTTGCAATTTTATAAGAATATTCCCTGTTATTCGCGAAAAAAAGGTTTTATTGTTGGGAACAGATGCTGCTGCCAGGTGTAAAGAAGATTATCGTCCTTTAAAAAGTTGCAAAAAAGCTACTTCATCGACATTTTATGAAATTGATTCAAACAATACGTGCGGCTATCAGTTATTGAATAACAATACAGCATCCTGCATGACAACAACTTCTTACCATATTGAACCTATCAGTTTGATCGACGACGGTGTTATCATAATAAATCATGAAATTGTAGAGGTCCGGGAAGAAACTAGACTGCCAATCACTCTCAACGGGACCTATTTAGTGATGTTCGAGAAAAGGGTCAATATAAACGGGTCAACTTATGTAAACGAAAAAGGGAATAGCTACATCAATCCGGAAGTCCCTACAGTGCAATATATACATTTTTCTAAGTCTAAGTTTACTCTTAAAAGAATAAAGTTCAATTCCTCATAGAGGAAAAAATATAATATCCACCAATAGTGTTTTATTTTAATTTGTATATTTTATTTTTAATTTCTCTTTCTAAAATAATAAATATTTGTTTAGTTTTTAGTCGATACTCAATACGGACTTTAATTTTATATGGCTTGAATTCCATGTCTGTCGGTAAGAGGTATATAATCCACTACTGTTTCATTTATACACGCACTGTCTGACTCCAAAATTGTATCCCTTCAGTCTCATACTGAAATCGTCATTGCGGGTAATTTCAATGTACACAATTATACGTGGGTTTAACATTCTGGACAGACAACGCCCCAAGAAAGGTATGTTGACATCTTTGTCGATGCAAATAACCTAAGCCAGCTTGTAAATGAGCCGACACGTATACGGGATATTAACAGTCAATAACAGTCAAGCCGGCAACACTCTTTACTTGTTTCTTACCTCTCACCATCATAAATACAACATCAATGTATTATCGCCTCTATGTTCGTCCAACCACTGTATCATATCAGCAAATGTGAAAGAATAAATTTCCAAAAAGACTGTATGGCAATACGAAAAGCCAGTTGGGAAGCATTCAACAGTTTTTTTTTAGCAATTTTAATTGTTACTATGCTGCTGCTGATATGATATATCAACATCATTCTCCTTGGTATGAAATCGTTTGTTCCCAACAGAATAAAGATTATAGAACCTAAGGAATATGATTTGCGCTGCAAAGAAGATATCAGGTTGAGGGAGACAAACTTCCGATTCTACAAGATGAACCCAACAGAGGAAACCCGAACAAAGTTCAAACAAGCCAGAAATTACTGTACTGGACTTTTAAAGCGTTTCAAATTCCTCTATGACCAAAACATGAGACAATGTAGCAGAGGTAGTAAAAATGTTTGGTCATTTGCCTCATTATCAGTTCCGACTCTCATTCAAAATGACATTCTAGCTGTTAGCTCTTTAGACAAAGTTAATCTGCTTTCTTCGCATTTCGCAGCCAGTTATACGTTGCCAGGTTGTGCGCCCATTCTTCTCCTGTTCTTGAGAACGTAGATCATTCTAAGGGACTTATTAACTTTCGTACTAGTACCGTTGCAAGAGTTTTGTTTGATCTCGACGTCTGTCCGTAATGGTCTCTCCAGAATAAACGCCTTGACCGATTTTCTTCAAACTTCGTATTCAACGTTTTTTTTGCCATAATTCTAGGCCTTTTTTTGCTTTTAGCCATGTTAGCAAAATTATACATAACCTCAATTTTATCGAAAACGGCTCTAACGATTTTTATTAAACTTTATATATACCCAGTTTTTTTTTCGAAAAAAATCCATATAACGGACTTTGCATATAAAGCCATATAAAGAAAATTGTTCAACTACCCCTAATCGTAAACTATTTTGTCAACTTGAATTAAATTTCAATACAATACTATTACTGTTTGCAACAATAACGGAAAATCATTATAATTCACATAGACACCGATTCCTTCAAATTTCGTAATAAAAATTCCTAATTTATTTACGTTGGTAAAAAAAGAAATCGGACACATGCCCATTTCCTACAGAAACCGCAAAATATAACAAAAATAAAACTAAATCAATTGATGTTAATAGATTTTGTGATTGCTTACACTATAAGCTCGTAATACAGATCACCGAAATTTGAATTCACTGGTACCATTGTATATGAAGCTTATAGTAGTATCATCACGGCAATTTTTTTATTTCTGTCTCCAGCCGCCTAGGGGGAGATCGATCGTTTCTCACGAGAGAAGAAACATTTGTTCACTCTTTCTGAATAGAGTAAATAATATTATAATGAGTGTGTTTATGAGTGACTTGAAGAGTGCAAACAAGAACAAACCGGTTTTGGCGTACTCGCACCAAACTAAATAATATAATGAGCAATATACAGAGGTGAGGTGATAACTTCAATATGCTTTTCCACGTCTCCAAAGAGGTAGCATATTAGACGCACTTTAGAACTAAAAAATACAATATGTAAAATAAGTTTAACATAAATATGAGAAAACGTAACAATGTTTATTTATAAGCGGGGTAAAAAAACAGAAAACATATCGATAATTCAATAAACAAACAAAAATTAAAAAAAAAAAAAAGAAAGTGGGGATCTTAGTTCCTCGCACTTTTAACTCCACAGAAATCCTTATTGAATTTTCTTATAGAAAATAAATTTTCTGCAACATCAGTATTTAGATGAACAAGAAGAAGAAACTGCTAGTCATTTTTGAGTTTTTCCCATATTAATTCTATGGCCAGCAACGTTTGCATAAGCAATGTGGCTTTTTGATTTTACCAGTAGACTCCCATAATGAGATCCACTCCCTAGCTGTTTTGATGGACTGTAGAGTTTCACTAGATGCTGAAACAGGTCGACGATCAGGATTGGATGTGTAAAGACTGTAGCTATTTAAGTTATCAAAAAGATTATTCATCTTAATAGGAAAAAGTGCCGTCGAGGCAGCGATTTTTTTTATCTGTGTCGGTTTCAAAACAATTTGCTGAGATAGCGTTGAAAATTCCAGCAGCTGAAAACCTATGTAGCCAGTTTGACTGATCATTCTTCAAAACTGTTTGGATTTATATGACTCTTCGTTAGTTTGAAGCATACTTGAAAGATATTCTTGGAATCTTCTTCAAACAGTTTGACAAGTGTTCCCCAAGAAACGATATCATCAGCTATGCGAATATTATTTTTTAACAACAACTTCGCAGGCTTTTGAATAAATGCGGGTAGTCATATAAAAGAAATATTACCTGGTCCGAGATTTCAAAAAACGGCTTATTTTCTGCTGCTCCCCGTAATTTACATGCTTTTCTATTGTTACTGCCCTGGTTACAGCATACAGCAATAACTTCAAATCCACATTCTAATATTTTGGTAACTGTTAATTTCAATATCTCGGTTCCGATGTTCTCACCCTTTTGGCATCCTATATAATATGATATGGTTTGCTCCCAATTCATATTTAATCCTCTAAGTGTGAATACCATAACCTTTGAAGCAACAGTGGTGTGCCTTCCCAGCTCCCCAAAATCCGAAAACCCGTATATCATATCCGTTTTCGTGTTATAATCAAGCTCGGTCTTTATTGCCATTTCATCAAAAATCAGAACACACCTTTTTTGTATATTTGACATGGTCTTGGTCTTACATTTCAATAGTTCAATTATTTGGGTAGAGAACCCAGCCGGTAAACTCAAAGATAAATGCCATCTATATATTATGCTTAATTGCTTACAGATAGTAAGCTAAATCCGGTGTTCAGCATATGGAATTATTATGAAGGAGACTTATAAAAAACTTTAGACACAAATCTTTTTCATTGTATGTCCAACGTGCATTTACCTTATGAAAAAGTTACATGCTAACAAATGTTTTAACATCGACTTGTTTTTCCTGCAATTGCAAGTCACCGTTTTTCTCTAAATTATACTCCTTATCATATTTTAATCTTTTCGGTGTATCGAAAATGCAACGCGGGACAGAATTTTGTATTCCACCTTTAGATTTATGAACGAAACGTGAACCGGGAGATGGAAACTGTGAGGAAGAAATTTCGGAGCTATTGTTAAGAGGAGGTATAGAGAAATCTCTTACATATGTTACGTGGTTAGCATCCTTTTTAACAGAACTGACAGGTGAACACATTTTCAGTTTCATCAGTTTCTTGAATAAAGTTTGGATTATTGCATGATCTGGAGTTGTTTTAAATTACCTTCGATGCAAGTTCAGTCTTTCGATTATTATCCATAATTTTTAAGCAAGAATCGTCAGTGAATAGATTCGAGCAATTGCAAACTAATGGGGATGAAATTGGAACTGCATTTTTAGAAAGACATTTTCGAAGTGATTCTAATTTTAAGTCTTTGGTATAGAAATGGTTTTCACACATAAAAACATTTTTATTTAATGAGATGTGAATGTTTTATCCAAACATCTCTCCTATGATCATTGGGGAGCTTAAAAAAGGACAAAGAAAATGGAATTTTGAAATTATTACAGTCCATATGAGCATTTCGCCATTCTATAATGCTATTTAACATTTAACTTTAATTTATTAGAAATAAAAAAATACAAATGTATATTTTTTTTTGTTCGCTGAAGAACAAACCAAGAAGCAGAACAATAACACAATTAAACATATGAGAAGGCTACAATCCGCTGTGCGAATCGTTGAATACCCTATCCCATCCCATCCTTAAAATTAATATCCTCAAAATGTAGGCTTTATGACGTTAAAATACAGAAAATGACATTGTCACAATATATTGCTCAGACAGTTTATCAAAACCTTTTGTGGTTCGACAAAAAAGAACGTGTTTGTATTGCATATGCCTTGGGGTAGGGCATACAAATGGTCTTTGTAGGAAAACGCCCCCAAAAAGTGGGCGTGGGTTAAAATGGTCTACTGACGAAATGTTCCAATTTATACTACCAATTATTGTGCATAAAATTTTTTTTTCGAAAATTTTAAAATTTGCCAAAAAAAGTTTTTTATTAAAAACGCCCCCAAAAAGTGGGCTTGGCAAAAACCTTTATATTGACGAAATATAGTGGGCGGATTTCATAATTTTGAATACTTGTTCTGCTGGGAGCAACAAAGAGTACGTGTACCAAATTTCATCCTTCTAGCTCAAAATTTAAGGCCCAAAAACTGGTGACGTACAGACGGACGGACAGACATGGCTAAATCGACTCAGCTATTGATTCTGAGTCGATCCATATACTTTGAGATATATCTAGCTAAATTATTTCGCTACAAACTATGTATCAAAACTAATATACCCCTATGGTAACCTGTAATATTAACCAACTGCCACTGCACTTCACCAAAACATTGGTTGAAAATGAGCGATCAGTATCTATAAAGCACACACACAAAAAAAATACTCCAAAAACCGATCATTCAGTTGAAGCAGAGTGTATGCTGTACGTGGACAAAGATGTTATGGGATGGAAAATGGGAACATCGTACATTATGTATGCTGCATTATTCACTCAGGCTCAAATTTTAATACATTGAGTAGATTAACAAAAAAATACGAAAATAAAATTTGAATCTGAGTAAAGTATGAAACAAGACATGTACAACATCCCTCAGCAAATGGCTTTTCAGCACTGCGATTGAGATATGAAATGCAATTGCTTTTGCTCATACCGGGGGTTTGGTATGGCAGTATGGCACACTCGCAATTCGCATATCGCATTGCAACAAAGTAACTCACTTAGCTTTCGTATTTGACAAAATGAGCGAGAAAGAAATAGTATATTGGCATGCGATTGGTTTAATTTTAGAGTAGAACTGTGTAAATTATGTGAGTGGATCTCCATTAAATCTAATAAAGAGAGCGTAAAATTTACAGCCCTCTTTGGCCTAGTAGTATCTCGCGCCGATAGAGCCACCACCATCGATTTGCCAAAGTGATAGTACTATTAGTTTCATATACAATGCTGGTACATACTTTTTTCAACTGAATTAAACAAAAACTCCATTAAATTTCATCTCAAAAAAGAAAGCGGACACTTGAATTTGCAATTAGACAAACGTATCAAAATTTATAAAAACAATAAAAAAAAATAAATTAGTATTTCGAAGGTAGGCCTTTGCCCTTTTTTACCGCATTCAACCTATTTGGCATTGATTGGACCAATTTTTCGCAGTAAGAAGCTGGGATTTTGTCCTATTCCGATTTTAGAGCAACCTCTAAGTCCTTTTTGCTTGAGATGGAGTAGTTTTTAAGTTGATTCTCCAGATAGCTCCACACTTGTTCTATCACATTTAGGTCTGGTGATTGTGGAGGGGTTTCGAGCACATTTGGACAATTAAACAGGAGTGTTATGAGCTTTGTGCTTGGGGTCGTTGTCCTGGTAAAAATAATATCTGTCGCTAATTCCCAATTTTTGAGCACTTTGACTCAAATTATCTTTTAAAATTTGTATGTATTTGTACTGATCCATGTTCCTATTGATAAACACAAGATTTCCTGGTCCAGCCGCAGACATACAACCCCAAACCATAACTGACCCACCACCATGTTTCACAGTTGGTCGTAGATTCTTCTCCCTGAGCTCTTCGTTTGGTTTTCTCCATACATATGTTTGTCCATCAGACCGAAATAAATTAAATTTACTCTCGTCTGAGAACAAAACACATTTCCAAAATGAAAAATCTTTGCTCTGATGATGCCTAGCGAATTCCAGTCTTTATATTCGTTTTTTTGTTTTTAAATAACATTACAAAAGTGTAACGGGATATTATGAATAAAATACAAATTTTGTTTGGCCACTCAAAATCAGATGAGAGAGCAGTAGTGCCAAGTGTCCGATTTATTTTTTTAGGTAAAAAATGAGGGTTTAAACAAATAATTATTAATAAGCTGTTTAATTTAGATGGATACATATGTGGGATATGGTGGTCCCGTAACACGATCACGCCACCCGAAGTAATGCACACCAACATGCTCGTCATTTACTCTCCTCATTCTCGCACACAGCTGCACATCTGCACTTTTTCCCTTTTCGCTATTCCATCTTTCCCGTGTTGAGTTAGTTAGAATTGTACCGCCGAGAAGGCAAGTTGATCGACCAGCGTGTACGCCACTACCTTTTATGTGTCCTATCATTTGAATTTTAATCGTTTTTTTATAATCATTTAATCATTTAATAAATCATTAAGTAAACTTACACCGTTGTTTTCCTGAAACCCACAAACTTGGGGGCTCAACCGGGATTCGGTTAGGTAGTGGTGCAGTGCGTGAAAAAAAAACGTTGAAGACTTGAGACGTGAGTGTGCTACAGCGTCATCAACCGCTACAGCAAAAAGTGAGAAGAACACACAAAAAAAAAAACACCGTTTAAGACAAAGAAGTGTGAGTTTGCTACAGCGTCGTAAAACGCTGCAGCAAAGAAAAAACAATAAGAGACGAGTGCGAGAAGAGGGGCCAGCAGCACAGTTCGAAGTAGTGGTGAAGCAGTGCCCAGAAGAAGAGAGAGAGTGACGCAGAAGAGAGAGAGCAGACGACGAAGACAACGGCAGCAGAAGAAAACAACGCAATTTTTGTAAAGTGAGTACACCCTGGTCAATAGAAAAAATAATAGTAATTATTAAATTGTGAGAATTTAAAATTGTGAGGGGAAGATGGATAGGGAAATTCGGAATATGAGTAGGGACGAGCTGCGTGAGAGGTTGAGGGGAGTAGGTTTGACAACATCAGGTGATAAGCAGGAGTTGCTAAATCGCCTGAGTACGCATTTGAACTCACTTTGCGCCAACGAAGATGAGGGAAAATCCAGCGTATCACTTACAGCGGCTATACGAGTAGAGGACCATGTTGTTGTTAGCGAGAATGACGACTCAAAAACAGAACTAGGTGGCGGGGCACAAGCGGTGATACCTACGTATGAGGGTGATGGTAGTAGAAGGGCAGAGCAGCGTAGTGAATCGCGGACATTGTTTTCCTTCAAGGACATCGAGGAAAGCCTAACAATATTCACTGGCGAGGAATCGCAAAATGTTCGTAAGTGGATAGGGGAATTTGAAGATGCTGGTCAGCTTGTTCAATGGAACGCGCTGCAGCATTACATTTACGGCAAACGATTTTTGTCCGGGTCAGCGAAATTGTTCGTGATGAGTGCGTCTGGCATCCGAGATTGGCGTTCCTTAAAAACAGCGCTTACAAGGGAATTCGGTGACAACGTCAGTTCAGCCGAAATCCACAAACGTTTGCGGAATGCGCGCAAGCAACCAGGGGAAACATTGCGTGAATTTTTGTATCGGGTCATTGAGATGGCAAAACCAATTGCGGTAGATGAGGAATCGATAGTAGAATACTTTGTCGATGCGCTAAAAGACGACAAAGTAAACAAAATTATTTTGTATGAAGCAACTACGATTGAGGAGCTCAAAAGTAAACTGAGGGTTTATGAAAAAATAAGAGGTCAGCCATCTTCCTCCATTCCATCGGAGAGGCGTGCGCCAATGCGGAGTCAAACCAGCGAAAGATCTACGGGGCGTCAGTGTTTCAATTGCGGAGAGTCGACACATTTGGCAAGAGACTGTACCAAGCAAGTGAAATGCTTTAAGTGTCAGGGGTTTGGGCATCGTTCGTTCGAATGCGGAGTGAGCGTTGCGAAAAATACTCGTGCAGACGCAAAGAAGGAGACTATCATCAACGCCAAGTTCGGACTGCGAACAAAACATCTCCTTAAGGACGTGAAGGTGAATGACGTAGAGGTTGCCGCGCTAGTAGACACGGGATGCGACGTATGTCTCGTTAGACAAGATCTCTTGCTGCAGTTAGGGAGGGCAAATATTGAACCAGAGGCAATTGTTTTGTCTGGGTTGGGTAATCACCAAGTTATCACTCAGGGATTCATCATGGCGACAGTTATCATAGATGCCATTGAGTTCGACACCAAACTGTATGTAGTGCAAGAGGCAGAGTCGCCGTTTACCCTAGTGTTAGGTAACGATATGTTGAGAGAGGCGGTCATAGTAATCGCAGATAGAGAAGTGCGGTTCCGCAGAAAGAAGACCGAGGAAGAGCAAAAAATAAACAGCGAGGAAGATTTGAAACAACCCGACAACAAGGACGTGATCCGAGCCTTGACGCCGAGCATTTCACCCATCAAGGAGCCTTGTGAAGCGGAAAGAAGCGGACGAGCGGACGTGAGTTCAGGGGATAATGATCAAATCCGTGAACTTTATCAGGAATTTTCCGGATTGTGCTGCACTACCGTGGTTGAAAGTGAGGTGAATGTGACCGATGGCATGGATTTTTCTTCCCTGTCAGAAACAGCTAAGGGCCAGGTCAAGCAAATGATCTTGTCCTACCTGCCTAAGATGGAGGTCGAGTCACCAATCACCATGAAAATCATACTCAAGTGTGAGACACCAGTGTACGAGCATCCTAGAAGGTTGTCAATTCCGGATCGAGATGTTGTTGAGCGGCAAATACGCGTATGGCTAAACGATGGAATCATTCAGCCAAGTCAGTCGGAGTTTGCTTCACCTGTCGTTTTGGTTGCAAAAAAGGACGGTACTAAGCGGTTGTGTTGCGACTTTAGACGTATCAATCATCAAATTGTAAAGGACCATTTCCCAATGCCGAACATTGACGACTTGTTGGATCGGTTACAGCAGGCCAAGGTATTCACGACGCTGGACTTGATTAATGGATTTTTTCACGTTCCGGTCGAGCAAGGGTCTAGGAAGTATACGTCGTTTATCATTCACAACGGGCAGTACGAATTCCTCAAAGTCCCGTTTGGACTTTGCAATTCGCCAGCAGTTTTTACACGATTCGTCAATGCCGTGTTTAAGCACTTGGTGAATGAAGGAATAATGGTGATGTACATGGACGACATCGCAATCTTAGCCCAGAATGAGCAAGAAGCGATTGAAAGGTTGAAGAGAGTACTGGAAGTAGCGAGCGAGAATGGATTGAAATTGAAGTGGTCCAAATGCCAATTTCTGAAAACTATAATCGAGTTTCTGGGCTACGTAGTCGAAGGAGGGACCATACGGCCATCAGCGGAGAAGACGAAAGCCGTTAGTAACTTTCCGCTGCCTACGGACAAAAATCGTTACAGCGATTTTTGGGACTGACAAGCCATCGGCTTTGGCGGCCATCGCCAAACCGTTAACTGATTTACTGCGGAAGGAAGCTAGTTGGGTGATGGGCACGGAAGAAAAAGTAGCATTTGAATTGTTGAGAGGAGCGTTAGTGAAGTCGCCAGTCCTCAAACTGTTCGACCAACATGCAATCACGGAAGTGCATACCGACGCGAGTCAGATAGCTTATGGAGCGGTGATGTTACAAAAGGACAACGACGATCAGCAGTTTCATCCCGTGCAATATATGAGCAGGAAGACGACACCACAAGAAGAAAAGTACCATTCCTACGAGTTGGAAGTGCTGGCTGTAGTCAAAGCACTCGAGAAATGGAGGATATATTTGCTAGGGAAGTCGTTCAAGATTGTGACCGACTGTAAGGCGTTCACTATGACAATAAATAAGAAGGAAGTCCCGTTACGTGTGTCGCGATGGGCTATGTACCTTCAGGACTTCAACTACCAGATACTCCATCGGCCAGAGGCGCAGATGAAACATGTTGATGCGCTAAGCCGCGTTGCAATGCTGATAGTTGATACCATGAGTCACCGGATCAGAGAGGCACAGTTGCAGGATCCATGCGTAAGGGCTGTGCGAAAGGTGCTGGAATATGCCCAGTATGAGGATTTCTTTTTAAAGAACGGTATCCTCTTTAAGGATGAAGCCAAGGAGTTAGTCGTCATACCAACTGCCATGGAAGAGGAAATCATCGCGCTTGCTCACAAGGAGGGTCATTTCTCGGCAAAGAAAACCGCTGAGATGGTAGAAAAGACCTACTACATTCCTCAATTGTCAACGAAGGCGGGTAGCATCGTAGGTAGCTGTGTAGAGTGTATCATGGCGGAGAGGAAGTCCGGGAAGCAGGAAGGATTTCTGTCGCCTATAGAGAAAGAAGATCGCCCACTGCAGACATTCCACATTGACCACGTTGGTCCCATGGACATTACCAAAAAGAAGTACAATCACATATTGGTTGTCGTGGATGCGTTTTCCAAGTTCGTGTGGTTGTACCCCACTAAGAGTACAACTAGCGAAGAGGTGGTAGACAGGTTGCAGAAACAAGCGTCTATATTCGGGAATCCAAGACGCATAATAACGGACAGGGGTACCGCTTTCACCGCGGGTGCCTTCGAGCAGTATTGTCGAAGGGAGGACATCACACACCTGGTAATCACCACAGGTATTCCACGGGGTAACGGACAAGTTGAGAGGATGAACCGTTTACTAATCCCAATGCTCACGAAGATGACACTAGAAGACCCGTCATGTTGGTACAAACACGTTGAGCGGATTCAGCAGATCATCAACAGTACCGCATCAAGGAGCACCAAGCATTCTCCTTTTCGAATCCTCACTGGACTCGAGATGAGAATTCCCCATAGGCCGGAGGTTCAGGCGATATTCCATCAAGAGATCGTTGCAGAACTGGAGCAGGAGAGAGACGCCGTTCGCGATCAGGCCCGCGAGAACATTAGCCGGATACAGAGTGAAAACATCCAGCAATACAATCGGCATCAGAAGCAGGCAAAAACCTACAAGTTGGGAGAGTTGGTGGCGATACGTAGAACCCAGTTTGGCCCAGGGCTTAAGTTGAAGCCAAAGTACCTCGGACCATAGGTAACGAAGCTCTGCAAGCATGAACGCTATGAAGTGGAGAAGGTAGAGGACCACGAAGGGCCGCGCGCAACATCTTCAGCCGCAGACAGTATGAAACCGTGGTGTAGGTCAATCGGGGCGAATGACCAGTCAGGAGGGCCGAATGTGGGATATGGTGGTCCCGTAACACGATCACGCCACCCGAAGTAATGCACACCAACATGCTCGTCATTTACTCTCCTCATTCTCGCACACAGCTGCACATCTGCACTTTTTCCCTTTTCGCTATTCCATCTTTCCCGTGTTGAGTTAGTTAGAATTGTACCGCCGAGAAGGCAAGTTGATCGACCAGCGTGTACGCCACTACCTTTTATGTGTCCTATCATTTGAATTTTAATCGTTTCTTTTATAATCATTTAATCATTTAATAAATCATTAAGTAAACTTACACCGTTGTTTTCCTGAAACCCACACATATTTATTTGCTATGGATTCGAAGAAAGAGATCACGGATTTAAAAAAAAAAGAACTAACATGAACACCATGACTGTTCTATTTATCGTTACTTAGCGTGAAGATAGGGCAACAGCTGGTGTCCTATTTCTTTTTTGATCAACAGTATATCAGCATTAATAATCAAAATTAGTTTTAATGTGTATTTTGGCCAAATTAACAAACTTGGAATTTGATCTAACGCCCGACACGCTTTGAAAGAGAAAGTTGCGTATAACCCAGTCGTGCACCCACCAGTCGTTTCGGTCGGATTCCCAAAACTCACCAAATAAATGCTGGTGTCCCCCGATGATCATTATACCCTATCCCATAGGGGTATATTAGTTTTGATACATAGTTTGTTACATAGAAAAATAATTTAGCTACATATACCTCAAAGTATATGGATTGACTCAGAATCACTAGCTGAGTCGATTAAGCCATGTCTGTCTGTCTGTCCGTCCGTCCGTCCGTCCGCCCGTCCGTCTGTATGTCTGGCCTTAAATTTTGAGCTAGGAGAATGAAATTTGGTATACAGGATTCTTGTGCCGTAGAGCAAAACAAGTGTAAAAGATTTTGAAATCCGCCCACTGCCACGCCCCCTTTTTAGAAAAGCGTAGTTTTTGACTAAACCGTAAGGAATTTGGAAGAAGTGTCTGAACAACATATTAACGGAATCTTAAAATCTATATTTCTATTTTTTGCCACGCCCACTTTTTGGGGCGTTTTTAGTAAAAACAAAACGTTTTTCGGTACATTTTTAAATATTCGAAATATGCAGGATCATTTGTTAAGTTAATATAAACATTTCGTCCTTAGATCATCTTAACTCACGCCCACTTTTTGGGGCCGTTTTCCTACAAGAACCATTTGTATACCTACCCCATAGCATATGCAGGAGAAAAACGTTGTTTTTTGTCGAACAACAAAAGATTCTGATAAACTCTTTGAACAATTTGTTACGACTTTTTTCATTTTCTATATTACATCCCCATAAAGTCCTATTTTTAAGGATGGGATGGGATAGGGTATTCAACGATCTGCACAGCGGATTGTAGCCTTCTCATATGTTGTTATCCCTGTTTTAACAGCCAATGCTCAAACCAATGCTATCCTCCGACGAACGCTAAAATAAAGAGATTTTCACAAAAACCGAACAACTCGAATGTGGAAGGCTGTACCAAACTCTGTTTTCCTTTCCATTATAACTTAGGGCAAAGAGTATAAAACTACATAGAGTTCGGATCTCATACAACGAAAATTTACTGTGTGGGGTACTAATATTCGTACCCCAGCATCAAACAGGAGCATAGCCGAAGCATACGAATGACGAAAATTCCCCTTCGCATTTACCGCCCGCGTCTGAAACGGCTACAAAATTTTTAGCTGTGATGCGTACTGCATGTAGTTTTATACTCTTTGCTTAAGGTCATTTAAAATCAATGTGCATCGTTACCCTCTTTCTTCGTATCCTATGCCCTAAAACATATAAAGGGTATTGAAAATCCCTTATGTGGGCCGAAATTATAAAAGAGAGAAAAAAATGATGGCCCAAAAAACTAGTGACGTACGACAGACAGATATGGCTTAATCGGCTCAGTTAGCGAATCTGAGTCGTTCCAAATGCTTTATGATACACCTTTCGAAATTATTTCTCTATGTTAAAAACTATGTTTCAAAACTAATATACCTCTAGGTGATAGGATATACATTAATATACCTCTATGGACTATAGTGTATAATAAATTAACTGAGCACCACTTTTCTCTGAAATCGTTTACGTATAGTAGGACGTTGCATGCCTCAGAAATAATCACAGTGCTTTTTCCTTTATTGCATAAATATCTCCTCAACACTCATTGTGCTTCTGGTAAAGGACCTTCTTGTTGAATGGCTTCCAACAATGCATCAACTGTTTCTGTTGTTTCTGCACTAGAGCATTTTAAAAGCTCTTCAGTCTGTACACATGCTTGTTTTGATGTTAACACACTAGAGCGGCGAATGCTCTCGATTACGAACATAGTACACACACACTCCTACGTTGTACGTAGTATATTGTTACACAAAACCACTTACACTCTACTCTTATAGACACAAAACGGAAAACAACAAAAAGGATATGAAGAGACTGCAATTCGTTGTATGGTTCATGGTGTATTAAACCGTACAAGTAATTGCACTTGCCATCTTTAATATAAACTAAGATGCAATTTTAAGAATATTGTATAAATATGTTACAGAAAGATTTTATTGCAATTTTTTTTATCAGGACAATGCCTTAGTTACAAATGCTAAATGCTTACAAATAATAGGGCTACAGGGATCAAAATCGGTCATTTTAAAATAAGATGATGAACTACCAAATGAAATATATGATCATTACGGAGCATATAGTGCCTCAAACCTAGCTCTTTGCTTCATTTGCGTGTGCGAAGTTAAACGCCGAATACGAGCTGAAAATTTGAGAAGTGTTAGTCCTGTTAGACACTTAACACTAACCTACATAAGACAATAAGATTACATATCAAAATAAATGGGTCCCGTTTAAACAATGAAATGTCACTAGATTTCTCTTTTAAAGTTAGCCCGTCTCTATCTGTTTAAAATTAAATAAATTCTCAATAATAATTCTATGTGCTGACTTATTAAAAAGAATTAGAATTTTTTAAAATAAAAAATTAATATCCTCAAAATATAGATTTTAGAATTTTCTAAATATGTTGATCAAACACTTTTTCAAAATTCTCTAACGTTTACCCAAAACAACGTTTTTATAAAATGTTTTTATGAGAAGGCTACAATCCGCTGTGCGGATCGTGTAATACCATATCCCATCCCATCCTTAAAAGTAAAATCCTCAAAATGTATGCTTTATGGCAAGGAAATATTGAAAATGAAAAATTTGCACTACATTATGATCAGACAGTTTTTCAAAATCTTTTTTGGTTTGACAAAAGAACGACTTTTTTCTATGACATATGCTCTGGAGTAGGGTATACAAATGGTTTTTGTAGGAAAATGCCCCCAAAAAGTGGGCGTTTAAATAACAGTGGAACGACTACATTAAAAGATGAAATAAAAAAAGAACTAACTGCCAATTTAAGCGACCAGCGTGATGGCTTTTGTTTATCGTTTACTTACTTACTTACTTAAGTGGCGCTACAGTCCGGAATGAACCTGGGCCTCAACCAACATGCCTCTCCAATTAGCCCGGTCCTTAGCTAACTGCCTCCAGTTACGCACTCCAAGTTGGTTGAGGTCGGTTTCCACTTGTGCGCGCCACTTAAGGCGAGGTCTTCCTCTACTGCGTCCGACGTCTGGCTGGGAATCGAAGACTCTGCGAGCCGGAGTATTGGTGTCCATTCGTTCTACATGTCCTAGCCATCTTAAACGTCCAATGCGGAGTTTTTTGACCAGGGGCATGTCGCTGTACAGCTCGTATAGTTCTTGGTTGAATCTTCGTCTCCATAGCCCGTCAACGCAAACGGGACCGAAGATTTTTCGAAGAATTTTCCTCTCGAATCTACCAAGGATTTCTTCATCCGCTTTTGATACGGTCCATGCTTCAGCGCCGTAGAGCAGGACTGGGATGATCAGGGTCTTATATAGGGTTTCCTTAGTAGTTCGAGTGAGGGCTTTACTACTAAATTGCCTTCTTAGCCCGAAGAAACAGCGGTTGGCAAGAGTAATTCTTCGTTTAATTTCTGACGAGATGTTGTTGTCAGAGCTAATAGCGGAGCCGAGGTAGACAAAGTCCCGTACTACCTCAAAGTTATATCTGTCAATGGTGACGTTCTGTCCAATTCGTCGATGTTGTGAGTCCTTTCGTGATGACAGCATATACTTAGTCTTACCCTCGTTTACTGCTAAACCCATTTTCGCCGCTTCCTTCTCTATACTAGCAAACGTGGCTATGACATCACGTTGAGTCCTACCAATGATGTCAATATCGTCAGCGTATGGTAGTAGTTGCACCGACTTTTGGAAAATTGTGCCTCTGGTGTTGGCTTTGGAGTTTTGCACAATTCTCTCAAGAATCAGATTAAAGAAGTCACATGACAGCGCATCGCCTTGCCTAAATCCTTTTTTGGTATCGAATGTGTCGGTGAGGTCGTTTCCGACCCTGATGGAGCAGCGAGAATTCTCTATCGTCATCCTACACAAACGGACGAGTTTGGGCGGTATACCAAAACTAGACATGGCTCTATACAGTTCGTCTCTATAAATGCTGTCATATGCGGCTTTGAAATCGATGAATAGGTGGTGGGTATCGATTTGGACTTCTTGAGTTTTTTCCAGGATCTGCCGAAGTGTGAAAATTTTATCGGTTGTGGACTTTCCTGGCCTAAAACCACACTGATAAGGGCCAATCAGGTTGTTGGTAAACGGTTTCAGGCGTTCACATATTACGGCAGATAGGATCTTGTAGGCGATGTTGAGGAGACTTATGCCTCTGTAGTTGGCGCAGTTCAGAGGGTCTCCTTTTTTGTGGATCGGGCAAACGATGCTGAGGTTCCATTCTTCAGGCATATTTTCATCCGACCAGATTTGGCTTATGAGTTGGTGGATGTTACTTACCAAGTCATCTCCGCCGGCCTTATAGAGCTCAGCGGGAAGGCCGTCATTTCCGGCAGCCTTATTAAGCTTGAGTTTAGATATTGCTATCCTCACTTCACTCAGGTCGGGTGGTTGGCAGTTTTCGCTGTCGTTGCCAATATTGAATGGTTCGTTCTGCCTGACAGCGGAATGTTGTTCGTCATCGCCGTTTAACAGTCTGCAGAAGTGGTTCTTCCATATCCTCAGCATCGACTGTGTCTCAACTACAATATTTCCTTGTTCATCTCGACAGGATTCTGTTCGAGCCTTGTATCCTTGGCTTTGACGTTTTACACTTTGGTAAAACTTGCGAACATCGTACCTGGAGTGGCACCTCTCTATATCCTCGATCGCGCGCTTTTCTTGCTCTTTTTTCTTCTTGCTGAAAAGCCGATGTTCTTCCCTTCTTCTTTGCTTATAGAGCTCAATGGCAGCTCTCGTCTTCACCTGCAGCTTAGCCTTGTAGGCCTCGTTCTTGGCTGCGAGCATCTGTCGGCATTCCTCATCAAACCAGGGGTTTCTTGCTGGTGGGCGCGAGAAACCTAGCACATCAGTTGCGGCTGATCTAATGGCCTGTTGGCATCGTTGCCATTGCTCTTCGACATTCGATGCTTGTGGTATGATGTTAATCGAGAGGTTAAGGGATACGCGTTGTGCGAAGGTCTTGACGGTCTCTTGCGATTGCAGTCTTCCGACATTAAATTTTTTCACAGTATTTCTGGATTGTTGTGGCGTGGTGGATATCCGCATTCTTACCTTGGCTGCTACAAGGTAGTGATCCGAGTCGATGTTAGCTCCTCGGAATGTTCGGACATCCAAAATACTGGATGCGTGCCTCTTATCTATCGCAATGTGATCAATTTGGTTGACCGTTCATTGATCTGGAGATCGCCATGTCCCCTAATGGATATCGAGGTGAGGAAACCGTGTGCTGGCTATAGTGGCATTTCGTTCCGTAGCGAAATCAATTAGCCTAAGTCCGTTACCAGACGTGTTGTCGTGTAGGCTATGTTTTCCGACAATACTTCTAAAGATGTCTTCTCTTCCTACCTTTGCGTTAAAATCTCCCAGCACGATTTTAACATCGTACTTCGGTAGTCGCTCATAGGTTTTGTCGAGGAGCTCGTAGAAGCAATCCTTAGCTATATCATCTTTTTCTTCCGTCGGAGCGTGAGCGCATATAAGGCTTATGTTGGCGAATTTGGCCTTGATGCGGATTGTTACTATGCGTTCGCTAATGTCTTGGAAACATAAGACTTCTTGCCTAAGTCTGGCACTTATAACAAATCCGCATCCGAATAGTCGCTGTTTCTGCTCACTATAACACGGTCCGTAGTATATGTCACAGTTTTTCATCCTCTTTTTGCCCGGCCCATCCCATCGTATTTCCTGGATGGCAGTAATGTCTGCTTTGTAGCAGTTTAGGGCTTCCGCTAGTTGTTCGCCTGCACCTCTCCTGTTTAATGTTCTCACATTCCAGGTGCAGATACGAACGTCGTTGTCCTTTTTTCGTTTAGCAGGGTCGTCAACAATAAAATCAGTCCTTTCCGAGGCTATTGGTTGCTTCGTAACCATGATTTTTTCTGTGGGTGGGTAGTTAACCCAAAGCACAACCCCCAACCTGGAGGGCCAGTTCCAATTTATTAGATACCCCTAGGACACGGGGCCATCAGTATCCACTACGGGATTGAGCGCTGCCGTTGGCCTTTCGGTTCATCCGCCACCATCTCTGTTCAAGGGGCCTGACTAACCCTTGAAATTCCTAGACAACCTGTTGTCCGAATATGTCAGAGCAGCTCATCTAGGTTCGCCTGGGACAGCAGGCCGGGTATTCTTCCGTGCCATTCTCACCAGGGTGTTTATAGTGTTGCTGTTTTTCGTCGTGTTATCAACACTCGCACTTATCGTTTAGCAAGTCAAATCCGGTTGGATGAGACCAGTACCCGATGGTTACCACTTGGAGGTAAAGATAAGCACATTTGATGTGTAGTCAGAGTTGCAACACTGGGCATTGCCAAGTTAACGCCAATCAGAGTCTACCCTCGTTCTACAACACCCAACCATTGTTTATCGTTTGATCTTAATAACTTAAAAAAAAACATAAACGAAGCCCCGCAGCAATTTTACGATAAAATCCGCGAAATTCTCAACACGATATTTAATTATCCATTAATTCACAAAAGGAGTGTCCTCTCACTAAGGCACTCACTCTTTAGCGGCAGCGGAGGAAATCCCTAGATGGAGTCATCGAACTGGTAGTGTAATCCCTATAAATGAGCTGCTTCGACATATCTGAACACCCGGTCTATAGGGATTTCCAATACTGAGTTAGGGTGGAAAAGATTTGGTGGCGGAGAAGCCCTCAATATGTCAACGGCAGCGCTCATATTCCAAAATGGGCTACTGACATCGGTATCTGCAGCCCGCTGTCCTAGGGTCAGAAACAAGGCCCTGGCCCTCCAGGTTGAGAGTTGTGCCGTCGGGGTAACTTCCCAACCATGGAAAAAACCATTAGTTATGAGAGAGACACAACCAACCTCGGATAATGAAACTCCTCATATGACGAAAAGATCCGGAACGTCAATGGACTATGATATAAGAGTATGCACCTGGAATGTACAAACACTCTACACCCCGGTAGCTACTCAAAAACTTGAATCTGTCCTCACGCGGTACAAGGCAGTTATAACCGCAATACAGGAGAAACGATAGATAGGATCAGGTATAATGAAGAGAAAAAATTGCGACATTTATTACAGCTGCAACAAAAGATTGCATGTATTAGGATGTGGAATCGTCTTGGGAAATCGGCTTAAGACAAAAGTCATTGACTTCAAGCCGATAAGTGATCGCCTTTCTGTGATCCGCATCAAAGCTAAGTTCCAAAACATAAGCCTAATATGTGCACACGCCCCTACCATCAAGGAGGAGTTTTATGACCTCCTGGATGGAGCCTACGTAGCCTGTCCGGAGTATGTTGTAAAAATTGTACTCGGAGATTTCAATGCTAAAGTCGGAAAGGAAAAAATCTTTGGCAGTTTAGTTGGTAAGCACAGAATCCACGAAACGAAAACTGACAACGGCTACAGACTAATCGATTTTGCAGCAGCTCGTAGTACGGTGATAAGTAGCACTAGGTTCCCAAGACTAAGGATCCACACAGCAAACTGGCGCTCTCCAGACGGTCGAACCGCCAACCAAATCGACCATGTGCTAATCGATGCAAGGCACACATCCAACATCCTCGACGTGCATACATTCCGAGAGGTAAACGTCGACTCTGACCATTTTCTTGTCGCGGCTAAATTCAGAGCTCGACTGTCCAACGAGAAGAAGCTGCGAACTGCCCAGAAGATGAAATTCGACGTTTGACGCCTTAGCACACCTGGAGTAGCCAGAGCCTACAGTGAGCGCCTGAGTATGAAACTCTCCTCTGTGCACTCACCTACCACAGACGCCAACAATCAGTGGTGCCAGTATCGCGACGTCATCAAGGAGGTAGCCGAAACCACTGTAGGGTACCAGCCAACACCGAGAAAGAGCCCGTGGTATGATGATGAATGCGTATACAAGAAAAAAGGTACAGAAGATGCACACAAGAAAGCGCTGCAGCGCAAAACAAGAGCAGCGAGAATCCGGGGGTTTGTTAAAAAAGCCAAGCAACTCGTTGCTGGCTACAAAAACGGAACTCAGGCTCTTCGAGACAGCGAGACAACCTAGTCACCGAAGCGCAGGGAATAGTAGATGTGCTTAAGCAGCATTTCCAACAGCTGCTAAATGGGCATCATGTAGAGAGAGTGATAGGGCAAGAAGAGAACTCACGTTCAGTCAATGAAGAACCAATTCCACCACATGGTATAGAAGAAGTTGGCCCAGCTATAAAAAAGCTCAAAAACAACAAGGCCGCAGGTTCTGATGGCTTACCAGCGGAGCTTTTTAAATACGGTGGTGATGTTTTGGTAGGGAGCATGCACCGAATCATCAACCAAGTATGGGTGGAAGAAAACATGCCCGATGACTAGACTATCAGCTCCATATGCCCCATCTACAAAAAAGGCGATCCTATGTCTTGCAAGAACTATCGAGGCATATCCCTGCTTAATGTTGCATACAAGATCCTATTCAACATAATGTAAATGAGGACAAGACTAAGTACATGCTTTCAACAAACAAACAAGCATCTGTCCACCGCCTAGGACTAAACATCACTACTGATAGCAGCAATTTCGAGGTAGTTAAGGAATTCACGTACCTCGGAGTTAACATAAACTCCACGAATTACACCATACTGGTGATCCGTGGAAGAATTACACTAGGTAACCGTTGCTACTTCGGTTTGGCGAAACAACTGGGTTCAAAACTCCTAACTCGAAGCACGAAATATGTGCTCTACAAAGACCTTATCCTGCCAGTTCTGCTTTATGGTGCCGAGTGCTTGACGATAAGCAAGAAAGGAGAGCTGATACTGGGCTCCTTCGAAAGAAAAATACTTCGGCGGATTTTAGGTCCTGTGCACGAGGAGGGCGAATGGAGGAGATGATACAACAGCGAATCAAATTTAATAATTTTAATAATCAAATTTTCATAGAAATTGTATTTCATTCTCCAAAAAGACCAAAAATACGACGTTTATCGGTAACAAGACGTGAACGTTTATAGAATTTTCTCAAGATAAATTTGAACTTGAAGTAATCAACACTTTTAGAGAACTTAGTATCTTGACCAAAAAATTTGCAGTTCATTTAACTAACCCCGAGAAACATTTAGAAACACCGCGCTAAATTTAATCCTTTGTAATACCGTCTTAGAAGATATCAAAAATTACCAATCCCAAATAGATATTGTAAAACCATTTCATAAAGGTATTACAAATCATCGCGGGATAAATGAAACTAAAAATTAAATTAAGCGCCTTTATTATTGGCCGAATATCGAAGCAATGTAACCAAATACCAAATACATAAATAACTGTTCATTATGCAAAAAAATGAAACACGACCGTAATGGAGGGCCAAGGCAACCTGAAAATAACCGCAACGCCCAGTAAACCATTCGAAATTATACATGCAAATATGTACTGACACAATCGAATCCCAAAAATTTCTGACATTAATAGATACATTCTCAAACTACGCACAAACATACCCTTTAGATGCTCTTACCGCAATACAAGTTACTAGAGCATTTATTACCTTTTAAACTCACCAGACAACTCCAAAGCCAATAGTGATGGGCAATGGTTCCGAATATAAAAATAACTAAGTCAAAGAATTTGCCTTGCTACATAAATATTATATTAAATAAATATTCACTATATAACACCACTCAATCCAAACTCTAACGGTCCTATCGAGAGATTTCATTCAACAATCATTGAACACCTTAAGGTTCTACAGGAATCGAAAAGATATATTAATAGTCTAGACCAAATACCTTACGCAATTTTAGGTTACAACCATTCAATACATTCAGTAACAAGACTTAGTCCGATAATCATTATCAACGGGCATCTTGACTTTTATAATCCTTTCGATATTGACGTTAACCAAATACTTTATACTAACTATATAAAAAACATAAAGACATAGCTATAGAAATATATTGTTAGATAATAATGCTACATTGTAGAAGTTATTTCAGCGCTTACTCCATCAGAAAATATAAAGAGCCACTTCACTTCCACACTCGTCATTTTGCATATCAAACTCGAGGTGTGCAAGGAAAATTGGTCAAACCCAACTCTCTCCAATATTATCTTCTGAGAAGATAAAGGTGGAGAGTTAGAGTTTAGCATTTAGCATAAGAAAAGCTTCGCTGGCAGTTTAGCTTTTATTCTAGCTTCGATGACGAATGTTAAACACGTATCTATTATTATCTAGTCAAAAATCAAATATACCTAACGTACGGAGAAAAAGAAAAAGTTTCAATGAAAATCTTGCATAAAAGAATTCAAAATTATATTCAAGTTAAAAAGAAAAATTCGAAACTTCTTCATATTTTAAAAAAGGTTTTAATAAACAATGGTTTAATGTGTGTTCATTGCGATAATATATCTCTGTTTCTTAAGTTTCAAGAATTATACGTCAACAATTTTTCGATGAACAACAAATTGAAAATATTAAAATCTTGCATTAAGCTAAGGGATATTGTTGATAAAAATGAGCTAATCACTATTATTAAAACCGAACACATAAGCAAGAATCATAGAGAAATCGGCGAAATGCTTTTAGAACTTAAGACCAATAGATTTCATTTCAAAAAAATTTAGTAGAGATTAAATACAAACATTAGCAGCAAAATTCAAACGAGACAAGGAGGTTAGAACAAACATTAGAAATAAAAAAAATAGCTAACAGATTTGAACAATGCTGGGACACAGTTCAAAATAGAACAGTTGTGAAAAGCAAACCAAAATATAAAAAGCTTTTAAAATTTACAAGAGAAGGTAATTATGTTATTGATAAATCAACCAATAGGAACACAAAATACTATAGAAAACAGCTTAAATGACGATATAAATATCAGCATTTATAATTCAGTGAATTCGTTTTCTCATCTATTGGCTCAATTACTACCAAGTGTTAATTCTTTCATACATATGGAATTTCTTAATGAAAGTATGAATTTGAAGTCATTATAAAATTACAAAGATTGTGAGTGGTTGTTGTCGAGATTGCCTTATCCAGAAAGTTAAATTAAGAGAAATAAAATAAAAATTAAAACTAAATGTTTCTTTTCAAAAATCAAGAAAATTAATAAACAAACATGTTATTAAAATTAAAATATTATCTTGATTTAAACTATTAAGAATTAACAATTTTCACATGTATTGGAAAACAAAATAAACGATATTATAAATTTAAATTTAAGAAATAAAATAATAACAGTAATATAGTATTTACTATTATATGATATTTTGTTCTATAAATGTCTGTATACCTAGTTACAAAAAAATATTATAAATATTATTGTAATTCGTAAATTTTGGAGACCAAATACTTTGGTGGGGGAGGTGTTAGATAATAATGCTACATTGTAGAAGTTATTTCAGCGCTTACTCCATCAGAGAATATAATGAGCCACTTCACTTCCACACTCGTCATTTTGCATAATCAAACTCGAGGTGTGCAAGAGAAATTGGTCAAACTCAAATCTCTCCAATATTATCTTCTGAGAAGATAAAGGTGGAGAATTAGAGTTTAGCGTTTAGCATAAGGAAAGCTTCGCTGGCAGTTTAGTTTTTATTCTAGCTTCGGTGACGAATTTTAAACACGTATCTATTATTATCTAGTTCGAATAAAATTATAATAAAAGTACTAAAGGACTACTTTGTTTTATTTACCCAAAAGACTTAAGTACGTAATTATATAAACAAATTTCAAATAAAATTTCAACATTTTCAACCCTTAAGTTACGACCCACAAACCACCGTTTACCACAAAACTAGGGCTAGAAATAAGATTGCTCCTAGGTTTAGAGAACACCCTGTTAGAAAAGATAATAAATCTCAATAGAAACTACAGGCCACAAATACCATGAAAACAATCTAAAGCGACCATTATTATATACTGAAATATACTAGTAACGTTTTACCCACAGGACATCAAAGTTACAAACTTGGAATCAAATCCTGTAATTCTTCCTTTTAAATTGGTAAACGCAAAGATTCGAGAAAAGTACCACACCTTCATTCATTACTTTGACCTGCAATATGAAATAAAATTTGTCAGCATTATAAAAACATAAAAAACTCTATAGACTTTTCCGAAAAAGCATTCGATAAAATTACTAGCAAAATAAATATTTTGGAATTCCATGTTAATATTCTAAACGACAAGTTTAATACCCTATATTCACATAAAAGAATAAAAATATGAATTTTTAATGGACTTGGAACCATTTTTAAAAGCATTACTAGAAACATAGACAATCACTTTACGCCCTCAGCACGAATCAAAATCAGATAGTCACATTTCTTAATAAACAAATATCTCTCACAACGAAGATCATAGAAGACTTTAATAAAACGATAACCCTGATTAAACAAAATGAAATTCACTTGGCCGCTAAAATACAGAAAATATTAGATATGAAAAACAAACCGTTTGAAGGTTTTTTCTATGTCGAAATTCCCTTCGATTACGTTTCAACCGCTACTAATATAATCATTCACGTCCTCGACTATCTAGAAAACGCGCTTGTGTTCGCAAGACAAAAAATATAACATTACAGTGTTTTAAAATTTGAAGATCTAGAGTACATCTTGAAACGACTTATGAAGTAATATACTGAAAAAGAAAAGCTTTTCTTAAACGATACGAATACTATGAATTTATTGAAGTCGAATCGTATCAGATTAATGAAAGAATAGTTTTTATTCTACATTTTCCAATTGTGTATCCAAACCAAGATACCCTTTTCCATCTATACCCCTTACCGAACATAAATAAAACAGCCATTCTACCCCCAAACCTTTTTTAGCCATAACAACTGGACACTACCAATATGAGGACACAGAATGTAAAAAGATACATTCCACATACTATTGTATACACTTCAAACTACTGCAAGCCCACCAGAATGGAGAATGCATCGCACACCTTCTTGATGTTAAAAGCAACAGCTCCAGTCAATGCGACTTAGTAACAAATTACCACCAAATTATACATTGAAATTCTACCTGGCAAGACAAATTAAAAATAACTAGCCGTAAGTAGCTTTACTTCACTGCAAGGCACTTTCTTAATAGACCAGTCAACTGCTCTTTTCGCACTTCGAAGAACTCATTTTCAAACAATCAAGAGACACTAAGGGAACATCCCCTTCATTTGCCAAATGTTTCTATATCAGCAAATCAAAAGGATAAATGCCAGACGGCCCCCTGGTTCATTGTGATATTTGCCTTATTAATTTTGACCACAATAGCACCGGTTACTTCAGAAGACATCAACATGCGGCCGCTGCAACAACCTATACAACAGAAGAACATCAACCAAATACAACACCAAAACATCCATTAGAGTTTAACAGTTAAATGAAAAATTATTTGTTAAACTTACTTTATTAACAAAAGTTCAATAAAAGAAAAAACAAATAACTGTATATTACCCTTATCCTGTAACGTTTAATAATAATAAAAAAAGAATTAGAAAACTTAACGATTAAAATAAAAAAAAAATTAAAAAGTACATATTTATGTATATTTTTTTACTAACTGTATATTCGAAACAGTCATATTTGTCATAAAAAAATATATTAATTAACATAACCTTAAAAAAATCTTATTTAAATAAAATTTAGAACTTAATTTATCGATAAAGTCCATTTTTAGGATGGAGTAGTTATTTATACATCTATGGTAGACCGTGGAAGCAGACGATACGTCTTTCTTTTTTAAATATTTTTCAACACTAAGGACTTAGTCCTTGAAGGTTATAAAACCCAGTAATGGAAGGAAGGAAAATGGTTTGTAGATAGTTAGAGATTGGGAGTAGGTGGGAAAAGAGTGAGGTGACGATGCGCGTTGATTTTGAATCTTTGTAGATTGTAGTCATCTGGAAAATTATTCTGCTAACTATTGTAATATTATATATACCTTATCAACATTACACACTATGTTTTAACCTGCATGCAATAGAATGTAACAATATATCTAATGCATGCACCGTGAGACGTTGTGCTCTCACCTATATGCGTATTGAATAAAGTTTAATCAGTTCAAATTTGAAAACAAAAGGTGACGGTTGTTTGATTCTATATATCTCGCTGCTCTATCAATGTCGGAATTGAACTCACCGACACATTCGATACTAAAAAAAGGATTTAGGCAAGGCGATGCGCTGTCTTGAGAGGAATGTGCAAAACTCCGGGCCAATCCCAGACGCACAATCTTACAACATTCGGTGCTACTAAATACAAACATACGCCAACTATATTGACATCATCGGTAGGGCTCATCGTGAAGTCATAGTAAATCGCCTGAACAGACAGACGGACGGACGGACAGACTGACATGGCTCAATCGACTCAGACAGCGATTCTGAATCGATCCATATACTTTGAGGTATATCTAGCTAAACTATTTCTCTATGTTACAGACTATGAATCAGAACTAATACTATGGGAACTATGGGAGCAACAAAGACCACGTGTACCAAATATCATCATTCTAGCTCAAAATTTAAGGCCCAAAAACGTGTGACGGACGGACAGACATGGCTAAATCGACTAAGCTATCGATTCTGAGTCGATCCATATACTTTGAGCTAAATGTAGCTAAATTATTTCTCTATGTTAGCTAGAATATAATAATTTTTTGCACAGTAACTTGGTATATAAACCCGATCAAATGAAATCAAATAGGTTAGCTAATATGGAAAATAAACTTCTCAAAATCGTTAATTTATTAACATTGGATCTACACAATAATTCATGCAATTGAAATACAAACTTCGGCAGGATTACCATAACTTTGACGCCAAAAAAATATAACTGCTTTTTTGTAGAGATCAAAAACAAGCATTTTTAACTATGGGAGTGTATCACTCTCAGCTTTCTCGGGATTAAGGGATTTCAACCCTCTTTTCACATGCCCACACACTTTCGTTGCTCAAGTAGGAGACTATGTCACCAATATTACATCTACAGTACCCGTAAAACAATTACAATTATTATATTGATGACAAAGTTTTATTGATTCGTAATATAGAAAATTCACGCACCTAGAGGGCGTTTTTTTAATACATTTAAAAATTGATTTGACTATTTTTAACTAACTACTGATTGACTCACAAACTGACTGGGACGCGGAATCCTCCTCGTGGTGCTTTCTGGGTAACGCTAACATTATTGTTGTGCTTTACTTACTAATATTAACCTATTATCAACATCACAAAGGATGAGTTAAAATATTCGTATATCCTTGGCTCCCTTTCAATTGACGCGAATAATTATATAACAGATGTTCTCAGCGCCGCAATGGTTAGTGCGTTTAACTGCCGCTTGGAAGGTATGGGTTCGATTCCCAGCCGTAGCAACACCTAAATGATTTTTCACTGGCCCTCCTCTCGGGATGATCGGACAAATCATCCCAGTGGTATCAATTGACAAGAAATGCTTATCTCAAATTAGCTTAAGTAGTACACACGCATACATGAATTGTTGTGTGAAAGCTAGGCCCTGTTTGTTAATGAACCTGTTGCTATAATTAATCTTTGAATTTAAAAGAAATCCTAATAAAGTGGCACAAGCTTTTGGAAGATCGCAGGTTAGAACCACTTCTTCCTGTTGAACATTTAAGAGATAGAAAACCATCAGATCTTTACCGATACATCACATCCACAGCCCGAAACATTTCTTCCGCTTGTGAAGATCTTATTTACTCTCTGTGAGAAATAAAACTACCAGCTCAAATAGGTATACCCTTAGCAGTTTCTTCAAGATAAGCTTATAAAATCAGACTAGATTTAGTGATAAAATTTAGGAAACAGTTTGTTAATTATTATATTATATTATTTTTCTTCAATGACCTTCAATGCAATTGAAACTTTACTAAGAGACTATCATTTCATTATTGGAGCTGATTTTCTAGACTTATTGGTAGACATTAAACCCCGTACTGTCATGGATTCGTTAAATTGACGAAAATTGGCAGAAAAAACTTCTCCAGATCGATCGTTCTGCAATTCCACTCACATGTTCATATTCTATTTAACCGTTTTGACGTATTTTCATAAAATGAACGACCTCGAACATGCATTTAGTTTGTCATCTGACGTTGATCGTGGAATTACTGGCAATACAATATCATCATCACCGATTTTGGTATTTTTTTTTAATTATTGCATCGCAAGGTTAAAGCCTCTCAAGTTTTTTGTGTGCCATAGTGCATTCATCCGAAACTATCAATTTGGTTTACTGCAACACTTTGGAAAGTTAAAGTATCACTAGTCTGCATGTTCTACGGCGTCTTGAGTGCTGAATTAGCTGTTCGAGCACCTCCTTACGACATTTCCGGATTTCCATTTTTCACATCACAGAGAACTTCGCTCTCAGTATCGCTTTACACAACTGGTTTTTGTTGCGCGACTTAGATAATCATCTACCGATTTTTCAACCTTATAGACTACTTAAATAAACAATATTTTAATTTAAACCATTGAATATAAACAATTTTTAAAATTGTTGCTGCAACAATCATAACTTTTGTACGAATTGAGACATTTTATATTTATTTATTAAACAAAAGTGAAAACCACACCTACGAATTTTGTGAGTTTTAATATCCCCTCCTTAAAATAAATATCCCCAAAATGTGAGCTTTATGGCAATGATATATAGAAAATGACGTTTGTCACAAAATATTGTTCAGACAGTATATCAAAATCTTTTATGGTTCGACAAAAAACCACGCGTGGCAGTGGGCGGATTTTGAAAATTTGTACACTTGTTCAAACAGCTCGTACAAGGATCACATATACCAAATTTCATCATTCTAGCTCAAAATTTAAGGCCTAACAATCGGTGACATGAAGACAGACGGACGGACTGCTAGCGATTCTGAGTCGATCCATATACCTTAAGGCATATCTACCTAAATTATTTCTCTATGTTACAGTCTATCAAATTATTTTATGGTTCGACAAAAAACAACGTTTTTATACCCTATCCCATAGTGGTATATTAGTGTTGATACTTAGTTTGTAACATATTAGTAGTATTAATATGAATATTTCGTCTGTAGACCATTTTAACCCACGCCCACTTTTTGGGGGCGTTTTCGTACAATGCTAAATTTTACAATTTGACCGGAAAATGTTTTTTATAAAAAACGCCCAAAAAAGTGGGCGTGGCGAAAAACTTTATACTGACGAAATATAGACATTATGATTCTCTAAGTATGCTGCTTAGACACTTTTTTGAAATTCTTTATGGTTTGGCCAAAAAATACGTTTTCTTAAAACGGGGGCGTGGCAGTGGGCGGATTTCAAAAATGTTTACACAGTGGCAGGGGCAAGGATCCTATGTACCAAATTTCATTATCCTAGCTCAAAATTTAATGCCCAAAAATCGGTGACGAACAGACAGACGGACGGTCAGGCAGACATGGCTAATTCGACTCAGCTAGCGATTCTGAGTCGATCCATATACTTTGAGGTATATGTAGCATTATTATTTTTCTATGTTACAAACTATGTATCAAAACTAATATACCCCTATGGGATAGGGTATATGAGAAGGCTACAATCCGCTGTGCAGATCGTTGAATACCCTATCCCATCCCATCCTTAAAATTAATATCCCCAAAATGTGGGCTTTATGGCGATTAAATCTTGAAAAATCTTCAATGGTTCGACAAAAAACAACGTTTTTCTATTGCATATGCCTTGGGGTAGGGTATTAAAATTTTTTTTTTGTAAGAAAACGCCCCAAAAAAGTGGGCGTTGGTTAAAATGGTATACGGCCGAAATGTTCATATTATCATAATTAATGATCTTGCTTCGAAAGTTTTTTTCAAATATTTTAAAAAATTTACCAAAAAAAGTTTTTTTATGGAAAACGGCCCCAAAAAATGGGGGCTACCTCTGCTTTGCGTAGACGAGAAATAGATATGAGGATTCTCTAAATATGTTTCTCAGACATTTTTTTAAATTCTTTACGGTTTGGCTAAAAACTAAGTTTTACTAAAAAGGGGGCGTGTCAGTGGGCGGATTTCAAAAATGTTTACACTTGTTCTGCTTCGTCCGCCAGAGAGTCTATATTCCGAATTTCAACTTTCTAGCCCAAAATTTAAGGCCCAAAAATCGGTGACACACAGACGGACGGATGGACAGATAGACATGGATTAATCGACTCATCTAGCGATTCTGAGTCGATCCATATACTTTGAGGTATATGTATCGAAATTATTTCTCTATGTTGCAAACTTAATGTCGAAACTAATATACCCTTATGGGATAGGGTATAAACATATGAGAAGGCTACAATCCGCTGTGGGGGTGGGTTAAAATGGTCTATAGACGAAATGTTCATATTGATATTACTAATGATTCTGCATCAACATTTTTTTCGAAAATTTTAAAATTTGACCGAAAAACGTTTTTTATTAAAAACGCCCCAAAAAAGTTTTGAGGTATATCTAGCTAAATTATTTCTCTATGTTACAAACTATGTATCAAAACTAATATAGCCCTATGGGATATGGTATAAAAACGTTTTTTATTTAAAACTCTCCAAAATTGTGCGTGGCAAAAAACTTTATATGAATATGGTATGGGGTAGGGTATACAAATGGTATTTGTAAGACAACGCCCCTAAAAAGTGGGCGTGTGTTAAAATAATCTAAGAACAAAATGTTTATTTTATCATAACTAATGGTTCTGCATCAAACGTTTTATCAAATAATTTAAAACTGTAAAACTGTACCGAAAAAGGTTTTTTTTGTACTGAAAACGCCTCCAAAATGTGGGCGTGGCACAAAACTTTATAAAAAGGAAATATAGATATTCTAATTCTATAAATATGTTGCTCAGGTACTTTTTTAAAATATTCTACGGTTTGGACAAAAACGTGGCAGCGGGCGTGTTTTGAAAATGTTTACACTTGTTCTGTAGGCACGGACGAGGATCCTGTATACCAAATTTCATTCTCCAAGCTCAAAATTTAAGGCCTAAAAATCGGTGACATGCGGAAAAAACTCAATAAAAACTGAACCACTCAATCGACTTAGATTAAGTTTTCAGGTATGATATTTTAACTCGTAAGAACTTATTATAATTCATTTCCACCCACTGCCACGCATGGGTTTAAAGCCATACCCACTTTTTGTGGGCGTTTTCGTACAAAAACCATTTGCATTACTTATCGGAAGGCATATGCCAAGAAAAATGTGTTTTTTTGTGGAACAATAAATTATTTTGATAAACTCTCTGAATTATGTGTTGTGACAATGTCATTTTCTATGTTTCATCCCTGTAATTCCCGCTTTTTGGGAATCTTAAATTTAGAAAGGGAATGGGATATGGTATTCAACGATTTGCACAGCGGATTGTAGCCTTTTCATTCAGATGTATGAACATTTCTTTTCTCCATTGTTATTTTTTACTACAATGTATTGCTATCTGATAACCATAACTAGACAATATTTTTGTTAGTGCTAAGAAAAAAGTGCTGACCAAAATTTAAAAAATTAGTTTCCATGTTGCTCAGTAAATCAAACTAAACTATAGGTTTTAAAGAAAAAAAGTTGCTTAATATATTTTGTAAGGAATGAATGTCACTATCGTGAAAAATAATCAAGCTACAAGGGAAAATTATATACACTTAACAACAAAATGGCGGAAAAGTATGTAGGATTTTAGGTGTGCAAGTTTGGAGTTTTTTTTTTCATTTACGCTCATTGCGAATTTTTTCGTTTATTTGCAAATCTGCATTTGATGTTCTAAGATGCATCTGATGCTATATATCTTCGGCCATATGATTTATATATTAGTTCCATAAATCAATCGGTATGTCAAATTATAACAAACAATATTGTATTTGTTTAAAATTTGACGAAATCACAGAATCTTCGAGAGTATGGTCTCAATGAGTGTCATTCTCTAGTAGGCCGTAACAAACTTTGACATGTACTCGGTTGCTACTTTATAATTGAATCCACGTCGAGATGCAGATTAAATGCAACAGATATAATATATAGTTCTGACTTAATAATAGTTTTGTTTTCAGTTTTTATTTTAATTCCTTGTGATAATCATAATATATCGATTTTTTTGTTCAATTAAATATGGCGAGGACTCTAGGTTAAACCAATTAACACTTAAATAGCCTTATGGAGTGGTTATAAACAGAATAGAAGTTAAATTTTTGAAAAAGAGCGGATTCCTATTTGTGTGTTGTATAACAGTTTACCCTACTCTTGTGATTAACCATTTCAAATGGAAAAATTACAATAAAAATTCTTAGCAATATTTTAACCACACACACGGGAACAATACACATATTTATAAGAGTATTCCTTACTCGCAGCTTTTTTTTAAATTAAACTTACCGCATACTATAATTACTGGAGTCTTCGTCTTCATTTGGTTCTATGAATTGCAGTTGAGAACGTTTGTGGCGCCACCATAAATAACCTCCAGCCAAGAACAGGGATATTGCTATGATAATGCCAAGTATGGCGAGGCATCCTATTAATATTATACTCGCCATTCCTGCGGGGTATATATAGTAAGTTTTAATTTTTTTTTATTGTTTTAAGATAAATTAACACATTTGTGACTGATGAGTTTTGTAATTATGATTTTTGTGTGTTTGTGAACTAAAACTTCAAACTAAAAAAATTTAAATCAAATACCGTTTTGATTATAGTTTTTAACGAGAACTGCTCACAACAAAGGCTATTTCGTCAATAAGGTAGGTGGAATTTAATTCAAATAAAAATAGCACAGAACCTGGCAATAAATTGCCGTCAGTCTTCGCAGCAGGATGTTCGTTTTGTTAATAACACAAAGTCTCATGGGGTTAAATTACAAACTGCAATTACCATGCAGTGCACGTTAACACAGCTGTCTAGTCAATGAATTATTTTCATCTATTAGATTGATAAATATTCTGGACGACTTATGGGAGGTATTAGGTGAATTAACATTCGAATTTACTGATAAGATATTACTTAGCATAAAAAGACGTAAATTTACGAGAGCATTGCAGTAATTAATTTTCTGATGGAAGCAATCTGGACGTTTAAAATAATAATATGATGTATGAAACCACTCACAGTGTTAAAATGCAATTAAAGGTTAACCACCCAATACAAGAACGTGTATTAGCTGAATGGGTTTCGAAGCAGTTGGAAACTGACCCTAATTATTATAGAAAAATTACCTTTAGCGATAGTGAATCGTGAAAATTCGAGAATAATGAACAATAATTAGGTATACGATAAAGTGTGTGATTCTGAAAAAAAAGTGTAATTTAACAATAATAATTCGCAAATCATTAGATCAGCTAACCGTTGCGAAGCTGAAAGCTGAGTTTCCAGCTTTCCCCTGTAGGAGGAAAGACCGATTTATTTTTCCGTCTTCATGAAGCAATACAGCAAAGATCCTAACTCGATTGTCTTTGATTTCTAATATCAACAAGTAAGTGCAGGCTTTAACATGTCATCAATGATGAGTTAGTTTCTGGAGGCTAAATTCGGAGAACAAACGAATTCTCTACAAGAACATCAGCTCGAACAACGCGAGTAGCAACGCCACAGCTCAAACAACAACGCGAGAAGCAACGCCAACAGCTCGAACAATAAAGAGAGGAGTAACGCCAACAGTCCAAAGCTCAAAGCAAGCAGCTCGAAGAACAGGGCCAACAGCTCGAGAAACAATTCGAGGAACTGGGTAAGAAGTTTGAAAATGTCCTCGAGTCCAAGTTCACGGTGATTGATAACCGATTTGAAAAAGTATGGCTGTAGAAGAGAATGTTGGGAAAGTAGAAAATTATGAAGCAGCAATCAAACAGAAGGAGGGTAATTTCGAGGCTATTGAAAAGAATGTTGAAGATCTAGCTAAAGAGCTTTAAATTGTTAAGAAACAAAAGATTCGGAAAATTTCTGGTGATTGTCCGCTATCGAAGGAAATGGAGCCTCCAACTTTCGACGGTCGGACGCAATGGTAAAAGCTTGGTTAAAGCTTCTGCCATGACCAACTGCTGGAAGGGCGATGAAAAAGCCATTGTACATGGTATATGCGTGGTCCAGCTGCGGAGATTTTGCAACCTATCTCCGTTGACAACCAACGCAACTGGTATCAACGCCCTCATGACAACAATCTATACTGGATCTACTGCTTCTGTTATCCGAAAAGACATCGTCCAGGAGTATTGGCTGTAAAACACCAGCAGCTATTGCCAGAGCCCCGAAACTGGAGAAAGAGCTCGAGTATATGGTAAAGTATGGCTAACGATGTACTTGGCGGATCTCGCTTCTGCTTTGCATTCCTGGTGGCTGATATTTGTAATGAATGCATTATTGGAGTGGACTTCATGAAGGCTCATGAAGTAATTTTGCATATTGGCGACCTGCATGTCAGATATCGAAATGTGGAGATCCCGATGAAATACGGGCAGTTAGACAGTTATTCTGTGAACACCGTCATTAGAAACTGTTATATGGGTTAAGCAGGTGGGTGATCTTGGGAGCCACTGATTCCTACTCGTTGAACCAGAAGCAGACGATGATTTCCAATACTAAATCCAATAAGAATATTAAACACCAGACCACACGAGGTGAGAGTACAAAAAGGAAAAGTGATTGGTAAATATGTTTTGGTTAACCCAATATGCTAAATCGGTACTACCAAGTACCAACTAAGCAGACGGACATAACGAGATTGATTCTCAATCAGGAGCAGCAAATTCGTGCGAAAAATTGTATTGCCGAATTTGCTGATATATTTGCTGCAGAGGATGGGAAACATGGCCGAACACACTTGGTGCAACATCAAATCGAGACTGGAGATGCCAGACCAATGGCCAGCCTGCAAGGCGGCTGCCATTAGCCAAGCAGGCTGAAGTTGCAAAGATGATTGCGACGATGGAGAGGGGTGTACAGTGGTACTTCTAAAAAAGGAAGATGGCAGCACCCGCTACTGCGTTAACTATCGGCGGCTCAAAGATGTCATTAAGAAGGACAGTTACAGTTACTATAAAGGGGCTCCAAATAGTTTTCCACACTGAATCTGAAGAGCGGTTACTGGCAGGTGCACGTTCATCCCAAGGACAGGGAAAAGGCCTCACCACAAGAAATGGCTTGTGGTAGTGCGTTTTGCTAAGATTAACGTGGAAAATCTGCCTGTTGTACCTTCAAGATAATTAATTGTCGTAAGGGAAATCGTTCGAAGAACACCGAAACAACTTGCGGGAGGTATTCCTAAGACTTGGGAGTGCCCATTCAAAGCTTTATCCCAGAAGTGTGTACTCTTCAGATCCGAAGTTCGATTCTTGGGAAAATTATTTCGACTAGTAAAGTGAGGACCGATCCCGAAAAGATTGCAACTGTGAAAAATAGCCGGTCCCCAAGAACAAACATCAACTTACGAGCTTTGTAGGACTTGCGACTTACTACCGTCGGTTTTCAAGGGACTTTGCTGGCATTGCTAAGAGCTTATATCAATTCTCGGGGAAAGGAAAGTAATTTATATGGTCAAGTGGCTGTGGTAATGCTTTTCAAAGACTTAAACTCCAGCTATGTCAAGCGCCGATACTAGCATAGGATGCCGACGTTAACTTCAGCAAGGTTCTGTCCAGACCTGAAGGAATCTATTGTGTGACCAGGAGGAAACTTTTAGCATTAAAGTCCATGCTGCTCTTAAGTGGTTGCTTCAATTTAAGAATCCAGAGGGTCAAGTTGCTAGATGGATTGAGCGGCTGCAGATCTACGATTTTAACATTCATCAACGTTAGGGCACTGCACCCTCCAAGAAGTAAAGAAGCTGATCACCACCTAGCGAATAAGAGCCGAGCCCAACAACGGTTGGACAACTGGAAAAATCAGAGAAGCACAGATGGAAGACGCTGTCTTTGAACCGATTCTTAGCTGGTGGGAACACATGGAGAAATCAGATTGGCGAGAAATTTCGGATTGTAGCCCAACTCATAAAGCGTATTGGGCACAATGGGATTCTCTTCACGTCCAGATGGTGTCTTGAGAAGAAAGTGGGAATCCTTCGACGGAACGTCCTTTATAACATAGCTTGTCACAGTCCATGGTCAAAGATGTACAAAGGCCAGAACGACACCGCTCTATCCACAGTCAGACCGAATAGTGGAACGATTTAATAGAACCTAGAAAGAACACCTCTCCAAGGTGGTAGGCGACAATCAATGAAACTGGAATCGTTGCATTCCCTTGTTCCTGATGGCGTACCGAAGCGCGGTGCAGTACTATGCACCGCGCTGGACACTCCCCATTTGAAGTATTATTTGGCCGATCATTAATATTCGGATCCCCAACTGTGGAGCCATCAAGTGATGATGACTACATTGATGATCTATGGGAAAGACTCCGACTTTCCAGAAGGAGATTTAGAGTGGCTGTTAAACGAGTGGTGGGTGCACATCTAGGTCGTACGCAACTTTCTCTTGCACAGAGAGATATGCGTTAGATGAAAAACTATTATTCCGGAATTTTAAGGAATCTGTGTCTTTGTAAATATAACGATTTTTTGGGCCAGAAATAATTACTTGAAATCGTTACAAACGGTAATAGTAACATCTATTGTAAATTGGCAGGTAGAATTATGACTAAAAAACCCTAGATACGAAGTTTGAAGAAGATCGGTCAAGCAGTTTAGGCTGGAGAGACCATTACGGACAGACGGACGAAATTGCAAAAAAAAAACATTTCTTTGGGTTCCGCTATCAACATAATGTAAGAATCAATCAAAATCTCGAGATCGAAAATGTTTACTAAAACAATACCACTTCCTTTATAAGAGAAAGTTAAAAATTAATATCGCCGAAGCTACTGCCGAAATGTAAAGGCCCCTACAAAATTGTGAAGAGCGTAAACGACGTTATCTACCGTAAACAGAAGGGTAAATTAAATGGATCGGTTACATCGTTACGAAGGTGAAACGGAGGATACACTTGTTCGGGATAAACAAGTTTAGGAGGAGGGCAATTGCAGTGCGAAACACACACCCCTGAACACCGCCAGTGGTACTTGATACGCACACCAGAATGGCTGGAATAGTGGTATCTGTCAACACCACTGCTCGAACAATCGAAAACCGTGGGACCCTCGGAGAATATGCCATCTCTTTCTAGATCAGTATGTAGAGTAAATAAAGATGAAACGATAAGCTACGGGCAGTCTGTATTTCGACCTGAACGTGACTTGAGTAGTATTAGTTAGTTAGTTAGTTAAATCGACTATTTTTATTTCTTTCATATTTCATATTTCATACAATCTAAGTCTCTATGGTTTGGCTTCTGAGCCGTCTACCAGTATGACATTATTTACTTAGATATTTATTTATTTTGTTTAATTTTAGATTTTACACATTTAGATTTTATTAATTAGGAAAAACAAAGACAATTCTTGATGTGCTGAAGTTAAAAGCTTTCATCTATTATACAATTTCTGTGCCGCATTGCGTTTACTTTATAGTTGTACAGAAGGTCCCAACGTCTTTCGCCATTAAGGATACTCATTGCTTCGTCTAAATCAAGCACCTGTACACCAAAGAAAATGAAGCGAAATTCTTTTAGGACGGGACATCTCGCGATGAAGTGGAAAACATCCTCACGCTCCTTTAGGTTGCACAGGTTGCATAAAATTGGTAGTTCGGGACAGTGCGGTATAAAATTTAGATTAAGAAGTTCTCCTCTTATTTTAAAGATTGTGCTTATCTTATCAGTGGAATTGCTGATCAAAAAATATGGCCTAGTCTGTAAATGATGCTCCAATCGACTATAGTAAGCTCTGTATTGCGATGACTGTGCTTCGTTTACAAAAATATCGTAGATTCGTCGGCCCGTTTTCTCCAATAAGTCGGTAAATTTTTGTTTTAGTAGACTCGACTGTTAGTTTGGTCTAACTGAAAAGTCATAACCGCATTCCAATCCTAGAACTTGCCACTCTTGAACACATTTGACTTTGTATCGTAGCATTGAAGAAATCACTATTCTGGGCAGGCGTTCTGGATTCATTGCCATGACTTTTATGATATAATCGAAATGGAATTTGAGTGTATCCAGAAAAAGTGGTGCCACTCCCATTTCCAAGTATATCATGTAGTTGGGGCAGCTACTCGGTAATCTAAAAATTCTCCTGATAAAAAACCGTAAAAATTTTTCTACGACTTCAAATGAGCAGTATCCCCAAACTTGCGATGCATACAGAAGGATCGGAGTTGCTGTAGCCCGAAATATTTTCTGTTTAGATATGTGCGAGATATTTTGTTATTGATATACTTTCTAGAGATGAGCTTAGTCGTGATTTTTAATTCACAGGTATAACTGTGATTGTGATTTCCAATTCACTGTGATTTTAATCTGTGACCGTGAATTGTGATTTATTCCAAAATTACTACAGGAAACACTAAAAATAAAAGTAAATTTTGGTTCATTTCGTATTAGGTTATTGCGTATATATGAAACCATTGTTAGATGAAACTGGGTTTTTATGAATATAAAAGAAAATCTTATGTGATGATACTGGTAAAAAACAAACTCAACATGTTTAACATTAATAATCTCACATTTTATTTAAAAGGCAAAACAATAAACATAACATTTAAAAATTACGTGAACATGAAATGTTTGAAAGCATATGACAATCCATCCATCTTCAAATTTAAACTGCTTGTTGTGTTCTTATGTTTTTTTTTGCAAATATTGCACTTGACAATTTTTTCGTCTACTACAGCAAACAAAATCCCCAAAAAACCTTTTTTTTTCTGGGTATTGGCATTGTCATTGTTGTTTTTATCTCTTTTTGGCACGAAAAACAAACATACACATTATTCAAAAATTTAAACGTCCAAAACAATCACACTTTAACGAAAACACAAAAAAATAAAACTAGCGCCAATTAACCACCAAATCAAACAGCACGCAAAACGCAGCAACTTAGTCAGATTACAAAAAAAATCATGAATTACAAAGGAGAAAGAACAAAACACCCTTACAAAGCAAAACCAAAAGAAACACATTGCACAGATACACACCACACGCACCCATGACTCACTACTTCATTACTCTTCACGTTCAATTTTAATTTTCAACCCTTCAGCATCAACATCGCAAGGAAGAAGAGTGTGAATGTGAACTGTGAAAAGAGCAAAGAGCTACGGAATTGATCTTAATCACGTTTTGGGAATACACAGTCTATTCGAAACTCATTCACAGATCGTGATTGAATGAGCGAGCAAGCGAGAATGAAACTGTGAAAAGAGCTAAAGAGCAATCACAGTTTATTTGCAACTCGTTCACAGGTCGTGATTGTGATTTTTTCTTCACAGTTGATATTTCACAGTTCGTTCTTTTTTGCTCTTCTCTAATACTTTCCCCAAACCGCACAAATTGCCCTTTTAGCTTCTGCAAGTTTGATCTTAAGGTGAATGTTCATGTTCAAGTTGGGGGTAATCACAACTCCAAGATACTTATACTGCTTGACAATTTCGATTTGCTCTCCTTTAAATATCCATTTTTCGTTTTGAGCATATTTTCCCCCGCCATCTCTGAATATCATCATCTTTGACTTCTCTAAGTTAACTGTCAAATTCCACGTTCTGCAATAAGAATCTAGCCTGTTTATCATTAACTGCATGGTATCTACTTTATCCGCAAGAAATACGATGTCGTCTGCAAACATTAGTGCTGGAATTTGAGTTCCACTTAGTTGGATTCCTCCTTTAACGTACTCAGTAATGTCGTTTATGTACAAAATAAATAGCAATGTACTTAGGATGCATCCTTGTTTGACACCCATTGTTGTCTCAAAATCTTCCGACAAATGGCTGCCATCCCAAATATAAGCAGAATTATTTTTGTACATAGCTCTTATCACGTTTATCACGTTTATCACCTTGGATGAGACTTTATATTTATAGAGCTTGTAGAAAAGCATTTCATGCGGAATCGAATCAAAAGCAGCTCGAAAATCTACAAAAAACGCGTAAAGCTTTTTTTTCTTCTTTTTATAAATTTCGCTTATGTTGATCAGCGAAAATATTTGGTCAACCGTTGAATAATTTCTCCTGAAACCCGCTTGAAACTCCAAGAGAATCTTCTTATTTTCCACCCAGTCGGTAATTCTACTAAAAAGTAAACTGACAAACAGCTTGGCAGATGTGTTTAGAAACGAAATCCCCCTATAGTTTGCTGGGTCGTCGTAGTTTCCTTTTTTATGTAGTGGAAAAATAATTGCTTTCTGGAAAGCCATTGCCACATCAGCTGTTTCGAAAATTCGGTTGAACTCCATGGTAAGAGCTGATCGGAATTCCAATGTGGAATTCTTATAGAATTCAAAAGGGATGCGATTATTTCCTGGTTCTTTATTATCCTTGGAGTTCCCAATAACGAAATCCACTTCAGCCACCGTAAACGGTTCATCCAAAAATACATCAACTATCATGGGTGCAGCATATTGTGGGGATGGAGATATCTGTGCTGAGTTGAGAAGAGTTTAAAATGGTCTCTTAACTGCTCTGCTTCCAATCCTAGTGCTAATCGGTTCGTTTTGCCATTAATAGTTTTAACAGCTTTCCAAAAGTCGGCTGATGATCTTGATCGGTTAATCAAGGCAATTTGTTGTAGATCGAATGAAATCTTTTTTGTATAGCAAAGTTGTTTGTACTTCTTATTTGCTTCCGTATAGAGCGCTTTGAACGTGGAACTATTGTAAATTCTTATCAATTTTAAAAATGAAAATGATCTGCTCCTCGCTTACATACATTCCCTATCAAACCACTTTTTTTGATTGATTTTGCCGTTTGCGCTCGTGGGTGTGTTTGGTGGTGCAGCCTTTTTAACCATCTCCGTTAAGTCATCGATTCCAGGAAGAATATTCAACTCGTGGTATGCGTCCCTATAATTGTGTCTCCAAAGCAACTTCGGCAGAAGAGCAATACGGGCTGTGGCTTCTTGAGTGGCCTCGCTGGAAACCTTGAGCAAAACTTCTAAAGGCATATGGTCGGAAAACGTTTTCGTTGCTACTTGGAAATTACTTAGTTGCGAACAACAGCATCCTGATAGAAAGCAATAATCAATAACTGAATTTGCTGTGCCACGAATAAAGGTGAATTCCCCACTTGCGTCGCCTTCAGAGCACCCATTTAAAATTTTGCAGTCCCAAGCATCTGCTAGTTCGAGAATTTTATCACCTTTGACATAGTATTATAGAGTAGTATTAATTTGAGTGGATTTACCTAAGGGTTATTATTTTTATACCCTATCCCATAGGGGTATATTAGTTTTGATACATAGTTTGTAACATAGAGAAATAATTTAGCTAGATATACCTCAAGGTATATGGATCGACTCAGAATCGCTAGCTGAGTCGATATAGCAATGTCCGTATCCGTATGTCACCATAGTTTTGTAACATAGATAAATAGTTTAGCTAAAAATACCTTAAAGAAGATGGATCGACTTAGAATCGCTAGCTGAGTTGATTTAGCCATGTATGTCTGTCCGTCCGTCCGGTCATCTGCCTGTTGGTCGCCAAAAAAACAAAGTTTTTTTCTAGTTTTTTTGTAGGAAAATGCCCCCAAAAAGTGGGCGTGCGTTAATATGATCTAAAGACGAAATGTTCATATTATCATAAACAATGATCCTGCATTGAAAGTTTTTTCGAATATTTTTAAAATGTACCGCAAAACGTTTATTATTAAAAAAAGCCCCAAAAAGTGGGCGTGGAAAAAAACTTTATAAAGACAAAATATAGATATTCAGATCCTCTTAATATGTTGTTCACACTTTTCTTTAAAATTCCTTCTTCTTCTTCTCGTCAGTTCTACGATTGAATTGTGAAAAGATCGTCTACTGGACTCAGTTTTTGTTCACTTAATTCTAACACTAGTACGATGAGCATCTTCCTCTGGAAATGTTTTCTCCACTTGAGTTTCTTATTTAGTTTATTATAGTTTCTCTCAAAGTCACTATTTTCTCCTCTTGGAATAAGGATACTCGATTTATGCACCTGTTGGGTTTTACTGTGAGTTATTCTAACAACGTGGATATTATCCTTTCATAAGGATATTTTATGTACACACACGTTGGCACACGTCTTGGGCTCCAGTTATATTTAAAGACAGGCACGCTTCATTACAACGGCGGCAAAAGGTTGTTGATGTATTATTTTTGTAAAGATATAAATAACATTTTACTGGGAAGCGCCTCATCAAATTTCGCTGCTGACGACCAAATTTCTTACGTTCATAAAAGAAATTGTAAAATCTTTGCAGACCCAAATGAATCTCTTCCATATAATATAAATATTGTTGCAGCCATTAGAACAACCGACAACGAGCCAGTTTACTCGAAAACGTATCCATATCCCATTGCTGCTGCGGAATTCGTCAACAGCGGACTTTCTAATT
This sequence comes from Rhingia campestris, assembly GCA_932526625.1. Taxonomy (NCBI): domain Eukaryota; kingdom Metazoa; phylum Arthropoda; class Insecta; order Diptera; family Syrphidae; genus Rhingia; species Rhingia campestris. The sequence goes on along the minus strand of OW052186.1, from coordinate 31,335,414 downwards.
TACTACAAGACGGAATTATCAGTCCTTCTAGGTCACCTTACAACAATCCCATCTGCCTATCCCATCCGGTAATAAAAAGAAACGCCTCGTTATACATTTTCAAAAGTTAAATGAGAAAACTATTGCAGACAAATACCCCATCCCTGACACGTCAGTAATTTTGGCCAATCTTGTTAAGTCTTATTTCTTCACTATAATAAATCTCAAGTCTGGTTTTCATCAGATTCAATTGGCGGAGCGTGATAGAGAAAAAACCGCATTTTCTGTCAATAATGGCAAGTTCGAATTTTGTCGACTTCCGTTTGGTTTGAAAAATATTCCTAGTATTTTTCAGAGAGCCATTGATGACGTACTTAGGGAAGAAATTGGAAAGTGCTGCCACGTTAACATTGACGATGTAATTATTTTTCCAGAAGGAAAAGAGAAACACTTGAGTGGTATAGATGAAGTCCTCGCTAAATTATTTAATGGCAAGGTTAAAGTCTCAGCTGAGAAATTAAAATTTATGAAAGTCGAGGTCGAATTCTTAGGATATTATCACTTACGAAGAACCAAGAACACTACGCGCCCTGCGATATTTCCTTGGGTTATCTGAATATTATAGGTGATTCATTAGGGACTATGCATTAATAGCGAAGCCCCTCACCAAATATCTTCAAGGCGAGCACGGCAACGTGAGTGCCAACCAATCAAAAAATATTAAACTAGACCTAGACAAGGAAGCACTGGACGCATTTAATAAAATCAAACCGATTCTGGCTTCAGAAAATGTTTTGCTTTTATACCCCGATTTTAAGAGGCCCTTCGATCTAAAGATAGATTTATAACCGCAGTCGTTAGGGGCTGTTCTGTCTCAAAAGGGTTAACCAATTACCATGATATTCAGGACATTAAGGTCCACTGAAGAAAACTATGCCATGAATGAGCGAGAACTTCTCGATATCGTGTGGGCACTTCGGAAACTTCACAACTATCTCTACGTTTAACTTAAACATTTTTACCGATCACAAACCGCTAACATTCCCTATTTCCGATAGAAATCAAAAAGCAAAACTGAAGAGATGGAGAGCGATTATAGTGGAACTTGCTCCAAAATTATTTTATAAGCCCGGAAAAGATAACCACGTTGCGGATGCTTTGTCGAGACAGTATTTAAATGCATTAATCCAGAGTACAGGTTCATCTCAAACAAGCCATAGCGAAGAGTCTCTTACACATGTAATATGTACCGTTCAAAATCCGGTTAATTCATTTCGAAACCAGTTAATTTAATATCAATCCACCGAAAATTCTAAAGTAACTAAAATGCTTTTTAAGAGGCAAATTAGACATCTGATTATATTTAGTTCTTCTCTGGATGCCCTGGAAGTATTCAAACAATCTGTAAATCCTGATGTTATTAACAGTATCCTATATGCCAACCGTATGTTCTGGCTCGAATATAGAATGACGACTTCATCAAGCTATTTCCTTCTGATTCCTCCATAATCAGAAAATGGTAACCGGTATTTTTAATTAGGACGATTCCAATGAGGCTAAGTACCAGTGTCACCCGCCAAAACCTAGAATATGCAAAACTCCGATACCTTATCTTATCTTATCCAGGTGAGGTTGTGCATGTAGATATATATTCAACCGGAAAGATACACTTTCTGACAAGCCTGGATAATTTTCGAAATTTGTTTTGGTATTTCCAATTAAACATCGCTCAATTATTGATATAAAATAGGACCTTCTAAATATTCTCTCCTTCTATAGGGATACCAAAACAGTTGTCTGTGACAACGAAAAATCATTCAACTTTGAAACTATTAAGTCTCTGCTCAAAAACTATCTTGATATAAATATCTTTACATGTACCAACTTTCCAAAGCACTACAAATAGTCAAGTCGAACGGTTCCATAGTGATGATATTCCGATGTTAGTATTGCTTCCAACCTTGAAATACAATAGAACGATCATTCCATTATCAGGCATAGGCCAATTGATATAATCCATTCTATGATTTTCGAACTGAAATAAGAAATAAAATCGAAATCACCCAACAGAATGACTTACAACGGCAAAATAAAAACATTTATGAGAAGGCTACAATCCGCTGTGCGGATCGTTGAATACCCTATCCCATTCTTTCCATAAAACTAAAATCCCCAAAAAAGGGGGCATGGCTAAAAACACGATGTGGATAAAATAGAAAAAATGATATAGTGACAACAAATTCTTCAGACTGCTCACAAAACAATTTTACGGTTCTATAAAAGACAAGGTTTCCTCCTGCATATGTTATGGGGTAGTGTATAAAAATGGTTTTTATATAAAGCTACGTACTAAGTATTAAAACAAATATACCCCTATGGGATAGGGTATAAAAAAGCTAAAACGAAATATATGAAACAAAAGTATCGAAAATGGAAGAGAGACTTTTCTCAACTTAACTCAAAACATTTACTTTTACTCACGAATACAAATATTACGAACCACAAGACGTTAACATATCCAACGATATTTTTTGTGATTAATGTTCAAATAAACATCACACAATAAGCAGAATGTTATGACAGGAGTCACTACACTGCATGTAAGTCAATACAAAATTCTGCTAATGTGTCTTGCTTTCAGCCATTACAGTATTCGCATAGCACCTTAATGACATTTTGAGCTGTTAAGAATTAAGCTGTTGAATACCATACGGCGTTGGTGGTATGCCTTGCTAAATTTCATCACTGTAGAGATTTTTGTATGGGAGATAAGCGATCTGCTTACACTATTTTTAAAAACTTTCAGCTGAGGCAGCAGAGAAAAATCTCCAAGTGAAGTAAGTACTCGCATTGGCCGTGTTTTGGATTTTAGATTTCAACTGCAAAATGAGGTGATGCGATGGGAACGCAAAATCTTAATGAATGGCAAGGTAGATGTCAAACTATACCAACCCTTATTTTGCAATTTCGTTTTACCACATTTTATAGATTTTTATTTACTTTTATCTATTCAGAATAATTATTCTTCAACAAAAAAGTAAGAAATAACCTAAATAAACCCACAATATTGGGTAATGCTGCTGAAATCAAAAACATCTTGATGACAGTTCGACGCAAAATCAGCTGTTTCACTCGTATCTGGGTCCTGGATGTCTATGCGTAAATTTTCAACTTGTTTCGCCAGTCATTTCCCCTCAAATGTCATGTTACTAAAATGGCCGATTGACCAATGAAAGTAGTGCACCGGCAAAGTTAACTTGCTAAAACTGAAATCCGGAACGCACCCATTATAATCTTTGCGTGCACTCTCTAATCATCCACTTTCTATTGCCTTCACTGTCGTTGTTAGCTGTCACTAACATTCACCAATGCGGTCCACATTACGGCGCCGATGAACTTCTACTACTACCACTACCAAATAAATAACCGATACAAAGTAGTGTGCCAGATCGTGGGATTTATCCGTTTTTGTGGGATTTTTTCATCTAAAATAAGCTAAAAGGGATAAAGGGATTTTTACAAGCCCATAGTACAAAAATGAAGGATTTTACGTTATGCTCAAATCATTTGCCAAAGTAATTGTTCGTTTTATCATGAAGAATACAATATCCAACTATAAACATTTTCATCTTTAAACATACGAGAAGAGTACAATCCCCTGTGCGGATCGTTTAATACCCTATCCCATCCCATCCTTAAAATTAATATCTCCAAAAAGTGGGCTTTATTAGCCTATAATATAGAAAATGACATTGTCACAACACATTGTTCAAACAGTTTATTAGAATCTTTTGTTGTTTGACAAAACACATCCTCCTGCATATGCTATAGGGTAGGGTATACAAACGGTTTTTGTAAGAAAACTCCCTCAAAAAGTGGGCGTGGGCTAAAATGATCTATGGATGAAATGTTTATATTAATATTACTAACTATTCTGCATCAAAATTTTTTTCGAAAATTTTAAAATTTGACCGTAAAACGTTTTTTATTAAAAACGCCCCCAAAAAGTGGGCGTGGCAAAAAACTTTATATGAACGAAATATATATATTACGATTCTCTAACTACGTTTCTCAGACACTTTTTTTAAAATTTCTTATGGTTTAGCCAAAAAACACGTTTTTCTAAAATGGGGGCGTGGCAGTAGGCGGATTTCAAAAATTTTTACACTTGTTCTGCTGGGAGCAACAAACAGCACGTGTACCAAATTTCATCCTTCTAGCTCAAAATTTAAGGCCCAAAAACTGGTGACGTACGGACGGACGGACGGACGGACGGACAGACATGGCTTAATCGACTCAGCTATCGATTCTGAGTCGATCCATATACTTTGAGGTATATGTAGCTAAATTATTTCTCTATGTTACAAACTATGTATCAAAACTAATATACCCCTATGGGATAGGGTATAAACATATGAGAAGGCTACAATCCGCTGTGCGGATCGTTTAATACCCTATCCCATCCCATCCTTTAAATTAATATCCTCAAAATATAGGCCTTATGGCGATGAAATACAGAAAATAACATTGTCACAATATATTGCTCAGACAGTTTCTCAAAATCTTTTGTGGTTCGACAAAAAACAACGTATTTCTATTGCTAATGCCTTGGGATGGGGTACACAAATGGTTTTTGTAAGAAAACGCCCCTAAAATGTGGGCGTAGGTGAAAATGATCTATTAACAAAATGTTTATATTACCATTGCGGAAGTATTTGCATCACAAATTTTTTCGAAAGTTTTAAAATTTGGATAAAAAGCGTTTTTTACTAAAAACGCCCCCAAAAAGTGGGCGTGGCAAAAAACTTTGTATGAACGAAATATAGATATTAGGATTGTCTAATTGCTGCTCAGACACTTTTTTGAAATTCCTTACGGTTTGGCCAAAAAATAAGTTTTCCTAAAAAGGGGGCGTGGCAGTGTGCGGATTTCAAAAATTTGTACACTTGCTCTGGTGGCACAGACGAGGATCCTATATACCGAATTTCATTATCCTAGCTCAAAATAAGGCTACAATCCGCTGTACGGATCGTTTTATACCCTATCCCATCCTATCCTTAAAATTAATATCCCCAAATTGTGGGCTAAGTGGTAATTAAATATAGAAAATGACGTCATAAGATATTGTTCAGACAGTTTATCAAAATCTTTTATGGTTCCTCAAAAAACAACGGATTTTCAATTGCATATGCCTATGGGTAGGGTATAAAAATGGTTTTTGTAGGAAAATGCACACCAAAAGTGGGCGTGGGTTAAAATGATGTATAGACCAAATATTCATAAAACATATCCAATGATCTTGCATAAAAAGTTTTTACAAATATTTTAAAAATGTACCAAAAAACGTTTTTTAATAAAAACGCCCCAAAAAGTGGGCGTGGCAAAAAACTTTATGTACGAAATATAAATATTGCGATTCTCTATATGTTGTTCAGATACTTTTTTTTAAAATTCCTTACAGTTTGGCTAAAAACTACGTTTATCTAAAAAGGGGGCATGGTAGTGGGCGAATTGCAAAAATGTTTGCACTTATTCTGATTCGTCGGCCAGATAGTCTATATACATACCAAATTTCAACACTCTGGCTTGTACGTACGCATAAACGTATCGGTAATAAATTCACCAAATTTTTTATCGAGAGGATAGTACAAAAAGGCCTTAGCACGACGGTTCTAGTAGACAATAAACAGGTCCACAAGAGTAATTTGCGATAATTTATTTTTATAAATACAGAGCTACAGTCACGCATTAATAGTCTTTCAGAAACCGTAAATGGGTTACTTAAAACAACAAAAAGAACAGAAATTGTTTAAAGACACCTTTACAAAGTGATTTTAAGTAGGATCAAAGCAATAATTACCGATCTTGACAATATAATTTATGCAACCGATTAACAAAACAAACGTTATAAATATAAATCCCGTAATCCTCGACAGTGAAGAAATAGAAGATATAATAAAAACTGAAAACTATATAGATGTTAGTATTAATGATATCATGAGAAATCCTAAATTAAAGATTTTGCAAAATAACGATGTAATATTATTCACGATTAAGTGTGCTAAGATTAACTTTATGTGCAACAAAACAATAATTATTCCTGTAGTCAATAATAAAAGTATCGTTTTACTAGAGTCAGAAATAATTGCGGAATGTGGAGGTATATTTAAGCATTAAAAAACTCTGGGGAAGCGGCGACGCTAACATTTTGTGAAGTAGCATTCGAAAGCTTGTAGTTAACACACTGTTGTATGCAGCAGAAAACGGCAATCATATAACAACCGGATAACGACGCGAGCAATAAGATCGATCGAATGTAGGGGGCGTAGTCATGTCGTCAGCGCATTTACCTTTAAGTACACCGTGAGAATGATGCCGACGTCATGTGTGTGGGTTTCCAGTAGGTTAGCTTTAAGTTTCATCATTCCAGTTCAAAATTTAAGGCTCAAAAACTGGTGACGTAGAGTCGATCTATATACTCTAAGGTATATCTAACTAAAATATTTCTCTATGTTACAAATTATGTATCAAAACTAATATACTTCTATGGAATAGGGTATAAACGCCACCAGAGCATTCCCATAACCCTGACTCCTGTACTCTAGATGTAGGCAAAGCAAATGCCAACATAAAAGAAGTGGCAGGATAATTTAATTTAAATCCATCGCAGATTGTAAACGATAGTGTAGTAGAATGTGTACCATCTGTAAGACTATCTTCTTCTGGATAAAAGCAAAAAAATTCGAGTGTTCGATCATCGTCTATTAAATAACCTCAAAGCATAGTATTGTTGTTTACATTCCACACTCAAATTAAAAACAGTGTTGTCCCACTTGTGTTATGAACTATTTTTTTCTGCATTGAAAAGAGTGGCAAATGAATGTAAAATGTATTTCCAACCGGAAAGAATCATAACTGATTTTGAAAAAGCAATATTTCTGGCCGCGAAATCATTTTTTCCGAATTTAGATTTTAGAGGCTGCCTATTTAACATCGGGCAGATAATTTGGCGACGTGTGCAACAAAAATGTCTAGCAAGATAATATGGAAATTGTAACGAATTTTCATAAAAAATTCGAATGGTAAAAACTCTAGCGTTCGTACCTTCCCAAGAAGTCACTTCCTATTATGACTCGTTGCAGAATAGTTTGAATTGAATTGAAGTGGGCAAGTGAAATACTCTCCCAACTTTTGTTCTGTGTTCGACAATGTAGAAAAAGTACCCAAAATAATGACGAAAAATTAACAAGTTAATTATATAAAAAACGCGTTATAAAAAAAAATTATTATTATTTCATCCCCATAACGTTTTTAGCCACACCCACTTTTTAGGGTCTTTAATTTAAAAAAAAATGGAACGGAATATGGTATTCAACGATTCGCACAGCGGATTAAAGCCTTTTCATAATTTTTTTATATTAAATCAAATAATTTCTACCTTTACTAACATTTTACTTTAAGCGCTTCAGTTTATCTCTTTTTCTCTCCCTTCCATTTGTATACCCTATCCCATAGGGGTATATTAGTTTTAATACATAGTTTGTAACATAGAGAAATAATTTTGCTACATAGAACTCAAAGTATATGGATCGACTGAGAAACGCTAGCTGAGTCGAATTAGCTATGTCTGTCTGTCCGTTCGTCCGTCCGTCCGTCCGTCTGTCTGTTCGTCACCGATTTTTGGGCCTTAAATTTTGAGCTAGTATAATGAAATTTGGTATACAGGATCCTTGTCCGTGCCACCAGAACAAGTGTTAACATTTTTGAAATCCGCCCACTGCCACGCCCCCTTTTTAGGAAAACGTATTTTTTGACCAAACCGTAAAGAATTTTAAAAAAGTGTCTGAGCAGCATATTTAGAGAATCGTAATATCTATATTTCGTCAATATAAAGTTTTTTGCTACGCCCACTTTTGTTTTTTATAAAAACAATTTTCTGGTCAAATTTTAAAATTTTCGAAAAAAGTTTTAATGCACGATCATTGGTAGTATTAATATGAACATTTCCTCAATAGACCGTTTCAACCCACGCCCACTATTTAGAGGCGTTTTCTTACAAAAACCATTTGTATGCCCTACCCCAAGGCATATGCAATAGAAAAACGTTATTTTTTGTCAAACCATAAAAGAATTTGATAAACCTTCTGAACAATATGTTGTGACAACGTCATTTTCAATACTTTATGACCATAAAGACCACATTATTGGATATTAATTTTAAGGATGGGATGGGATAGCGTATTAAACGATCCGCATAGCGGATTGTAGCCTTCTCATATGTTTCCTACTTCAATCAATAAAAAAGTTGTCGATCAAGCGCGCGCGCTCTCTCTCTCTCTCTCTTCCTATTTTCCACCACCTTTATCTCATTCTCTTACAAATTAACCAGAATACATTTTCACTTCTACCGGCTTGGGATATTTAGGATGTAGTACACGATCGCACAGTGAAATAAAATTGGGAACGTTGGAGGGTGTGGCATTCGGTCAGGCATTGTTTTGGAAGATCGATCGAAAAAATCCAGGTCATTAGGGAAATCATTGCAACCGATCCTAAAATATTAAAGGATGTTAAACACAGTTAGGCATACCACGTAGTATTAAGAAGAATGAAGAGAATATTGTATGATGACCGAGAAGATTGTGGAGCACACTGAATTCCAAAAATCTCCATCAACCTCCCTTACACTTACTTCGTGTTACTGTTTGGTATTTGGAATGATCTCGCGTAAGAATTATGAGCCACATTTCTTTGAAAATGATGCGAGTGCCAGCGTTAGCGTCAATGGGTGCCGCTACAGAACAATGCTTCAGGACTTCCTTATTAAACCTGTGCAAGCAGACAACAATGCTGAGCTGTACAATTGTACCAAAAACCGTTTTTTACTGAACACACCCTTAAAAAGTGTGTGCGGCAACAAGTTCGTTTGGACGAAATTTAGATGTTGGGATTGTTTACATATGTTACTAACACACTTTTTCAAAAATCATAACCGTTTGGCCAAAAACAACGTTTTTCTGAAAAGAGATGTGGCAGTGGGCGGATTTTAAAACTTTTTATACCCTATCCCATAGGGGTATATTAGTTTTGATACATAGAGAAATAATTTAGCTACATATACCTCAAAGTATATGGATCGACTCAGAATCGATAGCTGAGTCGATTTAGCCATGTCTGTCCGTCCGTCCGCCCGTCCGTACGTCACCAGTTTTTGGGCCTTAAATTTTGAGCTAGAAGGATGAAATTTGGTACACGTGCTCTTTGTTGCTCCCAGCAGAACAAGTGTAAAAATTTTTGAAATCCGCCCACTGCCACGCCCCCTTTTTAGAAAAACGTATTTTACGGTTCTACAAAAGACAAGGTTTTCTCCTGCATATGTTATGGGGTAGTGTATAAAAATGGTTTTTATAAAAAAACGCCCCCAAAAAGTGGGCGTATGTTAAAATGGTCTATAGAAGAAATGTTCATATTTATATTATTAATGATTCTGCATCAAAAGTTTTTTCGAAAATTTTAAAATTTGACCGAAAAACGTTTTTTATTAAAAACGCCCCCAAAAAGTGGGCGTGGCAAAACAATTTATATAAACGAAACATAGATATACAGATTGTCTAAATATGTTGTTCGGAAACATTTTCAAAATTCCTTATGATTTGGTAAAAAACTACGTTTTTCTAAAAAGGGGCGTGTCAGTGGGCGGATTTCAAAAATTGTTACACCTGTTCTGCTAGGAGCAAAAAAGAGCTCGTGTACCAAATTTCATCATTCTACCTCGAAATTTAAGGCCCAAAAACTGGTGACTTACGGACGGACGGACGGACAGACATGACTAAATCGACTCAGCTATCGATTCTAAGTCGATAAATATAATTTAAGGTATATCTAGTATATCTATCTATTATTTCTCTATGTTATAAACTATATATCAAAACTAATATATTCCCCTATGGGATAGGGTTTAAAAAACATTTGTGATAGGAATGGACAAATGGCTGGGTGTTGTAGAATGAGGGTAAACTCTGATTGGCTTTATATTGGCAATGTGGTTGCAACTCTGACTACACTTCAGATGTGCTTATTTTTTACCTCCAAGTGGTAACCATGGGGTATTGGTCTAATCCAACCGGATTTGACTTGCTAAACGTTAAGTGCGAGTGTTGATAAGAAGACGTAAAACAACAACACTATAATCATCTTAGTCAGAATGGCACGGAATAAATACCCGGTCTGCCGTCCCAGGCGAACCTAGATGAACTGCTTCGACATATACAGGCGACAGGTTATCTAGGAATCTCAAGGTTAAGTCAGGTGGCGGATGAACCGAACGTTCAACGGCAGCGCCCAATCACGTAGTGGATACTGATGGCCCCGTGTCCTAGGAGTATCTAATAATTTGGAACTGGCCCTCCAGATTGGGGGTTGTGCTTTGGGTTAACTACCCACCCATGGGAAAATCCATTGTTACGGGGTAACCAATAGCCTCGAAAAGGCCTCATATTATTGTTGATGACCCTGCTAAACGGAAAAAGGACAACGACGTTCGTATCTGCCCCTGGAATGTGAGAACATTAAACAGGAGAAGTGCAATTAGCGTAAGCCCTAAACTGCTACAAATCAGACATTAGTGCCATCCAGGAAATACGATGGGATGGGCCGGCCAAAAAGAGGATGAAAAACTGTGACATCTACTATGGACCTTGTTATAATGAGCAGAAACAGCGACTATTCTGATGCGGATTTGTTGTAAGTTTCAGACTTAGGCAAGAAGTCTTGTTTCCAAGACATTAGCGAACGCATTGTAACATGTTTCCAAGACATTAGCGAACGCATTGTAACAATCCGTATCAACGCAATTCGCCAACATAAGCCTTATATGCGCTCACGCTCCGACGAAAAAGATAATATAACTAAGGATTGCTTCTACGAGCTCCTTGGCATAACCTATGAGCGACTACCACAGTACGATGTTAAAATTTTAACGCAAAGGTAGGAAGAGAAGACATCTTTAGCAGTATTGTCGGAAAATATAGACTGCATAATAACACGTCTGGTAACGGACTTAGGCTAATTGACTTCGCTACGAATCGAAATGCCACTATAGCCAGCACACGGTTTCTCACCTCAATATCCATAAGGGGGCATACGGTGGCCTCCAGATCAACGAACAGTCAACCAAATTGATCACATTGCGATAGACAAGAGGCATGCATTCAGTATTTTGGATTTTCGAACAATCCGAGGAGCTAACACTACCTTGTTGCAGCCATGTTAGTGGCTAAAAAGAGACTGATATTCGGATATCGCAAGAAACCGCCAAGGCCTTCGCATAACGCGTATCCCTTAACCTCTCGATTCACACCATACCAACAGCATCTAATGTCGAAGAAAAATGGCAACGATTCCAATAAGCCATTAGATCAGCCGCAACTGATGTGCTAGGTTTCTCGCGGCACCAGCAAGAATGTCATTAAGACGTGGGAGTGGCATTTTCACAAAATAATGCTTAAACTCGAAATATTTTATGTTTTTTTTTTTATGGTTCGTACAACGTTTTTCTATTGCATATGGTATGGGGTAGGAATGGTATGTGAAGGAAAACGTCCCCAAAAAAGGTCGAAATGAGTCGAATGATCAGAAAAGACACATAGGAATATTTTCATCAAACTATTTTTAATTTTTTTTTTAAATTTTACCAAAAACTGTTTTTTAATGAAAACGCCACCAAAAAGTGGGCGTGGCTAAAAAAATGTATAGACGAAATAAAGATATTGGGATTGTCTACATAGGTTTAACACTTTCTCAAAATTTTAACGTTTGGCCAAAAACAACTTTGTACTGAAAAGTGGGCGTGCTGGGGGGCGGATTTTAAAAATGTTTACACTTCTTCTGTTTTTTCGGAAAGAGAATCTTTTTACCAAATTTCATGACTCTAGCTCAAAATTAAAGGCCCAAAGACTGTTGACACACTGGCGGACGGACAGCTAGATCGACTCAGCTAGTGATTCAAAGGCAATCCATATACTTTAAGGTATATCTCTCGAAATTATTTCGCTATTTTACAAACTAAATTTCTAAAAGTTCTAGGTTAACTTGTAACAAAATGAACTGTGAAGTCTCAGAAAAGACTGCAAAGAAAATGTCGCTTAAATGTGCCACTAAAATCATTGCTAGAAATAGAAAACGAAATTGACAATCTCTTGGAAGCCATTTAGAGCGCAGTGTGGAAAAACACTTCCTCCCGAAAGATAGCAACACGCAACAATAAAGTCAAATACCAACCTGAACTCAAAGACCTCATACTCATACGAGAAAAGAGAAGAGCGCGCAAGAGATGGCAACAATCCCGCGCACTCTCTGATAAAAGTTATCTGAACCATCTTTGCAACAAACTCAATAAGGAGCTACAGGATTTAATAAATCGCGATACTTCTACATGCCTCGAAGGCTTAACTGCTGATAAGAGTTCAAACTATTCCATATGGCAAGCCTTGAAGTCCATTGGGGAAGCTAAAATACAAAGTAAAAGTCGTAACCCTGTCCGCCCTTCGAATGACAATAAGAAAGTTGAGAAATAACAAAGATCCAGGATATTATTTATTCACTGGCGAAATTCTAAACGAGCTACCAAAAAACATTAGTTAAGTTGCTCTATATTATAAATGCTTCTCTGAAATGTTTATATGTTCCAAGACAATGGAAAGTCATAGAAGTTATTATGGTTCCGAAGCCGACGAAAAGTGCAAATGAGAAAAAATCATGTAGAACCATTTCGCTCCTGCCAATAATATAAATCTAAGGTTTTTGAAAAAATTGCACAAAAACGATTACAACCAGTAATTGAAGAAAGATGCTTAATCCCAAATCACCAATTCGGCTTCCGGGTCAAACATTCAACAATGGATCAGGTGTATCGAATAACGAATGAAATTGAAAAAGCTTTAGTATCGAAATAGATTTGCTCTAGCGCTTTGCTCGACGTATCATAAGGTATGGCACGAAGGTCTATAAGCTAAAGACAATCCTTCCGAAAAAATTATACAAAACATGTAGTTCTTTTTTAAAAACAGCCTTTTTCGTGTTAGACATTAGACTGAATACTCAGAATTCAAAGAAATCCACGCCGGTGTTCCACATGGGAGCTTTCTCGTGCCAATAATATTCCTGCTCTACTGAAAAGATATACCACAAGATGAAGGTAGCATCATAGCAACGTTCGCAGACGATACGGTTATCCTTACTATCTATGAGTCAGTCGAATCATCATCGGGAAAACTCCAACGGACTCTAAACAAAGTATGCGAGAGAACAAAGACCTGGCGAATTGCCCTTAGACCAAGTCAACGCATGTCAATTTCACCTGCAAAAAGATAAACAACTTACCAGTTTTCATTAACTCGGGAAAAATACCACACGCAAGCGAGACAATATATTTAGGAATGACCCAAGACGCAAAACTTAAGTGGAAGCCACACGTTAGAAAGAAGCACGTCCAGCTCGAAATCAGACTTAGAGAAATGTATTGGCTACTCGGAATATACTCGAAGCTAAACGTAAACAAAAAACTTCTTCTGTATAAGCAAGTGATAAAACCTTCTTCTACAGCTTTATGGTTGTACTAAACCTAGCAATATTACTAAACTGCAAATATTCCAAATCAAAAGGCTAAGAGCAATCGCGAATGCTCCATGGTATATAAGGAACAGTGATATTCACAGAGATCTAGGAATTGCTACCATGAGTAACTTCGTACTCGTATTAATGTTCATTGCAATAATTAAATAATTCGTACTCTGGACGTGACAAACCTTGTGCGCCGACTACAAAGAACAAGACCGTTCGACCTAGCACCATAAGGAAAAAACGCATACAATGACGGTGTTGTGTGTTGGAATTTATGTTCATTGCAATAATGATATAATTCGTACTCTGGACGTGACAAACCTTGAGCACCAACTACAAAGAACAAGACCGTTCGACCTAGCACCATAAGGAAAAAAACGCATAATTGTCTAGTTTGCCCTCACTTAGAGTATGCCTCACAAGTTTGTACACCCTTCTATGTAGTTCATTCGAATAGAATTGAATAAGTCCAACGTAAATTCATAAGATTTGCTTTGAGAGGACTTTCATGGAATGATCTACACAATTTCCCTCCGTATAGGTGTCGAATTAAACTGCTGCAAATATTGCCTTTGTCTCAACGTAGACTTAACAATGACATGGTTTTCTTACACCAATTATTATCAGGACAAAATGATGCTCCTGATCTTTTAAGTGCCATTGGTTTTAATACCCGGGTAGATTAAATATATTACATATACCTAATCATAAACAGAACTATGGTAAGCATGAGGCCATTAGTCGTATGAGTAGGGTATACAATAAAAATAACGATGTAGTTGAACTACATGTTAGTACTCTAGTACATACTCTGCGAAATTGTATGCTAGAGTCGTAATAAGTGTATGTAAAATTGTTAAATAGCTAAATTGTAATTTCATCGTTTACTGATTTTGTTATGTTCCCACTAACAAATGCACTAAATGATGAGCCTGTGGATATAGTATGCATCCACAGGCTCATGCTGTGGCAAATCTCTGCTCGTAGTTGCTGCTTGTATTAAGCTCGCTACGACACAGATCTGATAGTGTTATAAAAGTCAGCAGCATTTAGACAGTAAGAATAATAATGTAAATTTTAGTTTTTAGATGAATGAACACGAGAGGAATTACTGTGCTACGGAGAAAGATTCTCTGGCAGTCTATGGCAGACCTTTTGATCTGATGACAGCTCACCAACCTCTCAAATTGCTCTAAGCTAAGCTCAAGGACAAAGACATAAATCCAAGATATCTAAGATGGTTGCTGAATTTAGGTGAATACAAAATCAACATCGATTACATTGAGGGTAAAGAAAATGTATCAGTAGATTTTCTAAACCGCATAAATAAAAATACTGGAGAAATTAATGTTATCAAAACACCCCTAGAAAATATAGCGAAAATATTTCACAAAACGACAATGTGAGCTTAGCAAATACCATACACTCACAAGTAGAAGAAAAGAATGACCATTTTGTAATCCTGGATACGTTCGTAAACAGTTTTAATACTCAATTCTTTTAATTCTCTCTAATAATAAATCCAGAGAAATTGATTTAACCAAAACAAGAGAAAAAATTATTTAAATTCCAACGACATTGACCATGGAGATATTTCTATTAAGTAGGTACAGAGGAAAAGTAGGAATATATTCAGATATCACAGACCAGCAAAAGCTCTTCGAACTATTCAGCGCAAACAGAAATGTTAAATTTTATAAATGTGCAAACTAAGCCAGAGATATAAGCATTAAGCAATACGAATGAAGCTTTTAAACAGATAGCCAGATATCATAAAATGAAAACTGGACTCGCAGGCATTGTTGAAAACTATGAAGGGCTTAAGAAACTCATATACAAAACAACCTCAAAAACGTATTCAAAAGTACATAAATAATTGCGACAATTGTATCAAGTCTAAATAAGAGAAAAAATCCATTAAAGACAAATTTAAAATCACAGATACAACGTTAGATATTAACCAAACAATACACATAGACATTTAGACTAATAGTAAAAACAATTTTATCACATTTATCGATAAATTTCCCAAACACGCATTTATATTTCATTTAGAAGACAGAAGTAGCATTATAATTAGAGAAAAGCTAAGACTATATTTTTCTATCAAAAATAAACCAAATTGGATAATTTTCGATAATGAATTTAGCAGCACTAAAATTAAAGTTTTTTTGAGAAAGGAGCAATTGGATAAAAACTTCACTGAAGCTAACAATCACACGAGAAATTCAGATACTGAGAGATTCCACAAGACTATTGGAGATAAAATTAGAATACTTTCAGCAGAAAAATCACAACTGACAGCTCTTGGAAAAATCTTCAAATGTGTAGAATGGTACAACAACTCTGTTCACTCCAAAATCAAATTCAAACCATTGCAAATACAAGAAGGTAGAATAGACAAAGAAATTATAAGAAAAAATATTCTCACAAAAAAAAGAAATTTTTATTTTAAAACGAAATGAAAACATATGAGAAGGCTACAATCCGCTGTGCGGATCGTTTAATACCCTATCCCATCCCATCCTTAATATTGATATCCCCAAAATATGGTCTTTATGGTCATAAAGTATTGAAAATGACGTTGTTACAACATATTGTTCCGAAGGTTTATCAAATTCTGTTATGGTTCGACAAAAAACCACGTTTTTGTATTGCATATACCTTGGGGTAGGGCATACAAATGGTTTTTGTAGGAAAACGCCCCCAAAAAGTGGGCGTGGGTTAAAATGGTCTACTGACGAAATGTTCATATTAATACTACCAATGATTTTGCATCAAAATTTTCAAATTTGGCCAAAAAATTTTTTTTATAGAAAACGCCCCCAACAAGTGGGCGTGGCAAAAAACTTTGTATTGACGAAATATAGATATTACGATTCTCTAAATATGATTCTCAGACACTTTTTTAAAATTCCTTACGGTTTGGCCAAAAACTGAGTTTATCTTACCGCGTGGCAGTGGGCGGATTTCAAAAATTTTTACACTTGTTCTGTAGGCACGGGCGAGGATCCCATATACCAAATTTCATTATCCCAGCTCAAAATTTAAGGCCTAAAAATCGGTGACGTACAGACGGACGGACGGACAGACAGACATGGCTAAATCGACTCAGCTAGCGATTCTGAGTCGATCCATATACTTTGAGGTATATGTAGCAAAATTATTTCTCTATGTTACAAACTATGTATCAAAACTAATACACCCCTATGGGATAGGGTATAAAAATAGGGAAGATTATGAAGAAACCAGGGAATCAGGCAACACAAAGAACTACAAAGACCTTAGACATAAGGAAGAACTTGAACTTTCTAATATACACCCGTCTAATATAAAACGCCCTTACAATTTTGCAGTTCAAATAAATACAAATGTTATTGACCCTACTACTGACATTGAAAATGACTCAAGCAACATTGAAGGTAGAACAAATTGAAGCGATCAATGGAATTTCGGAAATAAAACGAGGCTACGTTCAAATAACAAAATCATATGACATTATTTTACATACAATTAACCCAATAGAAATTAAAAATATATTACAAAATCTAGAAGCAAATTTATTAAACATACAAATAGAAAACTAGAAAGAGTTATTAACGGAAGAGCTAGAATCACAAGAACATAAAATACATACGATTATTCCCTATAAACACAGGAGAGGTCTTATAAACATTATAGGCATCGGCATGCGGTGACTATACGGTACAATAGACAATGACGTCAGACGAAACATTGAATAACACTTAAAAATCACTGACGAAAACAATCACAATAGCATTACCCAAAACAACAAACAAATCATAGTCAATAGCCAATTTAACAAAACATTCCTTACGCTCAAACAAACAATAGAAGAAGACAGAGAACAAATTTAACACCACATGTAGTAGTGTTAGTAGACTATCTAATAAACTTATATACTTAGAAACTTTATATAAATTATATATATACATTAAAAAAAAAACTATAAAAGATAATATAAAACAAATTCAGGTTAACATTGCCTCAAGTAGATAAGGAATAACGACCAGTAGTGTACTAATTAAAGCTGAGAACAGCAAAATATAATAATGATAGAATTATCATCGCTATTTAAGTACCTTATGAAATAATAGAAACCACTAAATATATTGTTACTGCTATGACAGACAGTGACTCCAATGAACTAATCATAAAAAAACGAAGAAATTGTAAAAATAAAATTTGAAAAAGACCAATTTATGCATTAACTCTAAAAAACTGTATAAATATAAAAAAAATGTTAATAACATTCGAAAAAAGATTGTTAATTCTAAGGAATTATAAAAACATTGAAATAACAAGTACATGTAATGAAAGAAAAATCAAAATAAACGGAAATTATTTACGCAATTTCAATGTTGTAAACTTAAAAATCAAATAGAAAATATAGAACACATTAAAGAACTTAAATTTTCCAGAAAAACCCATGTAAAATACAATATAAGTTTTCTTTTGATTTTAATATTTGAAACAATAGTAACCGAAATTTTCATTTATTTTAAATTGCATAAGCTAAATAATTGAATAATCATAACTCAGGAGAGTCATGAATCAAAGGGAACAGTTCCTGGAAGCGGTTTCCGGCTGGCAAACCTAAAACCTGGGAAACAATGAATTACGATTTTCCAACACGGAAATTTATGAAAACCTTACAACGCTGAACTTGATACCAGATAAGTGCAATGAACTTCCGCTGTATCAAGGTCAGCAACACCATAATAAAAATCAAGCCGAAAGTTTGTTTCTTTTAACAAAGAAAAAACCCCTAATAACTCAACTTATCTAGCGCGGCCAGTTGTCATAGTGTTTTTATGAGGTATGAGGTTTAACCCGTAGGCATATAGTCACCGATACTAATGACATTGTCTTACTTACTTACTTAAGTGGCGCTACAGTCCGGGATGAACCTGGGCCTCAACCAACATGCCTCTCCAATTAGCCCGGTCCTTAGCTAACTGCCTCCAGTTGCGCACTCCAAGTTGGTTGAGGTCGGTTTCTACTTGTGCGCGCCACTTAAGGCGAGGTCTTCCTCTACTGCATCCGACGTCTGGCTGGGAATCGAAGACTCTGCGAGCCGGAGTATTGGTGTCTATTCGTTCTATATCTCCTAGCCATCTTAAATGTCCAATGCGGAGTTTTTTGACTAGGGTAATGTCGCTGTACAGCTCGTATAGTTCGTGGTTGAATACTCGTCTCCATAGCCCGTCAACGCAAACGGGACCGAAGATTTTCCGAAGACTTTTCCTCTCGAATCGACCAAGGATTTCTTCATCCGCTTTCGATACGGTCCATGCTTCAGCGCCGTAGAGCAGGACTGGGATGATCAGGGTCTTATATAGGATCTCCTTAGTAGTTCGAGTGAGGGCTTTACTACTAAATTGCCTTCTTAGACCGAAGAAACAGCGATTGGCAAGAGTAATTCTTCGTTTGATTTCTGACGAGATGTTGTTGTCAGAGTTAATAGCGGAGCCGAGGAAGACAAAGTCCCGTACTACCTCAAAGTTATATCTGTCAACGGTGACTTTCTGTCCAATTCGTCGATGTTGTGTGTCCTTTCGTGTTGACAGCATATACTTAGTCTTACCCTCATTTACTGCTAAACCCATTTTTGCCGCTTCCTTCTCTATACTAGCAAACGTGGCTATGACACACGTTGAATCCTACCAATGATGTCAATATCGTCGGCGTATCCAAGTAGTTGCAACGATTTTTGGAAAATTTTGCCTCTGGTGTTGGCTCGGGAGTTTTGCACAATCCTCTCAAGAATCAAATTGAAGAAGTCACATGACAGCGCATTGCCTTGACTAAATCCTTTTTTGGTATCGAATGTGTCGGGGAGGTCGTTTCCGACCCTGATGGAGCAGCGATAATTCTCCACGGTCATCCTACACAAACGGACGAGTTTGGGCGGCATACCAAAACTAGACATGGCTCTGTATAGTTCGTGTCTATAAATGCTGTCGTATGCGGCATTGAAATCGATAAATAGGTGGTGAGTATCGATTGGACTTCTTGGGTTTTTTCTGGGATCTGCCGAAGTGTGAAAATTTGATCGATTGTGGACTTTCCTGGCTTAAAACCACACTGATAAGAGACGATCAGGTTGTTGGTAAACGGTTTCAGGCGTTCACATATTACGGCAGATAGGATCTTGTCGGGTGGTTGGCAGTTTTCGCTGTCGTTGCCAATATTAAATGGTTCGTTCTTCCTGACAGCGGATTGTTCTTCGTCATCGCCGTTTAACAGTCTGCAGAAGAATCAGCATCTACTATGTCTCAACTACGATATTTCCTTGTTTATCTCAACAGGATTCTGTTCGAGCCTTGTATCCTTGGCTTTGACGTTTTACACTTTGGTAAAACTTGCGAACATCGTTCCTGGAGTGGCACCTCTCTATATCCTCGATCGCGCGCTTTTCTTGCTCTTTTTTCTTCTTTCTGAAAAGCCGATGTTCTTCCCTTCTTCTTTGCCTATAGAGCTCAATGGCTTCACCTGCAACTTAGCCTTGTAGGCCTCGTGCTTGACTGCGAGCATCTGTCGGCATTCCTCAACAACCCAGGGGTTTCTTGCTGGCGGCCGCGAGAAACCTAGCACATCAGTTGCGGCTGAGCTAAGGGCTTGTTGGCATCGTTGCCATTGTTCTTCGACATTAGATGCTGGTGGTGTGTTTTGAGTCGAGAGGTTAATGGATACGTGTTGCGCGAAGGTCTTGGCGGTCTCTGGCGATTGCAGTCTTTCGACAACCAAAAAAAAAACCTGGGTAGCTAATGGATTGCCTCTGGCTGTTTATCGGCCCAAATACAAAAAAAAAATGCTTATTACGGTACCCGTTTAACCAAAAATGAACTTCCTCGCTTAAAAAAAGTTTTCGATAAAATAAAATGCATCTACTTAAAGCTGGTTTTGGAAATAAGTTTCCACAAGTCTATAAAGATGGTTGGGTGCTGTAGAACGAGGGTAGACTCTGATTGGCGTTAACTTGGCAATGCCCAGTGTTGCAACTCTGACTACACATCAAATGTGCTTATCTCTACCTCTAAGTGGTAACCATCGGGTACTGGTCTCATCCAACCGGATTTGACTTGCTAAACGATAAGTGCGAGTGTTGATAACACGACGAAAAACAGCAACACTATAAACACCCTGGTGAGAATGGCACGGATGAATACCCGGCCTGCTGTCCCAGGCGAACCTAGATGGGCTGCTCTGACATATTCGGACAACAGGTTGTCTAAGAATTTCAAGGGTTAGTCAGGCCCCTTGAACAGAGATGGTGGCGGATGAACCGAAAGGCCAACGGCAGCGCTCAATCCCGTAGTGGATACTGATGGCCCCGTGTCCTAGGGGTATCTAATAAATTGGAACTGGCCCTCCAGGTTGGGGGTTGTGCTTTGGGCTAACTACCCACCCACAGAAAAAAAACATGGTTACGAAGCAACCAATAGCCTCGGAAAGGACGGATTTTATTGTTGACGACCCTGCTAAACGAAAAAAGGACAACGACGTTCGTATCTGCACCTGGAATGTGAGAACATTAAACAGGAGAGGTGCAGGCGAACAACTAGCGGAAGCCCTA
Organism: Rhingia campestris; assembly: GCA_932526625.1. Classification (NCBI taxonomy): domain Eukaryota; kingdom Metazoa; phylum Arthropoda; class Insecta; order Diptera; family Syrphidae; genus Rhingia; species Rhingia campestris. The sequence goes on along the minus strand of OW052186.1, from coordinate 31,314,215 downwards.
AACTGCTACAAAGCAGACATTACTGCCATCCAGGAAATACGATGGGATGGGCCGGGCAAAAAGAGGATGAAAAACTGTGACATATACTACGGACCGTGTTATAGTGAGCAGAAACAGCGACTATTCGGATGCGGATTTGTTATAAGTGCCAGACTTAGGCAAGAAGTCTTATGTTTCCAAGACATTAGCGAACGCATAGTAACAATCCGCATCAAGGCCAAATTCGCCAACATAAGCCTTATATGCGCTCACGCTCCGACGGAAGAAAAAGATGATATAGCTAAGGATTGCTTCTACGAGCTCCTCGACAAAACCTATGAGCGACTACCGAAGTACGATGTTAAAATCGTGCTGGGAGATTTTAACGCAAAGGTAGGAAGAGAAGACATCTTTAGAACTATTGTCGGAAAACATAGCCTACACGACAACACGTCTGGTAACGGACTTAGGCTAATTGATTTCGCTACGGAACGAAATGCCACTATAGCCAGCACACGGTTTCCTCACCTCGATATCCATAAGGGGAAATGAACCAAATTGATCACATTGCGATAGATAAGAGGCACGCATCCAGTATTTTGGATGTCCGAACATTCCGAGGAGCTAACATCGACTCGGATCACTACCTTGTAGCAGCCAAGGTAAGAATGCGGATATCCACCACGCCACAACAATCCAGAAATACTGTGAAAAAATTTAATGTCGGAAGACTGCAATCGCAAGAGACCGCCAAGACCTTCGCACAACGCGTATCCCTTAACCTCTCGATTAACACCATACCACCAGCATCGAATGTCGAAGAGCAATGGCAACGATGCCAACAGGCCATTAGATCAGCCGCAACTGATGTGCTAGGTTTCTCGCGCCCACCAGCAAGAAACCCCTGGTTTGATGAGGAATGCCGACAGATGCTCGCAGCCAAGAACGAGGCCTACAAGGCTAAGCTGCAGGTGAAGACGAGAGCTGCCATTGAGCTCTATAGGCAAAGAAGAAGGGAAGAACATCGGCTTTTCAGCAAGAAGAAAAAAGAGCAAGAAAAGCGCGCGATCGAGGATATAGAGAGGTGCCACTCCAGGAACGATGTTCGCAAGTTTTACCAAAGTGTAAAACGTCAAAGCCAAGGATACAAGGCTCGAACAGAATCCTGTCGAGATGAACAAGGAAATATTGTAGTTGAGACACAGTCGATGCTGAGGATATGGAAGAACCACTTCTGCAGACTGTTAAACGGCGATGACGAACAACATTCCGCTGTCAGGCAGAACGAACCATTCAATATTGGCAACGACAGCGAAAACTGCCAACCACCCGACCTGAGTGAAGTGAGGATAGCAATATCTAAACTCAAGCTTAATAAGGCTGCCGGAAATGACGGCCTTCCCGCTGAGCTCTATAAGGCCGGCGGAGATGACTTGGTAAGTAACATCCACCAACTCATAAGCCAAATCTGGTCGGATGAAAATATGCCTGAAGAATGGAACCTCAGCATCGTTTGCCCGATCCACAAAAAAGGAGACCCTCTGAACTGCGCCAACTACAGAGGCATAAGTCTCCTCAACATCGCCTACAAGATCCTATCTGCCGTAATATGTGAACGCCTGAAACCGTTTACTAACAACCTGATTGGCCCTTATCAGTGTGGTTTTAGGCCAGGAAAGTCCACAACCGATCAAATTTTCACACTTCGGCAGATCCTGGAAAAAACTCAAGAAGTCCAAATCGATACCCACCACCTATTCATCGATTTCAAAGCCGCATATGACAGCATTTATAGAGACGAACTGTACAGAGCCATGTCTAGTTTTGGTATACCGCCCAAACTCGTCCGTTTGTGTAGGATGACGATGGAGAATTCTCGCTGCTCCATCAGGGTCGGAAATGACCTCACCGACACATTCGATACCAAAAAAGGATTTAGGCAAGGCGATGCGCTGTCATGTGACTTCTTTAATCTGATTCTTGAGAGAATTGTGCAAAACTCCAAAGCCAACACCAGAGGCACAATTTTCCAAAAGTCGGTGCAACTACTAGCATACGCTGACGATATTGACATCATTGGTAGGACTCAACGTGATGTCATAGCCACGTTTGCTAGTATAGAGAAGGAAGCGGCGAAAATGGGTTTAGCAGTAAATGAGGGTAAGACTAAGTATATGCTGTCAACACGAAAGGACACACAACATCGACGAATTGTACAGAACGTCACCATTGACAGATATAACTTTGAGGTAGTACGGGACTTTGTCTACCTCGGCTCCGCTATTAACTCTGACAACAACATCTCGTCAGAAATTAAACGAAGAATTACTCTTGCCAACCGCTGTTTCTTTGGGCTAAGAAGGCAATTTAGTAGTAAAGCCCTCACTCGAACTACTAAGGAGATCCTATATAAGACCCTGATCATCCCAGTCCTGCTCTACGGCGCTGAAGCATGGACCGTATCAAAAGCGGATGAAGAAATCCTTGGTAGATTCGAGAGGAAAATTCTTCGAAAAATCTTCGGTCCCGTTTGCGTTGACGGGCTATGGAGACGAAGATTCAACCAAGAACTATACGAGCTGTACAGCGACATGCCCCTGGTCAAAAAACTCCGCATTGGACGTTTAAGATGGCTAGGACATGTAGAACGAATGGACACCAATACTCCGGCTCGCAGAGTCTTCGATTCCCAGCCAGACGTCGGACGCAGTAGAGGAAGACCTCGCCTTAAGTGGCGCGCACAAGTGGAAACCGACCTCAACCAACTTGGAGTGCGCAACTGGAGGCAGTTAGCTAAGGACCGGGCTAATTGGAGAGGCATGTTGGTTGAGGCCCAGGTTCATTCCGGACTGTAGCGCCACTTAAGTAAGTAAGTAATACATGATGAAATGAAATGGCAATGCATACTGCGTACAGACGTCATATAGACAAGCCAGTTGAAAAATAATAACTGTAACAGCAACGCTATTGAATTGATTCATCCGTTACAAAAAAGTTAGTCGATTTAAAATAAAAATTATTTAATTGTACTTAATTATTGCTCAATATGAATATTAAATCAAACTTTTTCAAAATCAAAAACCCATTTTGTAGATGGATTTTTCTACAATGAAAACATAAAACTGCAGCCATCAACAGATGTCTTCCCACTTCCCGGTGAATTTTGACACTCTGTTTGGTAAACTGACGACGTTGGTATGAAATGTTGTTTTACCGAAGAAAAGAGAGAATAAAAAGCGAAAATGAAATAATTTACACTTTAGGTGTAAGGTAAACACACCACCCCTATATAAGTGAAACACGAGCGAAAAGGGAATTAAATATATACACAGATATATCATAACTACTGTGAGTGCAAATGCCACGTGGAATTTCAGAATCGTGGAACGTTCCAAACCTACCACAAGCAACTGCGCCTGACTCACCTCATTAGGAAACAACCTTACCAATTGAGCCAATTGTTGTAGCATCATCGCCGCTTTGTAAGAAAGATGCAGAAGACGCGTTGTTGGAACAGCAGAGGGCCCGCCTACAACGTCACATCGTCGGAAAATTGAGTGGTTAAAGATGAAGTTAGCTCAGTTGGAAACACAGAATCGTCGACATACATTCAGTCGCCCCATTTACTGGTGGTGACATATATATCTCTGACTATGATTGTATTGTGGCATCGTTGAATGCGAACGACGAATTTGCATTTATCAATGCAAGCCGTCTCATGAAGGAAACTAGCTGCCATATTTTTCTGTCATCCGTTGCGATAAATGGGCAGATCTGAAGGACATCCAGCAGGAAGTTGTTTACTAGCTAGTCGAAAAATCAACCAGGCAAAAATCTGAATACCAACATAATCATCATGCAAGAGATGGTTCTGGCTAGCAATGTGTCGGAGCTATTTTGCCGTGTTTTCGCTGTGGCTCTACTCATCATGTCGCGTCGTCAGGATTTTTTCAGTTAAAAGTAACCAAGTGGGGCTCACCAGTATTTCAGGTGCCACTGAGAATGAGTTATCTGCAGAATTAGATGAGATTTAGTTGGTGTTGCTTTTGTGATGGTATTTAAGGATGTATTTTCTCTGTTTGATAGCAACAGTTATATTTGCAGTAATCAGTTATTCTATTTGAACTATCAAATACGGTAAAAGCTACAATATGCTATGTGAATCATTTAATATCCTATCCTATCCCAATCCAGTTTTTATAAGAAAACGGCCCAAAAAAGTGAGCTGGGTTAAAATGATCTATAGACAAAATGTTGAAATTAATATTCCCCAAGTATTTCCATCGAAAGTTCTTCGAATTCCCTAAAAATTTTACCAAAAAGCGTTTTTTTTACCCAAAAAGTGGTTTTGAAAAGCAACTATATGCAGACGAAATATAGATTTGAATAATATCTAAATGTCTTGTTCAAACACTTTTTCAAAATTCTTTATCAAAAACGATTTTTTTTTTAAAGTGAGCGTATCAGTGTGCGGGTTTTAAAATGTTTAAACGTGTAATAAAAGAATGAACAAAGAGCTTACACACAAATTTTCATTATCTCAGCTCAGAATTTAGGACGGACCTATAAGCCTCTTGTGTAAGGTATATGCTATGGGATAGGGTACAAAAATTGTTTTTTTTTTAGGAAAAACGCTGCAAAAAGTGGACGAGGTTAAAATGATCTATAATTTACACGATCCAAAAAAATGAGATCTTTTGAACTGCACCAACTAGAGAGGCTTAAGTCTTCTCAACATCACAACTACAACTGAATCTTCAAACTTCGGCAGATCCTGGAAAATACCCAAGAAGTCCAATTCAATACCCGCCACCTATTCATCGATTTCATATGACAGCTTTTATAGAGACGAACTATACCGAAACGACCGATGCGTAACATGCACGGAGAGAGGTGGGGGAGTTTTAATAGATGTCTCATCTCGATTTCAAAGTAGGGAAATTGCATTGGAATATCGAACGGTCGACGTTGAACAATTGTGTGTGTATTGATGAAGTTTGATGGTGGTAGTCTCCTACATAGCCCCTAGAAGTGTTACCAAAGTGTATGAAGAACACATTAGTAACATTAATAGTTACTCATCTTGAACCCACTCAACTACCTTGTGTGTTGGGCGATTTCAATATTGGTGATACTACTTGGAGGTATGTGGATGGTGACTTAATACCATTCAATAACAAACATGAATTCGAGCAGGTAGTCATTGATGGACTTCTATCGGTAGATTTATTTCAAATAAACAATATTCGGCATAGCTTAAATAGAATTCTGGATTTGATCTTTTTAAATAATCAAGGTTATTTTAACATTATGGAAGCATTGGATTGATTGATTCAAATAGTATTCACCATAAAGCTTTACTTTTACAATTAAATTTTATAAATTTTGCTCGTTCTAATAAAATTAATTCCGCAGCAACATATAATTTCGCAAAAACCAATTTTGTTGCACTCGAGAGTTATTAAAATAATATGAGTTGGGATTTATTATTAATATTGTCCAAATTGGAAGATAATTAAAATAAATTTTTAGAAAAAAATCAATTCCGGTTTTGAATTGTTTGTACCTAAAACGCGTCAAAAAATCGGTTTAAAATTCCTTGGTCAAACAAAAGATTGACAATCTTGCGAAATGTCAAGAGACAATCGTACAAACGGGATGAACCTGGGCCTCAACCAACATGCCTCTCCAATTAGCCCGGTCCTTAGCTAACTGCCTCCAGTTGCGTACTCCAAGTTGGTTGAGGTCGGTTTCTACTTGTGCGCGCCACTTAAGGCGAGGTCTTCCTCTACTGCATCCGACGTCTGGCTGGGAATCGAAGACTCTGCGAGCCGGAGTATTGGTGTCCATTCTTTCTTCATGTCCTAGCCATCTTAAACGTCCAATGCGGAGTTTTTTGACTAGGGGTATGTCGCTGTACAGCTCGTATAGTTCGTGGTTGAATCTTCGTCTCCATGGCCCGTCAACGCAAACGGGACCGAAGATTTTCCGAAGAATTTTCCGCTCGAATCGACCAAGGATTTCTTCATCCGCTTTTGATACGGTCCATGCTTCAGCGCCGTAGAGCAGGACTGGGATGATCAGGGTCTTATATAGGATCTCCTTAGTAGTTCGAGTGAGGGCTTTACTACTAAATTGCCTTCTTAGACCGAAGAAACAGCGATTGGCAAGAGTAATTCTTCGTTTGATTTCTGACGAGATGTTGTTGTCAGAGTTAATAGCGGAGCCGAGGTAGAATGTTGTTGGTCATCGCCGTTTTACAGTCTGCAGAAGTGGTTCTTCCATATCCTCAGCATCAACTGTGTCTCAACTACGATATTTCCTTGTTCATCTCGACAGGATTCTGTTCGAGCCTTGTAGCCTTGGCTTTGACGTTTTACACTTTGGTAAAACTTGCGAACATCGTTCCTGGAGTGGCACCACTCTGTATCCTCCATCGCGCGCTTTTCTTGCCTTTTTTTCTTCTTTCTGAAAAGCCGGTGTTCTTCCCTTCCTCTTTGCCTATAGAGCTCAATGGCAGCTCTCGTCTTCACCTGCAGCTTAGCTTTGTAGGCCTCGTTTTTGGCTGCGAGCATCTGTCGGCATTCCTCATCAAACCAGGGGTTTCTTGCTGGTGGCCGCGAGAAACCAAGCACATCAGTTGCGGCTGATCTAATGGCTTGTTGGCATCGTTGCCATTGTTCTTCGACATTAGATGCTGGTGGTATGTTGTGAGTCTATAGGTTAAGGGATACGCGTTGCGCGAAGGCCTTGGCGGTCTCTGGCGATTGCAGTCTTTCGACATTAAATTTTTTTACAGTATTTCTGTTCTTTTGTGGCGTGGTGGATATCCGCATCCTTACTTTGGCTACAACAAGGTAGTGGTCCGAGTCGATGTTGGCCCCTCGGAATGTTCGGACATCCAAAATACTGGATGCGTGCCTCTTGTCTATCGCAATGCGATCAATTTGGTTGACTGTTCGTTGATCTGGAGACCGCCATGTCCCCTTGTGGATATCGAGGTGAGGAAACCGTGTGCTAGCTATAGTGCCATTTCGTTCCGTAGCGAAGTCAATTAGCCTAAGTCCGTTACCAGACGTGTTGTCGTGTAGGCTATATTTTCCGACAGTACTGCTAAAGATGTCTTCTCTTCCTTCCTTTGCGTTAAAATCTCCCAGCACGATTTTAACATCGTACTTTGGTAGTCGCTCATAGGTTTTGTCGAGGAGCTCGTAGAAGAAATCCTTAGTTATATCATCCTTTTCCTCCGTCGGAGCATGAGCGCATATAAGGCTTATGTTGGCGAATTTGGCCTTGATGCGGATTGTTACAATGCGTTCGCTAATGTCTTGAAAACATAAGACTTCTTGCCCAAATCTGGCACCTATAACAAATCCGCATCCAAAAAGTCGCTGTTTCAGCTCACTTTAACACGGTCCATAGTAGATGTCACAATTTTTCATCCTCTTTTTGCCCGGCCCATCCCATCGTATTTCCTGGATGGCAGTAATGTCTGCTTTGTAGCAGTTTAGGGCTTCCGCTAGTTGTTCGCCTGCACCTCTCCTGTTTAATGTTCTCACATTCCAGGTGCAGATACGAACGTCTTACTTACTTACTTAAGTGGCGCTACAGTCCGGAATGAACCTGGGCCTCAACCAACATGCCTCTCCAATTAGCCCGGTCCTTAGCTAACTGCCTCCAGTTGCGCACTCCAAGTTGGTTGAGGTCGGTTTCCACTTGTGCGCGCCACTTAAGGCGAGGTCTTCCTCTACTGCGTCCGACGCCTGGCTGGGAATCGAAGACTCTGCGAGCCGGAGTATTGGTGTCCATTCGTTCTACATGTCCTAGCCATCTTAAACGTCCAATGCGGAGTTTTTTGACCAGGGGCATGTCGCTGTACAGCTCGTATAGTTCTTGGTTGAATCTTCGTCTCCATAGCCCGTCAACGCAAACGGGACCGAAGATTTTTCGAAGAATTTTCCTCTCGAATCTACCAAGGATTTCTTCATCCGCTTTTGATACGGTCCATGCTTCAGCGCCGTAGAGCAGGACTGGGATGATCAGGGTCTTATATAGGGTCTCCTTAGTAGTTCGAGTGAGGGCTTTACTACTAAATTGCCTTCTTAGCCCGAAGAAACAGCGGTTGGCAAGAGTAATTCTTCGTTTAATTTCTGACGAGATGTTGTTGTCAGAGCTAATAGCGGAGCCGAGGTAGACAAAGTCCCGTACTACCTCGAAGTTATATCTGTCAATGGTGACGTTCTGTCCAATTCGTCGATGTTGTGAGTCCTTTCGTGATGACAGCATATACTTAGTCTTACCCTCATTTACTGCTAAACCCATTTTCGCCGCTTCCTTCTCTATACTAGCAAACGTGGCTATGACATCACGTTGAGTCCTACCAATGATGTCAATATCGTCAGCGTATGCTAGTAGTTGCACCGACTTTTGGAAAATTGTGCCTCTGGTGTTGGCTTTGGAGTTTTGCACAATTCTCTCAAGAATCAGATTAAAGAAGTCGCATGACAGCGCATCGCCTTGCCTAAATCCTTTTTTGGTATCGAATGTGTCGGTGAGGTCGTTTCCGACCCTGATGGAGCAGCGAGAATTCTCTATCGTCATCCTACACAAACGGACGAGTTTGGGCGGTATACCAAAACTAGACATGGCTCTGTACAGTTCGTCTCTATAAATGCTGTCATATGCGGCTTTGAAATCGATGAATAGGTGGTGGGTATCGATTTGGACTTCTTGAGTTTTTTCCAGGATCTGCCGAAGTGTGAAAATTTGATCGGTTGTGGACTTTCCTGGCCTAAAACCACACTGATAAGGGCCAATCAGGTTGTTGGTAAACGGTTTCAGGCGTTCACATATTACGGCAGATAGGATCTTGTAGGCGATGTTGAGGAGACTTATGCCTCTGTAGTTGGCGCAGTTCAGAGGGTCTCCTTTTTTGTGGATCGGGCAAACGATGCTGAGGTTCCATTCTTCAGGCATATTTTCATCCGACCAGATTTGGCTTATGAGTTGGTGGATGTTACTTACCAAGTCATCTCCGCCGGCCTTAAAGAGCTCAGCGGGAAGGCCGTCATTTCCGGCAGCCTTATTAAGCTTGAGTTTAGATATTGCTATCCTCACTTCACTCAGGTCGGGTGGTTGGCAGTCTTCGCTGTCGTTGCCAATATTGAATGGTTCGTTCTGCCTGACAGCGGAATGTTGTTCGTCATCGCCGTTTAACAGTCTGCAGAAGTGGTTCTTCCATATCCTCAGCATCGACTGTGTCTCAACTACAATATTTCCTTGTTCATCTCGACAGGATTCTGTTCGAGCCTTGTATCCTTGGCTTTGACGTTTTACACTTTGGTAAAACTTGCGAACATCGTTCCTGGAGTGGCACCTCTCTATATCCTCGATCGCGCGCTTTTCTTGCTCTTTTTTCTTTTTGCTGAAAAGCCGATGTTCTTCCCTTCTTCTTTGCCTATAGAGCTCAATGGCAGCTCTCGTCTTCACCTGCAGCTTAGCCTTGTAGGCCTCGTTCTTGGCTGCGAGCATCTGTCGGCATTCCTCATCAAACCAGGGGTTTCTTGCTGGTGGGCGCGAGAAACCTAGCACATCAGTTGCGGCTGATCTAATGGCCTGTTGGCATCGTTGCCATTGCTCTTCGACATTCGATGCTGGTGGTATGGTGTTAATCGAGAGGTTAAGGGATACGCGTTGTGCGAAGGTCTTGGCGGTCTCTTGCGATTGCAGTCTTTCGACATTAAATTTTTTCACAGTATTTCTGGATTGTTGTGGCGTGGTGGATATCCGCATTCTTACCTTGGCTGCTACAAGGTAGTGATCCGAGTCGATGTTAGCTCCTCGGAATGTTCGGACATCCAAAATACTGGATGCGTGCCTCTTATCTATCGCAATGTGATCAATTTGGTTGACCGTTCGTTGATCTGGAGACCGCCATGTCCCCTTATGGATATCGAGGTGAGGAAACCGTGTGCTGGCTATAGTGGCATTTCGTTCCGTAGCGAAATCAATAAGCCTAAGTCCGTTACCAGACGTGTTGTCGTGTAGGCTATGTTTTCCGACAATACTTCTAAAGATGTCTTCTCTTCCTACCTTTGCGTTAAAATTTCCCAGTACGATTTTAACATCGTACTTCGGTAGTCGCTCATAGGTTTTGTCGAGGAGCTCGTAGAAGCAATCCTTAGCTATATCATCTTTTTCTTCCGTCGGAGCGTGAGCGCATATAAGGCTTATGTTGGCGAATTTGGCCTTGATGCGGATTGTTACTATGCGTTCGCTAATATCTTGGAAGCATAAGACTTCTTGCCTAAGTCTGGCACTTATAACAAATCCGCATCCGAATAGATACGAACGTCGTTGTCCTTTTTTTCGTTTAGCATGGTCGTCAACAATAATATCAGTCCTTTCCGAGGCCATTGGTTGCTTCGTAACAATATTTTTTTTTTCGTGGATGGGGAGTTAACCCAAAGCACAACCCCCAACCTGGAGGACCAGGCCCTTGTTTTGACCCTAGGACAGCGGGCCGGAAAAAATACCGATGTCAGTAGCCCATTTTTGGGGTATGAGCGCTGCCGTTGACCCATTGAGGGCTCCTCCGCCACCAACTCTGTGCGGACAAATTATTAAAAAGTTTTACTTCAAAAAGACAATCATAAAAATATCCCGATTGGTCCTGTAATGTTGGACGGGGTATCCTAACGATTTCCCTAGCAAGCCCTAAGCTGTTTAAAGCGCAGCACGCTACTGATTTTAAGGCGCAGCTCGCCGAAAGAGTATGGCCAGTTACGGCCGCAGTGTAAATAAGTGGAGTCGAGAGTAAGTTCAAGACTGATTTTATTAATAAAAATGTTTGGTATTTATACACAATTTCTTTTGTTCTATCGAACATATCCATACATATCCATCGTGCATCGATCGCTGACCTCTCGGTGTTCGATTGCCTCATATGCATATTAGGGGTTTAACGCCCGGACATTCAGATAATTGTCCATCTTGCACAATCCAATATCCAAACACACTCACTGCAGCGGACTTCTAATGCTGATCCAGCAATAAACATATGATACACTTTCTGGCGTGTGCTTATTGTGTACTCACATGTCCATTATCGGTCGGCTATAAAATACTTTATGCCCATGCATACACAGCGTGTGTGTGTTGTACATCCGGACTGAATTTAATTGTTTTGAGGATGACGCGATTCCATGACATGGTGTAGGGGAATCGTGAGTGTCAAATATCGAGCACGAATGGATGCATTGCTATGTGGATATTAAACGGTCGCTGGTGCGATCCCCTTCACACCACCCTTCTTGGGGAAAAAAAGGAGAAATCATACATGTTTTGATTTCTTCTTTTTCTGCGCCGTTTGTACAAAAGGATTTATAATTAGCAGTGTCTGTTTACATTATTATGTTATTGATTTTATCTTTATACAATTTTGATTTTATTCTTTTATAAATATATATGCATGTTTCTTTTTAATTATAATGCTTACTCTATGTTGTACAACGCAAAAACAGGTGAGAGCCATCTCTCCTATTAAACAATTTTTTTTTTTTTTTTTAATATAATTATATAATATGAACTTAATGTATTTATTATTGTTAATGTTTGGTTTGTTTATTTAAATATATGAGTAATAGTAATATAGGTATATAATGTTTATTGATTTTAAGAAATTTTATTTATTTACAACTTGTGTTTTCCTAAGACTAAAATTAATAGGTTTATTTAAATATACATCTACAAAATAATAATTTTATTTATTACATTTTAGGTATTAATAGTATAGATTGAGTAAAATGTTAACAAATAAAGATATTTAATTTCATTATAAGTACAATTTATTTAATAAACAGAAATGAATAATTAATTCATCATAATTAATGAAAATATTAAAAATAGAATTATTAGTAATTAAATATATATATATCAAATTTCGCAAGTTTAACAAAATGTATGAGACAAAATTTTTTTTTTTTTTTATCTATTTAGATTTACAACGATCATATGTTTGAATGTATAATATCTCATTTCAAATTACTGTTCAGAAGAATCACAGCAGCAACATATAAATATAAAATGGTTTTAATCTATTTTTGTGTACCTTCATTGTTTTGTTTTCGTATTTAATCTCACAATTTACTCCATTCTGAGATAATACTTCGTATGGTCCTATATATATTGGGTCTAATTTCTTCCTACATTCGTTTCTAAGCAAAACTAAACTTCCTACATTAAAATCCGAAATCTTTGCCTTAACATCACTATCGTACCTATTTTTCCTTATTATTTTCTTTGCTATTAAAGTATCTCGGGCATCTTTATGAGCAATCTGCAATTTGTGTTTTAGGTCTATCACATAGTCTTCGTAGTTATAAACTGGATCTACAGTTTTGGTAAGGTTGGAAGGTAGTTCGCACTGTCTTCCAAACACTAGTTCAAAAGGTGTAAACCCTGTTTCCGAATGTACTGAAGTATTGTAGCAGAAAACATAATATGGTAGCCATGTGCTCCAATCTGTATGTTTCTCAGATACATAACTCCTAAGATAAGCTCCTAAAACTTTATGCGAATTCTCTAATGCTCCTATGCTTTCGTGATGGTAAGCTGTTGATTGCAACTGTTCTATCTTCAGCAATTTACACATATCTTTGAATACCTTATTCAAAAATTCGGTACCTTGATCTGATGCTATTCTACTAGGTACTCCATATTTAAGAACGAAACGTTCAACGAGTCCCTTAGCAACAGTGTTAGCTTCTTTATTTGGCAACGGTATTGCTTCCGTGAATTTTGTTAGTTCGTCTTGCAAAGTTAAAATGTATTTAGATCCATTTTCTGATTCATCGAGGGGTCCTACTAAGTCTAGAAAGATTTTTTCGAAACTCGATTCAGCTATCGTTGTAATTGTTAATGGCTGTTTTTTTGGTTGAATATGTTTATTTCGTTGACACATTGGGCAGTGCTTTACGTATGTCGTCACATCGTTTTGCATCCCTGTCCATATATATTTCTTTCTTATATTTCTTAACATGCGATTTATTCCAGCATGTCCACTTGTTGGTAACATATGATAATCATTCAATAATAGTTTTATTTTGCAAGGGTCTGTAATCTTCGTTACGTTGTTCAAAAGGTGTACAATAATTTTATTTTCTTTAAATATTTCTTTTATTTTCTTCTTTAATATATTAATTTTCTCCTTATGACGGCCGTCTGAGAGCTTTAACAATTCTTCTTTTGTAATGTAAACTTTCTTGATGGATAAAGGTCCGCAAATTTTATGCACGTCCCTCGACAACATTTTGTCAAATGATGCCGATCGGGCGGTAGTGCTGTTCTTGAACTTATCTTCATCATTTAATAATGGTACGCAAGTTTTCTGCACGTCCCTCGACAACATTTTGTCAAATGATGTCGATCGGGCATTAGTGCTTATCTTGGACCGATTTAAAATTAGACAACTGCTGTCTGGTATGTAACCCAATATTTGATTTGGACTTACTACTCTAGTACCCTTTAATTTTGCAAATTCTTCATCATCTTTCATGAAGCTATTTATTATTTTTAGTTCAACTATCTTTAATCCTTTTTCTGGTGGTTTTAAAAGTTCCCTTATTATCTCTTCGGGGTTTTTACTTTCCTTAGTAGTGTTTTCCTCCTGTTGGTTTGAATCAGACTGTTTGGCTTGTGCTCTTGTTGTAACACAAACGTTAATTTTTTTTCTCAATCGATCGTATATCGTTTAATTTAGATTTAGTAGAGACCATGTTGTTTTGATCATACGGATTTGATCTTTCTGTACTTCGGAATTCATTTCTCTTATTATAGTTATAGTTTTGTCTCGATATGTTGTCCAAAAAATCATTATTACATATTTTCAGTTGATTTTAATAATTATTTTCGCTATTCTGATAACTATTAAGATTATTATTATAGTATATGTTATTATAGTATATGTAGGGCACAATCAATAATTAACTTGTATCGATCATTAACTCCTATTTTTAAATATGCTAACCCTCTTAGTTCATTTGCGGCAGTTAAAATGGATCGACATTTTTCACCTAGCTCGACAACTTCTAGTTCTATCATTTTGGTAACTAAACATTCTATTGCGATTACAAATTTGTTTAAAGGTCTATTACCTTGTCGTGTTCTACTAAGTTTTGATAGAATACTTTCGATGGTTTCTCTGGGTCCGCATTTTTTTAATAAAATTGATTTTAGATCACTGAAAGTAATAGGTTTTGCAGATCCTAACTCTGTAAATGCCTTTCCTTGTATCTTACACTTGTGTAGAAATGTAATCAAAGTAGATTTAGCAGTTTCGCTTAAAATATCATGATAAAATTCTATAGAATTTAAAAAATCCCTTAAATTTTCTGCTCTTTTTGATTCCTCTTCTAATCTAAGCACAGGTAACGTTTGTGCCGTACAATAATCAAAGTTTGCCATTTTGAATTGTATTTTGCTTTTAATTTTACTTGTTAATCTTTGTTTTGCAAGTTTAATTTAAATATAATAATTATAATAAGTTTTATTTTTACATTATTTATCAAGTGTAACAAATTAGCGGTACTATGTATAAAATAATTTTTTTTTTTTTAAATTCTTAATATGATTTTTATTTCTTCATTTATTTTTATGTTTTGATTATGGTCATTTTGTATTCGATTTATTGTTGTTAGATTATATTGCAATCTATGCAAGTGAATCTTGTACTCCAAAAAATTGCTGCGAGGATCCTCTGTGGGCATATGTCTGCAGATTTTTCGGTGATGTACATTTGTAAAACGTTCTTCTTCCTCTTCACCATCATCATCCTCGTCGGTATCTTCATCATTCATGTCCATAATTCTTCTATTCTAGTTTGGTGGGTGTGCTTCGTCTATAAGGTTTTGTCCAAGAATAAAGACTGGTCCGTTACCCTTGTAACTGATGTATAGTAGCAAAGTGGGTACGGTTGCTTCCTTGCTCACGCCAACTTCTGCGCCGTTCAAGCTCTTCTTTATTGTACGTCATTTGGTCGTTGTCGCTCGCTTCTTCGCTAGTCGCTAGTTTGCGAAGATGGCAAGATCGCCATGTAATGTTGGACGGGGTATCCTAACGATTTCCCTAGCAAGCCCTAAGCTGTTTAAAGCGCAGCACGCTACTGATTTTAAGGCGCAGCTCGCCGAAAGAGTATGGCCAGTTACGGCCGCAGTGTAAATAAGTGGAGTCGAGAGTAAGTTCAAGACTGATTTTATTAATAAAAATGTTTGGTATTTATACACAATTTCTTTTGTTCTATCGAACATATCCATACATATCCATCGTGCATCGATCGCTGACCTCTCGGTGTTCGATTGCCTCATATGCATATTAGGGGTTTAACGCCCGGACATTCAGATAATTGTCCATCTTGCACAATCCAATATCCAAACACACTCACTGCAGCGGACTTCTAATGCTGATCCAGCAATAAACATATGATACACTTTCTGGCGTGTGCTTATTGTGTACTCACATGTCCATTATCGGTCGGCTATAAAATACTTTATGCCCATGCATACACAGCGTGTGTGTGTTGTACATCCGGACTGAATTTAATTGTTTTGAGGATGACGCGATTCCATGACATGGTGTAGGGGAATCGTGAGTGTCAAATATCGAGCACGAATGGATGCATTGCTATGTGGATATTAAACGGTCGCTGGTGCGATCCCCTTCACAGTCCCTTCTGCAAGGTTTCTAGTATTAAGATATTCTCTCTTCATTGTAAGCACTTCACAAAATCCAACCAAAGATACACGCTCCACCTTTCGGAAATACTGCCAAATATCGATATAACCGTCAAACATTCAAAAGGCAAACTTAGTCAAAATTACAGTTATACGACTGTAAACATCATCAAATTTGAATACGTCATCCCACCCGAATCAGACCACATACCAAATTTCATCGTCTCTCGTCCAATCTGTTGTGGGTGCACCAACGTCCTTTCTCCAACCAACATGCCAACACGAAACCATCCCTTTTTTGCACACCAACGTACGTGTTGCCTGAGATACAAGTACGATCAAAGAGCCACAACAACAGCCGTTGGGAACACCGATGTTGTTCGCTTCATAAAATCCAATTCACACCCTCCGAAAAGAAGTCTCATTTAAAAAAAACACATATGAGAAAGCTACAATCCGCTGTGCGAATCGTTGAATTTATAAATTAAAGATCCCCACAAAGTGGGCGTATCTAAAAACTGAATGGTGATGACAGTGTCACCACATCTTGTTCACACAGTATATCTAATTCTTTTATAGATCGACGTTTTTCAATTGGATATGATTTGGGGTTGGGTATACAAATGTTTTTTTTTATTAGAAACGCCCCCAAAAAGTGGGTGTGAGTTAAAATAATCTATAGACGGAATGTTTATGTTAACATGACCAATGATTTTGCATCAAACGTTTTTTGAAATATTTTGAAATGTGACCGAAAATCGTTTTTTATTGAAAACACCCCCAAAAAGTGGGCGTGTCAGACAACTATATGAAATATAAGATTGCCTTAATATGACGTTCATTCACTTTTCAAAATTCCTAAAATCTGTTGACGTAAGGACGGACCGACATGGCTAAATCGACTCAGCTAGCAATTCTGAGTCAATCCATATACTTAAAGGTATATCTAGCTAAATAATTACTATCTGTCCGTCCGTCCGTCTGTCTGTACTTCACCGATTTTAGGCCTTACATTTTGAGCATTGATATTAAAATTCGGTATATAGGATACTTGTCCGTGCCTTCAAATTTTCAAAATTTGAAGCACTACCACGTCCACTTTTTACAAATACGTTCTTTTTAGTCAAACGGTTAATAATTTTAAAGAAAATTCTGAACAAGATATTTAGACAATCTTAATATCTATATTTCGTCCATATACATTTTCTTTGCACGACCACTTTGTTGGGTCATTTTCTGTAAAAAATTGTTTTCGTTAAAGTTTTAAGGAAATTTGAAAAAAAAATGTTCGAGACACATGCAATAGAAAAACGTTGTTTTTTTGTCGAACTATAAAATATTTTGTTGAACACTATTGTTACATATAAATTATATAACGGTTCCTTATTCACAAGCTTCCTAGTAAATAAGCGCAGTCTTGTTTAGATCAAACAATGAACTACTTGAAAAGCGTATAAAAAGATCCGCCACTAGGATGAGGCCACATGCAAAATCTTCCAAAGAAAGGAAAATGAATAAAATGTTTACATTATTTGGTTTTAAAAAAATTATTTATTACGTTTTTTTTTAAATAATAATGAGTATGCCTGCCATTTTTCGATATGATTTCTATAAGACGATTTGTAATAGAATCATACAATTTATTTTTAAATAATCAAGAGAAATTTGGAACGAATTGATTCGATTTAAGTGTCCTAGCCTTCATACAGTTTACAAGATGACCATGACATTTTTTCAATTCGCCGATGTTGGTAGTGCCCAAAAACGCTGGCATAGATGGCCAGAAGCAGTGGCGTATCGTAGATGACTAAATAAAACATAACGAACAGTCCATAGAGGACAGGTTTCCTGTACCAAACATGAGTGAGCTCTCAGACAAGTTAGGAAAATGTAATTAGTTCTCAACTATCGATTTGGCTAAAGATTTCCATCAAATAGTAGTTAACCCAAGTTATAGAGAAAACACTGCAATTTTAACCACGATCACATCGACTTTTAGAGAATGCCTTTCGGTCAGAGATTGATGAACACCGTTTAAAAAGAATTTCAGCAACGAAATCTGCGTTAAGTATCTAGCTGATATCTTCATCTTTTCAACAAGTTATACTGAGGAGCTCAGTGGCGCGATGGTTAGTGCGATGAACTGCCGCGCAGGAGGTCTGGGTTCGATTCCCAACCGTAGCAACACCTAAATGATTTTTCACTGGCCCTCCTCTCGTGATGAACTGACATCTCATCCGAGTAGTATCAATTGTCAAGAATAGCTTATCTCAACTTAGCCGTTCGGAGTCGGCATAAAACAGGAGGTCCCGCCATCGTGCACACATGAATGGTTGTGAGAAAGCTAGGCCCTGGGTACTAACGAGCCTGTTGCGCCAAAAATTTGTATTTTTGTATACTGAACCTCTAGATTGATTAAAGAAAATATTTCAAAAACTTAAAGAATACAACTTGAAAATTCAAATAAGTAAATGTAGCTTTGCTGAATTTGGGATATATTATTTCTAACAAATGTATAAAAACCAATTAAAGTAAAATAAAGTATATTGTCCACTGATAAGAAAGGGATAAAATAATTCCTTGCCATAGTGGGAAATTTATTAAGGGCTATGCGAAAGTAGCGTACCCGCTAGTACGATTTTTAAAGGAAACTGACAAAGTTAACATTTCTGACTTAAAACATGCATAAAATTTTGCATTAGATGCCGTTTAATACGGTCACCACAAAAAAAATACTCATACCTTTACGGAAGAATCATAACTTTGCGTTATGATAACAAGCCACTTGTGTAGCTAATGGTATAAAAGAGTCATACACGAAACTCCAGCGGTGGAAAATGTATCTTAATGAGTATGACTTTGATGTAGTACATTTGAAAGGAACAGAAAATTCTGTCACAGATGGTTTAAGCAGGGTAAACCAGGAGGAAATCGATTCTAAAGATGAATTAAATCAAGATGCAATTTTTCTAAACGAAAATGCTATATTTACTAGTGTCACAATCCATAGGGCACCAGTTGTATCCAATAATCACATTTATATTTCTAAAAAAAACAATAAATATGTTCAAACACTTCGGGTTAGGGGTCAGAATATACCAGAGGTAAGGCATGCCTGTCGTAGAAGGCGACTAAAATCCACTCCCCGTATACCGAGTGTAAAGCGTATACAAACAACAAAAATGCAATGAATACATCAAAAAGATTTAGGTGGCAATTCAGTTTCACTGGAAAATCCACCCTCTACGGAGGTCGCCTCTACGGATTCTGGGGAGAGCCAATTATTGCAAATGTGTAACCCTTTCGGGAAAAGTTCAAAGGTAACGAGGTCACCTACATCTGGATATCAAAAAAATATATGTGTCTCAAGGAGCTCGACAACACCAGAAGTGTCGGCCCACGAAAAACGAGACTCAATGAAAAATAAGAGCCTAAAGGAAGAAAACGACGTTCTTCGAACAAGCGAAACCAAACTTTACAACCACTATCCATGAGTGGCCCTTGCATCGTCGAAACCGAAAAACTTTCCATGCTTGGTATGTGTGCTAGTAACGACCTTCGTTGGAACGACCACATATTCGAAATCGCCAAAAATGCAGCAAAATGTCTAGGTTTCCTCAATCGATGTAAGAAATAATTCACCCCTTCTGATCTGGCCTCAATAGACAAGGTGGCGCAAAAATAACCTTCCGATGTTTTTTGGCTGTAATTTAAAAAAAATGAAAAACTTTGATTCTTCTTGTGGATTATTTTTATTTGGTCTTTTAATTTTTTTTACATCCAGTCGAGAATATGATGTCATGTAAATGGCATATAAATATATGATGTCATGTAAATGGCATATATATATATGGCATAAAGCATTTTCTGATAGGAGGATTACTTTTGCGCCACCTTGTATAAAGCGTACATACGCCCCAAACTTGAGTTCAAGGCCCACATATGGTCAGGTGCAGCCAAAAGATCATTGCACCTACTAGATAGGATAAAAACGCGTGCGATAAAATTGATAGGAGATCCAACCATAGCGAACTCCATAGTTTCGCTCGAACATCGTAGGAATGTCTCCTGCCTTACACTCTTTTACCGCTATTACAACAACAAATGCTCTAACGAAATAGCCAGCTGCATTCCGCCCCTTCAACAATTCAACCGTAATACTCGCCGTACCACGAATGCTAATCAGTTCACCCTAAAGCCTATCTTCGGACGTACTATGAAATATAGAGATTCATTCCTTAACCGAACAACACGAATGTGGAATGCTTTACCAAACTCAATTTTTCCTCTCCATTACAATTTACAGCAATTCAAAACCAACGCACATCGGTATCTCCTCTTCTCTACTCCTCTATTTCCTTAATGCCCGCGCTGTGCTTAAACACCATAAGGGTATTAATAATCCCTTTAGCGCGCGCCAATTATAAAAAAAAGGCTTAACAATGTCGAACTACTCTGCGCAGAGCTTCGTAAAGAAATTCTCCATCTAAAGGAAGAAAATATGACTCTGAAGAGTTCCTTTTAAATACCTTATGAGCCAAAACCAAGTTCAAACTGCCCCGTGAATTCGGAATACCACACGGATGAAGAAGAACTCAGTCGCGAAACTGACTGGATCTTAAAGAAAAGACCAGTAAAAAAGAGGAAAGCTGTATCCTCTCCTGAAATACTAAACCGCGACAAACAGATTATTAATAAAGCGAAACAGCTAAAACAACGTCCCCCACCGCCAATTAATGTGATCGGTATTGACGACTTTAACAAGTTGCATACCTTGATAACTTCGCTAAGAAAAAATACATGGAAAGTCTGCGTTAAAGAACCTGAAAGTTACCGTCTATAGTTCTCGCAAGCTTAATACTGATAAAATAGAATGGTATTCTTTTGAAAATAAATCTGAAAGGCCTTTATGCGTTGTAGCTAGAGGGTTACATGCGTCGTGCTTAAAGGATGACATTATAAACGATCTGAAAAACAGGCAATATAAAGTCATAGATGCCGTTAACATTGTCAAGCGAGACCAAAAGCAAAAAGATGGCGAGGAAATGTGATAAAACGCGGTCTTCCTTTATTTATATTCACTTTCGATAGAAAAGAAAGTTTGAACAAAATCTATGAAATAAAAACAATACTTAATATTGTTGTAAAAATAGATCCCCAGTGCAAGCGCTGCCAAGGATACAATCATACGCAAAGCTATTGTCAAAAATAACCGCGGTGTGTAAAATGTGCCGGAAATCATCTGACGGTAGATTGTATGTCAGATAAGAAAACTCCTGCTATCTGCATTAACTGTAAAGCGAATCATCCGGCTGCGAAGTAGCTAAAGACTTGCAAAAAAGACGG
Organism: Rhingia campestris; assembly: GCA_932526625.1. Taxonomy (NCBI): domain Eukaryota; kingdom Metazoa; phylum Arthropoda; class Insecta; order Diptera; family Syrphidae; genus Rhingia; species Rhingia campestris. Next base: position 31,293,162 of record OW052186.1, on the reverse strand, counting down.
ATGAAATTTAATAAAGCCTAAAATTCCGATCAAAAATATGTCGAAGACAAAGCAGGCCATAATCGAAAAATCTAAATTTTCACAAACTACGCGGCCATCAGATATCCGTTCGGATCTTGTACATCCAAAACCAAATGTACAAACGTATGCTCAAGCTACAGTATCCAATAACGCCCAAAAACATATCTCATTTTCGATTATTCTTTCAAAACTTGAGGACAAAGCAAAACGAAAAAAACTTATTTTTGGCAGGCTCGTTAAGCTCGAAATTAGTATTCGCAATAGAAGTACCCCACCTTTAACATGAATACATTGCTTAAAATTCTTACGTGGAATGCCAATAGCCTTTGGCAAAAACTTGGAGAACTTGAATTATTTATGCAGGAAAAAGAAATGGACATCTGTTTAATATCCGAAACTCACGCAAAGGGTAATTCGAACTTAAAGATTAAAGGTTATCTCGACTATCATGCTCTACATCCATCAAATAAGGCTAGAGGTGGAACCACACTAGGCACTATATATAAGAGAGTGTATCGAACATTCGATTGATCTAAAATTATAAATCGAAACAATGCTTGCTTAATTCCCTTGGACAACGTTTTGTCATCGGAGGTGACTTTTATGCAAAACATACATTCTGGGGATCTAGATGCATATCACAGAAGGGTAGGAAGATTTATGATGTAGGTATAAAGTACAATGCTGAATTTCATTCTACGGGAAAACCAACTTACTGGCCAACTGATGTTAGAAAAATACCGGATTTGATCGATTTTTTCATTGTAAAAGGTCTGCCGTCCAATCGAATCAAAGTTGAAGAATGCTTTGATCTTTCCTCTTATAATTCACCGGTCATTTTAACAACGAGCGAGTCACTCATTATAAATGAAAAACCACCCAGATTAACAAACGGGAAAACCAACTGGGAAGGTTTCAAAAACGATATTGAAAAAAATATCCGACTGGGTGTATCGCTTAGAACCCCATTGGAACTCGAAGTCGCGATTGACTCCTTTATCGATACTATTCAAAAAGCAGCATGGAATAATACTCCTCAACAAAACAAAATTAAGTACCCCCGAGAAATAAAAAATTTAGTAAGACAAAAAAGAAAAGCTCGTAAAAGATGGCACCAAACTCGTGCCCCGCAAGATGAAACACATCTCAATCGGTTGAGTAATTTGCTATCAAATACGATTAAAAAATTTAAAAACCATGCAGTAGAAACTTATCTGCAAATCCTAACCTGGAAAGCAATTAGAGTTATAAAACGGCCAAAAATCGCTGTGCCGCCAATTAGGGTAACTCAAGACGTCTGGGCAAATCTTACAGGCCTATTTCACTCCTTCCAATAATTTCAAAAGTTTTTGAACGGATATTACTCGGTCGCTTACACCCCATAATCGAACAGAAACGTCTTTTACCTGACCATCAATTTGGGTTTAGAAGTAAACATTCAACGGTGGACCAAGTACATCGAATTATAGATGTAATTGAGAAAGCTTTCGAAGAAAAGAAAATTTGTTCAGCCGTATTTCTTGACGTGTCGCAAGCTTTTGACAAGGTGTGGCTCAAAGGCCTAACGTACAAACTAAGTCAAGTTCTGCCAGAACAATTATATAAAATCCTCGTGTCGTATCTTGAGCATAGACTCTTCCGTGTGAAACTTGGAAGCGAATATTCCGAGTTCAAAGAAATAATGGCAGGTGTACCGCAAGGAAGCGTTCTTGGACCAATCCTGTACCTCTTATTCACTCGTGATATCCCACAAACAAACGATACAATAGTTGCAACGTTTGCTGACGATACTGCTATTACTAGCAGTTGGCACAACAAAAGAGGAAACAAATATCAAATTACAAAACGCTCTTAACGAGAGAAATGAATGTACTAAATCCTGGCGGATTGCACTTAATGAGAGCAAATCGATCCATGTAGATTTTTCGTTTAAACGGACAAACAATTTGCCTGTATTTCTAAATACGGTTCGAGTCCCGTTTGCAAATGAAGCGAAATATCTCGGTATGACACTCGATGCAAAATTAAAATGGAAGTCGCATGTAAAAAGAAATGCGAAGAACTTAAGAATAAATACAGAGAACTGTACTGGTTGCTCGGAAAATATTCGAAGCTTAACCTTGATAACAAACTGCTATTATACAAGCAAGTGCTAAAACCGGTTTGGACATATGGTATACAACTATGGGGTTGTACCAGTAAAACGAATCAAAACATTTTACAAACTTTTGAAAAAAAAATGTTAAGATCATTCGTCAATGCGCCGTGGTACGTAAGGAACGAAGATCCACGCAGAGATCTGGGTATTCCCGCGGTTAAAGATGAAACAAAAAATTTTGCACGAAAACATAAAAAACATTTATTAGGACACGTTAACACAACAGTCCTCCAAATTCTTGACGAAACAAATATATTGCGGCGTCTTCAAAGAACTAAACCCTTAGATTTGGCCCGATAATAACAAACCGCGCTATAAATTGCGGAAAAAGCAGGAAATCTCAAAGGAAAGTTACCTGCCAAACATATTATATACTCGTGATAAAAAAAATTGCTGGATAAGTCGAATACTTAGTTGCAATAGAAATACAAAATGGGTGGTGGTTTTAGTGAGTAAAAATCTCACACAACTTTGGGCACGTGCTCATCGTGTCTATGAAGATTTCCACCAGCCCACGGAAAAAAAAACAAAAAAATTTTCAAATATCAAATTTATTTATCTTATGGTACTAATGAAAAATGTTTTTTTTTTAAATTGTTCATAAGAAAATTCAAAATCATATCCAACTGAACAGAGAAAATAGTAATTTATTGGAAAGTGGCTAACCCGACAAACGCTGTTTTGCATTTATTTAAAACGTATTTTTAATTGATCATTTGTATTCATATAGGTTTGGGGTATGTTTTATTTGCATTCTGATTGAAAAATCGATATTCATGGTAACCTGATATAAATAAAAATTAAAATAAATAAAAAAATACTTTGTTTTCGATTGCTTTGTTGTGATATAATTTCGTTCATTGCAATGCTTTTTTGTTTTTTTGTTTTTTTTTTTTGTCTGGCGCGTAAACAAATAATGCTGATGGCGTTCCGATACCGGAATAGGTGACCATGCGAGAAGCATGGATTTTTAAGGTTATTTTTACAAACACGCACAGACTGCCCTTAAGATTTGTCATTGCGAATAAAAGCCATACCAGAAACAGCAAGCGTTTAAAATGGAATGGCAAGTCAGTCGGAACCATTGGGCTTCGTGTTATCGAAATGTCTTCTAATTTTTACTACCCTTTAAGTATTGTTGCTTGGATAAAGTTGTTCATCAGGATCTTCTCCGCAAGCCGAGTGCCACTACAAAGACGTGGTTGGTTTATATATCGTAATATTATGATTCCCGATCCGACTTTTAGCTGTAGATTTTGAGGTGGTAATCCGGGCAGTTCGGGCGAGTTTTAAGTTCACCACATGATCTTGGAAAGTAACGGAATCTATCATGATTCTTAAATTTCACTTACAATGAGAAAGATATTGTTTTCGTGAAAATTTTCGACGTCGAGATTTTGATTGATTCTAACATTACGATGATAGCGGAGCCCAAAAAAGTGGTTTTTAGAATTCCGTCCGTCGGTCCGTCGTTTCGTCGGTCCGTCTGTCCGTAATGGTCTCCCCAGCCTAAACGGCTTGACCGATTGTCTTCAAATTTCGTATCCCAGTGTCTTTTGGTCATAATTCTAGGCCATTTTTTTTGTTTGCTTTTAGCCATGTTATTAACGGAACCTGCCATATTAAAATTAAACATAACCTCAATTTGCTCGAAAACGGCTCTAACGATTTTGATTAAACTTTATATATACTATAAGCATATTAGTTCTAACAAAACTGCATACCCCGTTTTTTCGAGAAAATCCATATAACGGATATTGTCATTCAGGCCATATAAAGAAAATTGTTAATTTCTCGCAAACTACTATGTCAAATTGAATGAAATTTAATAGGTATATATACTACTATTATAGTTTTAAACAATTCCACATAATTAGTTGTAGCCCAACTATCACTAAAAGGAATTTTCAGTTTTGGCCAATAACGAAAAATAATTATTATTCACATAGACACCGATTCCTTAAAATTTCGGAGTAAACGTTCGTATAATCACATTTGCATTATTTATATCATTTTAAGCATTAATATTCAAAATGCGTACTATTTGATCTATCGCCTAACTCGCTGTGAAAGAGAATGTTGCGTACGACCCAGTCGTGCACCCACCACCCGTTTAAATTCTTAAACAGATAACTTCGAACTGGCAATTTTCGCCGGAAATCACCTGTCAACAGAATCATCGCACCACAAAACCGTCTTGATTGTTTCGTTAATATAGCATCGTTTTGTCTAATGCTTCTGAAGTTCTTTAGCGCCATTTTACACTCATCCGAAACGACTAGTTTGCTTTGTTGCAAATCTTTGGCCATCACACTATTCATCCCTCCAGTTCCCTAGCTCACAACTTTCATAAGAGTGTCTAACGCATATTTTTGTTGTCGATTCAATAATGGAACGTTCGTTCAAACTGATTCCCTCAAAGCATCGCAATCATATTGTTCTTGATTAAATGCGTCTTGTATCGGACGAATGGGAGCTGTCATGCTTATAACAGATAATATGTTGTTTTGAAATGTAAAACATATGAGAAGGCTACAATCCGCTGTGCGGATCGTTGAATACCTTATCCCATCCCATCCTTAAAATGAATATCCCAAAAAAAAACTATATAAAAATATAATATAATATTGGTATTGAGATTGTCTATATATGTTTGTTAAGACACTCTTTTAAAATCGCTTACACAACAAAGAGCACGTGTACCAAATTTCATAATTCTCAAAATTTATGGATATATCTTGCAAAGAGACTTTCTAAAAATCTATATAAAAATCTAGTTTGACTGAAAGCGACATTTTTTTTAAGTAGCTCTTATAAGTCAATCTATATTCTTCACAATGTGTCTATTTTACAAATATAATGTAAAAAGTAAATTACCCCTACACTACACATAATATATACTATCAGTATAAATAAAAATAAGTGTCATCATTATAAGTCATATGAGCTCTTTTGAAATTCCGTCATTAAGCACTTAATTATAGGTATACGCATTATGCATGTATGCCTTAATTGATTTTCAATATTTCAATAATGATTGCCGGTTATATATATATACTCGTATATAAATAAACACATTATTATTTCATTTAGTCTAGTGACACGACACGACTCCGACAATTTTCCCCACATATTAAGAAGAAGGTATATTCTGTATGCTAATAAAGTTTTAGTGATAATAAAGTGTTCAATGCGTTCAAACTCAACCACAATCCAGATACATGTCATTCAAATAAATAAAATATAAAATAAGAGTGCTACAATCCGCTTTGCGATTGAAATTGACATCCCCTAAAAGGGGGAGGAATTACCTTTAACTTTTTTCAGAGTTCTTAACATTTTCCAAAAAGAAAATGTTCTACCTCGAGATTTTGATAGATTCGTACTTCCGCACGATAACCATACTTCGTCCTTATACATTTGTATACTGGGAATGTAAAAAGATTACAAAATTGAATACCTATCTTCCTTACTTTAATGGCTTGTGTTTTGAACGTAATTATTTATGGATACTCCCCAATACTCATGCATGCGTGTGGTTACCAAGTGAGCTAAGGTGGTGGGTCTGCTACACGTCATTAAAGTTTAAGCTGATATGACATTGAGTGGTGTGCTGTTAGGAGGAAGGAGTGTATGTTTTTTTTTATCATCGACATTTAATGACTAACCAAACACCGTATTCATATATGTCTGTTGTGTCTGTTGTAATGAGAACTCGTAGTTAATAAGACACTTAGGCCCCTTTGCTGATACTACTCATAACGATTTAAGTTCCACTCATTATAACGACAATATTTAATAGTATTAATTCACAGAAATTAAATTTAAACAAGCAAAAGCCTAAAATACCGATTAAAAATATGTCGAAGACAAAGCAGGCCATAATCGAAAAACCTAAATTTTCACAAACTACGAGTGGCAATCAGATATCCGTTCGGAACTTGTACATCGAAAACCAAATGTACAAACGTTTGCTCAAGCAACAGTATCCGATAACGCCCAAAAAAAATATCACCTGACCCAGTTTCAAACGTATTTTCGATTAATCTTTCAAAACATGAGGAACAAAGCAAAACGAATAAACTTATTTTTGGCTCGTCAAGCTCGAAAATAGTATTTGCACCTTTAACATGAATAGATTGCTTAAAATTCTTAAGTGGAATGCCAATGGCCTTTGGCAAAAACTTGGAAAACTTGAATTATTTATGTAGAAAAAAGATATAGACATCTGTTAAATATCCGAAACTCACGCAAAGAGTAATTCGAACTTAAAGATTAAAGGTTACCTCGACTATCATGCTCTACATCCATCGAATAAGGCTAGAGGTGGAGCCTCACTATATATAAAAGTGTATCGAACATTCGATTGATCTTAAATTAGAAATCGAAACAATGCAAGTTAGCTCTATACAAGTCAAAAGCAGACAACCCTTTCAAAAACGATATTGAAAATAATATCCGACTGGGTGTATCGCTTAGAACCCCATTGGAACTCGAAGTCGCGGTTGAATCCTTTATCGATACCATTCAAAAAGCAGCATGGAATAATACTCCTCAACAAAACAAAATAGTGAGCTGTAGTAAAATTAAGTACCCCCGAGAAATACAAAATTTAGTAAGACAAAAAAGAAAAGCTCGTAAAAGATGGCACCAAAATCGTGCCCCGCAAGATGAAACACATCTCAATCGGTTGAGTAATTTGCTATCAAATACGATTAAAAAGTTTAAAAACCATGCAGTAGAAACTTATCTGCAAAGCCTAACCGCTGGAAGGGAATCGAATTATTTGCTCTGGAAAGCAATTAGAGTCATAAAACGGCCAAAAATCGCTGTGCCGCCAATTAGGGTAACTCAAGACGTTTGGGCAAAAAGCGATAAGGAAAAAAACCGACGTTGTTGCCGCACATCTTGAGGAAACATTTAAGTGCAATCGATAATAATATATTAAGATATACAAGTATTGCCGAGCTTAAACGGGAAATATAGAAACTAAAGTTTAAAAAATCTCCGGGTTATGACCTGATTACAGGAGAACTTCTTAAAATGTTGCCTCGAAAAGCATTGACTTCAATTTATTATAAATGGGGCAATCAGATTTGAATACATACCAAGAGAGTGGAAACTCGCGGAAGTGATTATGGTCCCAAAACTAGGAAAATCTTACTTACTTACTTAAGTGGCGCTACAGTCCGGGATGAACCTGGGCCTCAACCAACATCCCTATCCAATTAGCCCGGTCCTTTGCTAACTGCCTCCAGTTGCGCACTCCAAGTTTGTTGAGGTCGGTTTTTACTTGTGCGCGCCACATAAGGCGAGGTCTTCCTCTACTGCGTCCGACGTCTGACTGGGAATCGAAGACTCTGTGAGCCGGAGTATTGGTGTCCATTCGTTCTACATATCCTAGCCATCTTAAACGTCCAATGCGGAGTTTTTTGACTAGGGGTATGTCGCTGTACAGCTCGTATAGTTTATGGTTGAATCTTCGTCTCCATAGCCCGTAAACGCAAACGGGACCGAAGATTTTTCAAAGAATTTTTCTCTTGAATCGACCAAGGATTTCTTCATAAGCTTTTGATGCGGTCCATGCTTCAGCGCTGTAGAACAGGACTGGGATAATCAGGGTCTTATATAGGATCTCCTGAGTAGTTCGAGTGAGGGCTTTACTACTAAATTGCCTTCTTAGCCCGAAGAAACATCGATTTGCAGGAGTAATTCTTCGTTTGATTTCTGACGAGATGTTGTTGTCAGACTTAATAGGCCGAGGTAGACAAAGTCCAGTACTACCTCAAAGTTATATCTGTCAATGGTGACGTTCTGTCCAATTCGTCGATGTTGTGTGTCCTTTCGTGTTGACAGCATATACTTAGTCTTACCCTCATTTACTGCTAAACGCATTTTTGCAGCTTCCTACTAGCAAACGTGGCTATGACATCACGTTGAGTCCTACCAAAGATTATGAATTCTATACAGATGACGCATTGAGAACAAAAAACAGAAACTTTTGCTCAGTAGCTTCATGGTACGGACAGGCGGTGTGCATGAAATTACATGAAAAATAAGAACAAAAACATATGGCGGGCTGTGCCAGCACGACTCGCCATAGAACAATTTTTCTTATATGGAGTGCTTTGGTCCTACCAATGATGTCAACATCGTCGTCGTATGCTAGTAGTGCACCGATTTTTGGAAAATTGTGCCTGTGGGCTCGGGAGTTTAGCACAATCCTCTCAAATTGAAGAAGTCACAGGACAGCGCATCGCCTTGCCTAAATCCTTTTTTGGTATCGAATGTGTCGGTGAGGTCGTTTCCGACCCTGATGGTGCAGCGAAAATTCTACATCGTCATCCTACACAAACGGACGAGTTTGGGCGATATACCAAAACTAGACATGGCTCAGTATAGTTCGTCTCTATAAATGCTGTCGTATGCGGCTTTGAAATCGATAAATAGGTGGTGGGTATCGATTTGGACTTCTTGGGTTTTATCCAGGATCTGCCGAAGTGTGAAAATTTGATCGATTGTGGAATTTCCTGGCCTAAAACCACACTGATAAGGGCCGATCAGGTTGTTGGTAAACGGTTTCAGGCGTTCACATATTACGGCAGATAGGATCTTGTAGGTGATGTTGATCAGACTTATGCCTCTGTAGTTGGCGCATTTCAGAGGGTCTCCTTTTTTGTGGATCGGGTAAACGATGCTGAGATTCCATTCTTCAGGCATGCTTTCATCCGACCAGATTTTTCTTATGAGTTGGTGGATGTTACTTACCAAGTCATCTCCGCCAGCTTTATAAAACTCAGCGGGAAGGCTGTCATTTCCTGCGGCGGAGTTTAGATATTGCTATCCTCACTTCACTTAGGTCAGGTGGTTAGTAGTTTTCGTTGTCGTTACCAATATTGAATGGTTCGTTCTGCCTGACAGCAGAATGTTGTTCGGAATGTATGTGCGTCTGCAGAAGTGGTTCTTCTAATGGCAGCTCTCATATTCACCTGTAGCCTTATAGTGTTTCATCCTCTTTTGCCCGTCCTTCGGTATTAACTACGGCCGTTGGCCTTTCGGCTCATCCGCCACCATCTCAAGGGTCTTGACGTACCCTTGAAATTCCTAAATAAACTTTTGTATGAATATGTCGAAGCAGCTCATCTAGTGTTCCTGGGACAGCCGGGTATTCCGTGCCATTCTGACCAGGCTGTTTAGTGTTTATAGTGTTGCTGTTTTTCGTCTTGATATCACTAGCACTTATAGTTTAGCATGTGAAATGCGGTTGGATGTGACCAGCGTGGTTTCCACTTGGAGGTAAAAATAAACACAATTGATGTGTAGTAAGAGTTACAACTACTGGGCATTACGAAGTTAAAGTTAATCAGAGTATACCCTCGTTCTACAATATACAACCAACGCGTGAATTGGCAGTAGTGACAAATTGGTTCGGAATTTAGTGATGGTTTAATGAACAGTACGTTCATTGTAGTGTCAACTGAGCATTGATTTTGGAAATAGTTTTCAACATAATAAGCGTTGTCCCGGCGTTGTTCGTGGAGAAATGGCAATGAATACTGAACACCAACGCAACGTAAAAAAAACATATGAGAAGGCTACAATCCACTGTGCGGATCGTTGAATACCCTATCCCATCCTATCTATAAAACTAAAATTCCCAAAAAGTGGACATGGCTAAAAATACGATGTGGATAAAATAAAGAAAATGACATGGTGACAAAAAATTCTTCAGACTGCTTATAAAAAACTTTTACGGTTCTACAAAAGACAAGGTTTTCTCCTGCATATGTTATGGGGTAGTGTATAAAAATGGTTTTTATATAAAAACGCCCCCAAAAAGTGGGGGTGGGTTAAAATAACCTATTAACGAAATGTTCATATTTATATTACTAATGATTCTGCATCAAAAGTTTTTTCGAAAATTTTTAAATTTGACCGAAAAACGTTTTTTATTAAAAACGCCCCCAAAAAGTGGGCGTGGCAAAAAACTTTATATGAACGAAATACAGATATTCAGATTGTCTAAATATGTTGTTCAGAAAGTTTTTCAAAATTCCCTATGGTTTGGCCAAAAAATACGTTTTTCTAAAAAGGGGGCGTGGCAGTGGGCGGATTTCAAAATTTTTTACACTTGTTCTGCTGGGAGCAACAAAGAGCACGTGTACCAAATTTCATCCTTCTAGCTCAAAATTTAAGGCCCAAAAACTGGTGACGTACGGACGGACGGACGGACGGACAGACATGGCTAAATCGACTCAGCTATCGATTCTGAGTCGATCCATATACTTTGAGGTATATGTAGCTAAATTATTTCTCTATGTTACAAACTATGTATCAAAACTAATATACCCCTATGGGATAGGGTATAAACATATGAGAGGCTACAATCCGCTATGCGGATCGTTGAATACCCTATCCCATCCCATCCTTTAAATTAATATCCTCAAAATATAGGCCTTATGGCGATGAAATACAGAAAATGGCATTGTCACAATATATTGCTCAAACAGTTTCTAAAAATCTTGTGTGGTTCGACAAAAAACAACGTATTTCTATTGCTAAGCCTTGGGATGGGGTATGCAAATGGTTTTTGTAAGAAAACGCCCCCAAAATGTGGGCGTAGGTGAAAATGATATATGGACAAAATGTTTATATTACCATTTCGGAAGTATTTGCATCAAATTTTTTTTCGAAAGTTTTAAAATTTGGACAAAAAGAGTTTTTTACTAAAAACGCCCCCAAAAAGTGGGCGTGGCAAATAATTTTGTATGAACGAAATATAGATATTAGGATTGTCTAAATATGCTACTCAGACACTTTTTTGAAATTCCTTACGGTTTGGCCAAAAAATAAGTTTTCCTAAAAAGGGGGCGTGGAAATGGGCGGATTTCAAAAATTTTTACACTTTTTCTGGTGGCACGGACGAGGATCCTATATACCAAATTTCATTATCCTAGCTCAAAATTTAAGGCCCAAAAACCGCTGACGAACAGACAGACGGACGGACGGACGGACAGACAGACATGGCTAATTCAACTCAGCTAGCGATTCTGAGTCGATCCATATACTTTGAGGTATATGTAGCAAAATTATTTCTCTATGTTACAAACTAAGTATACCCCTATGGGATAGGGTTTAGCAAGCCAGTTGACAAATAATAACTGTACAAACAATGCTATTGAAAAAACTTCATCCTATTGGATCACCCATTATATTGAATTTGCTATGGCATGTAGTTTATACAATTCGTTCTTTATTTTAGGAATACGCCCCAAAATGTGGGCCTGAGTAAAACCATCCACTAAAGGCCCAAAAATAGTTTACATACAGATGGAGGGACAGACAGACATGGGTTAATCGATTGAGATAACGATTTTATTCGATCCATATACCTTAAGGTATATCTATCTATTTAACATCACATTGCATTACACTCATTAACTCTTCATACTGGATATGGCTAAACATATAAGTGTGAGTGTTGGACACAGAAAGAACGAATGGTGATTGCACGATTGGATCGTACGTGTTTACACCGTGATTTGAAAAAAAAATCTTTGAAGGCGTTTTGAAAATTCTGTTAAGAGACGCATCAAATCAGTAAACAGATCGATAGATTGACAGAACTGCCGGTGCCACTTTTTACGATTTAATGTTAGAGTTCGATTTTTAATACTTTACCAATACTTACTTTTATCAGGTGTAATTAATCTTTTATACCCATCCCACCCTTAAACTAAACATTTACAAACGGTGAGTGTGGCTTTATACTTTAAATAGATAAAATATACACATTTTCATAATATAGAAATATTGTTCAGGCATTATTTTAAATTTCATATGGTTTAACCAAAATATATGTTTATCTAAAAGGTGAGTGTAGCAGTGGATTGATTTCGAAAATCTTACCAGTTAAATTATTAACATCGTTATTACCGTTTTAGAGATAATTTCATTTATTTGTAGCCGGTTTATGAGTGATACCCTAAAAGTTAAAAAATAACATATAAGAAGGCTACAATTCAATGTGTGAATGGATAATAACCTATCACATCCAATTCCATCCTTAAAATAAACATACCCTAACAATGGGCTTGTTTCACAATGTTCAAGGGATGATTTTTTTTTAAATATTTACTTAACATTAAAAAAAGCACCTAAAAAGTGGGTGGGACTAAAAACTTTTGAGATGAAATATAGAAAATTCTATTGTTTTAATATATTGTTCATTAATTTTTTCCTGAATAGTGCGACGATTTTGAAAATGTTTACACGTAAACTGCGTGGAAAAATTTAAAACAAATTTCAACATTTTCGGACGGACTAATATACTTATATGACCTCTATCATAGGTTGTGGCATTTTATTTACAAAATGGAGTGTATGTTTGTGAAATTTTCACAGGACTTAACTCCATATCAAAACAAAGCAATAGGCTTAATTTTTTGTGATTCCTCAAGGGAGAGTGGCGTTTTCGGCGAAGTGCTCATAGTAAATATTTAATGTCATATACCTGGAACAGTATAGTAGTTTATGAATTGCTAAACTGAGTAATAAAAGTAAGTACAAAATGGACATGGTGGGTCATGTAGGCGTCAGTGTAGCCAGCCATAGCCTTATTCATAAACTCATTAAATGTAGTGTATAAATGAATGCACCCCTAAAAATGCCTCTAAACGTAAAAACCTTATTCATTAAACGAAAACAACGTTGAATCCAAAATCCGTCTGATGGTGCGTCTAAATAGTGCCTGTATAAGGGTGTTTTAAGTTTTTATACCCTATCCCATAGGGGGGTATATTAGTTTTGATACTTAGTTTGTAACATAGAGAAATAATTTTGCTAAATATACCTCAAAGTATATGGATCGACTCAGAATCGCTAGCTGAGTCGAATTAGCCATGTCTGTCCGTCCGTCCGTCCGTCCGTCTGTCTGTTCGTCACCGATTTTTGGGCCTTAAATTTTGAGCTAGGATAATGAAATTTGGTATATAGGATCCTTGTCCGTGCCACCAGAACAAGTGTAAAAATTTTTGAAATCCGCCTACTGCCACGCCCCCTTTTTAGGAAAACGTATTTCTTGGCCAAACCGTAATGAATTTACGAAAAAAGTTTTGATGCACAATTTAACCCACGCCCACTTTTTAGGGGCGTTTTCTTACAAAAACCATTTGTATGCCCTACCCCAAAGCATATGCAATAGAAAAACGTTGTTTTTTGTCGAACCATAAAAGAATTTGATAAACCTTCTGAACATTATGTTGTGACAACGTCATTTACAATATTAATTTATTATTAATTAATGATATTATATTATGATATTAATTTAAGGATGGGATGGGATAGGGTATTAAACGATCCGCACAGCGAATTGTAGCCTTCTCATATGTTTTCATCTCCGTTTGTCACTAATGGCTGAGCTTCAGGATTACCAATAACACTTTAAGTTGAAAAAATATGTCGCCCAGGGTATTTTTGTTGGTGTTTTTCACGGTTTTTATTTATTCAAATGCTAATTCTTCTTTATCATAGACCCAAAATTCTAATTGATATTATTGAGTCAAAATAGTCACTATAATGTTATAAATGTGAAGAAAATAAAATTGTCGCAATGAGTTTCACAGTCATAAAAATTATCCCATGGTATCTCTGCCGATCTGTGGAACAGTTAATTGTAATAGATTTCCCTCTTTTTGGTTATTTATTTGACAAAACCCTGTATAACTGTTATGAGTGCATAACAATATTTTATGAATACGAATTTTTGCGACCCTGAACAAAGGCTGCATAAATACCTTTGCCCTATATAATAACCGTTTAGATGTGTTTTAGCTAATAGTATAGGATGAGGGTGACAGTATTTTTAAAATTTTTGACTGAACAAAGTTGTTTTTGTGAGTGGTCGTTCAAAAAATTGGCGGTTTTAAATATTAAGAGATATGAATTTATTATTTTAAATAAAATATTTTTCACCCATGCACCGGGATACAGCTAGTGTGAATAAAAAAATGTTAAAAATGGATATTATCGACATATTTTAATTTGTTAACTTCCTTTTTTTTTTACTAACAACGCCCCCAAAAAGTGAGCGTGGAAAAAATATACACGAAATATATATATATAATATAATATATATATATGCTGCGGTTAATATAAAAGCAGTACAATATTCCGTACGACTAATTTTTATAAATTGAAATATGAACAACTTTTAACTAACTGTCTGGTGATAGAACAATTTGTCTTAAGCTTCCAAGAAAAACAAGTAATCGTTCACGTAATGTTTTTTTTTAAAACGTCATTTTAATACACTGATTGTGTGTTTCATGGAGGTCAAAATAATAGATGTACACACTGGTTTGATCATATTTTGTATTGGTTTTGAAATTGTGTGTATTAAAAGTAATCTAATTTCAAGTCTTTACACAAATATATTTCAATAATCTACTGTGAGTGATTATTGAATAATGGGCCGTGGTAAATACTGCACTCTGAAGGAAAAACATATGCGGAATTTGAAGAAACACTTGTTTTTTGCATTTCTGCAAAGATTTTACCCACGCAATGGGTTAGCAGAATTGTAAGGTGCTAAAAAAAAACACGACATGCTAATGAATGGTTTCCAGTCAACAACATTTATGTTATGGATTGGCCTCCTCAACCACCTGAACTCAATCGCATAGAGAATTTGTGGGCGGCTGTCAAGAAAGTGGTTCCAGCTTTAAATCATAAAAATAAACATATGAAAAGGCTACGATCGTTGGATACCCTACCCCATTCTATTTCATCTTTAAAACTAATATCTTGCCTAAATATTAAAGTTGTCCCTAGGCAACGTTGCTTCAATTCTTATCTATAATCGATTTTCCATTACTGCGTTACTAAGCGAAGGATATATCAAAGAACGTAATAGAATTTACAAATCTAGTATAGAAAAATTAGATTCTTGAAATTTTTTATTGGTTTTGGCAGCAAGTTATTTGTACATATGCTGTTTTAACTACACAGGGGTTAATTTTAATTTGCTGATACATTTTCTGCATTTAATTGAAGAAAAAATAAAATTATTTATAACTTATATATCAATTTATTTATTTCAACATAAATTTCGAGATGGAAATTCTCGTATATCTCAAAATGAAAATGGCTTAGGCAAGGTTTCGTTTGGGCTTAAGTAAGGCCTAATTTAGTTAACGTTGCATAAATGTGAAAATCGATTATAGACACATGTACTGTACTTTGTAATTACTTAAAGGTTTTCTGAAGATAGGCAACCTCTAAAATGCTTTTGAAAAAAAAAAGGTTTTGGTCGGCTGCTTATGTCTGCATTTATTCCCGAACTGACGTTACAGTAAAAAAAATAATGTTCACTTAAGATTATTTACCGCGAAAAAAGTGACGAGTTACCAAATCAACTTATGTTTTCAAAACAGTTAGTTGTTGAATTGGAAAAAATAGCTCAGTGACTTAAAATTTAAAACCAATTTGGTAAAACTACTTATATCAAAAAAAAACTTTACTTGTTTACTTAATTCTTCAATCAATTACAAATAATTATTTTTACTATCGGTATGTTATCTTTTGCCAAAAATGCCTGGCAAATTAACATTTGGCAATTTTTCTATTTAGCATTTTGTTTTTTCGCTTTACACGTTTTGCGTTTCGATTTTTTTAAATAATATGAAAAATAATCTTTTCGCATTTTTTATTTCATTTAGTTTTTTTATTTTGATTATTATTAACCTTTTTAAGTTAAGCAATTTTTTATTTGCCATTGTGTTGTTTTGCATTTTGGCATGACATTTTTAATTATGCATTTTTTCGTTTCACTTTTTATCTCTTTTGATTTTTTTTTTTTTGCAATTTTTTGTTAATTTCGCTCGAAAGGCATGTATTTAATGAAGCAAAAAATTGCATAAGAATGGAATGCCAAATAAAAAATATCTTAATAATAAATTTCCAAAGCTGGTGATAGGGTATGGTCATCAAAACAACTAAACGGCGAAACGACCAAATAATAAAACGGCGTAGCGCTGTTTTGCGAAATAACTAAAAGGCTAAAAAGTATTTGTCGAAAAAATCGTTGGCAAATATCAAACAACGTAATAAAACAAATGCAAAACAAAAAACGGCTGTTGAAAAAAAGCGAATTATAAAACCGCCGAATGTTAATTGCGAATGATTAAAAACATTATGAATAAAAACCGAATCGTAAATTTCCAATTAAGGATTGCAAATTAAAAAAATATATATAACGACTTAGGGGAAACAAAGAAATGCCAAATAATGTTCAACAATATTAATCCTTAATATTTTAATATATATTTTCTATATTTTTCCGAAATAATTTTCTATTTCCGATCGCTAATTTTTTTATAGCACCATATAAAATTTAATTGTTTAATTGTCAAGCAATTTTTTTCTTACTGCTATTATTTTGACATCAGCTAAATATAATATTAAGATTTTTTTAATATTTTTTAAGGCATTTTTTCCAAATGTCTAACGGTTTTGGCGGTCCGTCCGTCGGTCGGCTAGATCGATTCAGTTATCTATTCAAATTCGATACTTTACATTGTGTCGAGTTTTTTGTGTTTATTATAAAAAATGTGTCAAAACTAATATACCTCTAGGGGATAGGGTATACAAAATGGCTCTTAATAATTGAATTGTGGTTCTTAATACGAAATTTGAAGAAAATAGGTCTAGTTGTATAGGCTGGAGAAGCCGTTAGGGAAAGACGGGCCGATGGATGAAATCGAGGAACCACTTTTTTAGGTTCCCCTATCATCAAAACGAATGAATCAATCAAAATCAAGAGGTCTTCCTCTTGTAAAAGAAATAAAGAAAAATGTATCAAAAAATGTTACAGTAAGCCACAATAATGT
Organism: Rhingia campestris; assembly: GCA_932526625.1. Classification (NCBI taxonomy): domain Eukaryota; kingdom Metazoa; phylum Arthropoda; class Insecta; order Diptera; family Syrphidae; genus Rhingia; species Rhingia campestris. Next base: position 31,276,095 of record OW052186.1, on the reverse strand, counting down.
GTCGTAGATACAATTATCTAACCTGGGTGTATTGAAAATGTAGATGACAAAAAAAGACTAGATGAAAATAGACAATATGAAATGGTTTTAAAGAAAACTTGTACTCACCAAGTTAGATGATAAGAGCGAGCCGAAGAACGTGTGTGTGTCTTCTTATTTGGATAAAAAGTGCTGTTTACAGATGCTTGTAGTTTCTCATGTAGTCTGTTTTAGTCATTAATTCAATTTGAATCAATAGTTGTTGTACACATCATTACTCAGTCTGCAATAGTTCTTGGCACTAAACATTTTTTTTAACTTTATAAGCACGTGCACTATGTTTCGATATTTTATTTTTTATTTTTTATTATTAAATTTATTTAGCAGAAAATGGAATTGTGTCAATGGAGGCACTATTTTATCGATTATATCTTACTTAATAAACGAAATATGTTTTCCAGGAAATGTCTGAAGTTAATATTTTAATAATGGATATAAACATTATTTTAATAAATATATCTATAAAATATATGTATTTATATTAACACTCTAGTTGTGTGTATTTCAGCAAAACTTTTTTATGTTGTGTTTATTTGTAATAATGTGGATTCAATTGCAATTACGATAGGCATATAAAAATGTCTCCACATTCTCATTCCTTAACATCACTTAAAACTAATTCGTTGAACTTGAAATTAACTTTTATCAGTTAGTCAAATGTTTGTTTGTGTTTTGTATTTCGTAATTTTTTTATTCATATATTTGATTTAGTTGGTTTGATTTTTATAATTACCTATAGCAATGAGAGAAAATCATGGTATATTAGTATAAGTTATATTTGTAATTTAATATCACTAGATATAAGTTTTAATATTAATAGGATACAATACTATAGAGGAAGAACTTTTTGAAAGCAGACACAAACAAATACACGCACATCCAACGAACGACCAAAACGAAAACAATTTATATTATGCGATATTTACAAATGTCATCAATGATTTAATATTGCAATAATAATTGAACACCACTAGTCGGTATACCAAAGGACCATTTGTCATTGAAGTTGTTTCACTTTCGTTTAAGCCTTGTTTGTTTTTTTTTTTAATTTTCAAACATATGGAATCACAAAATTATTCACGTTTAAGTTTTGTTGTTGTGTAGTAGTTGTTATGCGTGTTCTTGTATCCGATATATTTTATTAAGGGTTTATTTATCTATTTCGCACGAATACCCATCGGTCTGGTGAATTTCGATATGGAAATACAGCTTTTAAAAATATATATATATACATACATACCACTATGCTTGTATATATATATATATATATTTGTGAAAATCTACAAAAATAGAATAAAAAAAAACTTTAACAATCAAATTCAGCAGCATATTGTCCAACTGTCATTGATACAAAAGGATAATGCGATTTATTACTATACGAAATACGAATTAATTGGGTTGTCACTTCTTCAATCATTCACGACGTCTTTGCTGCCTTAACAAAATTTAAGAGAAAGCATATATTACACCCGCTGACATAATACGCCCGCTTTTTTCACTACACACATATTAAAAACAGCGCTGTTTAAATTAAAAATTAATCATTAATCAAAGTCAAATGAGAACGAACACCGTTAATGTCAACCTTCCCATTGACCAAGAAGTCTTTATTTTTGTTTATCAAACAGAATCACAAACTTAGTTACGGAAAAAAATGTTGTAGAATTGTTAAAACGCACAATGTCCTATTGCGAAAGATGTCCTTTTCTTTTGTCCAACATGCGTTGTTGACTTTTTCTTTGCACATTACACTTTTTTTTTTTAACAAAGGTCGCGTGTTGAATTAGTTTTTTTATACCCGTTTTTAACGCAATATAATCCTCATCGAAGATGGCTTTAATGAGAACTAATATTCCCTTCCAATGGTTGTTTGTCACCACGCAGCGCGTTCGGTGCCTTATTGACCCAAAGTGTTACGAAAACTCCTTTCCAGAGTACCTACACAGAATAATGTGTAAGCCTGTTGTTTGGATGGTAGCTTTCTTGTTTCTGTTACGCTGCTTTTGCAACTAGGGCAGAGAGTAGCTACGCTGCTCTGGTGTGTTGTTGGACTTTTTGGATAAATGCACTATCCTCTGTTTGTACTCCAGATGATTATTTTCCTTTCCAGTGAAAATAAACAAAAAAAAAAAGAAGAAAACAGTTCGTTTGTCTTGCATATAGGATCATGAATGAACAAAAAAAAAAGCAGTCCTCAGAAAGGGAAAATAACTACAAATATCAAACAGCAGTGGAAATAATGTGTATGCATAGAGAGCGAACTTTGAAAACACTTTGATATTTATAAAGGTTGACAAATATTGCACACAAATTATTATTCCTTCCTCCCTCTTCTTTGCTTTCCCTGCTGCTATTGTTATTTTTGCATTTCACTTTTTTGCGACAATAATTTGACATAAACAAAAAAAAGTTACAAATGAGCTGATTACACTTCCATTTGCCCTAGGGATTTAATTTGTGTAGGTGGTACGTTCTTTATTCGTATCGTACCCAAAATGGAAATAACACCGCACACCACCACCCACAAACCGACAACCGCACACTGTGATATTAACTTATAGGTTTCTTACTTTAATCAAAGATAATAATTATTTTGTACAGAGAAGTACTGAGCTAATATGAGTGTGGCGTGTATACCCCTACGTAAGCCAAAAATCACCACAGTTTGTCATCCTTCCGCGTATGAGTATAAAAAACTAAATTCACTACACAACCACTCGCGAAAATTATCTGCTCTCTGGATTAAATAATAATACGGATACGAACAGTAACATTCTCTATATTTTGTCTCTCACATCCCTTTCTAATCGCGCGAGTAACACACAGGATGGCTTCGACTACGAGTGCGAGTACGAATGGGGGTATTTTTTTTTGTCGATTCGATTTTTGGGGATGTTGGTGATATCTTCTAACATACCACAGCTGTTATCGTGCTAGCAACCTCCTGCGTAGAACAGCTCACGTAATCAGGTTTATATAAAAATGGGCATTTCACAATTTTCCGCTTTGTCTAAAAAAATATTAACTATCAATATTTCTGTATAGAATTAACGGAATGCTGTACTCAGGCATGTCTTTGATATTAAAAATACAACAAATTACAAAGATTAAGGACATGAATTGGTAGTATGAAATTTTATCGTTTGCGTTGGTTTCCAAGGGGTTGATTTTCATTATTTATTAAACTTGTGCGCACTGGTTTACAAACGAAAAAACCGTTTACATATCTACATATTGATAAATATTTAAATACAGATTATTTTCTGATTATTTATAGGGCAACGTTTGGAAAGTAAAATAAAAGGTTCGACACGACTCGGACAAAATTCCCCAGGAATTTACCTTTGAAGAAATCCGTTTTCGCTTAGTTTGGAATATTTAATTTTTATTAGTACTTACCTGCTTTTTGACTTAAAGGGTTCGCGACCCATTGAGGGTCTTTGTCTGCGGGCGAACCGGGACGTCTGGAAACGCTATTCCGCACACGAGATGAGTTAAACTGACATATTGACAATTGCCTTGGGTACTTTTTTTCAATTCGCAAGCTTATGGGTTTATGTGAGAGGCATATTATGCAACTATAATGATGTTGACTGTTCGAATCACCAAACCCGTATGAGAGCCGAATGACATAGATACATTGATCAGACCTTAATTGGTGAAAAATGTATTTTGATTAGTTTTCAACCTTGTTTTACCGCACAAACTCGGTTGAAGAATTTCAACTATTTCTTACACCGAACCTCAGTCCCCTTGCCAACAAAGCCGGTTTTATGCCAGTTGAACTCATCTCATTCTCTTACAATAACCAACAACACGCGGTGTTCCCAAGCATTCCCACATCTAAGTAGTGACAGCGACCGAAGCTGCATGGTTTCGGTGATCAGACTACAACCAATATTATGTTTGATATCTTTTTCGTTTCATAAAATCGAATTCATAGCGTCCCAAAAGAAATTTCACTTCAAAAAGACTATCATACAAATATCATCATTAGTCCCTTCTGCAAGATCTCCAGTGTGAAGATATTCTCTCTTCATTGTAAGCACCTCACAAAATCCACCTTTCGTAAAGACTCCCAACAATCTATAAAAATCTGAATACGTCACCCCACCCGAATCGGACCACGTCCATTCTGTAGTTTTCAAAGTACCGCAATTTGTATTTACACCCACAAGCTCCAGAGGAATTCCCGATAGCATCTTGTTTTAAAAATGTCTTCATATATAAAACACACACGGAAACGGTTTGGCAAAATGCATCGGAAGCTGACATAAAAAACATATGAGAAGGCTACAATCCACTGTGCGGATCGTTGAATACCCTATCCCATCCTATCTGTAAAACTAAAATCCCCAAAAAGTGGACATGGCTAAAAACACGATGTGGATAAAATAAAGAAAATGACATGGTGACAACAAATTGTTCAGACTGTTTACAAAAAACTTTGACGGTTCTACAAAAGACAAGGTTTTCTCCTGCATATGTTATGGGGTAGTGTATAAAAATGGTTTTTATATAAAAACGCCCCCAAAAAGGGGGCGTGAGTTGAAATAGTCTATGGACGAAATGTTCATATTTATACTACTAATGATTCTGCATCAAAAGTTTTTTCGAAAATTTTAAAATTTGACCGAAAAACGTTTTTTTATTAAAAACGCCCCCAAAAAGTGGGCGTGGCAAAAAACTTTATATAAACGAAATACAGATATTCAGATTGTCTAAATATGTTGTTCAGAAAGTTTTTCAAAATTCCTTATGGTTTGGCCAAAAAATACGTTTTTCTAAAAAGGGGGCGTGGCAGTGGGCGGATTTCAAAAATTTTTACACTTGTTCTGCTGGGAGCAACAAAGAGCACGTGTACCAAATTTCATCCTTCTAGCTCAAAATTTAAGGCCCAAAAACTGGTGACGTACGGACGGACGGACGGACGGACAGACATGGCTAAATCGACTCAGCTATCGATTCTGAGTCGATCCATATACTTTGAGGTATATGTAGCTAAATTATTTCTCTATGTTACAAACTATGTATCAAAACTAGTATACCCCTATGGGATAGGGTATAATTATAAAAGCCGCCGAAAACACCGAAGAATGGAGCAAAGTGTCGCGAAAAACATATGAGAGGCTACAATCCGCTATGTTGATCGTTGAATACCCTATCCCATCCCATCCTTTAAATTAATATCCTCAAAATATAGGCCTTATGGCGATGAAATACAGAAAATGACATTGTCACAATATATTGCTCAGACAGTTTCTCAAAATCTTGTGTGGTTCGACAAAAAACAACGTATTTCTATTGCTAATGCCTTGGAATGGGGTATACAAATGGTTTTTGTAAAAAAACGCCCCCAAAATGTGGGCGTAGGTGAAAATGATCTATGGACAAAATGTTTATATTACCATTGCGGAAGTATTTGCATCAAAATTTTTTTCGAAAGTTTTAAAATTTGTACAAAAAGCGTTTTTTACTAAAAACGCCCCCAAAAAGTGGGCGTGGCAAAAAACTTTGTATGAACGAAATATAGATATTAGGATTGTCTAAATATGTTGCAAAGACACTTTTTTGAAATTCCTTACGGTTTGGCCAAAAAATAAGTTTTTCTAAAAAGGGGGCGTGGCAGTGGGCGGATTTCAAAAATTTTTACACTTGTTCTGCTTCGTCGGCCAGAGAGTCTATATAGCCCAGTCATATTAGGGCTTTCACCTCGGAATGAAAGATAATAAGCTGCAAATTGGTATGAACCTTTGTTTTGTCATTCTAAATGTTGTCTCAAAAGTCACAATCGTTATCGTGTCCGCGTCTCAAGATATTCAAGGTCAAAGGTCACAAAAATCGGTTTTTCGCGAATATCTGGCTTCCTATCGGTTAAATGAGATTTGCATTTATTATAAAAGTTGTAGGCTATAAAATTCCCTACAACTTTTGTTTAAACTTTTTTTTCATACGACCAACCGTTTTGAAGGTAGAGCGCGAAGAGTGCACATCGTACAGTCATATACGGCCTAATGCAAGGTCAAGCGTGAGTTATGGTTATCAGTACGTTATAAAGTCAATTATTTACTTGGAAATTATAATTATTAAACAATGCCTATTATTTATGTACTAACTATTAATTATTTATATTTAATTAAAGTAAGTAACTTGATTATTTATATATAATTATTCATATTTAACTATTTAAGTATAAAATATTATTAATTCTGGATTATATATTTTAGTTTTATTTTAAGTTAAAATGATAGTAAGAGTATATATTTTACACATATTTTTATTTATTATTAAATACGGCATAATATACATTTATCAAAATGTGAGTTCAAATATCAAAAGTATCTTTGTTGATTTTAATTGTAATGAAATTGGAAATGGAAGCTAATTATCTTCTTCTTGTTCGTCGTCTTCTTCTTCTTGTCGCTCAAAAATGTTCGATTCATTGTCATCATCCTCATTATCTGTCATGTTCATCTCCAAACCTTCCAGAACATCGGGATCATATGTATTTTCTTCATCGGGATTACTTGGATACAGTGAAGCTTTGAGGCAAGCTTGTCCGTTGCACTGGCCGCAAGCTAAAGAACATTGTAGCCCTGATTTTCTGCATCCACAGCGGGAACCACAACCATTTTTGCAATTGCAAAATATTACGTTTAGTAGTTCAATCAAAATCAAAGACTTCATTTCGTTTTTTACGAGGTGCACTTGACGTTGAAGGTTCACTCTCATCTGTGCGTCGTTTTGATGCAATAATAACATTTTTACTCGTGTACACTTTTCGACACTCGGAATGCACATTTACAGAACTTAAAGTATTTAAATAGTCTATATGTCCATCATTTCTTTCAATACTTGCAGTTTTTAAAGTTTGTAAACCACGTACGACATTCACAGAAACACCTTCTGAAAGTTTCTTATCACATATAAAACACAAATCAGCCATAGCTCTTAAAACCGTACGTCCGTAGTTGCAACGGTACAATTTCAAACTAACGAATAATCTTGACTCATACAAAGTGGAGAGAGTGGCCTTGAATACTATAGAACATCTGTCCCGGCAATGAATAGAAAAGGGCATAGGGTAGGGACAAGTATTTCCAGGTATATAAGTATTGAGAAATTTACGCGTTTTAAAGAAAAGATATATAATGTCGTGTTAACTTAAAATAAAACTAAAATATATAATCCAGAATTAATAATATTTTATACTTAAATAGTTAAATATGAATAATTATATATAAATAATCAAGTTACTTACTTTAATTAAATATAAATAATTAATAGTTAGTACATAAATAATAGGCATTGTTTAATAATTATAATTTCCAAGTAAATAATTGACTTTATAACGTACTGATAACCATAACTCACGCTTGACCTTGCATTAGGCCGTATATGACTGTACGATGTGCACTCTTCGCGCTCTACCTTCAAAACGGTTGGTCGTATGAAAAAAAAGTTTAAACAAAAGTTGTAGGGAATTTTATAGCCTACAACTTTTATAATAAATGCAAATCTCATTTAACCGATAGGAAGCCAGATATTCGCGAAAAACCGATTTTTGTGACCTTTGACCTTGAATATCTTGAGACGCGGACACGATAACGATTGTGACTTTTGAGACAACATTTAGAATGACAAAACAAAGGTTCATACCAATTTGCAGCTTATTATCTTTCATTCCGAGGTTGACCCCTTTTTTTACCTAATATGACTGGGCTAATATACCAAATTTCAACACTCTAGCTCAAAATTAAAGGCCCAAAAATCGGTGACACACAGACGGACGGACGGACGGACAGACAGACATGGCTTAATCGACTCAGCTAGCGATTCTGAATCGATCCATATACTTTGAGGTATATGTATCGAAATTATTTCTCTATGTTACAAACTTAATGTCAAAACTAATATACCCCCCTATGGGATAGGGTATAAAAAAGGAAAAAAGAAACGCTCACAAAAACATATGAGAAGGCTACAATCCGCTGTGCGGATCGTTGAATACCCTATCCCATCCCATTCTTAAATAAATATCAACAAATATTGGAATCGAAATACCTTAGGTTTACCTATATGGTTATAGAGTTTGAAAATGTAAGTTCAAATAATTTGACGAGCACTTGCGATTTATTTGCATTTAGCGCAAAACCATTATTAAGGTATTCCGGAGTTATTAGTATTCCGTTTGATATAATTTTCAGAGGAAGACCTAACAAATGCGTTAAATACATTTAAATTAAACAGAAACCCTGGTCCGAACGGTATACCAGAGGTAATATTAAACAATTGTTTATAGTCTTTTGTCTGTACATTAAAAATTATTTTAAACCAGTTATTATTTACAGGAAAGTTTTTAGAAGAATTGAAATATTCGTATATGACTCCAATCTATAAAAACGGGTTAAGACAAAAAGTAGAAAACTATCGACCTATATCAAAGCTTTCTGTTATTCCTAAATTGATTGAAAGCATTGTAAAGGAGAAGCTTTTCTTCGTAGGAAAAAGGATAATCTCGAATAAACAGCGTGGGTTTCTTCGACATAGATTCTGTGCTACCAATTTAACTTTGTTAACTAATTATGCATTTAACAGCTTTGAGGAATGTTTACAAGTTTATGTACCTAATATTCACTGACTTTATAAAAGCCTGTGATAGAGTGCACCACACCCTACAAACAATTAAAATCTTCTTCTCATTATGATAACACTATACAAAATCACACTCAATGTTGGGTTTTCTAAAGCGAAATCGCAAGGACTTTTGATGTATTTAGCCTTAAAGCTATATACTGCTCGTTAGTCAGATCGCAGTCGGAATATACATCCCTCATATTTGATTCGCCATATATAATGCAGGCATTTAGATTAGAATTAGTTCGGAAAAGCTTCTCGAAGTACGCATTCAGTAAATTATATACGTTTGAAGAATTGCCTAATTATGACAAAAGATGTGAACAAATACACTTGCAAACCTTAAGTTACAGGCTTTGTAAGTTATATTCCACCAAGAAGCTCATTTGATCTTTATAAAATTCATGTAAACAACTGTCAATTTTATTTATCGAAGCTGAAGGACAATGAACACATTATAATACTTGGAGATTTCAATTTAACAAACATTAATTGGGTTTTTGATCCCGAAGAATTTCAACTTTTACCATTCAATGTAAATAATGATTATGAAATTGAAGTAATTGACTCTTTTGCTAGTTATGACTTAGTTCAAATTAATTGTTGGCAAAATGATTTTAATCGTCTTCTTGATCTTGTTTTTGTGGATAGAGAACTAATAATATTGGTTGATAAGTCATTGTATCCAATTTTTCCCAATTCTGTTCATCATAATGCTTTGTGTGTTAATTTTTCATTTTATGAGTATTTTAAATCACGTACCTAATTGTAGTAAACTCAAGTTAAATTATTCAAAAGCAAATTTTGAAGGCATAGCGAGTTATATGTCGCAAATTCCGTGGCGTTTACATCTTAATTCGATGAATTTGATGGAATTCTACAACTTTTTCACTGATAATCTGAAAGAGGCAATTAATATATACGTTCCTAAAGTCAAAATTAACAATAATTCAAAGCCTCCGTGGTTCAATAAAAGGCTTTGTAATTTAAGTAACAAAAAAACAAAGTTTTACAAAATCGCTTGTAATTCTGGAAGTAAAAGTAATTATATCCGGTTGGAGCGAGAATTCGATGTTCTTAAGAAGTTTTTATTCAAAAATTACATGTTGACAATTGAATCAAACCTTAAAAAATAGTAAATGTTTTTGGTCCTTCATCAAAAGTAAAAAAAAATCAACATTTCTGAAATCGAAGATGGTCTTTTGAATTTGAACTGTGATAACAATCCTGGTCCGGATGGAATTCCTCCAATTGTTCTTAAGAAATGTGCAACTGCTCTCTCTGAGCCCCTATTTTACATTTTTAATAGCTCTCTTGTGAGTGGAGATTTTCTTTCAGAGTGGAAAAAATCCTTTATTATTCCAATTCACAAAACTGGTCCGAAGCAGGAAATATCTAACCATCGTCCAAATTGCAAACTATCGTCTATACCAAAACTTTTTGAAAAAATTGTATGCACTAAGTTGGCTTTTTACTCAGGGAATATATTTCACCGTTTCAACATGGCTTTGTCGCAGTAAAATCTACAACAACCAATCTTGCAATTTTTTCAAATTTTATTCTTAATAAATTCGAGGAAGGTTACAAAATCGATGTAATTTACACCGACTTTGCAAAGGCCTTTGATAGAGTCAGCCACCTTATTTTAATCAAAAAATTGGAAAGATTGGGTTTGCATTCAAGTATGTTGAAATGGTTAATATCCTACCTGAAAGATCGTATACAATTTGTATCTATTGACCAAATACTGTCAAATCCCGTTTTCGTGTCATCAGGTGTTCCCCAAGGAAGCCATCTTGGTCCACTTCTTTTTCTTATTTTTATTAATGACATGCCTGAAATCTTTAAAAATTCAGCTCGACTTCTGTTTGCAGATGATTTAAAATTTCTTAGATGTATAAAATCGATTGATGATTGTCTTCTTCTACAGGATGACCTTCAAAGGCTAACAGAATGGTGTTGTGTTAACCAATTATTCTTGAATGTCTCTAAATGTTAATGTTTTTCGTTTTTTCGTAACATGTCACCAGTTTTCTTTGATTACAAAATTGAAAACAATGTTCTTGAAAGAGTATCAGAGAAAAAACACCTCGGTGTAGTCTTTGACCAAAAATTGAACTTTGTGAAACACGTGGAATATATTGTAACCAAAGCAAACTCAATGTTAGGTTTCATTAAACGCAATTCCAAAGACTTTAAGGACCCATTTACTATAAAATCTCTATTTAGCTCGTATGTTAGATCAACTTTAGAATACTGCTCTGTGATTTGGAATCCATATTACAACGTTCATTCGAAAAGAATTGAAAATATACAAAAAAATTCACAAGATTTGCTATATGGAAACTAGGTTGGAACATCGAAACTCCTTCCTACTCTACTAGATGTCAACTTCTCGACATTCAGTCGCTTGAAAATAGACGGAAAATTTACTCAATTATGTTTGTAAGTGATATTTTATCATACCATATTAAATGTCCTTTTCTTTTATCTTTGATTGATCTTTATGCACCATCTCGACAGCTAAGAGAACGTTGTCTGCTCCGCGAAAATGAACATAGGGTTAACTATGCACGAAATGAACCTATAACTCGCTGTGTTAGAGAAACCAATTTAATATCTGACACTATAGATTTTAACTTCCACAAAAGTAGACTTACTTTTAAAAACAACTTGTTATTGCACTTCTTAATTTAGTAAATTATATTCAATTATACATACATGTACATACATAGGATTATATATTAAGAACTATCTATTCATTTTTATTTTTGTTTGAATTGTTAACTTTCTGTAGTCTAAATGTAGATTTAAAAGATCTCGAATTGATGTAAATAAATAAATAAATAAATAAATAAAGCATCTTGTATCATGTTTGTTCGCAATATTCTGTATTTTCATATTGTTTCACCGGAATTGATGCTTCCAAAGAATCGGTTAGGGAGAGAAATTTGTTCATGTCGAATGCTCATAAAACTAACTATGGCAAAAATGAGCCTATTATACGATGCATGCTTGATTTAATAATCAACGAAATTGATTTTTGTTTTTGCCGTATTGATTTTAAAAAAAAATGTATATTCAATGATTTCAATTTAAAATATTGTTTATTTTAAGTAGTCTATAAAGTTGAAAATTGTATAAAGCGATACTGAGAGATGCGCACTTCCGACAATAGAACCCTTTTTTTGCGTTGCGGGACATTCAAGGTCAGCTAACCGGTCTTCAAAACCAGTTACGGGAGCAGGCGTCAAGGGTAGACTATGTCTACTCCTTGTTGCCGAGCTTAACGCAACAAAGAAAGTAATGGGCGCCCTGGCTTTGAATGTAAATTCACTGATTATGGGATCGAACGTGAAGCTAATATTTTCCAGTTGCTTAAAGCCAAAGTCCCGATGTGCTTATGACTAGCGAAACTAAGCTGAACTAGAAGCATATATTAACAAAGAGTAATTATAATATGAAAATAAGAGACCGGCCCGCTCAAGGAGGCGGGGTCGCTATCTTTATACGAAAAGGCATTAGTTATAAAGTAATATATAGATAGTGGTGAAATGCGCCGATTCCGGCTGATGGAAGCCTGCTCCGGAATCACCTCATCATACAACTTTTACAAGAGAGCTCGAAAAACTTTATGAATCTCTAAGACTTCACTCAGTTTTGAACTTTTATCTTTTGGCAGGAGATTTGAATGCCAAACAAGAAGATAGGGGAAATAAACTACAAAATCCTCATGTTAACCGCCTATAAAATTGAACGGTAAACTCCAATGTTGAATATATGATCGACATTCCCGCCACAGAAGCGGTGCTTTTCTGGATCTTTTACTGCGAGACACTTGACTGATAGAGTAGGTCAAAACTCACGAAACTGTTTACGGACGATCGAGTCGACAGTGACCCCTGCGGGTGCGGACTCGCCGTCGTAAGGCAGCTTCTGAACGAGATAATGGCTTTGAAGGAGTATGTGCATGTGCATTCGTACAACTACGGTAAGATGCGCTTACAACGCTTCATTTTCACCAAAGAGGTATATAACCGGTAAGTGCGAAGGGGAATTTTCGTCGTTCGTATGCATCGGCTATGCTGTTGCTTTTTACTGGCATGGCAATGTGCGCACTGGGTATCAATATAAGTACCTACCCTCATAGTAAATTTTCGTTTTATGGGATGCGCACTCTTGTAGTTGTATACTCTTTGTCTTCACGTTATCAGGAAAACTACGTTCGAGTGCCATATCACCAACAAACAACAGAAACGTGACCAACAACGAAATAGACGAATACTAACAACAAATTAACGAAACTATTCAAAGAAAAATGAACAGGAGATACCAATATACAATGAACATGACATAACGACTTCATACAGAATCGCGACCATTGACGCACTGCACAAACAAAAGAGCAGACTTCTGACAAGACTCTTTTACAGACGACTGACAAATTAATAAGATCTTTAGGAGAAAAGGTCATAACGAGCTTCCGTGCATTAAGCTCTAACGATTATACAAACAAATTATTTACAATTTATATTATTATAACAAATTATACAAACATACTTTTGACAACAGGAATCGATCCGGGGAAGCCGTCTTCGAAGTCGATTTCTATGTTATTGTCGTATGTATGTATTGTATGGGATATGTCGATGGTGTATCCAACATTGTACTGCGACACTTAACCCCTGAAGCTGTCGACATTTACGCCACGCTGTTCAACAACGCGCTGAATTAGAATATTATTCAGTGCGTTGGAAGATGGCGGCGGTTCATCCTATCCCGAAAATCAGAAAGGTATTCGAAGAGATTCTTAATCGGGCTTTGTTCAAGTGCCCAGCTAACAATTATTCTTCTATAAGGCACAAAAATAGTTTAATTTCTACGAGCAATTATTTCTATAGGCCTTATATAGTACTTGTGCGCTGAGGTTGAGATTTTTGGAAGTCGTTAAAGCTTGTTAAAGACATTATGAAGGAAATTTCAAAAGCATAACCGAAATTATGATGGCGTAACTTCTTTAAGGTTGTTTTTAAGCTTCCGGAGATGTGTGTACACTGTACATGTACCATACGTTAAGATGTTTCGGTAGAACTTGAACTTGAAGTTGATCCGAAACATATCATAACGGGTGATCCAAGTAGAGATACTTTTTTCAATAGCCTTTTTTGACAGATCACGTGTGAGTCGTGTCATGCTGTCATGTTATTATACCCTATCCCATAGGGGTATATTAGTTTTGATACTTAGTTTGTAACATAGAGAAATAATTTTGGTACATATACCTCAAAGTATATGGATCGACTCAGAATCGCTAGCTGAGTCGATTAAGCCATGTCTGTCTGTCCGTCCGTCCGTCCGTCCGTCCGTCCGTCCGTCCGTCTGTACGTCACCGATTTTTAGGCCTTAAATTTTGAGCTAGGATAATGAAATTTGGTATATAGGATCCTCGTCTCTGCCTACAGAACAAGTGTAAAAATTTTTGAAATCCGCCCACTGCCACGCCCCCTTTTAAGAAAAACTCAGTTTTTGACCAAACCGTAAGGAATTTTAAAAAAGTTTCTGAACAACATATTTAGACAATATTAATATCTATATTTCGTCTATATAAAGTTTTTTGCCACGCCCACTTTTTGGGGGCGTTTTCAATAAAAAACTGTTTTCGGTCAAATTTTAAGTTTTTCGAAAAAAATTTTGATGCAGAATCATTAAGATTATTAATATGAACATTTCGTCTATATACCATTTTAACCCACGCCCACTTTTTGGGGGCGTTTTTATATAAAAACCATTTTTATACACTACCCCATAACATATGCAAGAGAAAACCTTGTCTTATGTAGAACCGTTAAAGTGTTTTGTAAGCAGTCTGTAGAATTTGTTGTCACTATATCATTTTTTCTATTTATCCACATCGTGTTTTAAGCCATGTCCCCTTTTTTGGGGATTTTAGTTTTATGGATAGGATGGGATAGGGTATTCAACGATCCGCACAGCGGATTGTAGCCTTCTCATATGTTTTTTGTTTAGTATTGTTTGGCATTTCAAAACTTACGCGTGAACAACGCTTACAAATTGTTCAACTTTATTATGAAAATTCACGTTCTGTGAGGAATGTGTTTCGTGCACTTCGCTCAACTTATGGTCAACATAATCGGCCTACTGAGCGTACTATTCGCAACACCATCACCCATTTTGACACCCAGCATTCATTATTGGATAATATTCGACCGAATAGACCACGTCCAGCACGCTGTGAAGAAATTATAGCGGCCGTAGCTGAGAGTGTACACGAAGACCGTAGTGAGTCGATTCGGCGCCGTTCGCAGCAACTCGGACTGACGTATGGAACGACTTGGCGCATTTTACGTCAAGATCTTAAATTGAAAGCGTACAAAATACAGCTTGTGCAACAACTGAAGCCGCTCGAACTTCCCAAGCAACATCGCTTCAGCAAGATGGCGCCACTTCCCACACATCGCATCAATCAATGGGCTTATTGAGAGAACATTTCGGTGAGCACATAATTTCACATTTTGGGCCGGTCGATTGGCAACCAAGATCGTGTGATATCACACCGTTAGACTTTTTCCTGTGGGGATATGTAAAGTCAAAAGCTTATGTCGACAAACGCGCTTCGATTCAGGCCTTGGAGGAAAACATCACGCGTGTCATTCGCCAGTTACCAGTCGAAATGCTCGAACGAGTGATAGAAAATTGGATCAACGGATGGACCATCTGCGACGTAGCAACGGCCAACATTTGATAGACATAATCTTCAAAAAATAAATGCCAAAGAATGTTCTTTCAAATGATAATAAACATTCTCCATTAAATTTGAATTTTCTGTGTTTTTTTCTTTAAAAAAGTAGGGAACCTCGAAATGGATCACCCGTTATATATAGTTTGAAGGCTTAAAAAAGCTATCTGACTACACAAAATATTATTCCAACCAGGTCCAGAATAGACAATTTTCTGGTGAAACTCATTCGGTTTCACGCGGCAAAAGCGATGGCCTCGAGCAATAGTATCATCATTGGGGCCTTCTACCCCCATGATGAGTATTTTAAAAGTGTGCGTTTAAGCGGCTTTCTTCCGTCTGAATCTTTCCTATATTTGGACAATCAAGAGCTGATACAGGATATATCGGCGGTTCAGCTAATCTACTATGTCTTCCGCCGAACTGTGTATATAGGCTGCTCATATACGGCCAAGACATCATCGCTCAAGGCGGAGGCGTGCGCCTGCGGTTCAGCAGGAGTCTGTCCGATTGGGACTGTCAGAGTATGTTACAACAGGAAAACGTGTTGTGGTGGCTACAAAATTAGTTAAAGTTGGTTGACTTAAGAAATCGTATGCCCGACTTTCATAGTTAAAATACAAAGAATACAAAACATACAAAAAAACATATGAGAGGCTACAATCCGCTATGCCTTATGACATTGTCACAATATATTGCTCAGACAGTTTCTCAAAATCTTGTGTGGTTCGACAAAAAACAACGTATTTCTATTGCTAATGCCTTGGGATGGGGTATACAAATGGTTTTTGTAAGAAAACGCCCCCAAAATGTGGGCGTAGGTGAAAATGATCTATGGACAAAATGTTTATATTACCATTTCGGAAGTATTTGCATCAAAATTTTTTTCGAAAGTTTTAAAATTTGGACAAAAAGCGTTTTTTACTAAAAACGCCCCCAAAAAGTGGGCGTGGCGAAAAAACTTTGTATGAACGAAATATAGATATTAGGATTGTCTAAATATGCTACTCAGACACTTTT
Organism: Rhingia campestris; assembly: GCA_932526625.1. NCBI lineage: Eukaryota > Metazoa > Arthropoda > Insecta > Diptera > Syrphidae > Rhingia > Rhingia campestris. The sequence continues at coordinate 31,259,642 of OW052186.1, read as the reverse complement.
TTGAAATTCCTTACGGTTTGGCCAAAAAATAAGTTTTCCTTAAAAGGGGGCGTGGCAGTGGGCGGATTTCAAAAATTTTTACACTTGTTCTGGTGGCACGGACGAGGATCCTATATACCAAATTTCATTATCCTAGCTCAAAATTTAAGGCCCAAAAACCGCTGACGAACAGACAGACGGACGGACGGACGGACGGACAGACAGACATGGCTAATTCGACTCAGCTAGCGATTCTGAGTCGATCCATATACTTTGAGGTATATGTAGCTAAATTATTTCTCTATGTTACAAACTAAGTATCAAAACTAATATACCCCCCTATGGGATAGGTTATAAACATATGAGAAGGCTACAATCCGCTGTGCGGATCGTTGAATACCCTATCCCATCCCATCTGTAAAACTAATGTCACCAAAATGTGGACATGGCTTAAGACACGATGGGGATTAAACGTAGAAAATGACATTGTCACAACAAATTTTACGGTTCTACAAAAGACAACGTTTTTTTCCTGCATATGTTATGGGGTAGTGTAGCAAAATGGTTTTTATATAAAAACGCCCCCAAAAAGTAGGCGTGGGTTAAAATGGTCTATAGACGAAATGTTCATATTTATACCCTATCCCATAGGGGTATATTAGTTTTGATACATAGTTTGTAACATAGAGAAATAATTTTTGCTACATATACCTCAAAGTATATGGATCGACTCAGAATCGCTAGCTGAGTCGATTAAGCCATGTCTGTCTGTCCGTCCGTCCGTCCGTCTGTACGTCACCGATTTTTAAGCCTTAAATTTTGAGCTAGGATAATGAAATTTGGTATATAGGATTCTCGTCTCTGCATACAGAACAAGTGTAAAAATTTTTGAAATCCGCCCACTGCCACGCCCCCTTTTAGGAAAAACTCAGTTTTTGACCAAACCGTAAGGAATATTAAAAAAGTTTCTGAACAACATATTTAGACAATTTATATTTCGTTCATATAAAGTTTTTTGCCACGCCCACTTTTTGGGGGCGTTTTTAATAAAAAACGTTTTTCGGTCAAATTTTAAAATTTTCGAAAAAACTCTTGATGCAGAATCATTACAAAAAAAATACAAATTTTTGGCGCAACAGGCTCGTTAGTACCCAGGGTCTAGCTTTCTCACAACCATTCATGTTGTGTGCATGTCCTGTTTTATGCCGACTCCGAACGGCTAAGTTGAGATAAGCTATTCTTGACAATTGATACTACTCGGATGATTTGTCAGATCATCACGAGAGGAGGGCCAGTGAAAAATCATTTAGGTGTTGCTACGGCTGGCAATCGAACCCAGACCTCCTGCGCGGCAGTTCATCGCACTAACCATCGCGCCACTGAGCCCCCGATGCAGAATCATTAGTAGTATAAATATGAACATTTCGTCCATAGAATATTTCAACCCACGCCCACTTTTTGGGGGCGTATTTATATAAAAACCATTTTTATACACTACCCCATAACATATGCAGGAGAAAACCTTGTCTTTTGTAGAACCGTCAAAGTTTTTTGTAAACAGTCTGAACAATTTGTTGTCACCATGTCATTTTCTTTATTTTATCCACATCGTGTTTTTAGCCATGTCCACTTTTTGGGGATTTTAGTTTTACAGATAGGATGGGATAGGGTATTCAACGATCCGCACAGTGGATTGTAGCCTTCTCATATGTTACAAACTTAATGTCAAAACTAATATACCCCCCTATGGGATAGGGTATAACCATTTGTATACCCCTTCCCAAGGCATTAGCAATAGAAATACGTAGTTTGTAACATAGAGAAAGAATTTAGCTACATATACCTCAAAGTATATGGATCGACTCAGAATCGATAGCTGAGTCGATTAAGCCATGTCTGTCCGTCCGTCCGTCCGTCCGTCCGTACGTCACCAGTTTTTGGGCCTTAAATTTTGAGCTAGAAGGATGAAATTTGGTACACGTGCTCTTTGTTGCTCCCAGCAGAACAAGTGTAAAAATTTTTGAAATCCGCCCACTGCCACGCCCCGTTTTTAGAAAAACGTATTTTTTGGCCAAACCATAAAGAATTTTGAAAAACTTTCTGAACAACATATTTAGACAATCTGAATATCTGTATTTCGTTCATATAAGTTTTTGCCACGCCCACTTTTTGGGGCGTTTTTAATAAAAAAACGTTTTTCGGTCAAATTTTCAAATTTTCGAAAAAACTTTTGATGCAGAATCATTAGCAATATAAATATGAACATTTCGTTTATAGATCATTTTAACTCTCGCCCACTTTTTGGGGGCGTTTTTATATAAAAACCATTTTTATACACCACCCCATAACATATGCAGTAGAAAACCTTGTCTTTTGTAGAACCGTAAAAGTTTTTTATAAGCGGTCTGATGAATTTGTTGTCACCATTCCATTTTGTTTATTTTATCCACATCGTGTTTTTAGCCATGTCCACTTTTTGGGGATTTTAGTTTTACAGATAGGATGGGATAGGGTATTCAACGATCCGCACAGTGGATTGTAGCCTTCTCATATGTTTTTTGTAAGAAAATGCCCCCAAAAAGTGGGTGTAGGTGAAAATGATATATACACAAAATGTTTATTTTATCATTACGGAAGCATTTGCATCAAAAGTTTTTTCGATTTTTTTTATATTTACCCAAAAAGCGTTTTTTACTAAAAACGCCCCCAAAAAGTAGGCGTGGCAAAAAACTTTGTATGGACGAAATATAGATATTAGGATTGTCTAAATATGTTGCTAACACACTTTTTTTTTAATTCCTTATGGTTTGGCTTAAAACTACGTTTTTCTAAAATGGGGCGTGGCAGTGGGCGGATTTTAAAAATGTTTACACTTGTTCTGGTGACTCGAACAAGGATCCTATATACCAAATTTCATTATCCTAGCTCAAAATTTAAGGCCCAAAAATCGGTAACGAACAGACAGACGGACGGACGGACACACAGACGGACGGACAGGCAGACATGGCTCATTCGACTAAGCTAGCGATTCTGAGTCGATCCATATACTTTGAGGTATATGTAGCAAAATTATTTCTCTATGTTACAAACTATGTATCAAAACTAATATACCCCTATGGGATAGGGTATAAATATGAACATTTCGTCTATAGACCATTTTAACCCACGCCTACTTTTTGGGGGCGTTTTTACATATATAAAAACCATTTTGCTACACTACCCCATAACATATGCAGGAAAAAAACTTTGTCTTTTGTAGAACCGTAAAATTTGTTGTGACAATGTCATTTTCTACGTTTAATCCCCATCGTGTCTTAAGCCATGTCCACATTTTGGTGACATTAGTTTTACAGATATGATGGGATAGGGTATTCAACGATCCGCACAGCGGATTGTAGCCTTCTCATATGTTTTTTTTATTGCTTAGCTCTGGTAAGCACATTTGTTTTAATTATAACTTACAAAATATTTGAAAAAAAAATATGTTTTAACATGTTTTCATTGCAAATAATAAACACAAAAATCAATTGAAAAGAAAGTCGTATTTCAACACAATGTTTACCCTGTTTTAAACAAAAAATATTTCAAAATATATTAACTCTTTAAAAAGTTATGATTTTTACCAAAAATGGAAATCCCACTGTGCGGCGCGTTTTCCTAAAACAACGATTTGTAACCCTACTTCATAGCATATGCAATAGAAAAACGTTGTTTTTTGTCGAACCACAAAATATTTTGTAAAACGGTATTATATAAAATGACCTTGCCACAACGAACATACTGTTTAGTTGGCTGTGGCAAAGTCGTTTTGCCAAGTCGTTTTATTGGGACGTTTAGTTCGTCCCAATAAAATCAATGAATAGAAGATGAGCATCGATTTGGACCCATCGAGTTTTTTTTCACTGCTCTTTGGATTGGAAGTTTCAATAATAAAGAAATTAATACAAATCTCATTTTATTTTATGAGTACAAATAAATTGTGTGTAAACTTTATTTTTTTTTTTAATTTGTTTTCATTTTATTATATTTAGCTATATGCATGTTTTAAAATACTTAAGTATACGCATTAGTTATTATGTAAATATTTCTACATAAATCTGTATCGTTATTCATATTTTTGTTGGTTTAATTTTTTTTCAATTTATTTATAAATATTTTTAACTAAATTATATCTTACCTTGAACGGTTTAACTATAGGTTAAAACCAATTAACAAAAACAAATTCTTAAGAAAATATATCACAGATTTTATTATATTTTCATTAAATCTTTGAAAACAAATAAAGTCTCGTTTTTCTCTAAAGTTTATTTTTTTATTTTTGATTGTCTTTTGCTTTTTTTATTGCTTGCCAATAATTGTTTTGGATTATAAGGAAAAAACTTTTTTTTTTCTAAATAATAAAAGGCAATATGGGTTTTGTATAAATTTATATCATCATATTCAGTCTTTTTATGTTTTTTTTAAGTTGATGCTAATAATTAAACAAATTTATTAAAACTATAATATGCGTGCATTATTTGAAAAAGAATTTCTCGTTGGCGTACTTTTGTATTTTGATAAAAAAATGTTTACACTAACCAGTGTTGGGCGTGGTGCTTTTCTTTTGTTGGATTTTTGTGTCTATCGCGGCGCTCTTTTAATTTGTTCTCCTGTCTTTTGAAGCCAATAGCTGATAATGGGTCCTGGCGCTGATAACCATCTATCGGGTGGCATTTTTTAATGACACGTCTTACAATGTATCTGGAACCATCAGGGCGGCGTTTTACTTTCCACACCACTTCAGGCAGGTCCTATTAAGGAGTCAAATTGTCAAAAGAAGTAATGAAGAATCAAATGAAGGAATACATGTTTTTAAAAAACTCCCTTGATACAGCAAAAAGCCAACTTTAGTTTTCCCTACAGAAATATCAAAATTAAGTTAGTGGGCAAATTTAAATACGGCCTTTGTAAAGCTTAACTAACGGTGATATTTTTATAGTAGCTGAAAAAATAAGACGAATCCATAGAGAAAATAAATCATAAAAACGGGTGGTAGGTGCACGACGGTACCGGTGATCTAATAGGAGGGACTTTTTTCAAAAGTTTTTACAGTTATTATTGGTCAACCTGTTTGTCTTTTTGTCTATATGACGTTTGCGTTCAGTAAGCATTGCCATTTCATCATGAATAGACTTATGCCGGAACAGCACTTACATAATGTGGAAACTTATTTCGAAAATCTCTGCTCAGTTAAAAATTGTTATAGAGTTCTTCGACCACATGTTGGTAGTCATGATCGTCGAACTGAATGCACAATTCATAAAACCATAACAATTCAGAACTAATTTTACACCAATTTGCATTCATCTATCAATGAGAGTGAGTAGAATCCGTGATAATGGGAATATTGTTTTTGTAGTAAAGAGTATTCGCGAAGACCGTGACCGTTCAATTCGTCGCAGTCCTCAAGGTTTGGAAATGGAAAGTTGTGGCATATTTTGAAGCGTGATCTTGGTTTAAAAGCGTAAAACATATAGCTCTTTCAAGAATTGAAGCCGACTGGCTTTGATTTACGTTTTAATTTTGGTTTGTGGGCCTTGGAACAGTTTCAAATTGATCCATGTTTTATAGGAAAATTGTTTTTATACCCTACCTCATAGGCGTTTATTATTATTATAATTTCGATAGATATACCTTAAAGTATATGGGTTGACTCAGAATCGCTAGCTGAGCCGATCTAACCATGTCCGTTCGTTCGTCTGTCCTTCTGTTTGTCACTGATTTTTGGGCTTTACATGTCGAGCAAGAGTGATGACATTTTGTATATAGACATTCTGTCAGACGAAGCAGAACAAGTTCGACAAAAAACAACGTTTTTCTATCTCATATGCTCTGGAGTAGGGTGTACAAATGGGTATACAATTGTACCAAATTTCATCATTCTAGGTAAACAAATTTAGACCCAAAACCTGGTGACGGACGGACGGACGGACATAGCTGAATAGACTCAGCTAGCGATTCTGAGTCGATCCATATACTTCCCTATATTAGAAACTATGTATCTAAACTAAAATACCCCAATGGGAAAGGGGATAGAAACATGAAAATCTTGTTGCCTTAAATATACAAAAATGTTGGTGTGACAATTAATAATGTCCCGCAATTCCTCTCCTTCAAGACAGTGGTTTCAGGTAACCGTACCACAGAGCTTCAGGCTATTTCCTCCTCCGTCTCCCTTAGAAGGGAAGAAAGTAAAAAAATTGGTCCTGGGAACCGTATACAGGGCTTGAGGCTACTTTTCTCCTCTTCCTCCCTTAGACGGAAAAAGTATCTAGTATATGGTCCAGGGAACCACACAAACCTGGTGACAAACAAGAACTCCAAACAAGTAGATTGGTTACAATGCAATGATTCGAAAGATCGTTATTTTCTCGCAATCAAGGATTTAGAAAATGTTTACCCAATCTGGATGTGAATTAAAAAGTGAAAACTGAACTTATGAACCAGCAAACGCATCAGAATAAGCACATGGATTAAAATTCAGTTGTGCAAGGGATCGTTTATTGTTGGCTGAACAAGAAAAGTATTGAATTTGAAATTCGTGATAAAGGGTGTTTTTACCCTATCCCATAGGGGTATATTAGTTTGATACATAGTTTGTAATATAGAGAAATAATTTAGCTAGATATACCTTAAAGTATATGGATCGACTCAGAATCGATAGCTGAGTCGATTAAGCCATGTCTGTCCGTCCGTCCGTCCGTCCGTCCGTCCGTCCGTCCGTCCGTCCGTCCGTATGTCGCCAGTTTTTGGGCCTTAAATTTTGAGCTAGAATGGTGAAATTTGGTATACGAGCTCTTTGTTGCTCCCCATCGTATTTTAAGCCATGTCCACTTTTTGGGGGATATTAGTTTTACAGATGCGATGGGATAGGGTATTCAACGATCAGCACAGCCGATTGTAGCCTTCTCATATGTTTTTTTAGAGGTTGGTTTTCGAAAAGAGATAAAACTGACATTTTGTGGTAAAGTCGGGCAACTCAAATGTCATTTATGTCCAGTTTGCTTTGCCATTTCATCAGGAACAGGTAAGTTTGCTTTGCCATTTCATCAGGAACAGGTTGACATATGAACAACGCTTGCAAATCGTGCTAATTTATTTCGAAAATAATGGTTCAGCTCGCGAAGTTTACTGCAAGCTCCGTAAATTTTATGGTCGAGATAATCGTCCATCAGAGCAATTAATTCAGTTTAACCATGGATCGTTTTCGCACTACGTTTACTCTATGTTATAATACGCATCCGCAGAGACATCGAACAGTGCGCACCGAAAAACCAATGCCTCTGTTGTTGAAGTGTTGAAGAGGACCCGAAGGAATCGATTCGCTACCGTGCACAGCAATTGGAGCTTTGTCCATCAACTTTATGGAAGATTTTGCGCAAAGATCCAGCTTTTGCAAGAATTAAAGCCGCGAGACCATGCAATGCGTCGTGATTTTGGTGTTTTTTCATCGCATAATTTTGTTCAGTGATGAGGCTCAGGCTACGTCAACAAACAAAATTGCCGCATATAGAGTGAAGAGAATTCACATGATACCCTTAACATTACGCCATTACAGCCACAAAAACTGACCGTTTGGTGTGCTCTATGGGCTGGTGGGGTCATTGGACCATACTTCTTCCGAAATGATGCTGAAGAGTCAGTAACCGTTAATGGAGACCGGTATAGAGCCATGATAACTTACTATTTTGTTTCCGAATTGGATGGCATGAATGTGGATAAGATGTGGTTTCAACAAGACGGCGCTACATGCCAAACAGCGCACGTCACAATCGATTTATTGAAGGAAACATTCGATGTGAATGGACCTGTCAATTGGCCACCAATATTGTTTGATTTTTTTTTGAGGATATATGAAGTCGCTCGTCTACGCCAAGAAACTAGAAACGTTAGGGGACTTGGAAGCCAACATTCGTGGCGTTATTGCTGACATACGGCCCCAAATGCTCGAAAATGTGGTTGAAAATTGGACCTCTAGACTTGGCTTTATTCGAACCAGCCCCGGCGGCCATATGACCGAAATCATATTTAAACATTAATGGCATAAAACGATTTTCTTGTATTTTATTTCAATTCGAAGTTCTATACCTCTAAAAAACACCCTTTAATTTACATAGGAAAAGTATTAAATTGAACATGTTTGTGACACATTATTCTTTTTTCTCATTTCTCATTTTTCTTAAAAAAAATCAATTGATTGCTTCAGAGTTAGGGTCAGAACTCAAACATAGTAAACGCACTAGCTAAACACGCCTGTAACTGGACACCCATTTATGTAACTATGACCGATTTGTTGATTTGAATATGAAACGTTATTAATTTTTCAATCGCAAACGTGTTTAATTTCATAAAATTAAGTTGAATTGTACATTAGACACGTATGTTGTAGAATAAGTATGAATTCAACAACGACATTGTTGCTTGAAAATAAGAAAATATTCAAATCAACTTCAATTATGCTTAATTTAAAATTATTTATGATACTTTTCTAAAAAAAATCGTTTGTGCGTTCACACGCCGTAGAGGTGAAACTGGGGTCGAATTACCACATCAGTTATCGAGTAATACCGCGTGACTGAAAAATGTTGATTTGGTATGATCGCATACGAGATTCGAGTATCGAGTATCTGATTTTTGGTATTCTGTAATCAGTGATCGAGTATATTTTCATACCCCATTTAAAATTTAAAAATTCGTAAGTATACCAATTTATTTTAATAAGATTCATAGAAAAACAATACATTTGACATTGCCAGCCATCAACATCAATGTAGAAGCATTTTGGTAGTACAATTAGATGTGCATTAGATGCGTGACCATTCGTATGTGATCATCCCAATGTAGTTACACCATCATTCACTTACTCGATAACTAACGGAAATTCGACCCCTATACTCTGCTTAAATTCTCTCTCTCACTCTCTCTCTCTCTCTTTACCACCTCCATAGTGTATTCATTTCATTCGAGATGAGTTAAACTGACATATTGACAATTTATTGACTTTATTGTTGAAAAATGTTTTTCAACCTTGTTCTACCGGACAAACTCGTTTGAAGAATTTCAACTATTTCTTACCCAGAAGCTCGGTTCCCTAAAGCCTACAAAACCGGTTTTATAAATGTTGAACTCATCTCATTCTCTTACAATTACCAACAACACGAGGTGTTCCCAAGCGTTCCCATATCTAAGTACTAACCGCGACCGACGCTGGTTGGTTTCGGTGATCAGACGACAACCGATATTTGGTTTGATCGCTTTTTTGTTACACTTTTTCGTTTCATTTAATCGAAGTTTCACTTCAAAAAGACAATCATACAAATATCCCCATAAGTCCCTTCTGCAAGATCTCCAGTGTGAAGATATTCTCTTTGCATTGTAGGCACAAACTCCAAAATCCAACGCTACACCTTTCAAAAGACATTCAAAAGACAATATTAGTCAAAAGTATCGTTATACAACTCATACATCAAATCTAAATGCATCATTTTCATCCCACCCGAATCAGACCGCATACCAATTTTCATCTTTATCTTGCAGCCACTCTGAAAAGGACAGATTGGACGTCCTTTTCAAAGTACTACAATTTGTGTTTACACCCACAAACTTATTCCCGATATCTAGAATCTCATTTTTAAAATATCATCATATGAAAAACACCGTCCTTCCTGAAGGCAACACTCCAATTCCAAAAATACATCTTCATTATCACTAATCACATACAAATCTAAAACTCAATAAAATCTACCTGTTTGAATTCAAACTTCAATTACAAACTCCAGACGTAAGACACACACCCTCGCTAAAACACATTTATGACACCAAAATCAGCTGTCATTTCAACAATGTTACCAAATGTAGCTTCCATATATGTAGCAACATTCGTTTGATTTCTTACAACAATGGATATTGCATTCCTGGACTCATCGATGAGTTTCATAATCTGTTATTGCTAATGCACAATCTCACGTACCCAAATTTACTTATTGAAAGCGAACACACTTTCTTGGTGCATATCGGTGCACCAACGTTATTTCTCCAACCAACATGCCAACAAGAAACCATCCCTTTTTTTGGACACCAACGTACGTGTTGCCTGAGATACAAGTCAATACATCCGTTCATTCTACCAAAGAGGTATATAACTAATTCTACCCGATCAAACAACCACAACAACAGCCGTCCAAATATAAGTTTCACTTCAACCAAACGAAGTAAACCAACAATACGCGATCACCGACATCAAACAGCGTCGGTTGTGGTAAGTACTTGGATGGCGACCGGATCACCGAAAACGCGCCCAAAAAGTGGGCCTGGCAAAAAAACTCTATAAAGACGAAATATAGATATTCTGTTTCTCTGAATATGTTGCGAAGATACTTCTTAAAATTGATTACGGTTTGGCCAAAAACTACGTTTTTCTAAAAAGGGTGCGTGGCAGCGAACGGATTTCAAAATTGTTAACACTTGTTCTGCTGGGAGCATCAAATTTAATAATTCTAGCTCAAAATTTAAGGCCCAAAAACTGGTGACGTACTGACGGACGGACGGACAGACATGGCTAAATCGACTCAGCTAGCGATTCTGAGTCGATCCATATACTTTGAGGTATATCTAGCTAAATTATTTCTTTATGTTACAAACTATGTAACAAAACTAATATACCCCTATGGGATAGGGTATAAAAACATATGAGAAGCTTACAATACCCTGCGCGGATCGTTTAATACCCTATCCCATCCCAATCCTTAAAATTGATATCCCCAAATTGTGGGCTTAATGGTAATTAAATATAGAAATGACCTTGTCACAAGAAATTGTTCGGACAGTTTATCAATATCTTTTATGGTTCGAAAAAAAAACAACGTTTTCTATTGCTTATACACCCCCAAAAAGTGGGTGTGGGTTAAAATGATGTACAGGCGAAATGTTCATATTATCATATACAATGATCTTGAATCGAAAATTTTGCAAATGTTTAAAAAATGTACCAAAAAACGTTTTTTTTTAATAAAAACGAGCCCAAAAAGTGGGCGTGGCAAAAAACTTTAAATAGATGTGTTATATACGGTCTTAAGCCAACCCTGTGCTAATAAACCCTTAAAGTGTTATAAAATGGCTTCTTTCCTTTTTCCTCTTATTGCTGATATGGAGGCCTGTGTCAGCATGATCTTGCTCTTTATGACAAGTCAGCCAAGCCGATCACACGTCTCCACCTAAGCACTTATAGTACTACAATATTTGTGAACTAACCTACATATCCATCTTATATACTAATAAAGAATTATATCCTAAATTGAGACTTAATAATTCATCCTAACAAAAACTCAACAAATTGGCGACGAGGTATAAACGTCCACGTGTGAAAATTAAACCACAGTAATGTCAAGATTAGTCGGATATGTCGAGCCGTTTGTCAGCGGTGGAAATTTTTTGGCGTATGAAGATCGTGTACGTCAGTTTATTAAAGTGAACGATATCCAAGGAGAAGAAGCCCTTACTCCACTCTTTATAACCATCGCAGGAGCGGAGATTCACGAGCTTCTTATATCGTTAACCGTACCAGAATTGCCAAGTGCAAAACCATTGAAGAACTCATATCGTTACTCCGTACTCATTTTTCAACGAAGCACAATAAACGAGCAGAGCGATATAAATTCAATAAGCTTAAGCAAGAGGAGGGGGAACCCATTAACGAATTCATCGTCCGTCTTAAAGCCCAAGCACAGTTCTGTAACTTTGGAGATATAATTCCAGAAAAAGCACAAGAGGATGTGCATAAGTATAAAATTAAAATGTTAGATGATGTGTTGAGTGATCGTTTCATAGTGGGATTAACATGTGAAAGAATCCAGCAGGCATTGCTAAGTGAGGATAACCTCACATTCGAACAATACTCGACAAAAGCCTTAAACATGGAGCTTTCTCAAAGAACAACAAAATCGTTACATTCCCAGCATAATATACATGCAGTTTTTCACCAAAAAAACAACAAACAAGTCTTATCAAAAGTACAGCAAAATTCGTCCAACAAAAAATATGGCAGTCACTCAACAAGTACACAGCGTCAAACATCAGGGGCAAGTTTCAAAAAAAATAATCAAAGTCATCAGCTATCATCATCACATAAGAATTGTCATCGCTGTGGAAACACTCATCACCCCGAAGCTTGTCCAGCTAAGAGAGGAAATTGGGAATGTTTCATCTGCCACAAAGTGGGTCACACGTCCAGAGTCTGCCGATACAGAACAACAGAAGGTCAAAAGGTTGGAGTTAATATGGTGTGCGCAGAAGAAAAATTGAGTCAGCATCCAGAGCCAGCAGAGTGTTCCCTACTTATAAATAATGTAAGAACCTGTTTTGAGATCGATTCCGGAGCATCGGTAACTATTATGTCAGAAAAACAATATTATGATTTTTTTTTCCCAATGTCAATTTAAAAAAGTCATTAAAATCAATCCATGCAAAATACCCAAACCTTGTAGATAGTGAAAATAAAGATCCAATCAAAGGTTATACTGCAAATATTGTGTTAGATGGCTCTCAGAAACCAATTTTTCATTGTGCCTATACGGTACCGTTCAAGTTGAGGGAAAAGGTGAAGACCGAAATTAATCGGTTAGTCGAAGAAAAAATTTTGGAGCATGTCAAATATAGCCGATGGGCTACACCTATTGTCATTGTGCCAAAAGCTAATGGGGAATTGAGGATTTGCATGGACTGCAAAGTGACCATTAACAAATATATTTTAAAGGAACATTACCCATTACCCAAAATGGACGAAATTTTTGCGGAGCTAGCCGACTGTGTTATTTTTTGTGTCATTGATTTAAGGGGAGCTTATCAGCAATTATCAGTAGATCAAAGTTGTAGAGAACTGTTAGTGATAAATACTCTCGTAGGACTTCTAGTATATACGCGTCTTCCATACGGTGTGTCTTGTGCTCCTTCTATTTTTCAGTCCGTTATGGATAGAGTATTGTTGGGACTTAAATGTGTATTTTGTTATTTAGATGACATCATCATCGGGGGTATGACGCGGGAAGAATGTTATAAAAAATTGCTACAGGTGTTGCAACGTCTAAACGACCACAACATAAAAATCAACATCGACAAGTCAAAATTTCTAGTTTCGTCCGTGAAATATCTTGGAAATGTAATTTCGGGCGAGGGTATCAGCCCAAATCCCGAAAAACTAGATGCGATTCTCCAGGCCCCAGCTCCAATGAATCTTAAACAGTTGCAGTCTTATCTTGGGTTAATAAATTTTTATTCCAAGTACATTCCAAATTTATCGTCTAAGCTACGTCCACTTTACGATCTTTTAGGTAACCAAAAATTTATCTGGAGTCCTATCTGTCAAGAAACTTTCGAAGAAAGTAAACAATTTCTAACGAACGAAAGTATATTAGAGCTGTATGATTCGGATAAACCAATAGTGGTAGCATCAGATGCATCACCCTATGGGGTAGGTGCAGTGCTGTTGCATGAAGTAAACGGTGCTGAAAAGCCAGTAATGTTCGTGTCTAGCACTCTCAATGAAGCTGAGCAAAATTATTCGCAGCTTCATCGTGAGGCCTTAGCTGTAATATTTGCAATAAAAAAATTTCATATATACATATATGGTCAAAAGTTTACCTTATGTACTGACCATCAAGCGTTGCAGGAAATTTTTAGCCCAAAGAAAAGTAATTCAGCCGTAGCAGTGTCAAGACTCCAAAGGTGGAGCATAATATTGTCGTCTTACACTTATATAATTAAATATCGTAAAGCAAAGTCATTAGCACATGCGGATGCGCTATCAAGGCTACCGTTAAATAACAATACTGAGGTCGAACAAATTCCAATAAATTATTTTTCTGCATGCGAAAGTCCTATGTTAAATGTCTCCAACATCCAGCATCATATGGATCATGATGAGGAGCTTACAAGGGTGTATAATTTGTTGCATGAAACGGAGGGTAAATTTGAGATTTCTCCTATGTTAAATGTCTCCAACATCCAGCATCATATGGATCATGATGAGGAGCTTACAAGGGTGTATAATTTGTTGCATGAAACGGAGGGTAAATTTTAGATTTCTCCTCACTTTAAAAAAATTCAAAATAATTTATCTACAGAAAACAAGTGTATATTTTATAGAAGTCGAATTATAATTCCGAAGTGTTTAAGGAAATCTTGTCTTAATTTGTTGCATGAAAGCCATTGTGGTATAAATCGTATGAAAATGCTTGCACGTTCTTATGTGTGGTGGCCTCTTATCGATCAAGACATTGATGCATTCGTAAAAAGCTGTCAAACTTGCACGTTAACTGGAAATGTGAAGAAAGAAAATGTGATGACAAAATGGCCAAATACACATTTTCCTTTCGAGAGAGTACATATCGATTTTTTTTATTTTCAAGGTAAATGTTTCCTTATAATAGTTGATGCTCATAGTAAATTTAAGGACATACATTTTCTAAGTTCCACTGATGTTTCTAAGACAATAAATGCCCTTGAAAAAACATTTAGAACTTTTGGATACCCAAAACAACTTGTCTCCGACAACGGTCCACCGTTCAATTCATATAATTTTAAATCATATTTCAAAAATAAAAACATATGAGAAGGCTACAATCCACTGTGCTGATCGTTGAATACCCTATCCCATCCTATCTGTAAAACTAAAATTCCCAAAAAGTGGACATGGCTAAAAATACGATGTGGATAAAATAAAGAAAATGACATGGTGACAAAAAATTCTTCAGACTGCTTATAAAAAACGTTTACGGTTCTACAAAAGACAAGGTTTTCTCCTGCATATGTTATGGGGTAGTGTATAAAAATGGTTTTTATATAAAAACGCCCCCAAAAAGTGGGGGTGGGTTAAAATGGTCTATAAACGAAATGTTCATATTTATATTACTAATGATTCTGCATCAAAAGTTTTTTCGAAAATTTTTAAATTTGACCGAAAAACGTTTTTTATTAAAAACGCCCCCAAAAAGTGGGCGTGGCAAAAAACTTTATATGAACGAAATACAGATATTCAGATTGTCTAAATATGTTGTTCAGAAAGTTTTTCAAAATTCCCTATGGTTTGGCCAAAAAATACGTTTTTCTAAAAAGGGGGCGTGGCAGTGGGCGGATTTCAAAAATGTTTACACTTGTTCTGCTGGGAGCAACAAAGAGCACGTGTACCAAATTTCATCCTTCTAGCTCAAAATTTAAGGCCCAAAAACTGGTGACGTACGGACGGACGGACGGACGGACAGACATGGCTAAATCGACTCAGCTATCGATTCTGAGTCGATCCATATACTTTGAGGTATATGTAGCTAAATTATTTCTCTATGTTACAAACTATGTATCAAAACTAATATACCCCTATGGGATAGGGTATAAACATTGAAGTATTAAAGTCACCCATATATCACCCACAGTCGAACGGGTTAGCGGAGCGGGGAGTACAGTCAGTAAAAAAGGTTTTGGTTAAATTTTGTTTGGATAAAAATAAGACAACTTCACTTCAAAGTAAAATAGAGAATTTATTATATAATGACAGACACCTGCCATCCACATCAACCTCCAAGAGTCCATCTGAAATGCTTTTTTCATATAAACCTAGGTCTTGTTTAGATATTGTAAATGAAAAATGTAAAGAAAATTTTGATTTTAGTAAAAATTTTTGTGAATCTCAGAACACTTTTTAAGAAAAATATCAAAATGAAATGGAATTGCTAAAAAATAATTTTAAAACATATGAGAGGCTACAATCCGCTATGCGGATCGTTGAATACCCTATCCCATCCCATCCTTAAAATTAATATCCTCAAAATATAGGCTTTATGGCGATGAAATACAGAAAATGACATTGTCACAATATATTGCTCAGAGAGTTTATCAAAACCTTTTGTGGTTCGACAAAAAACAACGTTTTTGTATGGCATATGCCTTGGGGTAGTGCATACAAATGGTTTTTGTAGGAAAACGCCCCCAAAAAGTGGGCGTGGGTTGAAATGGTCTACTGACGAAATGTTCATATTAATACTACCAATGATTTTGCATCAACATTTTTTTCTGAAATTTTCAAATTTGGCCAAAAAAGGTTTTTTTTATAGAAAACGCCCCCAAAAAGTGGGCGTGGCAAAAAACTTTGTAACGACGAAATATAGATATTACGATTCTATAAATATGCTTCTCAGACACTTTTTTTAAAATTCCTTACGGTTTGGCCAAAAACTGAGTTTTTCTTAAAAGGGGGCGTGGCAGTGGGCGGATTTCAAACATTTTTACACTTGTTCTATAGGCACGGGCGAGGATCCTATATAGCAAATTTCATTATCCTAGCTCAAAATTTAAGGCCTAAAAATCGGTGACGTACAGACGGACGGACGGACGGACAGACAGACATGGCTTAATCGACTCAGCTAGCGATTCTGAGTCGATCCATATACTTTGAGGTATATGTAGCAAAAATTATTTCTCTATGTTACAAACTATGTATCAAAACTAATATACCCCTATGGGATAGGGTATAAAAAGGCGAGTTGGTTTTGTATAGAAATCCATTTAAGCATTTTGTACGCTGGATACCAGCGCAGATTATGGAAGTGTTAAGTAACATAAGATATCTTATTAAAGTAAACGGGTTGATAAAATATGTACATCAAAACCAAATTAAAAAGTCATCCTTACAAAATAAAATATTCTTATCAGATATTAATGTAAATGAACTTGATAAAACTACTTCGAACATTAGTAATAATAATGAAAACAATTCTTCTGATATATGTAACAAAGAACTTGTGACAGAAGAACATACAGCAATTACAAAAAACAACAATGGAATTTTACGAAGATCTAAAAGAGTGAGAAAACTAACAAAAAGATATGATTCAAAATTGGTATTTAATAAGAAATAATATTAAATAAGTTGATTTAAATGAGAGGCAAAACGAAAGAATTCATAACTAAGGGATGTTTTAATTAAGAAGGGGAGAGTTGTTATATACGGTCTTAAGCCAACCCTGTGCTAATAAACCCTTAAAGTGTTATAAAATGGCTTCTTTCCTTTTTCCTCTTATTGCTGATATGGAGGCCTGTGTCAGCTGGTAAAAAGGCATGATCAATATGTTGTTCCTTACGGTTTCGCCAAAAACTACAATTTTTTTAAAAGGGGGCGTGGCAGTGGGCGGACTTCAAAAATTTGTACACTTGTTCTGCTGGAAGCAACTAAGAGCACGTGTACCAATTTTCATCATTCTAGCTCAAAATTTAAGGCCCAAAAACTGGTGACGTACGACGGACGGACAGACATGGCTAAATCGACTCAGCTAGCGATTCTGAGTCGATCCATATACTTTGAGGTATGTCTTGCTATATTATTTTTCTATGTTACTATATGGGATAGGGTAAAAAAATTGATCACGGCTGCATGGTTGATTTGAAAATGCGATCTTGTTTGGTTTCATCACGAAACTTGTTTTTGTGAATTTAACTATTGTTGAATTGTTGATTAACAATGAAACATGTTTAAATCAACCAAGATTTTTATTCGGTGTGTCAATGCAGATCGCTGCTAAACAGTGATTAATGAATGTTTGTTGCCGAAAGATTAAGATATTGATGTAACTGACTTGTGGTTTTTACAGGGTGCCACTACATGCCATGATGCCATGCAGATGACGAATCAATCTATTAATTTAGTGAAACTTTCAATGAAAACATCATTAAATCTTCATTCTACATGCGTCCAAAAGTGTAAATATAAACCAACTGTTTTGGCACCCAGAGTACCGTTAACAAAAAAATGTTTACTAAGGTGCCTGCCTGACTACATTACAAGTGGATTGTAAGCATAGTTCTCTCGAACACAACCGATAAAAGCTTTCCACTATTTGTCATAACGACCTTATATCTGAAGATTATAAAAGGAAGAAAACAGCTTTTCTCCTTCTTCTTTAAGATCAACCGTGGCCGGTAAACTCCAGAAATACAAAACTATTTCTTTACCTAACATTATAATTACCTTAATACAAATTATATATATATATTGAATTATTTGAATTGTTCTAATATGGGCACAAGAAACCAGACTGCAAAGAGGAGGCCTCGGCATCTAAACCAATATTATTGAACGTAAGTACTGCGGTTAAGTCACAAGAAAATCTTCGAATAGGGACTGATCATAGTCCAAAAACCATGTGCATAGAAGCCAAGGTTAATGGCATAAAATTTGAGTGCTTGATTGATACAAGGAGTGAAATATGTGTTATGAAGAATTGCTACATGAAACTCATTTCCCCAAAGTTCAATGTTAGGAACTCGCCTATTCAAATATCTGCTTTGGGATCCAACATCACAACAACAGGTTCGTGTAAAGCATTGGTGGAAATTGGTGATGAACTTTTTGAAAATATTGATATGATAATTGGAATGAATTTGTTGAAGTTGGCTAATGTTAAAATAGCAGGTGGTAAAATCACAATCTTTTGAACCATAGGCGATGAGCACAAAAATGGACTGGAATCGTATGAAAAGGAATCAGCGTGTACTAAGGAGTCGACTTGTTTTCTGGCTTGCATAAATGTGGACAAAGAAGCCGAAAGTAAACTGAATGTGTCAGGACTGGAAACCATCAAATCAGATAAAGCTGAAAAGGTACTTTCTGTTATTAAAAATTACTCTTCTCAAGTTCCAGATAAATCGCCTGTGACTATGAAGATTGTAACCATGGATAACCGAGGTGTAAACAAAAAAATATTCAAAGAAAGGTACCCCCTTCCTAACATGGAGGAGCAACTGGATAAGTTACAAGCAGCCATATATTTTACAACGTTGGACTTGGAAAATAGGTTTTTACACGTTCCGGTAGAAGTGACAAGTAGAAAGTACACGTCCTTCGTAATTCTTTGCGGAAAATTTGAGTTTTGTAAAGTGCCTTTTGGGTTTTGCCATTCCCCGCATGTTTTTCAGAAATATATAAACTTTATTCTTACAGATTTATTTAATCAGGGAATCGTAGTTGTGTACATTGATGACGTTATGATCCCATCAGAAACGATAAAAGAAGGAATAAGGAGGCTAGAGGAAGTGCTTACCGTGGCTTCGAAGAACGGCTTAAAAGTTAAATGGAAAAAATGCCATTTTCTTCAAAATGATATCGAGTATCTTGGCCATCGAATACAAAATGGCAGTATATCACCATCTCCATTTAAGTCTAAAGCAGTTGTTAATTTTCCTATTCCTTCAACAACTAAACAATTGCAAAGTTTTCTTGGTCTTGCTAATTATTTTCGAAAATTCATTCCAGATTTTGCCCGTAGAGCCACCACTATCTGAAATGTTGAAGAAGACAGCTCGTTTTAAGATGGATGTACGACAGATGGCGGCTCTGAACGATCTGAAAAAGGCATTGATCACTGGCCTGTACTCAGGCTTTTCAAATACGGAGCCACTACCGAATTACACACTGATGCGTCAAGAGAAGGTTATGGAGCTGTACTTTTACAGCGAGATTCAGAAGACAACAGTCTACATCAAACTTATTAAATGAGTAAAAAGACCACGCCAGCTGAGCAAAACTATAGCTCATACGAACTCGAAGTTTAAGCTATAGTCGGAGCACTTAAGAAATTTAGAGTTTACCTCTTAGGTCAAAGATTTAAACTTATTACTGATTGTAAAGCCTTTGAATGTACGATGCGGAAAAAAGACTTTACATACCCTGAGCGGAGCAACGAAGTTGCGTGGGGACGGTATGTTAAGTCGCCAGGCAGGCGCCTAAGTCAACAGTTTTTTTGTTAACGGTACTACTTTGATGGCTCTTTTTACACTTACACATAAGCTTTAGTTTGCCGATCATAAGGTATTTCCTATTAAGAAAGCATTGCATGTATAGTTTATTTTGTCTGTGATATGCGAGGATAGAATAATGTCGACGTCTACTTGTTTTTCCTGAATAGGTTGTGCTTGAGCGTCGTTTCATATATGAACAGTTACTTGAAGTGTTCCTCCTTCCTCATTACTTCTGTTATTTGAGAAACGTCGACGCATGAAGTTTCACTTCAACCTCGTAGTACTTTACTGTCAACAGTTGTTCTTTTTAGAATTTTATCCTGGTTATTATCTTTCCTCGATAGTGACCTGGATGCTGATGCTGATATGATATTAAACATCAGTCTCCTTGAGATCTTTTATTCCCAACAGAATAAAAAGTTATAACTTTAGCTATATGAAAGATCTTGTTTAAACCAACGTAACAAAGTTCAAACAAGAGAGAAATGATAGAAATGGACATTAAAGCCTGTCAAATTCCTCTATGACCAAAACTTGAGGCAACAAATTCTACAATGTATCAGGGGCAGTAAAAACTTTTGGTAATTCGTAATATATATAAAAAAAAATTCGGCCTCATCATTAGTTCATTCACAATGACTTTCCAGCTGTCGACTCTTTAGACAAAGCCAATCTGCTTGCTGCATATTTCGCAGCCAGTTCTACGTTGCAAGATATTGCCCAGTCTTCTCTTATACTTGAGAACGTAGATTATTCTATTAGATAAAATCACTTTCGTAATCATACAGTTGCAAGTGTTTAACTTGATCTCGAAATCAATAAATTCCGCTAGTCCAGATTATATATCTCTTATTATTCTGAAGAGCTGTTCTTCTACGCTACCAAAACCACTGCATAAGTTTTTCTATCTATCCTGATCATAGAAAAGCCGAGTAAATAGAAAACTGCATTTGTCCAGCTTGTTAAAAAAGGGGAATCCTCTTCCCCCCGCCCACCAATTAAACCAAAACGCTGATAAATCGTCAGGTTATAATCTCGAAAAACGAAAACTTCTCAATGACCGGAAGAATGGTTTTCGCTGGAATCCCCCTTGGTGTAGAAAGCAAGAATGTTGCATTTGATATTTCAAAGGCATTTTTTAGGTTTTGGCATTAAACCGTTTTGTTGAAAATGCGTGCATTTGGAATCGATGAATAACTTCTTCTATGGATAGAAAATTATCTTTTAAAACCTTCATTTCAAGTTGTTTTAGACTGTTTCAAGTCTACAAATAACCAAAATAATGCTGGTGTCATCAAAGGCTCAGTTTTGTTTTCGACACTCTTTCTCATATTGATAAATGGTATCCTGTCTGCAACTTCTAATCGAATTCAATCCCTTGCTAATGATAGTACTCTCAGCTTCTCATATTCGTTCTCAGGGCCACGCCCCTCATCTTCGAACGTAGACTCTAAACGAATAAATATGTTAAACTCATTGAATTTCGAACTTGACAGCATTATCAAATGGGGTAAATCCAACAGAATTGAAATGAATACTTTCAAAATACAATTATGTCTGCTGTCGTTTAAGCGAAACCAAAATGAACTACTTTGGTTCCTAGTCGCTTAAAACGCAGCGAAATATCTAGGTTTCCTTAATCAATGTAAGAAATACTTCCCCCCTTCTGATTTGCCTACAATAGGTAACGCGTTTATACGCCATAAGCCATAAACATGAATTCATCGCACATATCTGGTCGGGTGCAGCAAAAAAAAAACCCGCTCTTCCTAGATAGGATTCAAACGCGTGTGAAAAAACTTATAGAGGAGATAGGAATAGCGAAGTCTTTAGTTTCACTCGAATATCCTCGAAATATTTCCTGCCTTGCCTTGTTTTTTCACAATTTTGACAACAAATGTTCAAATAAAATAACCAGCTGCGTTCCTCCCATTCAACCTCTCTAGAGTAGCGAGTATTGCGGCTGAATGGTTGAATGAATGCAAATCATTTTACCCTCAAGCCTATCTGTGGACAAAAAACAACTTTTTTCCTGCATATGCCATAGCATTTTTTTGTAGAAAAACGCCCCAAAAAAATGAGGCGTTTGTTAAAATGAACTCAGTACGAAATGTTCATATTATCATTAGCAATGATCTTCCATCGAACGTTTTTTTCAAATATTTTAAAATTACATCGAATTATTTTATAATCCGTTGGGCGGCCCGATGCCTCACAGTTGTTGCGGTTGGCTACATTCCGTTAACCTAATTGTGGCATGATCGGTGTAGGAAGACCCCCTGGTCGGTAGTAGCAAGTGTGTTTCGACTCAAAGACGAAACATAAACAAAATCAAGAAAACATGTTAAGATTTAAAGCACAATAAAAAAAAATCATGCAAAAATAATATCAAAATAATATCATGCTAAACCTTGAATGCCCTATTCCATTCCATCCTTAAAAAAAGTGGGTGGGCAAAAAGTGGCATTGTCACGATATATTGCTCAGACAATTTATTAAATCGTTTATGGTTCTGCAAAAAACAATGTTTTTCTCGTGTATGAATGTATATGAATGTTTTTTATAAGGAAACGCCCCCAAAACTGGGATTGGATTAATTTGATCTAGAGATGAAATATTCACATTAACATTACCAATGATTTTGCATCAAAAGTTAATTCCAAATTTTTCTGAAAATGCCTATGAAAAGTGGTCTTTACAAAAAACTTGATATGAAAGAAATATACATATGAAGATTTTCTAAATATCTTGTTCAGAAACTTTTTCAAAATTCTTAACCGTTTGACCGAAAATAACGTTTTTCTAAAAAGTGGGTGTGGGATTGGGCGGATTTTAAAAAAAATGTGTACACTTGTTCGAACAGCACGTACAAGGATCGCATAAAACCAAATTTCATTATCTTAACTAAAAATGTATGGCCTAAAAACCGGTCCATATACCTCAAGGCATATCTACCTAAATTATTTCTCTATGTTACAAACTATGTATCGAAACGCATATGCCCCTATGGGATAGTGTATAAATAAAGATTCAAGGGAATATAAATGAAAGTAAGGAGAAAGTGACCACATATTATGAATGGATAATTACGACCTCCAAACAGTTGAAGTTATCTAAAAATATATGATCCGTTTGGATTTTCTAATTCCCCATCTCACAAAACAAGCATCCACATAAAGGTGGCGTGGTTCCAAAAGTACCTTACAATGTTGCCAAAATATTAAGTTTGAAATTTTACCAAAAACTATTTCTAAAGAATACACCCAAAAAAGTGTATCAAAACGTTATATAGATCAAATATGGCAATTTTGTTGTCTATATAAACAATTTTCCGAATTATTTGCTCATCACACAATTTGGGGCAGCTCCAACATCAACGAACGAGGTGAGTTACTCTTTGATAACATTATAGAAACTAACTTCCTCCTCTGTAACTCGGGTACTGTCCCTACATTCATTAACAGAATTATACAAGAAGTGCTAGTTATCACTCTTACCTCCCACAACATGATCAACCTGATTGGAAAAGGGAGAGTCTCTAACGAGCACTCCTTTTCAGACCATAGATACATCCTATTCACCTTTGATAATACCCCCCCGAATCCGAAGGTTTTTAGGAACCCCAAAACAAAACCAACTGGTCACTTTTTAGAGAAATTTTAACTAACAATCTTCTTTCTGACTCCTTGGTAAAACCGAGTAATAAGTCAGAATAGGATAGCCTGGTGGAAACCCTCTCACGAGCACTGAGCGATGCAAGATGCAATATCGTCAGTGCAGGCAACTTGTCAACAAAGCCCAGAGCTCCAAAGAGACAATAGATTGGGACCAATACATGTCGTCTCAAAACATACAAAAGCGGGTTGAGAAAGGAAAAAAGAACATCTTGGCGTACCTTCTGTGTTAACATAGAAGAAACCTCAGAGGCTTCCCGACTCCGTAAAATCCTCTTCACCAATCCACCTACAACTAGCTACCGACTCAAACCAGATGGTCAATGGACAACCTCCAGTATGGAAGACATTGACCTACTTCTGGACACCCACTTTCCTGGTAGCTAATCTAACCCCGTGGATACTGAACCAGAGTTGTTGAAATTTCCAATGATGTTTTTCAATGATAGCTATAACTGGGCCCTAAGGGTGCATTGTCCTGCATACACAAAATATATATATTTAAGTTTATCCCGCCGTTTAGTTGCAATATAGATAAATAACTTCGATACCGACTGCAGCGCCATCTGTCGGTCTGATTTGTGAATCTAAGCCATCCAACTCATACAAAAACATATGAGAAGGCTACAATCCGCTGTGCGGATCGTTGAATACCCTATCCCATCCTATCCATAAAACTAAAATCCCCAAAAAAGTGGGCATGGCTAAAAACACGATGTGGATAAAATAGAAAAAATGATATAGTGACAACAAATTCTTCAGACTGCTTACAAAACACTTTTACGGTTCTACAAAAGACAAGGTTTTCTCCAGCATATGTTTTGGGGCAGTGTATAAAAATGGTTTTTATATAAAAACGCCCCCAAAAAGTGGGCGTGGGTTAAAATGGTATATAGACGAAATGTTTATATAAATAATGTTAATGATTCTGCATCAAAATTTTTTTCGAAAAATTTAAAATATGACCGAAAAAAGTTTTTTTTATTGAAAACGCCCCCAAAAAGTGGGCGTGGCAAAAAAACTTTATATGGACGAAATATAGATATTAATATTGTCTAAATATGTTGTTCAGAAACTTTTTTAAAATTCCTTACGGTTTGGTCAAAAACTGAGTTTTTCTTAAAAGGGGGCGTGGCAGTGGGCGGATTTCAAAATTTTTTACACTTGTTCTGTATGCAGAGACGAGAATCCTATATACCAAATTTCATTATCCTAGCTCAAAATTTAAGGCTCAAAAATCGGTGACGTACAGACGGACGGACGGACGGACAGACAGACATGGCTTAATCTAGCGATTCTGAGTCGATCCATATACTTTGAGGTATATGTAGCAAAATTATTTCTCTATGTTACAAACTAAGTATCAAAACTAATATACCCCTATGGGATAGGGTATAAAAATCAAATCGGTCAAGCCGTTTAGGGGGAGTTCAGTGACATACACACCTACAGTAGAACTATTTATATAAAGATATGGAACGTTAGTTTTGGGGATATTATGACAAGTTATCCCAAATTACCTGTGGACATTCACCAAATAATCCGTTTAGCCTCCACTTACATGCTGACAAACCAACACACCGACTTAATTACTACCTTAAGTATGCAACAGTCGGGAATGAACCTGGGATTTAACCAAAATGCCCCATACACGACCGGTACTTAGCTTACTGTCTCTAAGTGCGCATTTCAAGTTGGTTGAGATCTATTTCTTTCTTGTGCGCGCCACTTAAGGTGGCGTGTTCCTCTACTGCCTCCGATGTCTGGCGGTTTGTAGACTCTCTGTCCATCGAAGCAGAACAAATTTTGTGTTGACAATGACATTTTCTATATTTTATCCCCATTTAGTTTATAGGCACGCCCACTTTTTAGGGATGGTTAATTTAAGGATAATATTTGATACATAGTTTGCAACATAGAGAAATATTTTATCTAGATATACTTCAAAGTATATGGATCGACTCAGAGTTTATTTAGCCATGTCTGTCCGTCCGTTCGTCTGTCCGTACGTCACCAGTTTTTGGGCCTTCAATTTTAAGCTAGAAGGATGAAATTTGGTACACGTGCTCTTTGTTGCTCCCAGCAGAACAAGTGTAAAAAATTTTGAAATCAGCACACTGCCACGCCCCCTTTTAAGAAAAACGGAGTTTTTGGCCAAACCGTCAGTTAGAAAAAGTTTCTGAACAACATATTTAAACAATCATAATATCTATATTTCGCCCATATAAAGTTTTTTGCCACGCCCACTTTTTGGGGGCGTTTTCATTGAAAAACTTTTACCAGTCAAATTTTAAAATTTTCGAAAAATATTTTGATGCAGAATTATTGGTAATATTAATATGAACATTTCTATACACATATTTAACCCACGCCCACTTTTTGGGGGCGTTTTTATATAAAAACCATTTTTATACACTACCCCCATAACAAATGGAAGAGAAAAACCTTGTCTTTTGTAGAAACATAAAAGTGTTTTACAAACTGTCTGTACAATTTGTTGTGACAATGTCATTTTCTATATTTAATCCCCATCGTGTTTTGAGCCATGTCCCCTTTTTGGGGATATTAGTTTTACAGATGCGATGGGATGGGGTTTTCAACGATCCGCACAGCGGATTGTAGCCTTCTCATATGTTTGTCTTATGTTTTGTCCAAGAGCTAGTAGAAACAATCCATATCAAACAATGTTATCTTTTTCCTCCGTCGGACCGTGAGGGCATACAAGACTTAGACTTATGTTGGCGAATTCGGCTTTGATACGTATTGTTAAAATTCGTTTGCTAATGTCTTCAATATTAAAGACTTCTTGCGTAAGGTGCGTTTAAATTGACGCTGTGATAAGTGACTAGAGCAGTAATGAAAGCGATGATTAAATCAAAGCTTTGTTCCCTGCTTTTATGTGATGTTTATGTCGAAGCTTCAAAAACCGTGAAAATACGAAATTATAGATATTGAGATTGTCTAAGCATGTTAGTCAGACGCTTTTTCAAAATTCTTCACTTTTTGGATAAAAACAAAATTTTACTGAAAAGGGGGCGTGGCAGTGAGCGAATTTTTAAAATGTTTACACTTGTTCTCCGTTGTCGAACAGAGAGTCTATAAACCGAATTTTATCACTCATCACTCTAGCTCAAATATAAAACCTAAGAAAAGACAGACATGGCTAGATTGAATCAGCTAGCGATTCTGAGTCCATCCATATTCTTTTAGGTATATCTATCGAAAATATTTATCTATGTTAGTTTTGACATTAAGTCTCTATGGTGTAGTTTGGGTTACGATTATGGATGCTTGTGAGTCGACGTGTAGAACATGAAGGTGTAGCAAAAACAAATTGGCGGGTTTCGCGCGAATTTTCACATCCCAAATCGATTCTCCCGAAGCATATACCGCATCAAAAGCGTATAAAGAAATCCTTTTAACGTTTGATGGACTGTAGATACGGTGTTTCGTTCATAAACTTTATGAGTTTCACAGCGTAGGACTTGGTTAAAAAATACTGCGTTTCACTGTTGGTTTTTATATGTAGCCCATTGGGCTATCTGAATGAACACAACAGTATACCTACTCAATTTTAATAAAAATGTTTTAAATTGTTGTGGTACATTATTATTGGTCATTAATTAATCAATAATTTTTAATCCGTGGCTTTCTGGTGGGCATTTCTTAGGCGAACGGTAATTACATTAAAAAAATTATTTTTTTTAAGTCTGGAGGAAAAAGAAAAACAACGAATTTTATGACATTTGGTGCCGGGGACAATAGAGGACAGCCAGCAGCGAGAAGAGATGGAAAAAAAATGAGACCGTAGAAGTGCTACGAGGTTGAAGTGAAACATCACGCATCGACGTTTCTGAAATAACAGAAGTACTTCCTCACCAAAAGAACAAAATAAACTAAAGTAGTGATGATATTCGATACTTGAAATGATTATCGTTACCGAATATGTACTTTTCAAAGGGCCGTTATAGCTATCATTCAAAGCCCTCGTGGAAATTTTCTTTTACTTCTTGAAGCTTTTTTATAAATTGAACCATTGGCGACTTGGTGTCAAAAAAAAGTTATGATTTTATAGAACATGATTTTCCAAAAATATATTTTTTTTAATTATAGTTTTCGCAGAATATCACTTTTTGTTGTTCAATGATTCCGATTTATTTCTGTGAAGTAATGATTGTCATTCCACACAAATGAAACAGAATTTACTAAAGAAACCTCGTATCATGCTTTGGCTCTATATATCGGTTATAAGACCGATACTTCTTTATGGAGTAGTAGTATAGCTGAAATACTTTAAACAGCAAGAAACTGGCCAAGGTGCAGAAAGCTGCGTGTCTGTGCATCGGTGGCGCACTCCGTACAACACCCTCAGCGGCATTAGACATTCTCTTTCACCTACTACCCCTAGATATTTTCGGCAAACAAATGGCAGCTTACTCAGCCATACATCTTAAAGCCATCCAACAGTGGTCAAATACTAATTATGGCCACTCAAAAATTCGAAACGAATATACAAATGTTCCTGAAAACACCAATTACAACCTCACCAGGTTGAACTTCGATAAGAGTTTCCGGGTCACAATCCCAGATAGAACGTCATGGGAGAGCAACGAACCTGTGCTAAACGACTCGATCCACTTTTATACCGATGGCTCCAAAACGAATGACGGAGTGGGTGCTGGTGTCTTCTCCGACAGGCTGAATCTCGGCCTATCTTTCCGTCTTCCTGATCATTGCAGCGTGTTCCAGGCGGAACTCATGGCGATCAAAGAAGCCTTATTCTGGTTGAAAGAGAATGTAATATCTGCCAAGGATTTAAGCATTTTCTCGGACAGCCAAGCGGCCATCAAATACCTGGAATCTGTCTCAACAAATTCAAAGACGGCCCTAGATTGCCGATCATCTCTGTAGGAGATGTCAACGCAAACCTCTGATGGAGTCTTGGCACGACGTGTCAAACAACCAAAGAAATTTGGCCAAAGCTAGATTTAAGAAGGTCAAAGGGACTGATTTCGTTTGATAGACCATATATTTGCGATACCATAAGTGTCAACACGGGACACTGCTTAAAAGGTAGGCACGCAGAAAGGCTAGGCCTTTTCTTAAACGACTTCTGTAGGAGCTGCATGGACGAGGAGGAGGAGGAAACAATACTTCATCTCCTTTGTAACTGCCCGGCCCTATCAAACAAAGGAAGCTACATCTTGGAGCTTATTTTTTTCCAAAATCTCAGTGATTTGGCAAAAACGGAAGTGAAAAGCCTCCTCCGCTTCATCAAAAGCTTAGAATGGTTTACCCACGGATAGTAAGGAGTTTGGACAAGATCCACGTGGTATCACAACGGACCAAAATGGTCTAAGTGTGCTGGCGAACGCTGTTTCGTTTTTCTCTTCTCCTGCACTCTTATTACTCTCGTCAAGTCGTCATCTTCAACATACGTCTCACGCTCACCTGTCCAATTTGATTACTTTTCTTTCTCCAATCTCCATCTACACACACACTTTAAACTAAACCCTTGTTCTTTGTGTCAGAAACTCAGAAATCAATATTCAAGTAATCGAAGTAATCATTGAGTAGAGTATATGAATGAATGTGCAATGCTACTTAATACTCTGGTACTGGTTCCAGGAAAATGAGTTTTGACTGCGAGACAAAGTACAAAGTATCGAATACCAAATACCGAATACTGAATTTGAAGTAATCAATACTTATTCGTTACTCAAAAGTAATGAAATTGCACACCACACCACTAGTGATGGGTAAATCACACATGAGGCAATAGAAATGTCGCATACACAGCTCTGAAATGTCCCACCACCATACGAAGCAAAGATATGTATTGCTTCACACCCATCAAAAGCAACACACACAATAACACAAAACACATCTTTCGTGTTTCGTCTCCACTCCACTAAACTAACCAAGAACATTCACTACAGAGCGCTCTCTTATACTTACGCTCTTGCTTGTTGTTCGTCGTGCCGTTACATATGAGTTTGGATTTACCCCGACGAGCCCAAAGAAGTTTCACTTCAAAAGTTTCACTTCAAAAAATATGAGAAGGCTACAATGCACTGTGCGAATCTATGCCATGTTATCCAACTACTATCTCCAAAAAGTGGGATTGGCTAAAAACTTTATGGGGTAAAATTAGAAAATGATATTGTCAAAACACGTTGTTCGGACAGTTTATCAAAATCTTTGTTTCTCTTCTGGCAGACCTCTATGGCATTCGTGTCCTGCCCTTCGTATGACTCTAGCATTGACTTGGCAGATACCTATGGCTTTTACGCACTGCCTTTAAAATATATTAGTACATCTAAATTCCGCACAGCGAACATCTAACACTAAAGCTTATCTCAACTTCGGAGTCGGCATAAAACAGGATGTTCCGCCATCGTGCAATAAGAACACACGCACACATGAATGGTTGTGAGAAAGCTAGGCCCTTTGTACTAACGTGACTGTTGCGCCCACACTTTGTATTTGTATTTGTATATGGGGTAAGATATACAATGAGTTTTTGTAGGAAAACGCCCCCAAAAAGTGTGTGGGTTAAAATGATCTGTAGACTAAATGTTTTTATTTATATTCATTACCGAAGTATTTGAATCGAAAGTTTCTTCGAATTCCTTTAAAACGAGTGGTGGGTGCACGACTGGGTCGTACGCAACTTTCTCTTTCACAGCGAGTTGGGTGTTAGATCAAATAGTAAGTATGCATTTTGATTATTGATGCTAAAAATGATATAAAAACTGTCGAAATGTGATTATACGAACGTTTACTCCGAAATTTGAAGTTATCGGTGTGTATGTGAATAATAATTATTTTCCGTTATTGGCCAAAACTTAAAATTCCGTTTAGTGATAGTTGGGCTAAATCTAATTATGTGGAATTGTTTCAAACTATAATAGTAGTATACATATAAAATTTCATTCAATTTGGCATAGCAGTTTGCGAGAAATTAACAATTTTCTTTATATGGCCTAAATGACAAAATCCGTTATATGGATTTTCTCGCAAAAACTGGGTATGCAGTTTTGTTGGAACTAATATGCTTATAGTATATATAAAGTTTAATCAAAATCGTTAGAGCCGTTTTCGAGAAAATTGAGGTTATGTATAATTTTTATATGGCAGGTACCGTTATTAACATGGCTAAAAGCAAACAAAAAAAATGGCCTAGAATTATGACCAAAACAAACTTGGATACGAAGTTTGAAGAAGATCGGTCAAGCCGTTTAGGCTGGGGAGACCATTACGGACAGACGGACCGACGGACCGACGGTCGGAATTCCAAAAACCACTTTTTTAGGCTCCGCTATCATCGTAATGTTAGAATCAATCAAAATCTCGAGGTCGAAATTTTTCACGAAAACAATATCTTTCTCTTTGTAAGAGAAAGTTAAAAAGATATTGAGATTGTCTAAATATCTTGTTCATGCACTTTTCCAACATTCTCTACCAAAAGCCACGTTTTTCTAAAAAATGGAACGTGTCATTAGACGGATTTATAAAAATCATAACATAAATATTAGAAATGTCTAAATATCCTTCTCAAAAACTTTTTTTCAAAATTCCCTACAATTTGTCCAAAAAAAAAAACGTTTTTCTTAAAAGTGGGGGTGGCAGTGGGCGGATTTTGAAAATTGTTGCACTTGTTCTGCTTCGTCGACATACCAAATTTCCTCATCCTACCTTGAAATTTAGGCCTAAAAAATCGTTGACACACAGACGGACGGACGGACAGACAGACATGGCTTAATCGACTAAGGTAGCGATTCTGAGT
The DNA here is from genome assembly GCA_932526625.1 of Rhingia campestris. Classification (NCBI taxonomy): domain Eukaryota; kingdom Metazoa; phylum Arthropoda; class Insecta; order Diptera; family Syrphidae; genus Rhingia; species Rhingia campestris. Next base: position 31,228,382 of record OW052186.1, on the reverse strand, counting down.
CGATCCATATAGTTACTTTGATGTATATCTTGCTAAATTATTTCTCTGTTACAAACTATGTATCAAAACACATCCAAAAAGTTGGGGTGGTCTAAAATGATCTATAGATCAAATTTTCATATTTATATTATTAATATATTGACCAAAAAGTTTTTAACTTTCTCTTACAAAGAGAAAGATATTGTTTTCGTGAAAATTTTCGACCTCGAGATTTTGATTGATTCTAACATTACGATGATAGCGGAGCCCAAAAAAGTGGTTTTTGGAATTCCGTCCGTCGGTCCGTCGGTCCGTCGGTCCGTCTGTCCGTAATGGTCTCCCCAGCCTAAACGGCTCTACCGATTTTCTTCAAACTTCGTATCCAAGTTTGTTTTGGTCATAATTCTAGGCCATTTTTTTTGTTTGCTTTTAGCCATGTTAATAACGGTACCTGCCATACAAAAATTACACATAACCTCAATTTTCTCGAAAACGGCTCTAACGATTTTGATTAAACTTTATATATACTAAAAGCATATTAGTTCCAACAAAACTGCATACCCAGTTTTTGCGAGAAAATCCATATAACGGATTTTGTCATTTAGGCCATATAAAGAAAATTGTTAATTTCTCGCAAACTGCTATGTCAAATTGAATGAAATTTAATATATATACTACTATTATAGTTTGAAACAATTCCACATAATTCGTTTTAGCCCAACTATCACTAAACGGAATTTTAAGTTTTGGCTAATAACGGAAAATCATTATTATTCACATAGACACCGATTCCTTCAAATTTCGGAGTAAACGTTCACATTTCGACATTTTTTATATCATTTTTAGCATCAATAATCAAAATGCGTACTTTCTATTTGATCTAACGCCCAACTCGCTGTGAAAGAGAAAGTTGCGTACGACCCAGTCGTGCACCCACCACTCGTTTTGAAATGAAACTGCTTTTGGGACTGTGGGGATTGGATCTTATGAAACATAAAAATTTCACGATGGCGGTGTTTCGATCCGGTTCTTCATCTAAGTATTAACCACAATTGACGCTGCTTAATGTCGGTGATAGCTTGTTGTTGGCTTACCAGGTTTGAAGTGAAACTTATTTTTGGACTGCTGTTGTTGTGGCTGTTTGATTGTGTGTAATATAACGGGTGTATGAACATGTATCTCAGGCAACACGTACGTTGGTGTGCAAAAAAATGATGGTTTCTTTTTGGCATATTGGTTGGAGAAAGGACGTTGGTGCACCGTTATGAAAGTTTCTACATTTGGTAACATGTAGGTGGCAAAAATGGTAATTTCCCTCTGAATGTTAAAATGACAGCTGATTTTGGTGTCATAAATGAGTTTTATAGATGGTTTGTGTCTGACGTAATTGTAATTTACGCCTGAATCCAAACAGGTAGATTTCAATGAGTTTTAGATGTGTATGTTATTAGTGATAATGAAGATGTATTTTTGGAATTGGGGTGTTGGCTTCATATGACGACAATTTTTAAAGCGAGATGCTAGATATCGGGAAGGCCTCTTACGTTTGTAGGTGTTAATAAAAATTGCGGTACTTTGAAAAGGACATATTTGGCGAGAGAAGCTGCAATTTGAAGATGAAAATTGTGGTCTGATTCGGGGGGGATGGCTTATTATACCCTATCCCATAGGGGGGTATATTAGTTTTGACATTAAGTTTGTAACATAGAGAAATAATTTCGACACATATACCTCAAAGTATATGGATCGATTCAGAATCGCTAGCTGAGTCGATTAAGCCATGTCTGTCTGTCCGTCCGTCCGTCCGTCCGTCCGTCCGTCCGTCCGTCTGTGTGTCACCGATTTTTGGGCCTTAAATTTTGAGCTAGAGTGTTGAAATTTGGTATATAGACTCTCTGGCCGACGAAGCAGAACAAGTGTAAAATTTTTTGAAATCCGCCCACTGCCACGCCCCCTTTTAGAAAAACGTAGTTTAAAGCCAAACCGTAAGGAATTTCAAAAAAGTGTCTGAGTAGCATATTTAGACAATCCTAATATCTATATTTCGTTCATAAAAAGTTTTTTGCCACGCCCACTTTTTGGGGGCGTTTTTAAAAAAAAACGCTTTTTGTCCAAATTTTAAAACTTTCGAACAAAATTTTGATGCAAATACTTCCGAAATGGTAATATTAACATTTTGTCCATAGATCATTTTCACCTACGCCCACATTTTGGGGGCGTTTTCTTACAAAAACCATTTGTATACCCCATCCCAAGGCATTAGCAATAGAAATACGTTGTTTTTTGTCGAACCACACAAGATTTGGAGAAACTGTCTGAGCAATATAATGTGACAATGTCATTTTCTGTATTTCATCGCCATAAGGCCTATATTTTGAGGAAATTAATTTAAAGGATGGGATGGGATAGGGTATTCAACGATCCGCATAGCGGATTGTAGCCTCTCATATGTTTCAGATTTGATTTATTAGTTGTATAACGCTACTTTTGACTAAGATTACCTTTTTATACCCTATCCCATAGGGGTATATTAGTTTTGATACTTAGTTTGTAACATAGAGAAATAATTTAGCTACATATACCTCAAAGTATATGGATCGACTCAGAATCGCTAGCTGAGTCGAATTAGCCATGTCTGTCTGTCCGTCCGTCCGTCCGTCCGTCCGTCCGTCCGTCCGTCCGTCCGTCTGTACGTCACCGATTTTTAGGCCTTAAATTTTGAGCTAGGATAATGAAATTTGGTATATAGGATCCTCGTCTCTGCCTACAGAACAAGTGTAAAAATTTTTGAAATCCGCCCACTGCCACGCCCCCTTTTAAGAAAAACTCAGTTTTTGACCAAACCGTAAAGAATTTTAAAAAAGTTTCTGAGCAACATATTTAGACAATATTAATATCTATATTTCGTCTATATAAAGTTTTTTGCCACGCCCACTTTTTGGGGGCGTTTTCAATTAAAAACTGTTTTCGGTCAAATTTTAAATTTTTCGAAAAAAATTTTGATGCAGAATCATTAACATTATTAATATGAACATTTCGTCTTTATACCATTTTAACCCACGCCGACTTTTTGGGGGCGTTTTTATATAAAAACCATTTTTATACCCTACCCCATAACATATGCAGCAGAAAACATTGTCTTTTGTAGAACCGTAAAAGTTTTTTATAAGCAGTCTGAACAATTTGTTGTCACCATGTCATTTTCTTTATTTTATCCACATCGTGTTTTTAGCCGTGTCCACTTTTTGGGGATTTTAGTTTTACAGATAGGATGGGATAGGGTATTTAACGATCCGCACAGTGGATTGTAGCCTTCCATATGTTTTGTTTGACGGTTTAGTCGATATTTGGGAGGCTTCCCGAAAGGTGGAGCGTTGGATTTTGGATGTTGGTTGGATTTTGTGCTTAAATTGAAAAGAGAATATCTTTACACTAGATATCTTGCAGAAGGAACTAATACCGATATGTGTATGATTGTGTTTTTGAAGTGAAACTTCTTTTGGGACGTTGTGAATTCGATTTAATGAAACGATTAAGGGATCAAACACAATATCGGTTGTCGTCTGATCACCGAAACCGAGCAGCGTCGGTTGCGGTTAGTACTTAGTGTTGTTGGTTATTGTAAGTGAATGAGAAAGTTCCAATTTCATAAAACCGGTTTTTTAGCGATGGAACTGAGTTTCGGGACAAGACATAGTAATCAAAACTATTTTATTTTTTTTCACCAATAAGTCAATTAATTGTCAATATGTCAGTTCAACTCATCTCGATTAAAATAAATACACTATGGAGGTGGTAAACAGAGAGAGATAGAGAGAGAGGGAGAGAGAGAATGATAGAGAGAAATTAAGCGAGAACTGGGGTCGAATTACCACTTCAGTTATCGAGTGAGTGAATGATGGTGTAACTTCCTTGAGATGATTACATACGAATGGTCGATCATACCAAATCAATCAGTTACGTGGTATGAGTGTATGGCTCGATAACTGATGGGGTAATTCGACCCCAGTTTCACTTCTACCGTGTTTGAACTCACAATCGATTTTTTTTAGATCGAATTTTTTCGCTATGTTTTAAACTTAATGTCGAATCTAAAATACCTACCCTTATGGGATACAAAATATTTGTTTGATGATTACTTACGGTAGCTTGCCGCCAAAGTTCTGTTGCCCAAATGCAGAGACATACATATATCGCTAAATGATTGCTAACGGAATTTACAGTTGCGTTTAGAACAATTATTAAATGATTTAGAAGGGTATGCGCAAGTTCTAGACATAAGGTCTGTTCTCGTACAAAATAATATTTACTTATTCTTACTGATTTTTACTGATTTTTACTTATTGCCGTTCCCGTACGCAAAAATAAGTAAAAGAGAGAGCTCACGAGAGAGCATAAAACTACCCCTCCATAAAAATCTGTAAAAAAATTTACTGCAGAAATTTCTGTTGTAAAAAACAGTAAACTGTCATTAGGTCTGTTCCCGTACTTTTTCAGTAAAAAATAGTAAATTCCCAAATTTCTTGGAGTGGGGGTAAATTATCTCAGAAAGAGACAAAATTACCAAAAAGTACGGGAACGCGTTTAAGTAAAAAACAGTAAAATTATATATTTTGTATGTCTTTGAAAGAACAAATGACACAAAACACCTGTCAAAACAAGCGAGTTGTCACTTTTAGATACCAACTGACAGTTTACTGATTTTTACCAACAGAAATTTCTGCAGTAAATTTTTTACAGATTTTTATGGAGGGGTAGTTTTTTGCTCTCTCGTGAGCTGTCTCTTTTACTTATTTTTGCGTACGGGAACGGCAATAAGTAAAAATCAGTAAAATCAGTAAGAATCAGTAAATATTATTTTGTACGGGAACAGACCTATTTGGTATCTAAATGTGACAACTCGCTTGTTTTGGCAGGTGTTTTGTGTCATTTGTTCTTTCAAAGACATTCAAAATATATAATTTTACTATTTTTACTCAAATGCGTTTCCGTACTTTTTGGTAATTTTATCTCTTTCTGAGATAATTTACCCCCACTCCAAGAAATTGGAGAATTTACTAATTTTTTACTGCAAAAGTACGGGAACAGACCTATTATTAATGAAATTACTTAATAATAAATTAATAAAATCATGCATGTGGGCATCCGTCACATGTCATATCTGATCTCACATTATTACTTTGTAATCAGGCTACATCACTCCATCAAACGACATCTGTACCCATGTATAATTTGTTCTGGGAAACGTGCGTCACCATACACTCAGCAAATGGCGGATACCCCTCGACAGCGTTTGGAACCTAGGGTGCATTCACCATTGGCGCTAAACGGTTGATGGTCTACATATCACTGTTAATTAGCTTGGCTAGGCGTGGTAAGTGTCACGCAATATTTAGCGACAGCGGTACCAATTTTGTTTGTACCAATCGACAACTACAAAACTTTACAGTAATTATGCAGTCAACCCCAGAATGTGTATTCAACAAATTGACAACTGACACCAGCGCATTTTTTAAATCATGCTATCGATTGCTAGTGTTCTGGATCAAAGTCATATGAACACCAATGTGGCGCCTTTAAGGCGATGATAATATCTTTAATGTCTTGTCCCTGAATTTTGAATCGAAGTGATAAATATCTGCAAAATATTTCCCTTGCTTGATCGACTCAGTTTGCGATTCTAAGTCGATACATATATGTCAATCGAAATTATTTCTCTATGTATCAAAAGAGATAGGATAGGATATTGAGATATAATGACCGATATAAAGCGATTCTGAGTATTAATACTTTATGGGTATGAAATATAGAAAATGGCAACAACAACAAGTTGATCATACTGTTTATCTAAATCTTTTATGGTTCACAAAAAACGACGTTTTTCCATGGCATATGCTATGGGGTAGGCTATACCAAAGAGGTATATAACTATAGAGTTGTTGCTGTTGCTTTATGCTGGAATGGCAATGTGCGCACTGGGGTCTCAATATCAATTCCCCCCATAGTAGTTTTTCGTTGTATGAGATGCGCACTCTTGTAGTAGTTTACTCTTTGGCTATACAAATCGTTTTATATGAAAACGACCTCATAAAGTGAGCGTGGATTAAAATGATTTAAGGAGATTAATCATAAAGATCGATTAATCTCCAAATATTTTCATTGAAATTCTTTTCCAATTTTCTTAAAAATGTACCGAAAACTTTTCTTTACTGACAACACCCCCAAAAAGTGGAAATGTCCAAAAACTTTATATGGACAAAATATAGATATTGAGAATGTCTAAATATCTTACTTAAACGTATTTTTTAAATACTTGCAGTTTCCCCAAAAAAGCGGTTTTCTTAAATGTGGGCCTGGCAGTGGGCGGATTTTAAAAATGTTTACACTTGTCTTTCTTGACTTGACTTTCTATGTCTTTATTTCATAGTAGTAGCTCAAAATTTGAGGCCCAAAAATCGTTGACACATATTTGATAAATTTGTATCAAACCTGAAAAAGCCCTCAAAAACTGTGCGTCTTTATAGACGAAATATAGGTATTGAGATTGTCAAAGTATCTTGTTCAGATACTTTTCAAAATTCTTTAGTGTTTGGCCAAAAACAAGGTTTTTCTGAAAAAAATACCATAAGGTGAAAATATCACTTTCAATACATCATCCCCATATAGATTTTAGGATGGGAAAGGTTAGGCTATATCATAGAATAATGAAATTTTGTTCAACGAAATCCTGAAATCCGATATTTGACATAAAGTTTTTAATGTAGACAAATCATCGTATATGTTATATTCGGATATATCCATGCCCACTTTCAAAACAAAAAAACAATTGTTCAAACACCATGGTATTTTGATGGTGTCTAAGCAAGGATGTATTGGAATAGGGTATTAAACTATTTGCACAGCAAATTGAAGCCTTCTCATGTGTTACAATAAACATTTTTAAAAATGCCTTATTAGTTTTTGCCTAAAACCGCAAAATAGATTTGAAGTTTATTTTCTGAAAATGGGGGATTTTAAAATATTTCCACTTGTACTGAAATAATTAACAAAGAGCAAATATAACAAAGTTCATTATCCTAGCTTACAATTTTTGGGCGTAATAATATACCGCTATGGGATATGTTATATAAAAAAAAAAGGTTTGGTAAATCGACTCATATTGAAATATATACTCAACAGATGTCTATCTCATAAATTTCTCTACGTAACAAACCCATATATGATAAGGGTATAACTTAAATACCCGTATGAGATAGAGAATAGCAAATATACCAAATATACCCCTACGAGACATGGTATAACTAATATACCCTTATGGCTCAGGGCATAAAAAATCTCTTTATATATAGAAACCAACCTCTTCCTTGTGTTCCTCGACATCTTTGTATTGACACATTCGGTAGACAGTGGACCTTGCAACTAAGGTAGAATGGCCATCGCTATCTATATCGGTGGGACAGTGGCTGCTGCTGATCGGGACGGGTGTGGACGGTACAGAAATTCGACGGCTTACACAAGATATTGGTTGTGGTTTCTCTCCAGATAAAATATTGTGATGGCGTGAGGTAGTGCCAAGTTGTTTGATGTTTTCGCTTGGTGGGTTTAAAGCTATATTTTTGCACATTAGAACGAGATTTATCCAAATGTTTCTAACAAAAAACTACACTTACCATAAAATACATTTTTACAGTTAGATGATAATTTTTTTTGTCGGTCCATTTTGTATATTAATGTGGGTTTACTAAGGAAGAGAAACTATTGTTTTTTCATTTATCTGCATATACAAAATCGATTTGTACTCACTTTTGTTGTTCGAATGCCAAAAGTGCACTATTACATGACCCACCGGTATTATATGCACTCGAACTGTTATCATAGTCATCCAAGCTTGGATTATTTCGATTCTGAAGGCAAGACCCAGCGGCTGTTTGAAGTGGAACCGATGAATCGTTTTTCTTACTTTTACTGACACTTTGTATGTGCGATTTTGTGCAACCAATCGACTTGAGCCACTGCTCAACGCGCATCTCATTTACACCCTCATAGGGTGAGCAGTAGTAAGCATCTGATTCAGTGTCCTCTGGGATTGTTTCGTAAATATGTTCTACCTCTTTGTCAGGTTTTGATTTTGACTGAACCTCGGTTGTTTTAGCTTTTACCGATTTTTCAGGTTTTTCCTTCGTCTTGAGCGGTGATGACTGCTTATCCGACTGTGACTGATGAAGTTTCATGATAGAAATTTGCGAATTCAAAAGGGAAATCTCCTTATTAACAGACTCGAGTTGAGCTTTAATACTGGCATGGTTAAACAGATCGCTGACTTTCTCCACTGCAATAGGTAAGATTGGATAAATGTTTGTAACTGTGGTTGGTGTACAACTTTTCTGCTGTTCGGAGTGTGCAATTGAAGATTTCGATGAAAATGTATTTTGTTCGCATTCACAGATAGAAGATTGGTGTCTTTCGTCTTGACACTCCTTGTCATCACAGTACACAGCTGAATCTAGAAAATCGTCTTCCTATATGAGCAAAGACATCTATTAAGTTGTTAAATTCAATTTATTCGAACGTCATCGTTACTTACTCCTAGATAAGCATAACGGCTCACTAACATAGTTACTGAATTCTTGTTTTCAGTTAAAAGTTTGTTTGGATCGACATCTTCCAGGACATTCCGCCCATTAATCTGTGTCGCAAAACGTGAAACATTCAGAAAAATACGACTCACCATCGAATTAAGAAGGATACCTGTAAAATTCGATCACCTTGCCGCAGTCGCCCATCACGATCTGCTAGACTGTTTGGCACAATATCGCTTATATATATCTTACACTTGTGGGCATCGAAATAATTTATATTCAACACTGCGTCACCATCTTTGGGGTCATCAATACATTCGTCGGAACCTGACTCAGAACCTGAAAAGTTCTCCCTACTGTAGCTGATTGTAAAGCCAAGATTTTCAGCACTCTGTGACTTATGTAAGGTGATTTCCTGCAATAATATAACATCAAATTATCTAAACCCTATTATGTAAACTGTCACCACTACCTCAATATCAAAATCCGACCTTAAACAACCATCAATAATTGTTTCTGCGTTAGTTGATGTCGTATTTTCGTGCTTTCTTCGAAAAAATGTCGATTCACTACTGAAGGCACTCAATTCTGTTTGACATGAAATCGACGATAAACTCATAGCTGGTCTTTCGACTGATGCATCCTTGTCATTCATCAAAGTCGATGATGACGATAACTTCTCAGCAGCAGGAGCAGTAGAAATTCTGCAAAACTCTGCCCCTTCATAGAGATTAGGTGTGTTGGTGGATGCTATTACAGCCAAAGTTGGCGACTTGTTTGTATCGTAATTGAAAAAACTTAATTTATTGCTCTCATCAAAACACCGCCGTCGCACCTCCACAAGAATTGGATCTTCGGCATTCAGAAATAGCTGAACGGCTTCCTCATAAGGCAAATTACTGACATCTGCGCCATTCACCTTTGAACAAAAAATAAAAGTACATGTACTCCCACAACTCTGTCAAAACAAGAAAATTATTTCTTCACAATTTACCTTCATGATGATAAAATTAAAACATGACATGGTGCCCGTTAATTCTAATGCAGCGAATCCTTTAAATGTTTCAATGCACTGAGATTTACATTTATTTTTATTTTTATTGTTCTCTTATTTTTTATTTACAATAGACTGATGGTCAACAGTAACGTGTGGTGGTAATGCATGGCAATGTAATGATGGCCATAAAATCACCGATTGCTATTAAATTCATCCCGCACATGCTCGAAATAAAAAAAATTCAATTCATGTATGTATGCACATTAAAAATGACCCGCACCATTAAGAGATATCCTTTATTTGTTTTTAAAAGTAAGTGCAGATATTTACTTAACAGAACACTTTTTTTTTAAAGCGAAAATGTACAATCAAGCGCCAGGAATTATTCATAATGCAAACAAAAAAGGAAAAATTGAGGCAACCAAGGACTTGAGGACTTTTGGTTCACGTGAAATCGCTTTCTACTGGCTCAACTCCCACTTGCGCACAGACGAACTGAGAAAAGAATTGCCAATGGAATTAGAGTACTAGTACCAATGGATTCAGAGGTACTTCCTACTATTTTTTTCGGAGTTAGTAAATAGAACAACATGAAATTCGGTTGAATCATAAACATTCTGCAATTATGATAGGGAGTCTGAAAATTTGCGAGTTAGATGAAATTTAACAAGAAACATGAGAAGTCTAAATTCCTTCAAATTAATATCCCCTAAATGTGAGCTTAATGGCTATGAAATACAGAAAATAACGTTGTCACAACACATTGTTCAGACAGTTTACCAACATTTTTTTATGTTTCAACACAAAATTACGTTTTTCTAATTCTTCTATACTAGTTATATTATTATAAACTAAAGAACGTGTTTTTTTAAATACAATTTTTACTATGTTTTAACTGTTTGAGAAGAGATTTTTCATTATATTCGTAGATTTGATTATTTATTTCAATAATTAATTTTTCTGATAAATCAATTTGCAAACTATTAGAATTCGGTATAGATTTGATTAATTGTAACTCTGTTACTATATAATTTACTGGTATTTTTGTGGCAAATATCAAGGAATCATTCTTATATTTCATTACTTCAGCTTTTAACTGGTATTATACCCTATCACATAGGGGTATATTAGTTTCGATACATAGTTTGTAACATAGAGAAAGAAGGTATGTGGTTATGTATATGGATTGACTCAGAATCGACAGCTGAGTCGATTTAACCATGTCTGTCCGCCCGTCTGTCCGTACATCACCAGTTTTTGGCCCTTAAATTTTGAGCTAGAATGCTGAAATTTGGTACACATGCTCTATGTTGCTCCCAGCAGAACAAGTGTAAGCATTTTTTAAATCAGCCCACTCCCACGCCACTTTAAAAAAAACGTAGTTTTTGGCCAAACCGTAAGGAATTTAAAAAAAGTGTCTGAACAACATATTTACAGAATCTCAATATCTATATTTTGTCGATATAATTAGGCCTTAAATTTTGAGATAGGAGAATGAAATTTGGTACAAAGGATTCTTTTGCAGTGGAGCAAAACAAGTGTAAACATTTTGAAATCCGCCCACTGCCACGCTCCTTTTTAGAAAAACGTAGTTTTTGCCACGCCCACTATTTGGAGGCGTTTTCAGTAAAAAAAACCTTTTTTGGTACAATTTTAAAATATTTGAAAAAACTTTTGATGTAGAACCATTGGTTATGATAAAAAAACATTTCGTTCTTAGATCATTTTAACCCACGCCTACTTTTTAGGGGCGTTTTCTTACAAAAACCATTTGTATACCCTACCCCATAGCATATGCAGGAGAAACGCTTTGATTTTGGTCGAACTATTAAAGATTTTGATAAACTGTCTGACAATATGTTCCGTCTGAACAATATGTTGTCATTTTTTATATTTCATCTTCATAAAACCTAATTTTGGGGACATTAATTTTAAGGATGAGATGGGATAGGGTATTAAACGATCCGCACAGCGGATTGTAGCCTTCTCATATGTTTATATTATCATAACCAATGATCCTGTATCAAATTTTTTTCAAATATTTTAAAAATGTACCGAAAACCGTTTTTAACTAAAAACGCCCCCAAGAATTGGGCGTGGCAAAAAACTTTATATGGAGGAAAAGTAGATATTGAGATTCTGTAAATATGTTGTTCAGACACTTTTTCAAAATTCCTAACGGTTTAGCCAAAAACTACGTTTTTCTATAAAGGGGCGTGGCAGTGGGCGGATTTCAAAAATGTTTACACTTGTTGGTGCACCGGTATGCACCAAGAAAGGGTGTTATATGTCAATAAGTAATTCTAGGTACGTGAGATAATGAAACTCATCGGTATCCAAGGTTGTAAGGAATCAAACGAAAGTTGCTTCATATATGGATGCGACATTTGGTAACATGTGGGTGGTCAAAATTGCTATTTCCCTCTGAATGTTGAAATGACAGCTAATTTTGGTGTCATAAATGTGTTTTAGAGATGGTGTGTGTCTGACGTAATTGTAATTAAAGCTTGAATTCAAACATGCTAGATATCGGGAACTCAGTGGCGCGATGGTTAGTGCGATGAACTGCCGCGCAGAAGGTCTGGGTTCGATTCTCAGCCGTAGCAACACCTAAATGATTTTTCACTGGCCCTCCTCTCGTGATGATCTGACAAATCGTCCGAGTAGTATCAATTGTCAAGAATAGCTTACTCAACTTAGCCGTTCGGAGTCGGCATAAAACAGGAGGTCCCGCCATCGTGCAAGAAGTACACACGCACACATGAATGGTGTGAGAAGCTAGGCCCTGGGTACTAACGAGCCTGTTGCGCCGAAAATTTGTATTTGTATTTTTAGATATCGGGAACGCCTCTTACGTTTGTGGGTGTAAATACACATTGCGGTACTTTGAAAAGGACAGATTGGACGAGAGAAGCTACAATTTGAACATGCAGATTGGTATGTGGTCTGATTCGGGTAAGATGACTTATTCAGATTTGATGTAGATATGAGTTGTATAATGCTACTTTTAACTAAGATTGCCTTTTGAATGTTTGACGGTTTAATCGATATTTGGGAGTCTTTCCGAAAGGTTGAGCTTTGGGCTTTGGATTTTGGTTGGATTTCGTGCTTACATTGAAAAGAGAATATCTTTACACTGGAGATCTTGCAGAAGGGACTAATGGCGATAGTTGAAATTCTTCAACCGAGTTTGTGCTGTAGAACAAGGTTGAAAACTAATCAAAACATATTTTTCACTAATTTAGTCAATTAATTGTCAATATGTCAGTTCAACTCATCTCGAATGAAATGAATACACTATGAAGGTGGTAAACAGAGAGAGAGAGTGAGAAAGAGAAATTAAGCAGAGTGCAGGGGTCGAATTACCTTACCACATCAGTTATCCAGTGATTGAATGAGTGTAACCATATTGGGTATCGAATGCAATTTAAAATTCTACCAATTGTACTAGCAAAATGCTGCTACATTGATGTTTGATGGCTGACAATGTCAAATGTATTGTTTGACCAGGTGATGGGACTTAGGAAATGCATTTTGGTGGTATATAACCAGAACAAAAATTGGTAGAATAGTGGTAGAGTAAATAAAATAATTTTCCATGTTACTTAAATGTTTTATTTCAACAAAATTAACAAAAATAACTTAAATAAGAAGTAACATACGATTTGTTTTAATAAAAAGTAAATAAACTAAAATCAGTTCATGGTTATAGGTCATTGCATATTTGTATATAAATTGTGTATATTACCAAAGAGTATACAACTACAAGAGTGCGCATCTCATACAACGAAAATTTACTGTGAGGGGTACTGATATTGATACCCTAGTGCGCACATTACCATGCCAGCATAAATCAACAGCATAGCCGATGCATACTACTTACTTACTTAAGTGGCGCTACAGTCCAGAATGAACCTGGGCCTCAACCAAAATGCCTCTCCAATTAGCCCGGTCCTTAGCTAACTGCCTCCAGTTGCGCACTCCAAGTTGGTTGAGGTCGGTTTCTACTTGTGCGCGCCACTTAAGGCGAGGTATTCCTCTACTGCGTCCGACGTCTGGCTGGGAATCGATGACTCTGCGAAGCGGAGTATTGGTGTCTATTCGTTCTACATCTCCTAGCTATCTTAAATGTCCAATGCGGAGTTTTTTGACTCGTCTCCATAGCCCGTCAACGCAAACGGGACCGAAGATTTTCCGAAGACTTTTCCTCTCGAATCGATCAAGGATTTCTTCATCCGCTTTTGATACGGTCCATGCTTCAGCGCCGTAGAGCAGGATTGGGATGATCAGGGTCTTATATAGGATCTCCTTAGTAGTTCGAGTGAGGGCTTTACAACTAAATTGCCTTCTTAGCCCGAAGAAACAGCGATTGGCAAGAGTAATTCTTCGTTTGATTTCTGGCGAGATGGTGTTGTCAGAGTTAATAGCGGAGCCGAGGAAGACAAAGTCCCGTACTACCTCAAAGTTGTATCTGTCAACGGTGACTTTCTGTCCAATTCGTCGATGTTGTGTGTCCTTTCGTGTTGACAGCATATACTTAGTCTTACCCTCATTTACTGCTAAACCCATTTTCGCCGCTTCCTTCTCTATACTAGCAAACGTGGCTATGACATCACGTTGAGTCCTACCAATGATCTCAATATCGTCAGCGTATGCTAGTAGTGGCACCGATTTTTGGAAAATTGTGCCTCTGGTGTTGGCTTTGGAGTTTTGCACAATCCTCTCAAGAATCAGATTAAAGAAGTCACATGACAGCGCATCGCCTTGCCTAAATCCTTTTTTGGTATCGAATATGTCGGAGAGGTCGTTTCCGACCCTGATGGAGCAGCGAGAATTCTCTATCGTCATCCTACACAAACGGACGAGTTTGGGCGGTATACCAAAACTAGACATGGCTCTGTACAGTTCGTCTCTATAAATGCTGTCATATGCGGCTTTGGAATCGATGAATAGGTGGTGGGTATCGATTTGGACTTCTTGAGTTTTTTCCAGGATCTGCCGAAGTGTGAAAATTTGATCGGTTGTGGACTTACCTGGCCTAAAACCACACTGATAAGGGCCAATCAGGTTGTTGGTAAACGGTTTCAGGCGTTCACATATTACGGCAGATAGGATCTTGCAGGCGATGTTGAGGAGACTTATGCCCTTGTAGTTGGCGCAGTTCAGAGGGTCTCCTTTTTTGTGGATCGGGCAAACGATTCTGAGGTTCCATTCTCCAGCTCAGCGGGAAGGCCGTCATTTCCGGCAGCCTTATTACGCTTGAGTTTAGATATTGCTATCCTCACTTCACTCAGGTCGGGTGGTTGGCAGTTTTCGCTGTCGTTGCCAATATTGAATGGTTCGTTCTGCCTGACAGCGGAATGTTGTTCGTCATCGCCGTTTAACAGTCTGCAGAAGTGGTTCCTCCATATCCTCAGCATCGACTGTGTCTCAACTACAATATTTCCTTGTTCATCCCGACAGGATTCTGTTCGAGCCTTGTATCCTTGGCTTTGACGTTTTACACTTTGGTAAAACTTGCGAACATCGTTCCTGGAGTGGCACCTCTCTATATCCTCGATCGCGCGCTTTTCTTGCTCTTTTTTCTTCTTGCTGAAAAGCCGATGTTCTTCCCTTCTTCTTTGCCTATAGAGCTCAATGGCAGCTCTCGTCTTCACCTGCAGCTTAGCCTTGTAGGCCTCGTTCTTGGCTGCGAGCATCTGTCGGCATTCCTCATCAAACCAGGGGTTTCTTGCTGGTGGGCGTGAGAAACCTAGCACATCAGTTGCGGCTGATCTAATGGCCTGTTGGCATCGTTGCCATTGCTCTTCGACATTCGATGCTGGTGGTATGGTGATAATCGAGAGGTTGTGCGAAGGTCTTGGCGGTCTCTTGCGATTGCAGTCTTCGGACATTAATTTTTTTCACAGTATTTCTGGATTGTTGTCGCGTGGTGGATATCCGCATTCTTACCTTGGCTGCTACTAGGTAGTGATCCGAGTCAATGTTAGCTCCTCGGAATGTTCGGACATCCAAAATACTGGATGCGTTCCTCTTATCTATCGCAATGTGATCAATTTGGTTGACCTTTCGTTGATCTGGAGACCGCCATGTCCCCTTATGGATATCGAGGTGAGGAAACCGTGTGCTGGCTATAGTGGCATTTCGTTCCGTAGCGAAATCAATTAGCCTAAGTCCGTTACCGGACGTGTTGTAGTGTAGGCTATGTTTTCCGACAATACTTCTAAAGATGTCTTCTCTTCCTACCTTTGCGTTAAAATCTCCCAGAACGATTTTAACATCGTACTTCGGTAGTCGCTCATAGGTTTTGTCAAGGAGCTCGTAGAAGCAATATCATCTTTTTCTTCCGTCGGAGCGTGAGCGCATATAAGGCTTATTTTGGCGAATTTGGCCTTGATGCGGATTGTTACTATGCGTGCGCTAATGTCTTGGAAACATAAGACTTCTTGCCTAAGTCTGGCACTTATAACAAATCCGCATCCGAATAGTCGCTGTTTCTGCTCACTATAACACGGTCCGTAGTAGATGTCACAGTTTTTCATCCTCTTTTTGCCCGGCCCATCCCATCCTGGATGGCAGTAATGTCTGCCTTGTAGCAGTTTAGGGCTTCCGCTAGTTGTTCGCCTGCACCTCTCCTGTTTAATGTTCTCACATTCCAGGTGCAGATACGAACGTCGTTGTCCTTTTTTCGTTTAGCAGGGTCGTCAACAATAAAATCAGTCCTTTCCGAGGCTATTGGTTGCTTCGTAACCATATTTTTTTCTGTGGGTGGGTAGTTAACCCAAAGCACAACCCCCAACCTGGAGGGCCAGTTCCAATTTATTAGATACCCCTAGGACACGGGGCAATCAGTATCCACTACGGGATTGAGCGCTGCCGTTGGCCTTTCGGTTCATCCGCCACCATCTCTGTTCAAGGGGCCTGACTAACCCTTGAAATTCCTAGACAACCTGTTGTCCGAATATGTCAGAGCAGCTCATCTAGGTTCGCCTGGGACAGCAAGGCCGGGTATTCATCCGTGCCATTCTCACCAGGGTGTTTATAGTGTTGCTGTTTTTCGTCGTGTTATCAACACTCGCACTTATCGTTTAGAAAGTCAAATCCGGTTGGATGAGACCAGTACCCGATGGTTACCACTTGGAGGTAAAGATAAGCACATTTGATGTGTAGTCAGAGTTACAACACTGGGCATTGCCCAATTGTAACGCCAATCAGAGTCTACCTTCGTTCTACAACACCAAATAGCCGATGCATACGAACGACGAAAATTCCCCTTCGCACTATCAACATTTTTAGCTGTTTTGCGTACTCTATAGTTATATACCTCATAGTACATATTCAGTCTTAAATAAATAAATAAAATGATTGCTCTTTATGAAAACCATCTGAGAAAATGAATTTTGACGCATATGTAATTAGCGACTCCAAGGGATCAAAATCATCCCCGTTTCACAAAAGTATTTGGCGGCTAATGTGTTATGGATAGCAGAGATCAAGAAAGGATAGTAAGGATCAAGTAAGAATACCTGATCTCTGGTTTTGGTATTTAATTTGTTGCAACATGTAAGACGCAATATTTTATAGGGGTAGTTGCTCATACCATCTTTAATATTGCGAATTAAATTCCATTGAGGAACAAAGTCATTAGTAGTAAAATTTTCAGTTAATTTCCATTCGCCTATCAAATTCCTCCACTCAATATTCAGATCTTCAATATTCATTGAGTATTCTGGAAAAAAATCTGGTAAGTCCTAAAACTGTTGGCATTGTTCCAGTAATGACTTTTTTGGGATCAAGGTACTTTCAAATTTGAATTCTGTCGTCTAAAAGATCAAATCATTCTTCAATTTGAATACATAATTTAACATAGTAGGTGCCCTTACATTTTTCAATTCTCTAACTCAACATTCGTTTAATGCATTCTCCTGTATATATGCCTCGAAATATAAACCGAAATACATTTAAGAGTACGGTAGATAGTTTTTAGTATTTCTAAGATCTATATTAACTATAAGTTAATATATTCTTGATTAATAAAATGTTTCATTAAACTTTCGACAAGAAGGTGAATTTTGGTTGTTTCTGACTAAAATGATTTATTCAAATTACTAAGCATTGTTAAATTAAGTGCCATAAAATATCAGATTTTCTATATTTTTCAGAAAATCTAAAATATTTGCAGCTTTAGAATTTGGTTCCTCAAAAGAACGCAGTATGAAAAAAATGAGCAATGGATTCCACTGCTCAATGATTCTTTTCACGACCAATTCTAAAGAAATACAACGCGTTTGACAAACTTTTAAAATTTGATGTTCATTAAACTCGAGTGCTCTCTAAGAATTTAAGAAATCCTTTTGTTTTTTTTGCGCTATGACTGAAGTAAAAATATATGTCTCTAAACGATTTCTCAATATGTGCTGGTAAACATTTGGCAGCATAAGTGGAACACAAGCTCAGGTTATGACAGGTGCACCCAACAGTTAAAATATTGGGATTTTTATTTTTTAATCGTGTACTTACACCAGACACTGCACCTGTCATAACTGCAGCATTGTCAGATGAAAAGCCAATCATGTTGTCAAGAGGAATATTAAAACCTGCTAGTGTTTCTAGAATTTGTTGGTACATTACTTCAGCTGTGGACTCTTCTAATTCAAACAAGCCGAAAAACTTATCCTTTACAGATTTCGCCGTGAAGTCAAAGTATCTACCTAGAATAACAAGACACTTTTTTGAAGAAACATCAGTGGCTTCATCGACTATGATACTATACTTTGTGTTCATTAAATCTTTGGAAATCGTTTCCAAAGCAAAAGGTCCCAAATTTGTGTTAATCATTGATGTTCCCTTTTTTCTTCCACATTTAACACGATCCACCGAATTTGTATCTTTTATGAAACTGTTTATTAGGCTAGGAAGAGAATCCATTTAAGTAAAGGGGAGGTTATGTTTAACACAGTACAAAACTAAACGTATTTCGCCTCTAAGCCTACTGTGTTTAGTAACTTTATTACCGTAGCATTGCTTAATTGTAAGGGTTTTTTTCAACTGTTCTTGCTTTTGAATATGGCAGCTTCGTTTTTCGTGTCGGCTTGCAGTTGACTAATCGCTTACTGCATGTCTTGCAATATGCGTTATCATTAATGTTTTGTAACCATGGATACTCTTTTTCCTAAGCACTTCTTTATCTTTGCTGGTACTCTTTTTTTCTTTTGCGCTTTTTCACCCACATTATCAAAGCTGTTCAAATATATTTGTTAACACAATAAATCGAAGACTACAACAATGCGCTTACTCATCAGAATCAGTCAGACTTGTCGTTTTCCGTATCGACGACGATGTCACCTGAATTTGAGGTATTATTAACTGGTCACCCCACTTGTACTGTCTCCTGTGAAGATGTTGATGTCGAAGGAGCACTTGCACTAAAAACAGATAAACTACTAAATGCTATATGCACAAATATAATAAACGACATTTACATTTTCGTTGCTGTTGAAATTAAAAATGTAAGCATTTTTGTTAAACTTCCTCACTGTATTTATCGACCTGACACAATCAACACAAAACTCTTCAGAGCGGCCCTAGCGAGGTATCCGTCGGAGCGGAAAATTCTCCGATTTTGTACGATTCCGATGAAATTTGCTTGAATGTATTCTTCCGAAAAGCTGTTCGGAATATTTCTCCGACATTTCGTAACGCATCCCAGCGAATTGCGTTGAAGTGCGTTCAGGTGCATTTTTTGTTCAATTTTTGACAGCTAAGTGCAATTATTTTTCCGATTTCCTCCGACACAAATTCTTCGCGGAATTTGTTTACGAAGTGAAGTGGAGTGATAGCAAAATGTATGTAATTATACAAAACTATTTATTTAAGTAATTTTCATGATCATCGTTTGAATTTGTGTTTCCAGGGCGAGCTTAAAGGAAAAAACCACCCCTCAACAGTACGAGCTTCAGGTCAACATGATGCAGCAAAAACCCGACATTGCGCAAAATTACACTAAGAGTGACTGCAAATAAAAAAGAATGTTCGGGCACAGGTTGTGGTCCATATAGACAAAAATGGAAACAATCAATTAAATTTAAAACTTCAACTTATTTGTCATTTGTTGTGTTGATTTTTTTTTGACAACTCGGTAATGTCAGTTTGAATAAGTTAGAGATGTGGTTTTCGAAATATATATATCGATATTTACCGATTCGATACATTTTGAAAAGGAATATTGGTATGTCTATTTTTTTTCTAGTAAACGCCAGCGTACAATTTATTTGCACATTAGCATTCTTCCTTTTAAGAATCTATTTAATTCACCTCCCCATATAGATATATGATGATTTAGAGCTCCTTTTGTGTTTATATTTATGTAAAATATCGGAAGTCATATCGACTTATCGATATAATGATATATTTTGCACATCTCTATTAGAATCCTAAATCTGTCGCATGTCAAAACATAGAGCCGCTGCGCGTCGTCGCATTTGTGTAGTATTTCTTTCCGATGACACATACCTCGAATGGAATTTGAATCTCCGACGAAGTATGCGTTGCGGAAAATGTTCCGCTCCGACGGATACCTCGCTAGGGCAGATTGTTATACGACTAGCAAACTTTGATCATCAACACAGAACAAAGGGAAACAAAACAAAAGAAACACAACGTTGCACACACACAATCGAACTAATAAAGTTTAGTGCAGTGGTGTATTGGGGCCGGCGAATATCCAAACTGAAAAATTGCGAGGAGAATGAAGAGTGTGTGTAACACAACGAAGGGAACATAATAAACGATGGGAAAAATGTGGTAGATTTAGAGGTAAGGTTGGTAGAATTTTCGACATTTTAAACAGTGGTAGATATACCACTTAAGTGGTAGAAATCCCATCACTGCCACAGTACGAGCGTTAGAGAAGCGGAAGTGATAGCATTGTTTTTGGATGTAGTGAATACTTACTGCATGGATCACAAAGGAAAAGAGCGGAGGTGAGACTATCGTGTTTGTAAAGGGTCCGCCAAATAACTTTTTATACCCTATCCCATAGGGGGGTATATTAGTTTTGACATTAAGTTTGTAACATAGAGAAATAATTTCGATACATATACCTCAAAGTATATGGATCGATTCAGAATCGCTAGCTGAGTCGATTAAGCCATGTCTGTCCGTCCGTCCGTCCGTCCGTATGTGTGTCACCGATTTTTGGGCCTTAAATTTTGAGCTAGAGTGTTGAAATTTGGTATATAGACTCTCTGGCCCACGCCCCTTTTAAAAGAACGTAGTTTTAAGCATATTTAGGCAATCCTAATATCTATATTTCGTCTATACAAAGTTTTTTGCCACGCCCACTTTTTGGGGGCGTTTTTAGTAAAAAACGCTTTTCGTCCAAATTTTAAAACTTTCGAAAAAATGTTTGATGCAAATACTTCCGCAATGGTAATATAAACATTTAGTCCATAGATCATTTTCACCTTTTTTTTTTGAAAATGCTATAAAAAAACTACTGAATATTTTCTCAAATTTCTTTTTTTATTTGAAAGTACAATCCTTCCGGTTAATAATGAAAAATAATTTCATTCAAATGGCTGCCTCGGCTGCAGTAGCCTACACGATCGGTCCAATTTTTAAGCACATTATCGATTGTGTGCAGCTGTATTTCACCAATGGCTTCACGAATATTGTCCTTTAAAGCGTCAATTGTCTCTGGCTTGTCGGCGTAACACTTATCTTTTACGGCACCCCACAAATAATAGTCCAACGGTGTCAAATCGCAGCTCCGAGGTGGCCAAACGACATCAGCTCTGCGGCTGATAATGCGATCTTCAAAAACAGGGCGCAAAACATCGAGTGTAGCTTCGGCCTTGTGGCACGTAGCGCCGTTCTGTTGAAACCAAATGTTGCCAATATCCTCATCTTCAATTTTTGTGAACAAAAATTCGTTCAACATGGCCCGATAACGATCGAAATAAGCACTAGTTGAAAAAAAAGTGTGCGTAGAGAGCTACGCGACAGAAGTGAAACTTCGTAAGTTCGTACTACTGCTGAGGATAGGATATTTTTCAAGAAATCGCACACATACACTTGCATAATTCTCTCGCTTCTCGCTCTTCTCTACTGAGAACGTACGAGAACGGGTCTAGATGTGCGTGAATGCTCTATCCTTCTCTCTCTCGTACTCCCCTCCCAAAGTACCATTTATTTCATTCGCACACATTCGTTCCCCAATGGTGTCGGTTTTTGTAACATAGGAAATCGCAAGGCGCCATAAGAAGTGTTTCACTTCAAAAAAAAAGTTAGATGGCGGACCCGTAACGTGATGAGGTCTGAAAAGATCACATCATTAAACAAAGATGTCAATTAATCCTCGAGTTTTCACAGATCCTAATAAGAATAAAAGGATCAACGAGACCAGTACAAAACGAAGAACATGAGGCCAAGACTAAAGACAGAGCACCAGCTCATCCAAAGTTTAGCGCCCAAAAAAGACTGAACGATGCAAAAAAGGATCTAACTCTGGAACTATTAAGCCCCAAGTGTATTATCAGAAAGCGGATCCAATCAGATCTAAAACCAAAAAACCAGTGGTAAACGAGAAGGCAGAGCCTCAAAGATCAATGACGTCAGAAGACTTGTCCTCAACATCAAAGATGTCAAAAGCTAGCCAGACACTAGGGGAGCTGAAAATTTTGGCAAATCTGCCAGCACAACCCCACAATAGTTATACTATGGGTTTAAGGTACATCCAAATCAATCTACAGCATGCTAAGGCCGCTTCTGCGGTACTAGCCTTTATCCAGGAGCCATATATTAAATAAGGACCATATAAATGGTCTCTCAGGTGAGTTCCGTAAACGAAAGATGACCTTGAGCTTGGATTATGCTAAAACAGAATATAAAAACTATCTCCATTCCAGAACACACAAACAAAGTTATGGCATCGGGAATAGTTGAGCGAACAACTGAAGAAGGTAAGACAGACGCAGTCATATGCTCAGCTTACCTAGCAAAAAAAACCTAAACGTGCCTCTTTAGCTCTTCTAATCTCTAGGTTATACTTAGTTAGTGATTCGAAGTATATGGTCCATTCTCCATTGCGTTTCGCTCTGTTGAAGAGTTTTCTGGTGGAATTTCTTGGTTTGAAGAGTTTATTATTCCACCAGCTAGTTGAGTAGTTGCCTGATTTTTCTTTCTCTTGGCAGGCTTGATGAAAGACCGATTTAATTGCAACATTGAGACCTTCACATCCAAGCTCCAGGCTGTCTATATCTTCGATGTTTCTATAGCTGTTGGCCATGGAATCCATGAGTTCTAGGATGTTTGGAAAAAGGATCTCTCTGTTACTAGAAGCAGTGCTCGTATCCAGAGAATTCTATCAAAACAACACACAAATTTAATCGGATAAATCAAAAATACTAATGGAACCTATACGGAAAACGGCCTACAGACGCTAAAGCTCTTAGCCGAAACCCAATTCCCAAACCATATAACAACACCAATTTCAATTGAGCGATCACTTGAGAGCAGAGCCTATAGACCAACACGAATGGAAGAAAAATAAAATGGGCCGTTAACTCATTTGCCCCTTTTAAAGCCCCTGGTGAAGATGGAATACTCCCAGCACCTCACCACACAGGCAGCGCTCAAATAACACCATTTCTGATTAACATATTTAGAGTAAGCTTTGCATGGGGTTACATACCAAAAAGCTGGATAGAGGTAACGGTTTATACCAAAAGCTGGCCGTATACCAAGTGATCTCCCAAATCTTACATTCCAATTAGCCTCACCTCCTTTTTCCTTAAAACAATGGAAAAAATTATTGATAGACACATTGTAACAAATATACAAATAATTTTATGCTGGTAACCCCATCAATATGCTAGAGGCAAAATGACATTTGTAAGCTTGTGTAGCGCAGTTGCCAGTTAGTGTTTGACGTTTGACCACGAAACTAAGCACATCGTAATAAAGAGACATAAAACCTAATCAACCAAAGTTTCATTATAAAAGTACAACACTTATTACATGGTGTCAGAAGACAATGGCGAACACGAGATTACCAATTGAACTGGACTGCTCCAACCTTGCTAAAGAATGGCCTATGTGGAAGAGGACATATCTTATGTACATGATGGCAAATGGTAAAATGGGCGAAGGTGATGAGCAAACAAAAATTGCTAATTTTCTATGGCTGATTGGTCCTCGTGCTATGGAAATTTATAATACTTTATTTCCCAACGATGGAACACTTCCCAGTATAATTGGAAATAACGAAAATCCTGTAGAAGTTGCAGAAGAAGAAGAGGAACCACCAAATAACGAAAGAACATTAAATGATGTCTTACAAGCGTTCGGTGACTATTGTGTTCCGTTAAAAAATGTGACAATGGAGTCATTAGAGTATAACACCATAGTCCAACGGGAAAAACAACCGTTTGCAGAGTTTGAAACCGAATTGCGTAAACAAATTCAATACTGTGAATTTAAATGTCATTGCGGTGCTTCATATGAAGAAAGGATGCTTAGAGACCGCATCATAATTGGCATTTCAGATAAGAAGCTACAGCTTAAGCTTCTTGATGGAAAAAGTGAATCACTCAAAACTGTGGTTGACACCTGCAAGGTACTTGAAGCTGCCTGTACTAACAAAAAACTATTGGAAAACAATCAACAACAACTACATAATGTAACAAAGGAAAAACCAACGTCATCAGAAGCTATTCTCATCACTGTTACAACTGTGGTTATCTACCGTTCTCAACGTCACACTTGCGAGAATGCAAAGCCAACAACATCATCTGTAGCACACGTGGAAAAAAGGGCACTTCAGTAAATGGTGCAAAAGGGGAAACAACAACAACAAAATGGATAGCAAAACGGAAAACAAAACATATGAGAGGCTACAATCCGCTGTTCGGATCTTTGAATACCCTATCCCATCCCATACTTAAAATTAATATCCTCAAAATATAGGCTTTATGGCGATGAAATACAGAAAATGACATTGTCACAATATATTGCTCAGAATCAAAATCTTTTGTGGTTCGACAAAAAACAACGTATTTCTATTGCTAATGCCTTGGGATGATGTATAAAAATGGTTTTTGTAAGAAAACGCCCCCAAAATGTGGGCGTGGTAAAAAACTTTGTATTGACGAAATATAGATATTAGGATTGTCTAAATATGCTGCTCAGACACTTTTTTGGTATTCCTTAGGGTTTGGCTTAAAACTACGTTTTTCTAAAAGGGGGCGTGGCAGTGGGCGGATTTCAAAAATCTTACACTTGTTCTGCCTCGTCAGCCATATACCAAATTTCAACACTCTAGCTCAAAATTTAAGGCCCAAAAATCGGTGACACACAGACGGACGGACATACAGACATGGTTTTATCGACTCAGCTAGCGATTCTGAATCGATCCATATACTTTGAGGTATATGGATCGAAATTATTTCTCTATGTTACAAACTTAATGTCAAAACTAATATACCCCTATGGGATAAGGTATAAAAACTGGGTAACAAGTCGGAAAACAAAGCCGTAAAATTTATTTCTGGAGCGAATTCATGGATTGAATCAGACTCATTTATATTAAATGTAAAGCATATTGATGGGTTCAAAATTAATTTAAGAAACCATTCGTGTATTTATAGATTAAATAAGAATATTTTAAGGTGGACTAAAAAGTATCAAATTAATAATAAAGTTTTCGAATTAAAATAGATACTGGTGCAGATGTCAACTGTGTCCCTCTTAGTTTAATCAAGAAATTCAAAATTAAATTGAATAATGAAGAAAATAATTTTTATGTTACCGATTACAATGGAAATGAAATAAAAATGTTCGGTTCTATTAAATTAACTTATGTTGATCCAAATTCTCAAACGGAACAATCTGCTCTTTTTGTCGTTGTTGACGATACATGCGAGCCAATACTTGGCTTAAAAACGTCTGTTAAGTTTAAGTCAATAACAAGACTAGATGTGAATACTCTCGTTTGTTTACCAAAAACTTCTGATGAATTCATCAGCCAAAAAGAAGATATTTTTGATGGTTTAGGTACATTGCCAGGTAGCATAAATATTAAGCTTGTAGAAAACGCAAAACCAGTACTAGATTACCCCCCTTCGGGTTAGGGGTCAGAATATACCCGAGGTAAGGCATGCCTGTCGTAGAAGGCGACTTAAATCCACTCCCCGTTTACCTAGTGTAAAGCGTATACAAACAACAAAAATGCAATGAGTACAACGAAAAGATTTAATACCCCAGGTGGCAATTCAGTTTCACTGGAAAATCCACCCTCTACGGAGGTCGGCTCTACGGATTCTGGGGTGAGCCAATTATTGCAAATGTGTAACCCTTTCGGGAAAAGTTCAAGGGTAACGAGGTCACCTACATCTGGATCTCAAAAAAATATATGTGTCTCAAGGAGGTCGACAACACCAGAAGTGTCAGCCCACGAAAAACAAGACTCAATGAAAAATAAGAGCCTAAAGGAAGAAAACGACGTTCTTCGAACAAGGCTTAACAATGTCGAACTGCTCTGCGAAGAGCTTCGTAATGAAATTCTCCATCTAAAGGAAGAAAATATGACTCTGAAGAGTTCATTTAAAATACCTTATGAGCCAAAACCAAGTTCAAACGGCCCCGTGAATTCGGAATACCACACGGATGAGAAGAACTCAGTCGCGAAACTGACTGGATCTTAAAGAAAAGACCAGTAAGAAAGAGGAAAGCTGTATCCTCTGCTGAAATAATAAAGCGCGACAAAGAGATTATTAATAAAGCCAAACAGATAAAACAACGCCCCCCACCTTCAATTAATGTGATCGGTATTGACGACTTTAACAAGTTGCATACCTTGATAAAATCGTTGCCATTATCGGGCTACCAAGTAACTTCGCTAAGAAAAAATACATGGAAAGTCTGCGTTAAAGACCCTGAAAGTTACCTTCTATTATCTCGCAAGCATACTACCGATAAAATAGAATGGTATTCTTTTGAAATGGTATTCTCTAGCGTTGTAGCTAGAGGGTTACATGCGTCGTGCTTAAAGGATGACATTTTAAACGATCTGAAAAATAGGCAATATAAAGTCATAGATGCCGTTAACATTGTCAAGCGAGACCAAAAGCAAAAAGATGGCGAAGGAAATGTAACAAAACGCGGTCTTCCTTTATTTATACTCACTTTCGATAGAACAGAAAGTTTGAACAAAATTTATGAAATAAAAACATATGAGAAGCCTACAATCCGCTATGCGGATCGTTGAATACCCTATCCCATCCTATCCATAAAACTAAAATCCCCAAAAAAGTGGGCATGGCTAAAAACACTATGTGGATAAAATAGAAAAATTATATAGTGACAACAAGTTCTTCAGACTGCTTACAAAACACTTTTACGGTTCTACAAAAGACAAGGTTTTCTCCTGCATATGTTATGGGGTAGTGTATAAAAATGGTTTTTATATAAAAACGCCCCCAAAAAGTGGGCGTGGGTTAAAATTGTATTTAGACGAAATGTTTATATTAATAATGTTAATGATTCTGCATCAAAATTTTGTTTGAAAAATTTAAAATTTGACCGAAAACAGTTTTTTATAGAAAACGCCCCCAAAAAGTGGGCGTGGAAAAAAACTTTATATAGACGAAATATAGATATTAATATTGTCTAAATATGTTGTTCAGAAACTTTTTTAAAATTCCTTACGGTTTGGTCAAAAACTGAGTTTTTCTTAAAAGGGGGCGTGGCAGTGGGCGGATTTCAAAAATTTTTACACTTGTTCAGTAGGCAGAGACGAGGATCCTATATACCAAATTTCATTATCCTAGCTCAAATTTAAAGGCCTAAAAATCGGTGACGTACAGACGGACGGACGGACGGACAGACAAACATGGCTTAATCGACTCAGCTAGCGATTCTGAGTCGATCCATATACTTTGAGGTATATGTAGCAAAATTATTTCTCTATGTTACAAACTAAGTATCAAAACTAATATACCCCTATGGGATAGGGTATAAACAATACTTAATATTGTTGTAAAAATAGAGCCTATGCGTAAGGATTCCAAACTAGCAAAATAGCAAAGCTATTGTCAAAAAGAACCGCGGTGTGTAAAATGTGCCGGAAATCAATACGGTAGATTGTATATTAGATAAGAAAACTCCTGCTATCTGCATTAACTGTAAAGGCAATCATCCGGCAAATTATCGCGGCTGCGAAGTAGCTAAAGAGTTGCAAAAAAGACTGACGAAATTGAATAATATTAATTCACGGAAATTAAATTTAAACAAGCAAAAGCCTAAAATTCCGACTAAAAATATGTCAAAGACAAAGCAGGCCATAATCGAAAAACCTAAATTTTCACAAACTATGCTGCCATCAGATATCCGTTCGGATCTTGTACATCCAAAACCAAATGTACAAACGTATGCTCAAGCTACAGTGTCCAATAACGCCCAAAAAAAAATCTCACCTGACCCAGTTTCAAATGTATTTGCGATTATTCTTTCAAAACTTGAGGAACAAAGCAAAGCGAATAAACTTATTTTTGACAGGCTCGTTAAGCTCGAAAATAGTATTCGCAATAGAAGTACCGCACCTTCAACATGAATAGATTGCTTAAAATTCTTACGTGGAATGCCAATGGCCTTTGTGCAAAAACTTGGAGAACTTGAATTATTTATGCAGGAGAAAGATATGGACATCTGTTTAATATCCGAAACTCACGCAAGGAGTAATTCGAACTTAAAGATTAAAGGTTATCCCGACTATCATGCTCTTCATCCAGTAAATAAGGCTAGAGGTGGAGCCTCACTATATATAAAAGAGTGTATCGAACATTCGATTGATCTTAAATTAGAAATCGAAACAATGCTTGCATAATTCCCTTGGACAACGTTTTGTCATCCGAGGGGACTTGCAAAACATACATTCTGGGGATCTAGATGCATATCACAGAAGGGTAGGATGATTTATGATGTAGGTAGAAAGTACAATGCTGAATTTCATTCTACGGGAAAACCAACTTACTGGCCAACTGATGTTAGAAAAATACCGGATTTGATCGATTTTTTCATTGTAAAAGGTCTGCCGTCCAATCGAATCAAAGTTGAAGAATGCTTTGATCTTTCCTCTGATCATTCTCCAGACATTTTAACAACGAGCGAGTCACTGATTATAAATGAAAAACCGCCCAGATTAACAAACGGGAAAACCAACTGGGAAGGTTTCAAAAACGATATTGAAAATAATATCCGACTGGGTGTATCGCTTAGAACCCCATTGGAACTCGAAGTCGCTGTTGAATCATTTATCAATGCCATCCAAAAAGCAGCATGTAATAATACTCCTCAACAGAACAAAATTGTGAGCTATAGTAAAATTAAGTACCCCCGAGAAATACAAGATTTAGTAAGACAAAAAAGAAAAACTCGTAAAAGATGGCACCAAACTCGTGCCCCGCAAGATAAAACACATCTCAATCGGTTGAGTAATTTGCTATCAAATTCG
The DNA here is from genome assembly GCA_932526625.1 of Rhingia campestris. Taxonomy (NCBI): domain Eukaryota; kingdom Metazoa; phylum Arthropoda; class Insecta; order Diptera; family Syrphidae; genus Rhingia; species Rhingia campestris. The sequence continues at coordinate 31,199,317 of OW052186.1, read as the reverse complement.
ATTAAAAATTTTAAAAACCATGCAGTAGAAACTTATCTGCAAAGCCTAACCGCTGGAAAGGAATCGAAATATTCGCTCTGGAAAGCAATTAGAGTCATAAAACGGCCAAAAATCGCTGTGCCGCCAATTAGGGTAACTCCAGACGTTTGGGCAAAAAGCGATAAGGAAAAAGCTGACGTTTTTGCCTCACATCTTTAGGAAACATTTAAGCCATTTGATGGTCCAGCGCAAAATGAAAACATTAATATATTCGAGAGTACAACCGATAATAACATAGTAAGATATGCAAGTATTGCTGAGCTTAAACGGGAAATACAGAAACTAAAGCCTAAAAAAGCTCCGGGTTATGACCTGATTACAGGAGAACTTCTTAAATTGTTTCCCGGAAAGCATTAACTATGCTTCATTATATTATAAATGCAGCAATCAGATTAGAATACATACCAAGACAGTGGAAAGTCGCGGAAGTGATTATGGTTCTAAAACCAGGAAAATCACCGAATGAAATAAAATCTTACAGGCCTATTTCACTTCTTCCAATAATTTAAAAAGTTTTTGAACGGATATTACTCGGTCGCTTACACCCCATAATTGAACAGAAACGTCTTTTACCTGACCATCAATTTGGGTTTAGAAGTAAACATTCTACGGTGGACCAAGTACATCGAATTACAGATGTAATTGAGAAAGCTTTCGAAGAAAAGAAAATTTGTTCAGCCGTATTTCTTGACGTGTCGCAAGCTTTTGACAAGGTGTGGCACAAAGGCCTTACTTATAAAATAAGTCAAGTTCTGCCAGAACAATTATATAAAATCCTCGTGTCGTATCTTGAGCATAGAAAAACTTGGAAACTTGGAAGCGAATATTCCGAGTTCAAAGATATAATGGCAGGTGTACCGCAAGGAAGCGTACCTCCTATTCACTCGTGATATCCCACAAACAAACGATACAATAGTTGCAACGTTTGCTGACGATACTGCTATTACTAGCAGTTGGCACAACAATAGAGGAAACAAATATCAAATTACAAAACGCTCTTAACGAGATTAATGAATGTACTAAATCCTGGCGGATTGCACTTAATGAGAGCAAATCGATCCATGTAGATTTTTCGTTTAAACGGACAAACAATTTGCCTGTATTTCTAAATACGGTTCGAGTCCCGTTTGCAAATGAAGCGAAATATCTCGGTATGACACTCGATGCAAAATTAAAATGGAAGTCGCATGTAAAAAAGAAATGCGAAGAACTTAAGAATAAATACAGAGAACTGTACTGGTTGCTCTGAAAATATTCGAAGCTTAACCTTGATAACAAGCTGCTATTATACAAGCAAGTGCTAAAACCGGTTTGGACATATGGTATACAACTATGGGGTTGTACCAGTAAAACGAATCTTAACATTTTACAAACTTTTGAAAAAAAAAATGTTAAGATCATTCGTCAATGCGCCGTGGTACGTAAGGAACGAAGATCCACGCAGAGATCTGGGTATTCCCGCGGTTAAAGATGAAACAAAAAATTTTGCACGAAAACATAAAAAACGTTTATTAGGACACGTTAACACAACAGTCCTCCAAATTCTTGACGAAACAAATATATTGCGGCGTCTTCAAAGAACTAAACCCTTAGATTTGGCCCGATAATAACAAACCGCGCTATAAATTGCGGAAAAGCAGGAACTCTCAAAGGAAAGCTATCTGCCAAACATATTATATACTCGTGATAAAAAAATTGTTGGATAAGTCGAATACTTAGTTGCAATAAAAATACAAAATGTGTGGTGGTTTTAGTGAGTAAAAATCTCCCACTACTTTGGGCACGTGCTCATCATGTCTATGAAGATTTCCACCAGCCCACGGAAAAAAAAAAGTACTACATTACAAAACATATGAGAAGCCTACAATCCGCTGTGCGGATCGTTGAATACCCTATCCCATCCTATCCATAAAACTAAAATCCCCAAAAAAGTGGGCTAAAAACACGATGTGGATAAAATAGAAAAAATTATATAGTGACAACAAGTTCTTCAGACTGCTTACAAAACACTTTTACGGTTCTACAAAAGACAAGGTTTTCTCCTGCATATGTTATGGGGTAGTGTATAAAAATGGTTTTTATATAAAAACGCCCCCAAAAAGTGGGCGTGGGTTAAAATTGTATATAGACGAAATGTTTATATTAATAATGTTAATGATTCTGCTTCAAAATTTTTTTTCGAAAAATTTAAAATTTGACCGAAAACAGTTTTTTATAGAAAACGCCCCCAAAAAGTGGGCGTGGAAAAAAACTTTATGAAATGACAAATCTTTTGAAAATTATTGCATCCAATCCAGTTTTGTCATTATGAACCTAACAAAACTGTGATTGTGCAGACTGATGCATCAAAGTATGGACTGGGTTGTGTTTTAATACAGGATGGTCATCCTGTCGCATACGCTTCTCGAGCTTTGAGTAAGAGTGAACAAAAATGGGCGCAAATTGAAAGAGAACTTTTGGCGGTTGTGTTTTCGTGTCAGCGATATCATTTCTTTTTATATGGTCGAGATTTAATGGATTTAACCTATAAACCTGGGAAGCAAATATTGGTAGCTGACTGCCTTTCAAGAGCACAATTGTCGGATAACTCCGAATTCAGTGATTTTTCGGGTGTAATTCATATGGTTGCAAAATCAGCATGCATGTCAAAGGAAAACTTAGAACGGTATTTATCAGTTTTTGAACAGGATGAACAATTTAATCGGATACGCAATTACGTTACAAATGGCTGTCCAACATTTCACCAGCTTGATAATTTTTCTCAAAAATTTCACAGATATAAAAATGAGTTACATTGTGAAAATCGACTTTTATTTAAGGATCACCGATTGGTAATTCCATCTGAGTTACAAGGAAAAATAAGTAAAAACATGTGAGAAGGCTACAATCCGCTGTGCGGATCGTTTAATACCCTATCCCATCCCATCCTTAAAATTGATATCCCCAAAATATGGTCTTTATGGTCATAAAGTATTGAAAATGACGTTGTTACAACATATTGTTCCGAAGGATTATCAAATTCTTTTATGGTTCGACAAAAAACCACGTTTTTGTATTGCATATGCCTTGGGGTAGGGCATACAAATGGTTTTTGTAGGAAAACGCCCCCAAAAAGTGGGCGTGGGTTCAAATGGTCTACTGATGAAATGTTCATATTAATACTACCAATGATTTTGCATCAAAATTTTTTTCGAAAATTTTCAAATTTGGCCAAAAAAAGTTTTTTTATAGAAAACGCCCCCAAAAAGTGGGCGTGGCAAAAAACTTTGCATTGACGAAATATAGATATTATGATTCTCTAAATATGCTTCTCAGACACTTTTTTAAAATTCCTTACGGTTTGGCCAAAAACTGAGTTTATCTTAAAAGGGGGCGTGGCAGTGGGCGGATTTCAAAAATTTTTACACTTGTTCTGTAGGCACAGGCGAGGATCCCATATACCAAATTTCATTATCCTAGCTCAAAATTTAAGGCCTAAAAATCGGTGACGTACAGACGGACAGACGGACGGACGGACGGACGGACAGACAGACATGGCTTAATCGACTCAGCTAGCGATTCTGAGTCGATCCATATACTTTGAGGTATATGTAGCTAAATTATTTCTCTATGTTACAAACTAAGTATCAAAACTAATATACCCCTATGGGATAGGGTATAAACATATGAGAAGGCTACAATCCGCTGTGCGGATCGTTGAATACCCTATCCCATCCCATCCTTAAAATTAATGTGTTCAAAATGTAGGCTTTATTAGCCTATAATATAGAAAATGACATCGTCACAACATATTGTTCAAACAGTTTATCAGAATCTTTTATTGTATGACAAAACACATCGTTTTCCTCCTGCATATGCTATGGGGTAATAAATACAAACGGTTTTTGTAAGAAAACGCCCCCAAAAAGTTAGCGTGGGCTAAAATGATCTATGGACGAAATGTTTCTATTAATATTATAAATTATTATGCATCAAAATTTTTTTCGAAAATTTTAAAATTTGACCGTAAAAGGTTTTTTATTAAAAACGTCCCCAAAAAGTGGGCGTGGCAAAAAACTTAATGCGAACGAAATATAGATATTACGATTGTCTAACTACGTTTCTCAGACACTTTTTCATAATTCCTTATGGTTTGGCCAAAAAATACGTTTTTTTCTAAAAAGGGGGCGTGGCAGTGGGCGGATTTCAAAAAATTTTACACTTGTTCTGTTGGGAGCAACAAAGAGCACGTGTACCAAATTTCATCCTTCTAGCTCAAAATTTAAGGCCCAAAAACTGGTGACGTACGGACGGACGGTCGGACGGACGGACGGACGGACAGACATGGCTAAATCGACTCAGCTAGCGATTCTGAGTCGATTCATATACTTTGAGGTATATGTAGCTAAATTATTTCTCTATGTTACAAACTATGTATCAAAACTAATATACCCCTATGGGATAGGTTATAAACATATGAGAGGCTACAATCCGCTGTGCGGATCTTTAAACACCCTATCCCATCCCAATATAGATATTATGATTCTCTAAATATGCTTCTCAGACACTTTTTTAAAATTCCTTACGGTTTGGCCAAAAACTGAGTTTATCTTAAAAGGGGGCGTGGCAGTGGGCGGATTTCAAAAATTTTTACACTTGTTCTGTAGGCACAGGCGAGGATCCCATATACCAAATTTCATTATCCTAGCTCAAAATTTAAGGCCTAAAAATCGGTGACGTACAGACGGACAGACGGACGGACGGACGGACGGACAGACAGACATGGCTTAATCGACTCAGCTAGCGATTCTGAGTCGATCCATATACTTTGAGGTATATGTAGCTAAATTATTTCTCTATGTTACAAACTAAGTATCAAAACTAATATACCCCTATGGGATAGGGTATAAACATATGAGAAGGCTACAATCCGCTGTGCGGATCGTTGAATACCCTATCCCATCCCATCCTTAAAATTAATGTCTTCAAAAAGTAGGCTTTATTAGCCTATAATATAGAAAATGACATCGTCACAACATATTGTTCAAACAGTTTATCAGAATCTTTTATTGTATGACAAAACACATCGTTTTCCTCCTGCATATGCAATGGGGTAATGTATACAAACGGTTTTTGTAAGAAAACGCCCCCAAAAAGTGGGCTTGGTCTAAAATGATCTATGGACGAAATGTTTATATTAATATTACTAATTATTCTGCATCAAAATTATTTTCGAAATATTTAAAATTTGATCGAGAAACGTTTTTTTATTAAAACCGCCCCCAAAAAGTGGGCGTGGCAAAAAACTTTATATCAACGAAATATAGATATTACGATTGTCTAACTACGTTTCTCAGACACTTTTTTTAAAATTCCTTACCGTTTGGCCAAAAACTACGTTTTTCTGAAAGGGAGCGTGGCAGTGGGCGGATTTCAAATTTTTTTACACTTGTTCTGCTGGGAGCAACAAAGACCACGTGTACCAAATTTTATCATTCTATCGGAATCGGAATCGGAAACATTGATAAATTCCGATATCGAATTTTGGAGTACAATTCGAGTCCGATTGCAAGTATGTAATATTCGTCGTCTGATTTATTTTTTGGTAGAAATGCAAAAACAAGACTACCAATTTCAAACACACTACTGTATCGAAATAATATAAGTGAGCACATTGTTCAAAATCGAATTGAGAAAAAAAAGCGAAAACAGAAATACTACTATGATAGAAACGCAAAAACGCTACCTGTCTTAAATATTGGTGATCGTATTTATTTAAAAAAAAAATTCAAAAGAGTGGAACTATGGCACTGTAGTCGGTATTGTAAATAATAGATCATATATTATAAGAGATTAGTTTGATAATCATTTTAGAAGAAATCGAAAATTTATTGTTAAGGCGTTTAATAATAATTTTGATACAAGTGAAATGTTACTTGAAGAAAATGAAATATGAAAAGTCCTGTTCAAAATAACCCAGAAAATTTTAAAAATATTTATAACGAGCTACCAGTTAATAACTATGTTAATTGTAAGAATCATAATGAAGACATCGGTTCTAATGTAAATGTGGATGAACCTGAATCAACGGCTGGGCCTTCGAGTTGTCATAATTCTAGTCAATTGACTTGTGAAATCGTCGGTGATTTAGGTTCCTGTAGATAGACCTGTAGATAATGAAATTAAACCAACCTCAGTGAATAAGGAAAATTATTGCACACGCAGCGGTCGGAGTTTTCGTCCACCTACTCGTTTTGGTTATGATTAGTTTTAAGCAAATTTATATATGTATTATTATTTTTATTTTATTTATTTTAAAAAAAGTGTGCAATAAATATACAAATAATTTTATATGTATATTTATTGCACACTTTTTTAAAACCTAATCAACCAAAGTTTAATTATAAAAGTACAACACTTATTGCACACATAAGGTCCATTAAACCGTAAACCATTACACAAAAACCAATATGCCTATCAAAAAATCAACAACAGGAAAATCAACAACTCACGCTCTTCAAGAACTCACCACCCGAATTGAGGAATCCCTAAAGAGCAGAGAAGTTGCTGTGGGTTGCTTCCTTGACATTGAAGGAGCTTATGACAACACCGAACATATGCCCAAATAGGCAGATGCACCCATAACACAGGCATAGAAGTACCACATGTAAATGGATAAAGCACAAGCTTAACAATAGAAATATAAATGCTGCATTAGGCAGTGACAAAATTAGCGTTACGGCTGCAAAAGGCTGCCCACATGGAGGTGTTTTATCCCCCTACTATGGTCCATCGTAGTAAATGACCTACTAAACACACTCATCAATGATGGTTTCTATGTCTAGGTTAGGTTAGGTTGGTGGGTTGATGAGGCAGACGGTGTGTGTCCTCCCTCATCGCACTCAGGTCAATATAGACCCATTGTGATGCCCGTTTGGGGTCCACTTATGTGGTTGGTTCATTCATTGTCCCGTTACTGTCCATTGTTGTTAGCCTCTTTCCAGCCATCCAGATGTTGATGCAAACCTGAAAAGATTAGGGAGAGGGATTTCGGATAGATCCGTGAGGTCATGAAAAAAGTATTTTCCTAAGGTTCTCATTCTTAATTGGCTGAGGCCTGGGCAGTGGCACAGAAAGTGGAGGGTGTCCTTGTGTATTTCTTCATCACCGCAGCCTCTACAGAGGTCATCATCTATGAGATGCATTTTCAGTTTGTGGCTTTTTAGTAACTTGTGTCCAGTAAGAATCCCAACTAAAGTAGAGACAGATTTCCTGTTTCTACGAAGTAGTTTATGGGTTCTGGCTTTGTCACACTCAGGCCACATCCTTTTGGAAGTTTCACAGGTGGGAAGGGTGTTCCACCTGTTTTTGGCAGCGACCAGTGTTTTCTGTCCCACCTGAGATTTGAGGTCGCATAGTGGTGGTTTGACAGACTGGTCTGCTTGGTCAGTGCTGGAGGCAGATCCTTTTCTTGCCAGTTCGTCAGCAATTTCATTGCCCTGTATGCCTCTGTGTCCGGGTACCCAGCAGAGCTTTACATTATGTTGGACGCCAAGAACCTTTAGCTCTTCACGACAACGTTTCACAAGCCGAAATTTTATTTCGACAGCAGAGATAGCTTTTATTGCAGCCTGACTGTCAATAAAGATGGTGATATCATCTGGTGGTATCGCCAGCATTGAGGTCGCTTTGGCTGCCTCTGCCACTGCCAATATTTCGGCTTGGAAGACACTGCTGTGCTCAGGGAGACGAAAGGTGCTGTTTAGCTTAAGTGTTACTGAAAACACTCCAGCTCCAACACCTACATCCATTTTTGAACCATCAGTGTAGATGGATATGGTTTCGGGGCCCAATTCGTTCCTCTCCCACTCCTCTCTGCTTTGGAGGATTCAGGAGAATGGTCTTTGAAAGTCATGGTGAGGCAGCATGTAGTCAGAGGATACAGCTGAGCCCAGATATCTGTGTAGAATTTGGGCATGTCCTCCTGAGTTCGATTTCCAGCAGTTGAGCTGGCTGATTCTTAGAGCACTTTTGGCTGCAGATTCTTGCATGTAAAGGTCTAGCGGTAGCAGGTTAAGGATGGTTTCCAGTCCCGCTGTTGGCGTGGTTCTCATTGCGCCAGTAGCGCCCACACATGCTATCCTTTGTACCTTTGTCATATTTTTCAGATGGGTGACTTTATTTGTGGATTGCCACCAGACAAGCCCCCCATATGTTAATATAGGTCTCACAATGGCCGTGTACATCCATAGGATGATCTTGGGGTTCGGAGCCCAGTTTTTTTCCGAATATTCGATTACACGTATAGAAAGCGACTGTGGCCTTTTTAATGCGCTTGCGCACATTTAGGTTCCAGTTGAGTTTTCTATCAGATACTTTGCACTATCGGCTAGTTTGAGGGTAGTCCCATCGATAGCCGGTAGGTCGAATATTGGTATCTTCCTCTTGTTCGTAAAGAGAACGAGTTCCGTTTTCTGGGGGTTGATGCCAAGCCCACATTGTTTTGTCCACTCGTTGAGAATTTTCAGTGCCCGCTCGAGTAGTTCACTAATAGTGGGTAGGAATTTCCCTTTAACTAGTATCGCTACATCGTCTGCGTAGGCTATGACTTTTACCCCATTTCGCTGTAGCTTTATGAGTATCTCATTGATGACTATGTTCCACAACAGAGGTGAGATAACGCCTCCTTGTGGTGTGCCTCTTGATGCTATTACTTTGAGATGGGTGTCTCCCAGATTCGCATTTATATTTCTGTGGTTGAGCATACTTCCAATAATATGTATTAGAGGTTGGTCCACGTTGTTCTTCGCGAGGTTTCTTTCGACTGCGTTTGTGTTCACATTATTGACGGCTCCTTCAATGTCGAGAAATGCAGCGAGTGTATATTCCTTCTCGTGAAGAGGTTTTTCTATTGTACTAACGATATCATGCAGGGCAGTTTCGACTCCCTTACCTTTCGTGTAGGCATGCTGTGCCGAGGATATGTATTGGGGGTCGAGTTTGTCACGAATGTAGATATCCATTAGTTTTTCATAGGTTTTTAGTATGAAGGATGTAAGACTTATTGGTCTAAAGTCCTTCGTGGTCGTTTGACTGGGCTTGCCGGCTTTTGGGATAAAGACTACCTTTACTTCCCCCCAGCACCTAGGGATGTAACCGCATTTTAGACTACTAACAAACAGTTTGTGTAGGAATGCTGTTACGAGGTGTTTCGATTTTTGTAGCATGATCGGGATAATACCATCGACTCCTGGAGATTTATAGGGGGAGAAGGAGTCAATTGCCCAATTGATTCTTTCTACACTAACCATATCCTCCATTGCTGCTGTCATGGGGTTGCAATCATAGACGGTTGTGTCTGGGGTCCTACCGGAGTATGAATCACATCCTGGAAAGTGGGTTTCCAGCAGATGTGTTAAAGATTCATGGGTGGATTGTGTCCAGTCCCCATTGGAGAGCTTGAGGTAACCTGGCACAGCCGGATCTTTGGCGATTATTTTTCTAAGTCTAGCTGATTCAGTAGTGCTTTCTACACTGCAACAGAAGTTACGCCAGGAGGTGCGTTTAGCACTGTTGACCGCACTTTTGAATTTGCGCTGATTATTCTTATAAAGATCCCAGTCGGTTTCCGAATTTGAGCTTCTTGCTGTGTTAAAGGTTTTCCTGATTTCCCTTCTAATGCTTTGAAGCTCTTTCGTCCACCATGTCGGTGATCTTTGTGGTTTTATAGTCTTTAGAGGGCAGATCCTTTCATAGGCTTTGACTAAAATATTGCCTATTAGTTCCGCTGCAGCATCGATTTCAAACGGAGTTTCCATCAGATGCAGTGGAAGGGCGCTACTGTGTCTCCCTACTTCCACAACGAACTTGTCCCATTTGGCTTTCTTGGGGTTTCGATGTTGAAGGGGGAGTTAAGTATCGTCCTCCATTTCAAATTCTATTATTCCGTGGTCAGAGTATGATGTTTCTGATGAAACTTTCCAGTGGCACACAGCGAATCTATCAGAATTGTTGAAGAGGGTAATGTCAAGAACCTCTTCTCTATTTTTAGTGACAAAGGTGGGGTCATTACCCCTGTTCGCCACTAACAAATTGTTGTCTACAATGTATTGAAACAAGGACTCACCTCGTGTGTTGGTGTCTGAACTGCCCCATTGTGTGTGCTGAGAGTTGGCATCGCATCCCATTATAAGGTCCCACTTCTTACATTTGGCCATTTGCACCAGGGAGTCTGTTAGGGCAGATGGAGGTCCATCCATCGAGTCGTATGGCATATAGATGGCTGCTATTGCAATCGGGGACTTCCCCCGCCGCTCATATTTTACCACGGTCTGGTCATTGTTACTGAGAGTAGATAAGAGAAAAAGGTTTATTTGTTTCTTAGCTACAATACATGATCTAGTCTTACTGTTTGTGTCGGATGAGCCAGTATGGTACAGTACTAGATCTTTGCTGTTTAGCCCTTTTATACTGCCTCGGACTACCCAAGGTTCTTGTATTAGGGCCATGTCAATGTCGTTCCTATTTAAAAGGAAGACAAGGTTGGCGCTGGCCGCCTTACTGTGGTGAAGATTTATTTGTATTATCTTCATGGCGGTCAGCTTTCCTCCCATCATTGCGTCTGACTGTTACGAAAGGACGTACTTTGCATCGGGTAATCCCGACTCGTACTTTGTACCCTTTCTTGCGTAACAGCGGCATAGATTTGTGGCTGAGTAGCACCACAACTTCCGTGCCGGTTTTTGAGTGCTCTCCTGCCTCTATGACCTCCCAGTCCTTACTGAGGAATTCTGGGTGGAGGTTCTGTAGGTTGCGCTCAATCCTATCCTTCGGGATGCATGGCCCTGGGATAAGGATGCGACCTTTGGGTCTGGTCAGGTTAGGAAGCTCTTTCTTTTCGACGATGCGAAGGTCTGCATTTGACCATGGTGCTTTCGTCTCGTCGATGAACTACGTCAACCAACTCAGTGTGCTCTTATTGTCACACTGGATTATTTTGAATCCTTTGAACATGGTCAGCTGTCCAAAAGCGGGATGTTCCCTGCATTTTTTAGGATAGCGTCGTTCACTCCGTCCAGGATTCTTATTTCTATCAGTTGCCGTTGATCATGTGATAGTTTTCGTTCTAACCTAGGTTTCGTGTTCCTACCTATGATTGGAGAGACTGTGTCATCGTGCCTTCCTCTCTTGGAGGCACCTGCAGTTGGTCCAGGCTTTGTCGCAACCTTACCTGCAGCAGCTGATGGTCCCTTAGGTGTGGCCGCAGCTGAGGTGGAGGGTTTACAGCTCTCCATCCTTTCCACGACTACTTCCCTTTTTTGAGAGGAGAGCTCCCTGCCTGTGCGCCTTTTTTGCCGCCACGCTTCGGCTGTAGCTTTGACTGTTTCCTTAGCTCTGTTAAGTGCTGCCGTGTCCTTTTCCGTGAAGGAATCTGGGTCACGGTGTTTGAACCTACGTAGAAGCCTCTGCGCGTTGGCCCTCATTTTTAGAGGAGCTTGAACCTCTGACTTTGGTTGGGGTCGTACGGCGTTCCTCAGCCTACTCTCTTCCGCAGACACAGCAGCGTTGGAGTTTTCCAAGCTGTCGTGATGCTTCGGATCGCTGCGGCGAGTAATAACCGTACAATAGCTACCTAATGTTGAGTCAGCCTCTCCTTGTCCTATCGTCAGTGTCTCACAGACCCCTGGCGGCGTTGAGGTTGACCGATTTCCTTTGCCTGATGAGTTGTTACTCATCACAGCGCCGGTGAATTCAATCATCCCCAGCTCCTCCTTCGGGTTCTGATTGACGTTTGTGTCCGTCTTGTCCTCTGACCCATCCTTGGTATGGTCTGGAGAGACTGTTCTCCAGTTGGATAGGCCAAGGTCACTCACGACTGGAGGCAATCTCTTCAGCTCACAAACACTCTTATTCTGCGTTACCTCACCACCTAAGGTACGAGCGAGCGGCTCATTCTCTTCTGTGGTGAGATTCTGCAGAATAAGTGTGCTTTTAATGCAGTCCCTTGTTTCGGAGTCTGAAGGGATCATGTTAACTCCTAGTGTGTATGCGCCCGTAACATCGTTGACCGATCCATCCAGCTCTCCTTCAGCTTCGATTCCTGTATCTCCTCTCGGCGAGCGACGAGCGAGCGGCTCGTCAGCTGCTGGGGGGGTATACAAGGGATCATCAGCCATGATTTCGCCTTTGACTTTCGCAGGGTCTGAGGAGACCATTCTTTGTCTTAGCGGGCCAACGCCCTGCATTAAAGGTGGTCCCATCAGTTCAGATCGTCAACTTGCATGATTTTACTTTGCTGCGGATGGACGCAGTTGACGATATTGAGAATTTGATGAGCTGGCGTTAGAGCAGGTGTCATCCTCATCGAGAAGAAGTTTCTCCATTTGGATGTCTATTGCTCCTTCGCTTCCCCCATCTGACAGTATCTTGGAGTTTGACGGATCTCGGTGCTAGAGGCTTTCCTCCTCCTCCGTCATTTGTTGTTGAGAATCGGTTTTTATAGGGTTTGGAGTGCCCGATTCATTTGCACTCGTCCCTTTTTTGTTTTGTTTGTTATTGTCTATTTTGGACCCACGAGTAAGGGGGAAGAAATGACATCCTGTACTCACCTCCTGTATAAAGGAAAGGGGAAATTGAATTAAAACTAGAGGTCCCCAGGTATCTAGAGTTTGCGCTAGCGACTGAGCATTCCCTCAGCCATGCAGGTATCGGCGCGCGCCTGACCTTGGAGACCACCTTTTGGTTTTCGTTTCCTCGCCACTGACCTTACCGGCATGGGTGGCCCTGACAGTTTATGTTTAGCATAGACTTCCGGTTTCGCTCCGTGGTTCATTGGAAACTACTTAAGCCCTTTCACCGCGACATGGTGAGTGATCGTCGAAAGGGCGTATCTATGTCTAAGGATACGCCGATGACATTGCGCTCCTAATCAGAGGAAAAATCGAAGAAACAATCACAGAACTCCTACAGAGGGCACTAAACTTCTTTGCCGACTGGTGCAAAAAAGGTGGCCTAACTGTCAACCCCAAAAAAGGACCATAATTGCATTCACGAAAAGACGGAATAGGGATAAGCTAAAAAAAACCCACTCTGCCTGGTGAAACAATAGAGTTTTCAAAAGAAGTTAAATACCTGGGACTTACTCTGGATGAAAAACTAACTTGGAACTCTCACCACGCAAAAACCTTAGACAAAGCCAGGATCTCTCTGTGGACCAGCAGAAGTCTAATTGGTAAAAGCTGGGGGATAAACCCCAAAATCATGTTTTGGCTCTACACAGCCATAACCAGACCAATTGACACATATGCAGCTCCCGCATTGTAGCAAAAAACGAAACAAAAGTCAACACAAGAGAAGCTCAATAAACTTCAAAGACTAGCTTGTGTATGCACTACTAGCGCAATGAGAACAACTCCCACTGCAGCTCTGGAAGTTATACTAAACCTTCCACCACTACATCTTTAGATACAGAAATAAGCCATGACAAATGCTTTCATGCTCATATCTGATAATGCCGATAACTCCAAGCTATTCCATCCTGAAATTGTTATGAAACTGATTAAGGATGAAATGCTTGGAATCACCATGACAGATAACTGTCTACCCAAATTCAACTTCAGCCAAAATTTCAAGATAACATTCCCAAATCGTCAGAATTGGGAACAGAACAGACCAGCATTTGCCAACGATTCTCATGTATGGTACAATGATGGATCAAAATATATTTTTTCTGACAGCAAAAAAGCACTCCTAGCCTTTCAAACAGATGGACAGACATGGCTAATCGACTCAGCTAGCGATTCTGAGTCGATCCATATACTTGAGGTAGGTATATCTAGCTAAATTATTTCTCTATGTTACAAATTATGTATCAACTCTAATATACCCCTATGGGAAAGGGTATAAACATGGCTGGAAAACAGGGCCAATCATTACTGTACTAATATTAAAGGTAAGAGTCAAGCCAAAATGTTCATGCCAAACACTTCCCACATAAGAAAAAAAAAACATATGAAAAGGTTAAAATACCCTGTACGGATCGTTTAATACCCTATGCCATCTTATCCCATCCTTAAAGTTAATATCCCCGAAATGTGGTCTTTATGGCCATAAAGTATTGAAAATGACGTTGTCACAACATATTGCTCAGACGGTTTATCAAAATCTTTTATGGTTCGACAAAAAACAACGTTTTTATACCCTATCCCATAGGGGTATATTAGTTTTGATACTTAGTTTGTAACATAGAGAAATAATTTAGCTACATATACCTCAAAGTATATGGATCGACTCAGAATCGCTAGCTGAGTCGAATTAGCCATGTCTGTTGTTCGTCCGTCCGTCTGTCTGTTCGTCACCGATTTTTGGGCCTTAAATTTTGAGCTAGGATAATGAAATTTGGTATATAGGATCCTTGGCCGAGTCATCAGAACAACTGTAAACATTTTTAAAATCCGCCCACTGCCACGCCCCCTTTTAGAAAAAACGTAGTTTTAAGCCAAACCGTACGGAATTTCAAAAAAATGTGTTAGCAACATATTTAGACAATCTTAATATCTATATTTCGTCCATATAAAGTTTTTTTGCCACGCCCACGTTTTGGGGGCGTTTTTAGTAAAAAACGTTTTTTGTCCAAATTTTAAAACTTTCGAAAAAAACTTTGATGCAAATACTTCCGCAATGGTAATATAAACATTTTGTCTATAGATCATTTTCACCTACGCCCACATTTTGGGGGCGTTTTCTTACAAAAACCATTTGTATACCCCCTCCCAAGGCATTAGCAATAGAAATACGTTGTTTTTTGTCGAACCACAAAAGATTTTGATAAACTGTCTGAGCAATATATTGTGACAATGTCATTTTCTGTATTTCATCGCCATAAGGCCTATATTTTGAGGATATTAATTTTAAGGATGGGATGGGATAGGGTTTTCAACGATCCGCATAGCGGATTGTAGCCTCTAATATGTTTCTATTGCATATGCTTCGGGGTAACGCATAGAAATGGTTTTTGTAGGAAAACGCCCCCAAAAAGTGGGCGTGGGTTAAAATGATCTAAATGTTCATATTAATTTTATTAAAGTTTTTGCACTAAAATCGCCACCAAAAAGTGGGCGTGCCAAAAATCTTCATATTGACGAAATATAGATATTACCATTCTCTAAATATGCTGCTAGACACTTTTTTAAAATTCCTTAATATTTGGCTTAAAACCGCGTTTTTCTAAAAAGGGGGCGTGGCAGTAGCCGGAGTTCAAAATTTTGTACATTTGTTGTGCTGGGAGCAACAAACAGCACGTGTACCAAATTTCATCATTCTGGCTCAAAATATAAGTCCCAAAAACTGGTGACGTACGGAAAGACGGACAGCCATAGCTAATTCGACTCAGCTATCGATTCTGAGTCGATCCATATACTTTAAGGTATAACTAGCTAAATTATTTCTCTATGTTACAAACTATATGTTCCAAAACTAATATACCCCTACGGGATAGGTATAAACATATCAGAAAGCTAAAATCCACTGTGCGGATCGTTTCATACCCTATCCCAACCCATCGTTAAATTTTGTATCCCCAAATTGTGGGCTTTATGGTTATACCCTTTCCCATAGGGGGGTACATTAGTTTTGACATTAAGTTTGTAACATAGAGAAATAATTTTGATACATATACCTCAACGTATATGGATCGATTCAGAATCGCTAGCTGAGTCGATATGATATATCTCATATGTTTTTTATAGAAAATGACGTTGTCACAAGATATTGTCCGGACAGCTTATCAAAATCTTTTATGGTTCGACACAGATTGGGTATACAAATGGTTTTTGTAGGAAAACGCCCCCAAAAAGTGGGCATGAGTTAAAATGAACTAAGGACGATTTGTTTATATTATCATAGCCAATGATCCTGCATCAAACGGCTTATCAAATATTTTAAAAATGTGCCGAAAGAGTTTTTTTTATGAAAACGCCCTCTAAAAGTGGGCGTGGAAAAAAACCTTATATCGACGAAATATAGATATTGAGATTCTGTAAATATGTTATTCAGACAGTTTTTCAAAAAAGTTTTTCTAAAAAATTGAGCGTAGCAGTGGGCGGATTTTAAAAATGTTTAAACTTGTTTTTCTCCACTGCACAGGAATCCTATATACCAATTTTCATTCTCCTAGCTCAAAATTTAAGGCCTAAAAATCGGTGACATACAGACGGACGGACGGATGGACGGAAAGACAGACATGGCTTAATCGACTCAGCTACTGATTCTGAGTCGATCCATATACTTTGAGGTATATGTAGCTAAATTATTTCTCTATGTAACAAATTATGTATCAAAACTAATATACCCCTATGAGATAGGGTATACACATATAAGTAGGCTACAATCCGCTGTGCGAATAGTTTAATACCCCATCCTATCCCTTAAAATTAATATACCCAAAATGTGGGCTTTTTGGCAATAAAATATAAAAAATTATAATATTGCACATATTGGCACGCATCCAGTATTTTGGATGTCCGAACATTCCGAGGGGCTAACATCGACTCGGACCACTACCTTGTAGTTTCCAAGGTAAGGACAGAGATAAGGGAAGTTTACTTTGGCCTTCGCGCAACGCGTATCCCTTAACCTCTCGACTCACAACACACCACCAGCATCTTATGTCCAAGAACAATGGCAACGATGCCAACAAGCCATTAGATTAGCCGATTAGCCGCAACTGATGTGCTAGGTTTCTCGCGGCCACCAACAAGAAACCCCTGGTTTGATGAGGAATGCCGACAGATGCTCGCAGCCAAGAACGAGGCCTACAAGGCTAAGCTGCAGGTGAAGACAAGAGCTGCCATTGAGCTCTATAGGCAAAGAAGAAGGGAAGAACATCGGCTTTTCAGAAACAAGAAAAAACATATGAGAAGGCTAAAATCCGCTGTGCGGATCGTTGAATACCCTAACCTATCCTATCCATAAAACTAAAATCCCCAAAGAAGTGGGCATGGCTAAAAACACGATGTGGATAAAATAGAAAAAATGATATAGTGACAACAAATTCTTCAGACTGCTTACAAAATAATTTTACGGTTCTACAAAAGACAAGGTTTTCTCCTGCATTTGTTATGGGGTAGTGTATGAAAAACGAACCAAGTGGGCGTGGCAAAAAACTTTATATGGACGAAATATAGATATTAATATTGTCTAAATATGTTGTTCAGAAACTTTTTTAAAATTCCTTACGGTTTGGTCAAAAACTGAGTTTTTCTTAAAAGGGGGCGTGCAGTGGGCGGATTTCAAAAATGTTTACACTTCTGTAGGCAGAGACGAGGATCCTATATACCAAATTTCATTATCCTAGCTCAAAATTTAAGGCCTAAAAATCGGTGACGTACAGACGGACGGACGGACGGACGGATATGTAGCAAAATTATTTCTCTATGTTACAAACTTAGTATCAAAACTAATATACCCCTATTGGATAGGGTATAAAGAGCAAGAAAAGCGCGTGATCGAGGATATAGAGAGGTGCCACTCCAGGAACGATGTTCGCAAGTTTTACCAAAGTGTGAAACGTCAAAGCCAAGGATGAGAGGCTCGAACAGAATCCTGTCGAGATGAACAAGGAAACATCGTAGTTGAGACACAGTCGATGCTGAGGATATGGAAGAACCACTTCTGCAGACTGTTAAACGGCGATGACGAACAACATTCCGCTGTCAGGCAGAACGAACCATTTAATAATGGCAACGACAGCGAAAACTGCCAAACACTCGACCTAAGTGAAGTGAGGATAGCTATATCTAAACTCAAGCTTAATGAGGCCGCCGGAAATGACGGCCTTCCCGCTGAGCTTTATAAAGCTGGCGGAGATGTCTTGGTGAGCAACATCCACCAACTCATAAGCCAAATCTGGTCGGTTGAAAGCATGACTGAAGAATGGAACCCCTCTGAACTGCGCCAACTACAGAGGCATAAGTCTACTAAACATCGCCTACAAGATCCTATCTGCCGTAATATGTAACAAAGGATTAAGGCAAGGCGATGCGCTGTCATGTGACTTTTTACCAATTTGATTCTTAAGAGGATTGTGCAAAACTCCCGAGCCAACACTAGAGGCACAATTCTCCAAAAATCGGTGCAACTAGTAGCATACGCCGACGATATTGACATCATTGGTAGGACTCAACGTGATGTCATAGCCACGCTTGCTAGTATAGAGAAGGAAGCAGCAACAATGGGTTTAGCAGTAAATGAGGGTAAGACTAAGTATATGCTGTCAACAAGAAAGGACACACAACGTCGATGAATTGGACAGAACGTCACCATTGACAGATATAACTTTGAGGTAGTACGGGACTTTGTCTACCTCGGCTCCGCTATTAACTCTGACAACAACATCTCGTCAGAAATCAAACGAAGAATTACTCTTGCCAATTGCTGTTTCTTCGGGCTAAGAAGGCAATTTAGTAGTAAAGCCCTCACTCGAACTACTAAGGAGATCCTATATAAGACCCTGATCATCCCAGTCCTGCTCTACGGCGCTGAAGCATGGACCGTATCAAAAGCGGATGAGGGATTGAAGGGCTATGGAGACGAAGATTCAACCACGGACTATACAAGATGTACAGCGACATAACACTGGTCAAAAAACTCCGCATTGGACGTTTAAGATGGCTAGGGCATGTAGAACGAATGAACACTAATACTCGGGCTCGCAGAGTCTTCGATTCCCAGCCAGGCGTCGGACGCAGTAGAGGTGGCGCGCACAAGTAGAAACCGACCTAAACCAACTTGGAGTGCTCAACTGGAGGCAGTTAGCTGAGGACCGGGCTAATTAAAGAGGCAATTTAGTTGAGGCTCAGGTTCATCCCGGAATTTAGCGTCACTTAAGTAAGTAAGTAGTAGTATTATTATTTATTTACATTATTCTTCCATTTTTTCTTTCATTTATTTTTGTTACTCACTATTCATTTGGTTCCATTTTCTTAAGTTATTGCACATTTCCTGCGAAGCGACTCCAAGAATGTGATTTTGGGTTGGGCAAAATCCTCATCTTTCAGTCCTTCTCGCGGGCGCCCACCTGAAAATGACTAATCAGCATGCCTGATTAGGGTCAGCCAAGGGTCCCACTTGGATATTGACCGTGCGCTGTAACACGTTGCAACGCACGATCAATGTACAAGCGGGAACCATAAGTTTGAGGTGGGAGAAAACCCTTAAACCCAAATCCAAGGTGGAACAGCAAACGCCGAAGGATGCATGGCTAAAAAGGGAGTTTTAAGCCGCTAGTTTGCGAATTTCGGATACCGGGCTACCTCCGATCTCAAAATAGCCTTCCTGTGGTTAGATGGGTAGACCACGGGCGACCAATAAATCCCGCCTACTCGTGGGAAAAATTGAAGTACCAATAATAAAAAACATAGAGAATGATGCCTCTACAAATGCATCAACAACTAGGGATGTTTCAGAACACCCTGTCGAAACCGACACGACACCTGCCAATCGGGAAGGGTCACAAATCAGTGATTTCGAGACGATGAGCCTAGAAGAGAAATTGTCTCATCTGAGCGACTCAGCCTCGGAATCAAGTACTGTATACAGCATCAGTATACTCTCGGATGAATTGCATCCAGAATATACAGAAGCGCCAGGGACCCCAGGCAAAACGGCTCAAACTGATTCCAAGCGTATCAGGTTCACGCCAGCTGAACAGCGTCGTTTCAACAGAGCGCTGAAACAGGGTAGCAGCTTAGAGCAAGCCCGCATCTTTGCAAAAACAAAAGATGATGCCAAAGAAGCCAAACGCATGAGATCTGAGGACAACACACCTCCTCAGTCCGAAGCGAAGCGAGCTCGCACTGGGAAAACAACCTCTGACAGAACCACCTATAGAGATATAGCGAGCTATGTCAGATTGGGTGTCGTACCAGTCGATATCGATCGCAATCCTCTCACGAATGAACAAGTGGTTCAGATACAAGAGAGGATTATGGACATCACGATCGAACTGCGCGACGGGGATGCAAAGCCAGCTTTCCGCGGGACAACTTTCAAAGCCGGATGGCTCTTGTTAGTATGTGCGGACATCACCACTTCAGAGTGGATGAAAACAAACTTTCTCAGACTAAAGGAGAAATGCGAGTTGGAAGTAATGCTTGTGGGAGAGGAAGACTTTCCGAAACCACATATTGTCAGAGCTTTCTTCCCGCAGAGTACCGGAGTTACAAATGAGAGAATACTGGCAATACTAGACGGTCAAAACAGAGACATAAATACGAGAACGTGGAGAGTTCTGCAAAGATCGGACGAGAAAGACGTCGCCCACATGGTCTTTGCAATAAACGAGAGTGCGATGCGTAGGCTTGCGGAGCTAAAGGGGATGGTATCATACAGATTTGGACAAATCAAGATCATCCTTAAAGGTTCCGACAAGTCTGCAATTCAGACCCGAAAAAATAGTGTAAATGACACTGATAAAAAGAAAAAGTCGTCAGAAAAAACAAGCGCCAGCTCTCGCAACCAGCAGCCAGTATTAGTACTGCCGCCGGAAGCGATATAAAGAAGACTGGTTCACTGCCTACGACATTATCGCCAAACGCCCCTAGTACGAGCAACGCTAACATCAGCCAGCAACAGTTTAGACCAAAGCTAGCTGCGGAACGGGCGCGTGAACGGCAAAAACACGGACAGCGTAAAAACGGTCCGAGAGATAGACACGAAGGTCTTTCTCAACAGGGTATCGTACGCAGAAGAGGCGATAACAAGCCTTATAGGGTACGAAACCCTGAGCACGGTAGGAAGCGATGACCACCCTACTAAATGTGCTGCAGGCAAACCTGCACCGAGCTATAGGTGCCTCGGACACCTACAACCAAAGATGTGCCGAAGGGAACATCGCTCTAGGTTTAATCCAGGAGCCATGGGCAACAGAGGGTAAGATATTTGGTTTACAAAGTAAAACCAGAGAGCTCATCTTCGCCCGGGGAAATTTTAGACCAAGGGCAGCTCTTTTAGTTGCAAAAGATATAAAATTCTCTCCCATTCCAGGTTTCATTACCAAAGATCTGGTGGCTGTCCTTTTAGAAAGACGCAACGGCCGAGAGCTACAAAAAATTGTATGCGCATCGGCGTACTTTGCTGGAGATGACGAAATACCACCTCGCCCAGTACAGGAACTTGTCCAGTACTGCCAGACCCAGCAACTTCATCTTATCTTCGGCTGCGACGCCAACGCGCATAACACAATATGGGGCAGTCGAGATACAAACAAAAGAGGTGAGTTCTTATTAGATTACCTATACAGCAACAATTTAGTTATACTAAATAAGGGTAATAAACCCACGTTTAGAAACGTTTTAAGAGAAGAAGTTTTAGACCTTACCATCTCTTCTCCGTTTGTACAAAACACCGTCGAAAATTGGCACGTTTCTGGTGAGGCATCTTTATCGGATCACATGCACATAAGTTTCCAATTAAGATGCAACACCGAGGATGCGCCGATTAAATACGACAACAAACTCACAAATTGGAGAACGTATCGAGAAAATCTATCGATTAAATGTGACATACTTCCTGAAAAACCTTCATGTGTAAGTGAAGCGGAAGTCGCACAATGTCAACTAAATGACATTATCATCTCATCTTTTACAAATAGCTGTAAGGTTAAACGCACTGTGGAAAAGAGGTGCACACCATGGTGGAACGATAACCTAGAAAGTTTCCGTAAAAGAGTAAGAAAACTTTTCAATAAAGCCAAGCGCACCGGAAAGTGGGACCAATATAAATCTCTACTTACCCAATACAACATAGAGTTGCGAAAATCAAAAAGAGCGTCCTGGCGCAAATACTGTGAGGAACTCGAAGAGCTTCCGGCGGTGGCGCGTCTCCAGAGGGCACTCTCGAAAGATAAAACAAACTGCATGGGATTACTAGTCAAAGCTGACGGTAAAATCACATGCGACCGGGAAGAAACGTTGACCACACTTCTTCAGGTACACTTTCCCGGCTCTACAATCACAACTGAGTTTCATGAACACATGATAGATGACTCACCCCCTATAAACCTGAAAAGGATTAATAGTTTATCCGGCAAACTTTTCACTCCGGATAAGGTCAAATGGGCGATCAACTCATTTAAACCGTACAAGGCACCAGGGACAGACGGAATCTTTCCTGCTCTTATACAAAAGGGCTTGGACTTTTTCCTACCCACTATGGTAGCCTTATTTAGGTTTAGTTTCAATTGGGCTACATACCACAAACCTGGAGGGAGGTAAACGTGGTATTTATCCCCAAACCAGGCAAACCAATAGAACTACCTAAATCATACCGTCCAATAAGCTTAACATCGTTTTTCCTGAAAACAATGGAAAGAATACTTGACGTACACATTAGAGAGTGCTTAAATGAAAGCACTCCTCTGCACCCATGTCAATTCGCCTACCAAAAAGGTAAATCCACGGAAGGAGCACTTCTAAGTTTAACATCACAAATAAAAAGTGCATACGAAAACAAAGAAGTAGCTTTATGTGCCTTCCTAGACATAGAGGGCGCTTTTGACAACACTGGATATGACTCCATATCAAATGCTCTGACTCATAGAAGAATAGATCATCCCACCATCAAATGGATCAAAGCGATGCTTGAAAGTCGGAAAATAACTGCTTCATCAGCACAGACCTCAGTATCAGTAACAGCCGTTAAAGGCTGCCCTCAGGGAGGAGTACTCTCACCCCTACTATGGTCTCTGGTTATCGATAACCTACTTCAAGACCTAAGTAATGCAGGTTTCAATATAATTGGATACGCCGATGACCTAGTCATCATAATAAAGGGCAAAGAACCAAACGAAGTTACAACACGTTTGCAAAACGCCCTTAAGATAGTCATAGACTGGTGTAATAAAGAAAGTCTCTCTATAAACCCCAGCAAGGCTATCATCGTCCCTTTTACAAAAAGG
Source organism: Rhingia campestris (assembly GCA_932526625.1). Lineage (NCBI taxonomy): Eukaryota > Metazoa > Arthropoda > Insecta > Diptera > Syrphidae > Rhingia > Rhingia campestris. The sequence goes on along the minus strand of OW052186.1, from coordinate 31,176,345 downwards.
AGGAAATTAAATCTTACCCAAATTTCAATTAATGGTACATACATTGAGTATTCCAACGAAGTAAAATATCTTGGAGTGATCCTCGATAAAACACTAAGCTGGAACTCCCACATCAACAACAAAATTCAAAAAGCAACCAAAGCTTTCTGGGCCTGCCGAAGCATGTATGGCAAAACCTGGGGAATCTCTCCAAAGACCACACACTGGATCTACACGATCATGGTCAGGCCCATTATAACATACGCTTCAATAGTATGGTGGAACAAAGTCACCCAAAAAACAACTATAAATAAATTAAACAAGGTACAACGGCTTGCCTGTCTGGGCATTACCGGAGCTATGCGTACCTGTCCCACGGCGGCTATGGAAGCCATAATAGGACTAACACCTCTCCACATTTATATAAAAAAAGTGGCAATTCGCAGCTCAGCAAGTTTGACACAAGCGGAAGAATTAAACATTAGTGAACATCTAAAACTAATTGAACTTCTTTCCGAACTTCCAGAACTTGACATGATCTGTGCGGTTACAGACCGCTTACCAAAGACACTATGCTTCGACAAAAGATTCTCAACGGAGATCACAACCAGAGAAGCATGGTGTAGCAACAACCTTCCAAACTGCCTAAACGGCCTAAAGTGGTATACGGATGGTTCTAAAATGGACTCAGGGGTAGGAGCTGGCATACATGGACCAAATAAAAACATCTCAATACCTATGGGAAAAAACCCTAGTGTATTCCAAGCTGAGCTCCATGCCATAAAAGAATGCGCAAACCTAATACACAACTCAGGTATTAAAGGCGCAAACATCCATATATTCACGGACAGTCAAGCAGCTATAAAAGCCCTTAGCTCACACATCATTGACTCCAAATCAGTACTACACTGCTTCAACTCCCTCCAAACACTCAGTTCCAGGAACAAAACCAAACTATGGTGGGTCCCCGGACATAAGGGAGTTGAAGGTAACGAAAAAGCTGATGAACTAGCCAGAAAAGGTTCCGAAACCCCCTTCATTGGACCTGAACCCTTCTGTGCAATCCCCAAATCAGCCATAAATCTAGTTATAAAAAACTGGGAACAAAACAGATGTGTTTCATACTGGGGAAACATCCCAGGCCTAAGACAGGCCAAAAGAGCTATTCAGCCCTTCAAATCAGATGCCGACAAGATACTAAATCTTCGCAGGCACGATATCAAAAACTTAGTAGGCTACCTAACTGGTCATCACGGTCTTCGATATCACCTAAACAAAATGCGTCTAGTCGACTCACCGGAGTGCAGACTATGTCTAGAAGAAGACGAAACAGCCGAGCATATCATATGTGAATGCCCGGCCCTTTACGGTATGAGAAGAGAATCTTTCTTCAGGGAATTCTTAAGTCCCGAAGAATTGAGGAAATCTTCGGCTGAAAGTATTATCAGCTACATTAGGAAAGTAGAAGCGCTACTAACCTAAAAGCATCTGACGACAAGCACAATAGATCTTTTAGGTCGATGTGTATATATATGTATATATATACTGCTTAGGCAGGTCAGAATTTAAAAAAAAAAAAAAAAAAGACTGTGATCCAATGGATCGCATCAAAAAATCGCCGCTACAAGCAATTTGTGGTATACCGAATTGTCGAGATCTTTGCCGCCACAAAGGTATCTAACTGGAAATAAACAAGATTGACTTTATCCCAACGAATAGATGGCTTACCGGACCAGAATTCTTGTGGAAAGATGAGGACACATGGCCCGCAGAACCTGTCATTAATATTAGTCATACGGAAGAAGGTAAAGAAGAACTTTAGCCAAAGAAAGCTTTACTTGTCGTTAGTGAACAATTAATTAACTTCACAAAATGTTCTTCATTTATCAGGCTCATGCGGACGATTGGTTAGGTCATGTGATTTGCTGTTACCAAATACATAACCCTCGAGAGGAGAATTATACTGCCATCTGATCATACATTAACAAAACCAATTATATTCCATCACCACTGTCAGATAAAACATTACAACTTCCAATCAACGATTTGTAAAATAAGCCACAAGTTCTGGATCCCGTGTCTGAGACTAGTTCCGCGCAGTATAATTTCCAAGTGTTTCATCTGCAAAATGTCCAACGCATATATATTAAAAAAATATTTCCCCACCCATAATAGTTATACAGGGTTTGTGTCAAATAAATACGCCACACACTACGTGAAGTTACACCTCAACAGCACACACTTCAGTGCTTTATCATCAAAGCAGAAAATTACTCACGTAGCTTGATGCATCTGCCGATTTCAGTCGACCAGGAGGAGCCACTAACTCCGAATCTTTTCCTGCTCGAGTCAACCAACACCGCAAAAACACCCGGTGTATCCGACCCTCCGAAAAATTATGCGCTTTCACCAAGCAATGGCGTATTGCCCGTCAACTAAGGTATCGGTTCTGGAAGCGCTGGATTGTAGAGTACCTGCCGACATTAACGTGTCGTACTAAATGGTGTCAGAGGACCAAACCGTTACAAAATGGGTACCCACGGAAGCAATTGTGTAGTGGAAGAAGGAGAAGTAAGAAGAGCGGACGCGTGAGTACGAGATCCGGAGTATTGCGCCGTCCAGTATCAAAGTTGGCCGTTCTTAGCACAGATTGTGGTGACTTGAATCGATCTGTGGGAAAGGGGATGTAACAGAACGAGCACCACTGATCGATCGAACGAACTCTATGATCTGGATCGTAAAAGAAGAATGACAAACTGCAACTACACAGCACCATTGAAGTTAAGTGATTCAGGATATGGATATGATAAGTTCTATTGCTGGTAGGTAACTTATCCAATCTTGCTACTCTGTAAAATGAAATTCTGATATTTCTTCATCATTTGAAAGAAGACCGAGATCTTAGAATTTCCCTTTTTGTTGGACACCATTCACCAGATAAAATTCCAAGCTAGTGGGAGACCACCACATACCGAGTCTTTTTTTTCAGAATCATTGACACCGTTCCATGTGGCAATATTTTTTGATGAATCATCCGAGGGATCAGAGTTAATTTGGCTTAAAACCTTTTTGGAGTTTTACATAAAATGGTGGATCTCAAATCCAGCTTGTGAATCTTCTTCTTCTTAAGTGGCGTACAGTTCGGGATGAACCTGGGCCTCAACCAATTAGCCCGGTCCTTAGCTAACTCCCTCCAGTTGCGAACTCCAAGTTGGTTGAGGTCGGTTTCTACTTGTGCGCGCCACTTAAGGCGAGGTCTTCCTCTACTGCGTCCGACGTCTGGCTGGGAATCGAAGACTCTGCGAGCCGGAGTATTGGTGTTCATTCGTTCTATATGCCCTAGCCATCTTAAACGTCCAATGCGGAGTTTTTTGACCAGTGGTATGTCGCTGTACATCTTGTATAGTTCTTGGTTGAATCTTCGTCTACATAGCCCGTCAACGCAAACGGGACCGAAGATTTTTCGAAGAATCTTTCTCTCGAATCGACCAAGGATTTCTTCATCCGCTTTTGATACGGTCCATGCTTCAGCGTCCTAGAGCAGGACTGGGACGATCAGGGTCTCATATGGGATCTTCTTAGTAGTTCGAGTGAGGGCTTTACTACTAAGTTGCCTTATTAGCCCAAAGAAACAGCGGTTGGCTGTCGTGTTGACAGCATATATATACTTAGTCTACCCTCGTTTACTGATACACATATTTTTAAGGCTTCCTTCTCTATACTAGCAAACGTGGCTATGACATCACGTTGAGTCCTACCAATGATGTCAATATCGTCGGCGTATGCTTGTAGTTACACCTATTCAGAGGGTCTCCTTTTTTGTGGATCGGGCAAACGATGCTGAGGTTCAATTCTTCAGGCATGCTTTCATCCGACCAGATTTGGCTTATGAGTTGGTGGATGTTACCAAAGAGGTATATAGCTATAGAGTACGCATCACAGCTAAAAATGTTGTAGCTGTTTCAGACGCGGGCGGTAAGTGCGAAGGGGAATTTTCGTCGTGCGTATGCATCGGCTATGCTGTTGCTTGATGCTGGCATGGCCATGTGCACACTGGGGTATCAACATCAGTATACCTCATAGTAATTTTCGTTGTATGAGATGCGCACTCTTGTAGTTGTATACTCTTTGATGTTACTTACCAAGTCATCTCCGCCAGCTTTATAAAGCTCAGCGGGAAGGTCGTCATTTCCGGCGGCCTGATTAAGCTTGAGTCACTTAGGTCGGGTGGTTGGCAGTTTTCGCTGTAGTTGCCAATATTAAATGGTTCGTTCTGCCTGACAGCGGAATATTGTTCGTCATCGCCGTTTAACAGTCTGCAGAAGTGGTTCTTCCATATCCTCAGCATCGACTGTGTCTCAACTACAATATTTCCTTGTTCATCTCGACAGGATTCTGTTCGAGCCTTGTATCCTTGGCTTTGACGTTTTACACTTTGGTAAAACTTGTGAACATCGTTCCTGGAGTGGCACCTCTCTATATCCTCGATCGCGCGCTTTTCTTGCTCTTTTTCCTTCTTTCTGAAAAGCCGATGTTCTTCCCTTCTTCTTTGCCTATAAAGCTCAATGGCAGTTACGGCTGATCTAATGGCTTGTTGGCATCGTTGCCATTGTTCTTCGACATTAGATGCTAGTGGTGTGGTGTGAATCGAGAGGTTAAGGGATATGCGTTGCGCGAAGGTCTTGGCGGTCTCTGGCGATTGCAGTCTTTCGACATTAAATTTTTTCACAGTTTGTTGGGGCGTGGTGGATATCCGCATCCTTTTTTTTTATTCACACATTTGTTTATTATGGACAATAGTTGTTTACCTGCAAAGCGAAGTGCTTATCTTTCTTTGAAGTGATTTAAATTTTCAAAATTATTTTTTATAAACATACATTTATAAAACATTACATTTCATTAAGTTTATTATTTCTAACTTTACTTTACAAAAAATAATTCAAGTAAGTACGTTTTTATTTCTTTTTTTCCTTTTCTTAAAATTCGGAATGGCTTTTAAAAATTGAGGAAGCGAATTAACAAATTTTGGTATTAAGCATCGTAGTTCTCGGTTTCCGTAAGCGTTGTATGTTTCCGGAACATCTAGCATCCCCTGGGCTCGTCTTCGTGTGTTAAGTGTGTGGTTGATAGGCTGCAGAAATCGCTGGTCATTCATGTACTGAAGAAGCATTCACGTCTCGAAATTTGAGATTTGAATTACTGGTTCGAAAAATTTTAACAATATATTAGATATTAGATATTTTATCCAAATAAGTTTTTACTGCGTTTCCCCATGCAAGAATTCCGTATCTAATAGGCGATTCAGCTAGTGAGTAATACGCCTGTTTTTTCACTTCTAGATTTGAGTGCTTCTTAAGGTATACCATTGCAAAGATAGTGCTCTTTAGTTGAAGACGCAGGACATTTATATGATTACGCCAAAGGAAATGCTCATCAATGCGTATTGCAATGTTTCTACAGCAGAATTCAGGTTTTTGTGTTTTACCACGATTGCAATATCATCTACATAAGCATAGGATGTAGATCTTTTTAATAATCGCATAACTTCGTTGGTAAAAAGAATAAATAAAATGGGGCCCAATTTAGACCCTTGAGGAACACCATATTTTCATGGTTTTTCTTTGCTTATTCTATCAGACACCTTGACTTTAATCAAGATAGCGGTCCGAGTCGATGTTAGCCCCTCGGAATGTTCGGACATCCAAAATACTGGATGCGTGCCTCTTGTCTATCGCAATGTGATCAATTTGGTTGACTGTTCGTTGATCTATAGACCGCCATGTCCCCTTATGGATATCGAGGTGAGGAAACCGTGTGCTGGCTATAGTGGCATTTCGTTTCGTAGCGAAGTCAATTAGCCTAGGTCCGTTACCAGACGTCTTGTCGTGTAGTATATATTTTGCGACAGTACTGCTAAAGATGTCTTCTCTTCCTACCTTTGCGTTAAAATCTCCCAGCACGATTTTAACATCGTACTTTGGTAGTCGCTCATAGGTTCATAGGTCGAGGAGCTCGTAGAAGCAATAATATCAGCGCATATAAGGCTTATGGTAGCGAATTTGGCCTTGATGCGGATTGTTACAATGCCTTCGCTAATGTCTTGGAAACATAAGACTTCTTGTCTAAGTCTGGCACATATAACAAATCCGCATCCGAATAGTCGCTGTTTCTGCTCACTATAACACGGTCCATAGTAGATGTCACAGTTTTTATACCCTATCCCACAGGGGTATATTAGTTTTGATACATTGTTTGTAACATAGAGAAATAATTTAGCTACATATATCTCAAATCGACTCAGAATCGATAGCTGAGTCGATTTAGCCATGTCTGTCCGTCCGTCCGTACGTAACCAGTTTTTGGGCCTTAAATTTTAAGCTAGAAGGATGAAATTTGGTGCACGTGCTCTTTGTTGCTCCCAGCAGAACAAGTGTAAACATTTTTGAAATCCGCCTATTGCCACGCCCCGATTTTAGAAAAACGTATTTTCTGGCCAAACCATAAAGAATTTTAAAAAAGTGTCTGAGCAGCATATTTAGAGAATCGTAATATGTGGATGACTGTTTTGGTGGAGCAGACTCACCATTAGAAGCTACCAGGTTGGGTAGGACTCTATATTCGGGCTCTTGTGTAAGAGAAGTACATGGCTTATCGGATGCTTCTCAAGATGCAATGGCAGCTGTTGTTTGTCTTTGGGTACTCAGGACATTCGATGGCGTCCAAGTAACTTTAATATCATCGAAGACAAAAGTTGTTCCTATTGAAAAAACGAAGACGAAAAAGATGACAATTCCTCGCCTCGAGTTATGTGCTGCTGCAATGTTAACCAAATTAATTGTTCATGTGTCCAAGACCCTAAATATTCAAGAAACTCCAGTTTATTTGTGGACAGACTCATCGGTTACGCTCACGTGATAAAATCTCATCCTTCTCGTTGAAAGGACTATGTACAGAATCGTGTTATCATCATTCAAGATACTCTTCCTAGTTCAAAGTGCCATCACGTGTCTGGAAAAGTAAATCCAGCCGATTATGCCTCATAGAGGGTATCACCTCATCAACTCAGCGAAAATCGTTGCTGGTGGAAGGGGCCTCGTTGCCTCTTTCGACATTCATTTTCATGGCCATCAACTGTATCGCGAATGGAACATAATATCGATTAAGAAGAAAGGGCTCAAGTATCTACTACCCCTTACGCTGAAAATCCTCAAATATGGGATTTAATAGACCGGTACTCTAACCTTAACTCACTCATCAAAGTTACAGCCACTTTCCAACGAGCAATAAATATAATCAGGAAGAAAGCTCTCACTCTAAGGAATCAACCATTAACAACAGAAGAACTCGAAGAAGCTCGTCTCTATTAAGTTAAATCAGTGCAAAAAAACAACTTCTCATCAGAAATCTCAACATATGAGAGGCTACAATCCGCTATGCGGATCGTTGAATACCCTATCCCATCCCATCCTTTAAATTAATATCCTCAAAATATAGGCCTTATGGCGATGAAAAACAGAAAATGACATTTTCACAATATATTGCTCAGACAGTTTCTCAAAATCTTTTGTGGTTCGACAAAAAAAAACGTATTTCTATTGCTAATGCCTTGGGATGGGGTATACAAATGGTTTTTGTAAGAAAACGCCCCCAAAATGTGGGCGTAGGTGAAAATAATCTATGGACAAAATGTTTATATTACCATTGCGGAAGTATTTGCATCAAAATTTTTTTCGAAAGTTTTAAAATTTGGACAAAAAACGTTTTTTACTAAAAACGCCCCCAAAAAGTGGGCGTGGCAAAAAACTTTGTATGGACGAAATATAGATATTAGGATTGTCTAAATATGTTGCTAACACACTTTTTTGAAATTCCTTACGGTTTGGCTTAAAACTACGTTTTTTCTAAAAGGGGGCGTGGCAGTGGGCGGATTTTAAAAATTTTTACACTTGTTCTAGTGACTCGGCCAAGGATCCTATATACCAAATTTCATTATCCTAGCTCAAAATTTAAGGCCCAAAAATCGGTGACGAACAGACAGACCGACGGACGGACGGACGGACAGACAGACATGGCTAATTCGACTCAGCTAGCGATTCTGAGTCGATCCATATACTTTGAGGTATATGTAGCTAAATTATTTCTCTATGTTACAAACTAAGTATCAAACTAATATACCCCTATGGGATAGGGTATAAAAAGGAGTCATCATATTTCGAATAAGAATTCAGTAATCAAGTTGATACCTTTTCTAGATTCTTATGGCTTACTTCGAGTTGGCGGACGTTTACGCAATGCTCTTTTGGATACAGACACTAAACACCCTCTCATCTTACCCAAGAATTCAACATTCACAAAACTCATCATAAGACACGCTCACATGAAGACGCTACAAGGCGGAAAGCAAGCTATCATGGCATTTTTCCGTAGAACCTACTGGATACTAGGTGGTAGAACTCCAATTCAAAGTATATGGATCGATTCAGAATCGCTAGCTCAGTCGATTAAGCCATGTCTGTCTGTCCGTCCGTCCGTCCGTCTGTGTGTCACCGATTTTTGGGCCTTAAAATTTGAGCTAGAGCGTTGAAATTTGGTATATAGACTATCTGGTCGACGAAGCAGAAAAAGTGTAAAAAATTTTGAAATCCGCCCACTGCCACGCCCCATTTTTTTAAATACGTAGTTTTAAGCCAAACCGTGAGGAATTTTAAAAAAGTTTTTTTCCACGCCCACTTTTTGGGAGCGTTTTTAGTAAAAAACGCTATTTGTCCAAATTTTAAGAAGTTCGAAAAAAACTTTTGATGCAAATACTTCCGTAATGGTAATATAAACATTTTATTCATAGATCATTTTCACCTACGACCACATTTTGGGGGCGTTTTCTTACGAAAACCATTTGTATACCCCATTTAAAGGCATTAGCAATAGAAATACGTTGTTTTTTGTCGAACCATAAAAGATTTTGATAAACCGTCTGAGAAATATGTTGTGACGACGTCATTTTCAATATTATATGCTCATGAAGCACACTTGTTGGGGATTTTAATTTTAAGGATGGGATGGGATAGGGTATTCAACGATTCGCACAGCGGATTGTAGCCTTCTCACATGTTTATACCCTATCCCATAGGGGCATATTAGTTTTGATACTTAGTTTGTAACATAGAGAAATAATTTATCTACATATACCTCAAAGTATATGGATCGACTCAGAATCGCTAGCTTAGTCGATTAACCCATGTCTGTCTGTCCGTCCGTCCGTCTGTACGTCACCGATTTTTAGGCCTTACATTTTTTTCAATAAAAAAAATACTGTTTTCGGTTAAATTTTAAATTTTGCGTAAAAAATGTTGATGCAGAATCATTAATAATATTAATATGAACATTTCGTCTATATACCATTTTAACCCACGCCCACTTTTTGGAAGCGTTTTTATATAAAAAAGATTTTTATACACTACCCCATAACATATGCAGGAGAAAACGTTGTCTTTTCTAGAACTGTAAAATTTGTTGTGACATTGACATTTTTGAAGTGAAACACTTCTTATGGCGCCTTGCGATTTCTTATGTTACACAAACCGACACCATTGGGGAATGAAGGTACTTTGGGAGGGGAGCACGAGAGGGGGTATATTAGTTTTGACATTAAGTTTGTAACATAGAGAAATAATTTCGATACATATACCTCAAAGTATATGGATCGATTCAGAATCGCTAGCTGAGTCGATTAAGCCATGTCTGTCTGTCCGTCCGTCCGTCCGTCCGTCCGTCTGTGTGTCACCGATTTTTGAGCCTTAAATTTTGAGCTAGAGTGTTGAAATTTGGTATATGGACTCTCTGGCCGACGAAGCAGAACAAGTGTAAAAAATTTTGTAATCCGCCCACTGCCACGCCCCCTTTTAGAAAAACGTAGTTTCAAGCCAAACCGTAAGGAATTTCAAAAAAGTGTGTTAGCAACATATTTAGACAATCCTAATATCTATATTTCGTCTATACAAAGTTTTTTGCCACGCCCACTTTTTGGGGGCGTTTTTATTAAAAAACGTTTTTTATCCACATTTTAAAACTTTCGAAAAAAAATGTTGATGCAAATACTTCCGCAATGGTAATATAAACATTTTGTCAATAGATCATTTTCACCTACGCCCACATTTTGACGGCGTTTTCTTACAAAAACCATTTGTATACCCCATCCCAAGGCATTAGCAATAGAAAACCGTTTTTTTTTGTCGAACCACAAAAGATTTTGATAAACTGTCTGAGCAATATATTGTGACAATGTCATTTTCTGTATTTCATCGCCATAAGGCCTATATTTTGAGGATATTAATTTTAAGGATGGGATGGGATAGGGTTTTCAACGATAGCCTCTCATATGTTTTGATATGGAGTTAAGTCCTGTGAAAATTTCAAAAACATACACTCCATTTTGTATATAAAATGCCAAACCTATGATAGAGGTCATATAAGTATATTAGCACGTCCGAAAATGTTGAAATTTGTTTTACCTTTGTCCACGCAGTATACGTGTAAACATTTTCAAAATCGTCGCACTATTCAGGAAAAAATTAATGAACAATATATTAAAACAATAAAATTTTCTATATTTCATCTCAAAAGTTTTCGGTCCCACCCACTTTTTAGGGGCGTTTTTTAATGTTAAGTAAATATTTAAAATACGAGTGTTGGGTGCACGACTGGGTCGTACGCAACTTTCTCTTTTACAGCGAGTTAGGCGTTAGATCAAATAGTACGCATTTTGATTATTTATGCTTAAAATGATATAAATAATGTCAAAATGTGATTATACGAACGTTTACTCCGAAATTTGAAGGAATCGGTTTCTATGTGAATAATAATTATTTTTCGTTATTGGCCAAAACTGAAAATTCCGTTTAGTGATAGTTGGGCTAAAACTAATTATGTGGAATTGTTTAAAATTGTAATAGTAGTATATATATTAAATTTCATTCAATTTGTCATAGTAGTTTGCGAGAAATTAACAATTTTCTTTATATGGCCTATATGACAAAATCCGTTATATGGATTTTCTCGAAAAAACTGGGTATGCAGTTTTGTTGGAACTAATATGCTTATAGTATATATAAAGTTTAATCAAAATCGTTAGAGCCGTTTTCGAGAAAATTGAGGTTATGTGTAATTTTTATATGGCAGGTACCGTTATTAACATGGCTAAAAGCAAACAAAAAAAATGGCCTAGAATTCTGACCAAAACAAGCTGGCATACGAAGTCTGAAGAAAATCGGTCAAGCCGTTTAGGCTGGGGAGACCATTACGGACAGACGGACCGACGGACGGAATTCCAAAAACCACTTTTTTAGGCTCCGCTATCATCGTAATGTTAGAATCAATCAAAATCTCGAGGTCGAAAATTTTCACGAAAACAATATCTTTCTCTTTGTAAGAGAAAGTTAAAAATCATCCCTTGAACATTGTGAAACAAGCCCATTGTTAGGGTATGTTTGTTTTAAGGATGGAATTGGATGTGATAGGTTATTAACCATTCACATATTGAATTGGAGCCTTCTTTTATGTTTTTTTTTTAACTTTTATGGTGGTGGCAATCTCGACGCACGCGACGAACGCGACGCAGACGGTTTCGCATTGAAGTGTCAAAAATGGTGAGGATTTGAGTGGTGGTGGCAATCTCGACGCTCACGACGCGACGCGATGCGATGTCACTTGATTGACAGTTCACCATTTGCCGTCGAAGATTTTGTTTGTTTTTCAATTCTTACAGAAGAAAATTTAATTAGTTGTTAGTCACACAACACAATTATTAATTCAGTACTTTTAATTTATTTTGTTTATTTATAACCTATGAAAGTAATCTCAAGATTCTCACAAACATACCATCTGACAGCTTTCAAACTGACATTCCAATGCGTCGATGCGCAAGAAAGTTGAAGTTGAATCAACTTTTCTGTGTAGCTAACGTCCATTGCGTCGCGTCGGCGTTCAGATTGCCCACTTATACATGTTCCCATAAGCTCGATGAGTTTTTGACATTTCAACGCGAAACCGTCTGCGTCGATACCGTCCGTTGCGTCGAGATTGCCTTGGGGGTTAGGGTATCACTCATAAACCGGCTACAAATAAATGAAATTTTCTCGAAAACGCTAATAACGATGTTAATAATTTAACTGAAAAATTTTCGAAATCAATCCACTGCTATATTCACCTTTTAGATAAACATATTTTTTGGTTAAACCATATGAAATTTAAAAGAATGCCTGAACAATATTTCTATATTATGAAAGTGTGTATATTTTATCTATTTAAAGTATAAAGCCACACTCACCGTTTGTAAATGTTTAGTTTAAGGGTGGGATGGGTATAAAAGATTAATTACACCTGATAAAAGTAAGTATTGGTAAAGTATTAAAAATCGAACTCTAACATTAAATCGTAACAAGTGGCACCGGCAGTTCTGTCAATCTATCGATCTGTTTACTGATTTGATGCGTCTCTTAACAGAATTTTCAAAACACCTTCAATGATTTTTTTTTTCAAATTATAATCACGGAGTAAACACGTACGATCCAATCGTGCAATCACCATTCGTTCTTTCTGTGTCCAACACTCACACTTATATGTTTAGCCATATCCAGTATGAAGAGTAATGAATTTTAAGAAAGTGTCTGAGCAGCATATTTAGAGAATGGTAACATATATATTTCGTCAATATAAAGTTTTTTGCCACGCCCACTTTTTAGGGGCGTTTTTTATAAAAAACGTTTTCCGGTCAAATTTTAAAATTTTCGAAAAAAGATTTGATGCACTATCATTGGAAGTATTAATGTGAACATTTCGTCAATAGACCATTTTAACACACGCCCACGTTTTAGGGGCGTTTTCTTACAAAAAACCATTTGTATGCCCTACCCCAAGGCATATGCAATAGAAAAACGTTGTTTTTTGTCGAACCATAAAAGAATTTGATAAAACTTCTGAACATTATGTTGTGACAACGTCGTTTGCAATACTATATGCCCATAAAGACCACATTTTTGGGAAAATTAATTTAAGGATGGGATGGGATAGGGTATTAAACGATCCGCACAGCGGATTGTAGCCTTCTCATATGTTTTTAACTTTCTCTTACAAAGAGAAAGATATTGTTTTCGTGAAAATTTTCGACCTCGAGATTTTGATTGATTCTAACATTTCGATGATAGCGGAGCCTAAAAAAGTGGTTTTTAGAATTCCGTCCGTCGGTCCGTCGGTCCGTCGGTCCGTCGGTCCGTCGGTCCGTCTGTCCGTAATGGTCTCCCCAGCCTAAACGGCTGGACCGATTTTCTTCAAACTTCGTATCCAAGATTGTTTTAGTCATAATTCTAGGCCATTTTTTTTTGTTTGCTTTTAGCCATGTTAATAATGGTACCTGCCATATAAAAATTACACATAACCTGAATTTTCTCGAAAACGGCTCTAACGATTTTGATTAAACTTTTTATGTACTATAAGCATATTAGCTTTAACAAAACTGCATACCCAGTTTTTTCGAGAAAATCCATATAACGGATTTTGTCATTTAGGCCATATAAGGAAAATTGATAATTTCTTGCAAACTATTATGTCAAATTGGATGAAATTTAATATATATATACTACTTTTATAGTTTTAAACAATTCCACATAATTAGTTGTAGCCCAATTATCACTAAACGGAATTTTCAGTTTTGGCCAATAACGGAAAATCATTATTATTCACATTGACATCGATTCCTTCAAATTTCGGAGTAAACGTTCGTATAAACACATTTCGACATTATTTATATCATTTTTAGCATCAATAATCAAAATGCGTACTATATATTTGATCTAACGCCCAACTCGCTGTGAAAGAGAAAGTTGCGTACGACCCAGTCGTGCACCCACCACTCGTTTTTTTTTTAAATTACAGCCAAAAAACATCGGAAGGTTATTTTTGCGCCACCTTGTAGAACTGTACAATTTGTTGTGACATTGTCATTTTCTATATTTAATCCCCATCGTGTTTTAAGCCATGTCCACATTTTGGGGATATAATTTTTACAAATGGGATGGGATAGGGTGTTTAACGATCAGCACAGCGGATTGTAGCCTTCTCATATGTTTTTTTTACATGGCTCAATTAAATTAACTTAAATTGTAAATCTTTCAAGTAAAATATACGGTTTTTAAGTTCAATCGCAGTTTTATTTATATCAAAGATTATTTCTCTCTAACAGTAACAATGATTTCAAGGAACTCCGTTGATCTTTTCTGCAGCATTCCAGACAATGCGTACCTTATTTGGCTTGTTTGGGTTCACCACCGGAAATATTGGAAGACAATATCTTTTAGAGCTTTGTTCAAGCTGTCCCGTTTTACCATCGCTCGACTATAGGGTAGAGAAACCATGTCATGCCTCCATAACAATGGAACAACGAAATGAGTTCCTTAACGATGTGAATTTAGTTCTAATATTCTCTGCGCTTGTTCTTCATCCTTAGACAGCAATGTTTTACTTCCAAAACTCTCCGTTTTGAAATACTGTTTCCAGCAATGAAGTTTTTCATCCGAGTATGCTTTGCAATCAGAATCGTGAAAATTAAAAAAAAAAACGAATTATCTGAAAGATTAACTTTTAATTCATCATTTTTGTGTGTGCCGTGGACAACCTAGCCTTACTTACATACTTAAGTGGCGCTACAGTTTGGAATGAACCTGGGCCTCAACCAACATGTATCTCCAATTAGCCCGTTCCTTAGCTAACGCCCTCCAGTTGCGCATTCCAAGTTGGTTGAGGTCGGTTTCGACTTGAGCGCGCCACTTAGAACGAGGTCTTCCTCTATTGCGTCCGACGTCTGGCTGGGAATCGAAGACTCTGCGAGCAGGAGTATTGGAGACCATTTGTTCTTCATGTCCTAGCCATCTTAAACGTCCAATGTGAAGTTTGACTAGGGGCATGTCGCTTTACAGCTCGTATAGTTCTTGGTTGAATCTTCGTCTCTATAGCCCGTCAACGCAAACGGGACCAACGATTTTTCGAAGAATTTTCCTCTCGAATCGGCCAAGGATTTCTTCATCCATTTTTAATATGGTCCATGCTTCAGTGCCGTAGAGCAGGACTGGGATGATCAGGGTCTATATATATAGGGTCTCCTTAGTAGTTCGAGTGAGGGATTTACTACTAAGTTGCCTTCTTAGCCCGAAGAAACAGCGGTTCGTTTAATTTCTGACGAGATGTTGTTGTCAGAGTTAATAGCAGAGCCCAGACAGGCAGACATGGCTAATTCGACTCAGCTAGCGATTCTGAGTCGATCCATATACTTTGAGGTATATATAGCTAAATTATTTCTTTATGTTACAAACTAAGTATCAAAACTAATATACCCCTATGAGATAGGGTATAAACAAACCATGGAAGTACACATACATATAAAGTTTGTTATATTACACAAAATTCAACCGGTTGTACATATTCCCGTGTTTTTAGAAAGTAACCATAATGACTACGGTTGAACCATACTCGTGTGCGCAGGCCCATTGTCTTTCATTCTTGAACAGAACTGAACTGACATTTATGAAATTTCTTTGACAGTTCAGAAATGCCTGTATTTCCCAAGAGCGTATTCTTTCACATTTAAGGAACATTTGTATGGGACTTTTTTGTGTCAGACAACATATTTCAGAGGAAAATTGAGAATCGGTGTAGTAAAAAAATGCATTATATCAGTGTTTTTCTTATAAGCGTGTTTCTCAAAAGGTAGGTTTTTTACATTGGTGCAAATGTGGTTGTACACGGTGTTTTTTTCAGGTTTCTTATAAACGTGCTTTCCTTATAAGCATGCTTCTTATAAGCGTCGTTTACTGTATGTTTTTTTTTTTTTTTTGGAACAAATTTACTGTAGCTGCCAAACACTTTTTGCACTTTTTTTTTATTCAACTCATTAAATGAGCTAAAAATTTAGCTTTTTTTGTTGCTCTTTATTATTTAAAAAGTTATTAAACAATAAAAATTTGAAAAATCCCTATGGAAATCAACCAACTTTTGACAGTCAACACAAAGCTGAGTATTAAGCAGCGCTGCCAGATAAAAAACTTTAATACAACATATGTTCCATAAAGTAAAAAAAATGTAAAAATAAAAATCAAAGGATTTTAAATCTCTTTCTGTGGGTATTCGAATCTCGCGCAACTTCGTTTGTATGTAAAGTCGTCAGGCAGGAGCCTAAGTCAACAGTTTTTTTTTAACCGGTACTCTGGGTGGCCCACTTCGCGGGAACAAAGGATTTCAACTCTCTTTCTGGGGACAGTCCACGCTCACTCAACTTTGTTGCTCCGCTCAGGTTATGTAAAGTCTTCAGGCAGGCGCCTTAGCCAACAGGTTTTTTTACTTGTATGTTTTTTTCAATATGGCAATGCTGCGTACAACGCAGCAGAAACAAAAAAAGATGTGTCAAACTACACACAATTTGTATGGAATTATAACCCTAAAAGTGCAATATTATATTATGAATAGCTTTTAAACTAAATGTGAGCGACAATAAAAAGCATATAAATGATCAGTGCGCAGAGACGAATCGATTAATAAGGCAGATTAAAGGCAGCTTAAGTAAATTAATGCCTTTTTTTTAAATTTTAATCCAATTGAAACAGCAAAAATGAAAAAAATTTGTTACCACAACAGAAACTCAATATCTAGACAGTGTTTAAACAATTTTTTTACTTTTATTGAAATATGTCACCCTATATTTTTCTTAGCTACATAGCCGCCCTCTAGCAGTCGATTTTGGAAGGCAATCATCTTAATGACGTGTATAATAAACACGACTGAGTTGTCATCCGTTCTGAAACATTAATGTGCAAATCTAATTTCTTTTAATTAATTTCATAATTCGTTCACATAGAACTTGTATAAACTTAAAATGAGTAAACCTGGTATCAGCGGTGAAGAGGACTGTAATTCTACATTGTTCTACGCCCGCAACGATTACTATGTGGGCAATTTCATGGGTTCTGTCAATTTCGTTCTTCCGGAACAACACGGAGCTGGATCTGAGCTCTTGTCTTACATGTATCTGTCCTATCTCGCTATCGATTCGGGGCGTTTGATTGCAAGCGATGTAAAGGAAAATAATACAACACCATTACTGGCGCTTCGATATGTTCATGATGCTTTCGAAAATCCCTCAAAAATTGAAGACATTCTGGAGATTTTGAATCAAAAAATAGCATCCGTCGACGATGATACCAATCTCTGGCACATCGCTACTGCTATTGTCTATTGTTACGATGATCAGTTTGAAAATGCTTTAAAGTGAGTTTAAAAGTCAGGCGTTGCGCGCAAAAGTGACCGGACAATCTCATCGACTATCTACTTTTTATTTAATAGGATACTACACGGTTCGGACAAATTGGAATCGATGGCTCTATCTGTGCAGTGTCTGCTGTTGTTAAACCGCGTCGACTTAGCGAAACAACTTCTTGCTAAAATGCAGGAAATAAGTGACGATGCAACTCTAACCCAACTTGCACAAGCTTGGATTGCAATTGCCACTGGAACGGAGCAAATTCAAGATGCATTCCACATTTTTCAAGAATTCTGTGAAAAATACCAACAGACTCCAATGCTACTCAATGGACAGGCAGTCTGCCATTTAGGTCAGCAGCGCTACGAAGAGGCCGAGTCGGTGTTGCGCGAAGCTCTAGCGAAAAAGCACAACGATTACGACGCTTTGATCAATATGCTGGTATTGACACACCTAAGTGGAAAGGGAAGTGAAGTAAGTTTCATATGTGTTTCTTTAATATTTAATATACTATTGCATTTCGAATAAACAACCTCCATAGCTAATTACTCGGTACTTGGAGCAATTAAAACAATTCTATCCGAAGAGTGATTTTATCAGCGATATGGAGAAGAAGTCATCGGAATTCGATCGCCTCTGCCTACAGTATTGTCTTAATGACGAACACAACAGTGTGGCCTTATAAGTTAGCATTTCGTATGTCTAAAAAGTTTGCAATTCATTACCAAGAACAATAAATATTAATAATAAATATATTAGGATTCCAACTCAATAAATATCGCGTTTGTATTTAAAACTATGTTTCTCGAAATTTAAAGCTGGAGATATTATGCATTCGGGATAGTTATCAAATATAACCATTTTTTGTTCGTAGTTTTTTTTTTAAATTCTTCAAATTCTTCTTTTATTTGCATCAGACTATACTATCGTTTCACTCATCAAATTCTCACTTTTATAAAAAACGTTTCTTCTATAATTACATTCAATCATTTAAAGCATCAATTTGTCAAAACATTTTTTTTTTGGATTTAGTCACTTATGTGTAGAACATGGGAACCTTACAGTGTGTAAAGAACCTGGGCCTAAGCCAACATTCCTCTTCACTTAGCACGGTCCTAAGCAGACTGCCAGTTGCGCAGTTCAAAATGGTTGGCGTTTATTTCTTGTGCGCACCAGTTGAGTTGGGGTCTTCCTCCACTCCGTCTTACAGCAAGCTGGAAATCGAAGAACTGTGGGCTGGAGTATTTATTAATATTTATATACATGTCCTGACATCTTACATTAACGGTCATACATGATTTCAAACATAGCATTCAAATCCTTTGTGTGTGCAATGTTATATTTGCCGCAAGAATGAGCCTTTCTCCGGGACAAAGTCGATTCCGAACCGGAAATTTTAATATGAATCTCATGACAGTTTTAGACTTATGGATGGTTGTCCAACTTTTGCTAACGGTGGAGCAGTAAAAACGTAGGTGTTGTTACTTCGCATCTGGCGCTTAGTCCAGTGCACTAACCACTAAACCGCGGCACACACTCTACATTCCCTAGGCATCTTCGGAGTTTTTTTTTCCGAAGAATTGATACGGGCTGTACGGATGCTTTCAGTCAGACCATTGGGCAGGCGCTGGTAGTAATTTCCCTTGTTAAGGAGTTAGTGTTTTCCAATGTAATTTCAGATATTGAGCTGAAGTCGATTTTTCACAACCGAAATAATAATCAAAACTTAAACGACTTTTTCATCACAGAGCACTACGCTCTCGCTTAACACAACTAGATTTGTTGTGCAACTTAAATGGCCATCAACTGTTTTTCAACCTTATAGACTATTTTAAATAAAAATTTTTTTTATTTTCAAACCATTGAATATAAACAGTTTTTAAAATGAACCCGACATAAACCCTATTGCTTACCAGATTAAACATGCATATGCATCATTTAATAAGCTAACTGCTGCCATTGTTGATTTAATGAGATTTTGACATCATCAAATTTGGCTCCATAAGCGAATCATTGGGAGCATAGAAATAAATATGAGAAATCAATTCCGGTAAAAAAATATAATAATTCAAAATATCGCGTATGAACATGATGCAAGATGCCATACGTCCGAAACTTAATGTGTGCAAGCCTTTTTGTTCCCAAATAATTTACGGAATGCATACCTGGTAATTTTTTTCTGAAATCTTTCTTTTCTAAGTGCCTGCCCATATGTAATGGTGAATCCCATATGATGGACGAAAACCTAACATTGAGTTTGATTTTACAATAGTGTTATCATATTGAGAAGAAAATCTTAATTGTGAATCAAATATGACACCGAGATCTTCTGCCGTACGTTGAAGTCTAACATCGTTCATATTATATTCATAAAGGTGCATTTGTACGGAATGCTGTAAACATTTTACATTTCGAGTTGTTAAGCTCCATAGCATTATTTTTTTTTTTTATTTATTTATTTTTATTTATTAATTTATTTGATCTACCATATTCGTATATATTAACAGATTATTTTGACTTAATAATAAAAATAGTTTAATCCTGAAAAAAAGATTAATTAAACTTAAAAAAAAACTTCAAAGTGAAGAAAAAAATATATATTTAATAAAAACTCTATAATCATAGAGAAAAAATAAAAAAATAAAAACCTTTTCTAAGAGTATAGACTTAGCGAAGGATTGTTAGTATTTGGGATGTGAAATTGTTAAATTAGTGAAAACATATGGAAAGATCTTTTTTAAATGCTAATCTACTTTTTGAAAATTCGCATTCGTCAGAACTGCACATTTCGTTGAAATATGTGATGCATCTTGATATTGGTTCATTTTGGCAATAAGCTGTTCTGTGCCTATTTGCTATGAACATATCTTTTAGGCGAATGTGTCTCACAGGTGCATAAATATTGAGACAAGCTAGCAATTAGGATGAATTTATCCGAGAACATATAATATCCCTAATGAACATAACGCCTGTTAGCTTCCTGCGAGTAGAAAGAGTTTGCAAGCCCAGTAATAAGCATCGAGCTTTATAATCAGGTAATTCATCATACCAGTTTAATTTTTTGATAGCATACCTGGTAAAGTTTTTCTGTACCCGCTCGATTCTATCTATATGCGTTTGATGGTAAGGAGACCAAACAACCGAAGCATATTCCATAATTGATCTAACTAGAGAACAATAAATTGATTTTAATGTATAAGGGTCTTTGAAATCAAAGGAATTTCTTTTCAAAAAACCTAATAATTAATTTGCCCTTGATATTGTTACATCGTAATGTGAAGTAAATGTAAATTTTTTATCAAATCGAATGCCGAGATCGGTTATTTCATTAACTCGTTCAAAAACAGTTTCATTGCCTGCGTAAGTGAACATAATATCATCTAGCTGACGTGAAGCTGTAAACGTTTTGCACTTCTCTACGTTCAAAGTTAAAGAATTTTTATTACACCAGCGAAATAAATTTCGAAAATCAGATTGAAGATATTCACAGTCGCTAACAGATTTTATTTGAGTGTAAAGCTTCCAATCATCGGCATATCCTAAGCATTTCGAATGTTTAATGAAAGAAGGTATGTCATTAGTGAACAAAGAGAAGAGGACCCAAATGACTTCCTTGAGGTACACCACTGTTTACACTGAAGGGTAGAGATGTTGAATTACCCAGTTTGACTATTTGTTTTCGATTTGCCAAATAAGAGGACAACCACTTATTGAGTCTTGAGTGAATACCTAAAGCATTCAATTTTTCCACAAGTTTTTTTTGATCCAACTTATCGAATGCTTTAGAGAAATCAGTATAAATAACATCAATTTGTGTACCGGCCTCAAGACTCTCAAGGGTATATTTAGTAAACAGTGTTAGATTCGTGGTCGTAGATCTACCAGTAACAAACCCATGTTGAAGATGACTAATACCATTTTGGACGTAAAAGTAAATTTTGTCTTTAACTATTTTTTCCAGATGTTTTGGTATAACTGAAATCTTTGAGATAGGTCTATAATTTGTTACTTTGTTTCGAGATCCAGATTTAAAAATTGGAGTGATATAATCAATCTTCCACTCATCAGAAATATGCCCGATTTAAGAGAGAGATTGAATACCTTAAGCAATGGACTTACTAATGCAGTACATTTTTTTATTATAATAGGGGGAATACCATCAACCCCAAAACTGCATTTACTTTCGAGGGTTTTAATTCCGTTTATTATGTCAATTTCTGTTAAATAAATTGATCCAATGTCAGCAATAGTATCTAATTCGAAATAATTATTGTCGGTAGATTCATTTCGTTCTACAAAGACAGATTTAAAATACGCTGCAAATAACTCGCATGTAGAAATTTCATCTGTTGAATTAGCCCCATTGAATTCCATAAGGGTTGGAATTCCATTATCTTTTCGTTTAGAGTTTATAAAGCACCAAAACGATCGGCTGTTGTGCTTTATGTTAGACTCAACAGATAAAATATATTGCTTGTATAAAAATCGGTGCAAAAAATCATATTCTTTTCGCAGCCGAAGGAAATAATCACGGTCCCCAGAATTATTGCTCTTTTTAAATGTTTTGAAGGCTTTATTTTTTACATTTTTTAAGTTGGTTAGCCTTTTATTAAACAAAGGTTTTTTCTTATGAGAATTTACTCGAACTGGAACAAACGTGGTAAAAGAGTCTTTAAATATATTTATAAAACGGGTAAACATGAGATTCAAATCAGAAGTGTTTAATTCATTATTCCAATCTACGGATAAGAAGTATGAATTTAGAGATGAAAAATTAGATTTTAAAAAGTTAAAAGAATTTTGTGGCGATCTAGTTTGAGGTGAAAAAGTATAAAAACTAAGCGAAAATTCAAGTGCCTTATGATAAATGGTATTAGGCAAAAATGGAGTTAAAACTTCCATGGGGCATGTGTATTTTACATTGTTGTTAACAAATACCAAATCTAAAACATTGTTAAATTGATTTTCCATTAAATTAAGTTGAAACAACTCGTGGGCGTAAAGTGAATCGACAACAATCACATGAGCTGGTAACATTTTGTGGAATAAGATTTTTTGTTTCTTCATCCTTGCGCCAGTGAATATTATTTAAATTAAAATCGCCTGCAATACAGGGATGTTGATTAGATTTTAGATTTGAAAGAAGATGTTCTATATTCTCCATATGAAGTTTATAAACTTCTAAATTTGGTTTGCGAATATAGCTTAGGCAAAAACAAATTTCGGTATTCAGTCCAGGTCCACCGACTAAAACAGATATTTGTTCTACTAAATAATTTGTGCTGTTTAATAATTGCACTTCTCTTGACATAAGATCATTTCTTACAGCTATTAAAACGCCACCTCCCCGCCGCATACCAGTTGCAGCGGATCTGTCCTTGCGAAACACAATGTATTCTGATGTAAACAGTTCCATATCAAAAAAATGATCGGTTAACCATGTTTCCACCAAAAGAATAACATGATAATATGCATCAGAAGAAGAAAAAAATACTTCTCTCAAACGTTCAACAGAACGCATGCTGCCACAGTTTTGATAATAAATGTTTATTGTGGTCAGTGAAGAAGAAGAAGACATCGAAGAAGAATTAGCAAAAGCAGAAGAAATGCAAGTGCGTGTGCTTGTGCATCGATCTATTTTTGCCGTTGATCGGCTCTCAAGCGATTGTGTTGCGGGCGTTGTTGGTAGTTTTTTGTGTTCGACTTAAAAAGCTTCACACCAACACCATCCGGCCAGAATTTTTTTTCAAGTGTAGAATTTACATGGGCAGGTGGAATACCAAGCTTAAAATTAATATATGAATATTCCCTTTCAACATTAATGTTTTTTTTAAATAAACCAACACACTCGATTAAATTGGTGTTAATATTTAATCGTTTAGAAACATATTTACAAATATCAGCTGGCTTAGTTTTTATATGTAAAAACGACAAGTGTAAAAATACAAATTGTGCTGCAGCAATAGATGAGACTAATGTTGACGATTGTCTTTTTGTTTTGCTTTGCACTCTTGTTGTAATTTGTTTAGATTTACATTTTTTATCATCAGCTGTGCTAGGTGGTTGAGCGATATTTGTATGTGATGTGGATGGTTTTTGGGAATCGTTGGTTATATTTACCTGTGTTGTGTGGGGTGGTATAGCACTATCAATAGTGTTTGGGCTAGTTAAAGATTAGAGGAATTACACCTTTTTTAGCAACCGAGTGAGATTTGGGAGTTGAAAAAACATTATCAGGTGTGTTAAAACAATGAAAACCTGATGAACTCGCGATCTTAAGCTCATGTTTTAAATCACTTTTTAACTCAGCAAATCGACTATCTAACGATTTAGACAGTTCACCAAATTTCTGGATTAATGATAATGATGTGCAGCCGGCACAAACATAACAGAAATACTTTAGATTTGGTATTTGTTATACACTAGCACTGACACTACAGCAATCGTCATGAAATTGACGAGCGCAAATACCCGAACACAAAGTAAATTTAATATCAATAATATTTTCATTGCATTTGCCACAGGTATTCATTTTGAATAGAATGCATAACAAAAAATTTTGCAATTTAAATAAAATAAATTAATTAATCGTAAATGAATAAATAATAGTGTTAAACACCGAAAGTGGTCTTATCTCAAAGAGAGTAGGAAGAAAACTGAAAATGGATAACACTATGCCGGCAAACTATTTATATCAGACTGAAACCATCCGCGAATATTAAAACGTTAGGTTAGGTTAGGTAGCTGCACGCGGAACGCGTGCACACTTAGACCAACAAGGTCCGTTGTGGTACCACATGGATCAAACATATTTTCCTATGAGTCGTCTCCCTTGTTGAAACAACCCGAGCTGCAAATAAAACGGCGGAGGTTCCTGATGTCAATGTTAAGTGTTTAAGTGTTGATTTACAAGTAGCGAGGGGCATGCCTAACGTTTCTACATGTGGTGGAATATCAAGCGGTACCCCTTCTGGCAAGCTCGTCCGCCCTACAATTTCCTGGGATATCACTGTGCCCCGGCACCCAAAATAGGTGAATGGTAAATAGCTCTGCCATCTCGTTAAGAGACAGTCGGCATTCGTGGGCTGATTTTGAAGTGAATGCGGTAGATGTCAAGGATTTGATTGCCGCTTGGCTGTCACTGAAGATGCTAATATTTTTCGCGGATATTACATTACACCTCAGCCAGGACAGGGCTTCTTTGATTGCCATGATTTCCGCCTGGAAAACGCTACAACGATTGGGAAGGCGAAAGGATATGCTCAGGTTGAGCATCTCGGAGAAGACACCTCCACCTACCCCCGCTTCCGTTTAAGACCCATCTGTGTAGATGTGAATCGAGTTGTCCAATCCAACCGAGTCTTGTTTCCAATCAAGTCGGCTGGGAGTTGCGATCGAAGCTGAGTTGGGTAGTGATGTGATCGGTGTTTTCTGTAATGTTTAGATGATTTAATATCTTTGTGTGTACACCCTGACTGGGTGACCATTGTGACAGGGCTCTTTGTCGCACAGCTGGACAAGCTTTGAACTTCCCCAGAAGGTTGCGGTTTGAGGCTGTTTCAAGAGCAGTCCACCAGACGTAAAGCCAGAATGTGATATGTGGTTGCATTCCTCATTTTTCCCCGATAGCATTTTTACATGAGTATAGGGCTACGGTGGCTTTTTTAACGCGTTCTAGGATGTTGGCTTTCCAGTTCTTGTCCAAGACCAGGCCCAGGTATTTGGCTGATTCAACAAACTTGAGACTGCCGTTATTGAGTTTTGCAGGGCCGACGTGCGGGATTTTGTATTTCCTGCTGAAAAGGACCAGTTCGGTTTTTTGAGGGTTCGCGCCAAGACCACATTTGGCGGCCCATTTGGAGAGTACTGAAAGTTCTTTAAGGGTGTTAAGGTACTTCCCTGATACAGCTATTGCCACGCCATCAGCGTAGGCAATCACCTTGCAGCCTTCCCTTTCTAGATTAACTAGTAGCTCATTGACCACCAGATTCCAGAGAAGAGGAGACAAAACACCCCCTTGTGGGGGCCGCAAGTCACAGATCTTCGTGCGGAAGATACCCCAAGCTCTGTGTTAATGATTCGGCCCGTAAGAAGCTGATTAATTAGCACTATCAGCGAGTCATCGACATTGAGAACTGAAAGTGCATTAGTGATCGCGTCCGCTTTGACATTGTTTAAGGCTCCTTCTATATCAAGGAAGGTAACCATAGTGTACTCTTTTGCGCGAAGCGAGTTTTCGATGATTCGTACGAGTGAGTGAAGCGCTGTCTCAACCGACTTCCCTTTGCAATATGCATGCTGAGAGATGTCTTTCCATAGTTTTTAGAAGAAACGAGGATAAACTGCTCGGGCGGAGATCCTTTGGATTTATATGTGAGCTTTTTCCTGCTTTGGGAATAAATACAACTTCTACTTCCGTCCATACTTTGGGGACGTGAGCTAACCGTAGACAACTGGTCATTATGGTTAGTAACCATGGAAGGAGGATATCGAGGTTGTATTGTAGCTCCGCAGGTATGATACCATCTGGTCCAGGGGACTATAATGGTTTGAAGCTTTTTATAGCCCAAAGAAGTTTTTATTTGGTAATGATATCATTGATATATGGAAAAGGTGTACTGAAAGTATTTGGTTCAGCAACCACAGGGTTGGAGGAGCTACCTAGGAAGTGTGTGTCCAGAAGTAGGTCAATGGTTTCCATACTGGATGAAGTCCATTGGCCGTCTGGTTTAAGTAGGTACGTAGACATTGGTGGAGAGGATTTTACGGAGTCTAGAGGCTTCTGAGGTTTCTTCTATGTTTCCACAGAAGGTACGCCAGGATGCTCTCTTTTCCTTCCTCAGCGATATCTTGTATATTGAGAGACGACTTATAGTGGTCCCAGTCTAGTGTCTCTTTGGAGCTCTTGGCTTTGTTGAATAGTTGCCTACATTTTTTCCAGAGGAGGAGTTTATTTTCTAAAATATAGTCAAAGAGTAACTCACCTCGTTCGTTGATGTTGGAGCTGACCCAAATTGTGTGATGTGCATTAGCATCACATCCAATGATGAGGGCAGTTTTGCGTACCTCTGCTTCCACAATCAGGTTCCTTAGGTTGCCCTGAGGAATTGGTCCCACATGGTCGTGAGCCAAGTATGCCGACACCAGCCAATAATTGCTGTCTTCTGTTTCAATATTGGCTGCGACAGTGTCCTGATTGCTGTAATTAGAGAGTAGAAAAAATGTTTACGGAGCTCTTAGCAAGAATACATGACCTGGGTTTCCCTTCGTTTCTTACGTAGAGCAGTTTATATTTTGGAGTTCTGGGTCCACACACCAGGTTGTTGACCACCCAGGGTTCCTGGATCAGAACTATATCTTCTCCGTGTTTGTTCAGTCGGAGAAGAAGGGCGGCAGAAGCCGCTTTGGAGTGGTGAAGATTAATCTGTAAGAGCTTCATCATCGGAACTGATTACAGGGACCACCACCACTGTGTTGTTGGCGTCGTCAGAGTCGGATGCTAAAAGGTCGTCTTCCGACAGAGGCTCGTCGGTAACACCATCCAGCTCCAGGTCTGTTAACTTAAAGTCAACCCCAGAGAAGGTAGCATTGAGAATTTACAAAACTTAAAAATATCGTAAAAGTCGCTTGAAATAGAATAAAAAACAATGGCCCTAAAGAGTTTCCTTGCGAGACAACGGATGATATATCAATTTACCATTTGCTTTCCGTGTGTTAAATAATTGTGAAAACCCAACGATTTTAGTTTTACTAAAAGTAGGGTGTAGTGAACTCCATCAAAGGCTTTTGTAAATTCAGTGTAGATTACATCATCTTGTAATCGATCCTCAAAGATATTTAGTACATAATTAGTTACCAATGTTAAATTTGTAGCACAGGGCCATCAGGATAATCAACCATGTTGATTATCCGAGATAACCTCTTACTATGAACAAAAGCTTCTCCTTAACAATGCATTCGAATAATTTAAGAATCGCAGAAAGCTTCGATATACTACTACTTCTGCTTAAACCGTATTTATAGATTGTAGTAATATAAGAATATTTCCATTCTTTTAAATACTTAGTACTAATGACTGGTAAATAAAATTTTACCAACAAAAGACAATAATTTTTTTTTATATTGTCGCTGATATACCGTCCGGATCAGGGTTTCTTTTCAATTTTGATTTATTTAGTTGATAGAATTGGATTAAAC
Organism: Rhingia campestris; assembly: GCA_932526625.1. Lineage (NCBI taxonomy): Eukaryota > Metazoa > Arthropoda > Insecta > Diptera > Syrphidae > Rhingia > Rhingia campestris. Next base: position 31,148,870 of record OW052186.1, on the reverse strand, counting down.
CGCAATTGAGTTATTAAGGAATACCTAAATAATTTGAAGTGCACCCGAGATTTTTTATATACTGATACAAATAAATCAGCAAATAAGTTTTATTGAATCTAGCAAAAACTATAAAATTCACTTCTAAAAGTAAAGCTTTATGATGAATACTATTTCAATCAATAGTATCCAATATGGAAATATTGTTAAAATAATTTTGATTATTTAAAAAAATCAAATCTAAAATTATGTTAAAGCTATTCCGAATATTGTTTCTTTGTAACAAATGTACCGATAGAAGCCCGACAATGAATACATTCATGTTTGGTATTGAATGCTATAAGATCACCATCCACATTCCTCCAAGTGATATGACCAATATTGGTCATCCAACACACAAGGTAGTTAAGTAGATAAGAGACGAGTAACTACACTATTCATATTACTAATGTGTTTTTTATACACATAGGTAGCACTTTTTGGGGGAATGTAGGAGACTACAATATCCAGCCAAAAATCAAACTTTCGAATTTCGTCATTAATACACACACAATAGGTCTGTTCCCGTACAAAATAATATTTACTGATTCTTACTGATTTTTACTGATTTTTACTTATTGCCGTTCCCGTACGCAAAAATAAGTAAAAGAGTCAGCTCACGAGAGAGCAAAAAATTACCCCTCCATAAAAATCTGTAAAAAAATTTACTGCAGAAATTTCTGTTGGTAAAAATCAGTAAACTTTCAGTTTGTATCTAAAAGTGACAACTCGCTTGTTTTGACAGGTGATTTATGTCATTTGTTTTTTAAAATGCATACAAAATATATAATTTTACTGTTTTTTACTTAAACGCGTTCCCGTACTTTTTGGTAATTTTGACTCTTTCTGAGATAATTTACCCCCACTCCAAGAAATTTGAGAATTTACTAATTTTTACTGAAAAAGTACGGGAACAGACCTAATAGTTCAACGTCGACCGTTCGATATTTCCTACTTTGAAAGCTAGATGAGACAGCTAATAAAACTCCCTCACTATTCTCCGTGCTTGTTACGCATCAGTTATTTCGGTAAACTATACACATTGAATCGAAGATATCGATCGAACAAATGCATGGGTGTTACCAAGTTCCTGTAAAACAATAACATCATATGCATTTGATAAGAGCGCAACTCACATGCCACTTGATCATTGTCGACTACATATAGTTTACGAATAATATAATTTACTCCGACGCTTTCGGCTGTGTCTACCGAAAGCCAGCTGCTCCTTCCTTGGTGTAGCAAGAAATTTCGCTCGGATGTGTCGTTGCCTATAATGAGTTTTTTTTGTTTGTGCGCCTTTCTTATTTTTTTCGTTTTTCACATAACACTTTGCTCCATTTTTCGATAATATAAACATATATCTGTCTTTATATCTCTCTGTCTCTCTATTTATCTACCGAGCTTAACTTTAACAGATTTTTAATTTAACTCAAAATATTAAAATTAATTAATAAAAACAACATTAATAACGTTATGTCAAATTTTCAGCATTAAGCTTGTTTAAAAATTGTGTATATTCAATATTGCTATTTGAATTCAATTCATTCATCACATAAGTCTATTTCGGTACAATCAACACTAATAAGATTAATACATTTTTAAATTGGTTCGTGAGGACCATAATTGTAAGCATGCCTGCCGTCTAAGAATATACATTTCTGGTTCCTAGAATTATTTTTGGGACATATAACATAAATTCTTGAAGTATATCGGGACAAATTATACATCATGAATAAATATTATACAATAAACATTTCGTCTTTATACCCTATCCCATAGGGGTATATTCGTTTTGATACTTAGTTTGTAACATAGAGAAATAATTTTGCTACATATACCTCAAAGTATATGGATCGACTCAGAATCGTTAGCTGAGTCGATTAAGCCATGTCTGTCTGTCCGTCCGTCCGTCCGTCCGTCCGTCCGTCCGTCTGTACGTCACCGATTTTTAGGCCTTAAACTTTGAGCTAGGATAATGAAATTTGGTACATAGGATCCTTGTCCTCAGTTTTTGACCAAACCGTAAAGAATTTTAAAAAAGTTTCTGAACAACATATGTAGACAATCTTAATATCTATATTTCGTCAATATAAAGTTTTTTTTCCACGCCCACTTTTTGGGGGTGTTTTCAATAAAAAACTGTTTTCGGTCAAATTTTAAATTTTTCGAAAAAAAATTTTGATGCAGAATCATTAACATTATTAATATGAACATATCGTCTATTTACCATTTTAACCCACGCCCACTTTTTGGGGGCGTTTTTATATAAAAACCATTTTCATACACTACCCCATAACATATGCAGGAGAAAACATTGTCTTTTGTAGAACCGTAAAAGTGTTTTGTAAGCAGTCAAGAATTTGTTGTCACCATATCATTTTTTCTATTTTATCCTCGTCATGCTTTTAGCCATGCCCACTTTTTTTTGGAAATTTTAGTTTTATGGATAGGATGGGATAGGGTATTAAACGATCCGCACAGCGGATTGTAGCCTTCTCATATGTTTTTTTCTTATTTTAATCCTATTAAGGCATATTTGGTTAAATTAGATGACAATCTGTCCAGATTCAATTTCATTTGCCTTACAACAAATCTTGTAAAAGATTTCTGAACCCATTCGACAATTCACATAACTTGGAGATTAGACTAAAGAACAATATTCTAAGAAAGGACGTACTATAGACATATAAACAGATTCAAGAGCATATGAGTTTGAAAATTCAGAACATGCTTGCGTTAACAACAGCATAGTCAATATGTATGGTAAAGGCAATTTTCATCAAAGATTACACCCAGATCTTTAATTTCTGTTTTACCTGAAAGGCTGGTTCCCAACAATTTATAGTTATTAATAACAGGGACTAATAACCGGTATACAAAAAAAAATAACACTTATTTATAGTTAAAGTAAGACGATTAAGTTAAATTGTTTAAATCATTTTGAAGACTTTCACAATCATACATATTTTTAACGGAAACAAATCTTTAGATCATCAGCGTACATAAGGCAATTAGCATCGGTAAGCAGTAAATTCATCTCATTAATTAAAACGATAGAGAACAGAGGTCCTCTGTGGCTACCTTGCGGGACACCAGATACAACTTCAATGAGTCTCGATTTAGAACAACCAATTTTAACATACTGCTTACTATTCAAAAGGTAACTCGAAGCACAGAATGAATGCCAAATGATCTTAATTTATTTAAGATAACATCAACTTGATATCCACACTCAACAGAGTCGGCACATATATTTAGTAAAGAGCGTCAAGTTAGTTAATGCAGATCTACCTACAAATCCGTGCTGCTGAAGCGAAATTTGCTCCTTGGCTTGAAAAGAAATTTTATTGGTAACAATTGACTCAAATAATTTTGGAATTGCAGAAAGTTTAGAAATTCCACTATAATTTTCAGCATTTTGTCGAGATCCGGAATTAAATATGGTTTTTTTGTCGGAAAATACACTAAAAAACTGGGGTTGGGTTAGAGACGAAATGTTCATATTATCATAATTTATGAACTTGCATCGAAAGTTTTTTCAAATATTTTAAAAAATGTACCAAAAATGTTTTTTTTTTATAGAAAACGCCCCAAAAATGTGGACGTAGCAAAAAACTTGTATAGACGAATATATAAAAACCATTTAAATTGGTAACCCTTTGGTTACACCATGATAGCTTCAAAGATTGTTTTTTCTTAATTAAAGTAACAAACGTTCACGTGGCTTTTTCTTTCGGAATATTGATTTTCATTGGTAGAGATGCTACCGATGCGTTTGGAAATACTGGCGGCTATCAATTGTATTGGAATTGATGCTAATAGCTGCAAATCTTTCAAAAAATCCGCAAAATGTGGGCTTTATGGCGATAAAATATTGAAAATGACGTTGTTACAACATATTGTTCAGACGGTTTATCAAAATCTTTTATGGTTCGACTAAAAACAACGATTTCTCCTGAATATGCTATGGGGTAGGGTATAGAAACGGTTTTTGTAGGAAAACGCACCTAAAAAGTGGGTGTGGGTTTAAATGACCTGAGGACGATTTGTTTGATAATATAGCCAATGATCCTGCATCAAATTTTTTTTCAAATATTTCAAAAATATGCTGAATACGTTTTTTTACTAAATAGCCCCCTAAAAGTGGTCGTGGCAAAAAACTTTATATCGACGAAATATAGATATTGAGATTCTGTAAATATGTTGTTCAGACACTTTTTCAAAATTCCTTGCGGAACGGTTTGGCCAAAAATTACGTTTTTCTAAAAAGGCGGCGTGGCAGTGGGCGGATTTTAAAATTGTTTACACTTGTTTTGCTCCAATGCACAAGAATCATATATACCAAATTTCATTCTCCTAGCTCAAAATTAAAGGCCTAAAAATCGGTGATATACAGACGGACGGACGGACAGACAGACATGGCTTGTGATTCTGAGTCGATCCATATACTTTGAGGCATACCTAGCTAAATGATTTCTCTATGTTACAAACTATCAAAACTAATATACCCCTATGGGATAGGGTATAAAAACAGAAATCCAGGAGTTCTTCCCTATCAACGGTAAAAGCTGCACCGAGTGGTAAAAACAATTTATCACGAGATGTGGAAACAACGCTTCTGCAAACTAGTGGCCTAACTCAAAAAGACTTTATTTTCTTTTGCCTAATGAGGGTGATGCGATGTCTTCATATATTGCACGTGCTAAGAGAATTCCCCGCAGAGGTGAAATCGGTGAGTGTAATCAGGTAACTTAGTTTTTAGATTTTGTTTTTGTAATACTTATGATTCTAAATATTTTTAGACATCGCCATATGGAAGCCGTTCGTATACGTAATTGGAATCTAATCTATTCAGCTGCTAAAAAGCAAGCCTTAGCTATGAGAAGGACGAAAAAGAGAAAACAAGATTCTTTCGCAGTTTAAAGAGATGACAAGGTCTCTGTGGTACATTTCCACAAAAAGTAGAGTATTTATTTATTATGTAGGGATTTTAAATGTGGGAATTTTGAATGTTGTCATGCAATTTACTTTATTTAAATTAAATCTATGCATAGTATATAATAAAGTCCCAAAACTGGTATGACTGCGCTAATATCGAGAACTGCTGAACGGATTTCGATGTGGTTTTCACTGTGATCTGCATTTCCCTGGGAACGCTATAGTGTATTCAAATCAATGTCAAAAAAATCAACATTCAAATTTGATTTGTTGTGGTGTTTTGTGTAATTTGTTTGGTCATTTAACAATGAATACTATTAAAAGAAGTAAGTGTGTAAAACGATGTCATTGCTAGCAGCTTTTCAACTAAATTATACATTTTTGTATTTATACCTCCTAGTCCAAAAAGAAAGAAACAAGCGCACTATGGACATAGTTCATATATTAAAAAAACGAAAGACAACTGCATGGTTTTATTAATAAAATATTCCTCGTTATAAAAAATAACGATGCCTTATAATTAAGAAAAGCTAAGCGAATGGAAGTTAATACAAAATATCAATTAAAGATTTAACGTTCTTTTTATTTATTTATTGATATTTAGTTCCTCTATGAGGAAGTTTATCCAACTCCAACTGCAGGTTCCGTACGATCCCGCATACAACATAGTCCGTACCAAATCTGTTGGCCATTCTACTGCGCAGGTCTCTTAAAATTTATTTTAAAATATCTTAAATTTCTCTTAAATCCTCTCTCTGCGCAATCGACCGTTGGCCAACTGATTTGGTATGGACTATAGCATGCTAAATCTACAACAACATTGCATGCACACTTCATAACATGGTGCAGAACATAGAATGGAGTCTCTCCACTATGTCACCCACACTTTTGTGCATTCTCTCTGGGATGCTGTTGTGTGTATTGATCTTGTTCGTTCGTTGTTGTTGCGCGGTTTCTGTCTCTAATTTGTTGGTGTGACATCTAATGAAAAAAATTCGTTTTTGATGACGGCATTTTGAAGTTTTGCATTCAATGCGTTTTGATTTTAATTGCATTGTTTCACTGCAATCTAGGATATCATTTTTTACTACTACTTACTTAAGTGGCGTTACACTCCGGAATGAACCTGGGAAACTAACATGCCTCTCCAATTTGCCCGGTCCTGAGCTAACTGCCTCCAGTTGCGCACTCCAAGTTGGTTGAGGTCGGTTTTTACTTGTGCGCGCCACTTAATTCGAATAGAAGATATAATGATATTGATAATTCAAAATAATATCAAATAATACAAAACTTTAAATTTAAGCGTTTTAACGGTTTATCAACTCTTCTGCTATGTGTGGTTTTGGTTACTGAATGTGAAGGTTGTTGATTCAGGTCTTGTTTGTTTATATTCTCTGTTGACTTCTCTGGATAGTTGTATGGTTTAGCAGTAGAGGCGGATAATTGACTTGATTCCTTATGGGCTCAGTGACGCGATGGTTAGTGCGATGAACTGCAGCGCAGAAGGTCTGGGTGCGATTCCCAGACGTAGTAACACCTAAATAATTTTTCACAGGCCCTCCTCTCGTGATGATCTGACAAATCATCCGATAGTATCAATTGTCAAGAATAGCTTATCTCAACTTAGCCCTTCGGAGTCGGCTAAAAAACAGGAGGTCCCACCATCGTGCTTATGTACACACGCACACATGAATGGTTGTGAGAAAGCTAGGCCCTGGGTACTAACGAGTCTGTTGCGCCAAAAAAAAATTTATTCACCTGGTCTAGGCGGCTTTCCGGTTCCTGCGAGTTGGCATGGTGGTATAGTGGGTGTTCCTGCGATACCGTTTGCATACATTAGTTTCAATAATGACTGACCTTGGATATTGTGTTTCTTTGACAACTTATGCTTCTCGGTGTCCAGTTTGCATGCGCACCTTATCGCCAGTTTTTTGTCTGCGTAAACTTTTTGATGAAAACGTAATTTCTTCAATTCTTTTTGAACACCGATTATGATTTTAGGTTGCAACTCATCCTTCACTGTTGGTATAACTGTTGTCACGGCTATACAGACGTTGACAGGGTGATTTAAGAACATCATTTCGTAATGAGATATATGTCTGATTAATCCGTCTTGATGTTGCGTTCTGAAAAACTGTTCGACTTCATGTAATACCGACTTGATACTTGGTGCTTGAATTGCCACGTTGACGCAAAGTTGTCGAATCTTTTTGATGTGTATTGTGGTACACCGTTAGATTCTACTGTCTCTGGAGTGCCAGAACTAAAAACGATCGTCCCATGTGATCGATGACCTATTTAGGATTCGCTGACTTCAATTTTTCAAAGTCCATGTATCCTGACTAATAATCGTCGGCTATTAGAACATATTCACTCATGAAATTTAATATGTCGGTTGACACAAGTTCAAATAGATATACTGGAATATCACTTTCCAATTAAGGTTCGCGAACGTCACTTCTTTGTGTCTGCTGACACACGGAGCATCTCTGGTTGTAGTCGTGAGTATGTTTGCTTTGTCTAAACCAGTATAGCGATTGACGACCTCTTGACGTCGAACTAGTAACTCCAGCATATCCTGAGTGAAGATCACGAATGATTTTATTTACTTCACATGTTGGTACAATTGGTACAATAGCCTCGGAAAGGACTGATATTATTGTTGACGACCCTGCTAAACGTTGGGTGCTGTAGAACGAGGGTAGACTCTGATTGGCGTTAACTTGGCAATGCCCAATGTTGCAACTCTGACTACACATCAAATGTGCTTATCTTTACCTCCAAGTGGTAACCATCGGGTACTGGTCTCATCCAACCGGATTTGACTTGCTAAACGATAAGTGCGAGTGTTGATAACACGACGAAAAACAGCAACACTATAAACACCCTGGTGAGAATGGCACGGAAGAATACCCGGCCTGCTGTCCCAGGCGAACCTAGATGAGCTGCTCTGACATATTCGGACAACAGGTTGTCTAGGAATTTCAAGGGTTAGTCAGGCCCCTTGAACAGAGATGGTGGCGGATGAACCGAAAGGCCAACGGCAGCGCTCAATCCCGTAGTGGATACTGATGGCCCCGTGTCCTAGGGGTATCTAATAAATTGGAACTGGCCCTCCAGGTTGGGGGTTGTGCTTTGGGTTAACTACCCACCCACAGAAAAAAAAACATTGTTACGAAGCAACCAATAGCCTCGGAAAGGACGGATTTTATTGTTGACGACCCTGCTAAACGAAAAAAGGACAACGACGTTCGTATCTGCACCTGGAATGTGAGAACATTAAACAGGAGAGGTGCAGGCGAACAACTATCGGAAGCCCTAAACTGCTACAAAGCAGACATTACTGCCATCCAGGAAATACGATGGGATGGGCCGGGCAAAAAGAGGATGAAAAACTGTGACATATACTACGGACCGTGTTATAGTGAGCAGAAACAGCGACTATTCGGATGCGGATTTGTTATAAGTGCCAGACTTAGGCAAGAAGTCTTATGTTTCCAAGACATAAGCGAACGCATAGTAACAATCCGCATCAAGGCCAAATTCGCCAACATAAGCCTTATATGCGCTCACGCTCCGACGGAAGAAAAAGATGATATAGCTAAGGATTGCTTCTACGAGCTCCTCGACAAAACCTATGAGCGACTACCGAAGTACGATGTTAAAATCGTGCTGGGAGATTTTAACGCAAAGGTAGGAAGAGAAGACATCTTTAGAAGTATTGTCGGAAAACAAAGCCTACACGACAACACGTCTGGTAACGGACTCTCGAATCCTGTCGAGATGAACAAGGAAATATTGTAGTTGAGACACAGTCGATGCTGAGGATATGGAAGAACCACTTCTGCAGACTGTTAAACGGCGATGACGAACAACATTCCGCTGTCAGGAAGAACGAACCATTCAATATTGGCAACGACAGCGAAAACTGCCAACCACCCGACCTGAGTGAAGTGAGGATAGCAATATCTAAACTCAAGCTTAATAAGGCTGCCGGAAATGACGGCCTTCCCGCTGAGCTCTATAAGGCCGGCGGAGATGACTTGTTAAGTAACATCCACCAACTCATAAGCCAAATCTGGTCGGATGAAAATATGCCTGAAGAATGGAACCTCAGCATCGTTTGCCCGATCCACAAAAAAGGAGACCCTCTGAACTGCGCCAACTACAGAGGAATAAGTCTCCTCAACATCGCCTACAAGATCCTATCTGCCGTAATATGTGAACGCCTGAAACCGTTTACCAACAACCTGATTGGCCCTTATCAGTGTGGCCAGGAAAGTCCTCAACAGATCAAATTTTCACACTTCGGCAGATCCTGGAAAAAACTCAAGAAGTCCAAATCGATACCCACCACCTATTCATCGATTTCAAAGCCGCATATGACAGCATTTATAGAGACGAACTGTACAGAGCCATGTCTAGTTTTGGTATACCGCCCAAACTCGTCCGTTTGTGTAGGATGACGATGGAGAATTCTCGCTGCTCCATCAGGGTCGGAAACGACCTCACCGACACATTCGATACCAAAAAAGGATTGAGGCAAGGCGATGCGCTGTCATGTGACTTCTTTAATCTGATTCTTAAGAGAATTGTGCAAAACTCCAAAGCCAACACCAGAGGCACAATTTTCCAAAAGTCGGTGCAACTACTAGCATACGCTGACGATATTGACATCATTGGTAGGACTCAACGTGATGTCATAGCCACGTTTGCTAGTTTTGAGAAGGAAGCGGCGAAAATGGGTTTAGCAGTAAATGAGGGTAAGACTAAGTATATGCTGTCAACACGAAAGGACACACAACATCGACGAATTGGACAGAACGTCACCATTGACAGATATAACTTTGAGGTAGTACGGGACTTTGTCTACCTCGGCTCCGCTATTAACTCTGACAACAACATCTCGTCAGAAATTAAACGAAGAATTACTCTTGCCAACCGCTGTTTCTTCGGGCTAAGAAGGCAATTTAGTAGTAAAGCCCTCACTCGAACTACTAAGGAGATCCTATATAAGACCCTGATCATCCCAGTCCTGCTCTACGGCGCTGAAGCATGGACCGTATCAAAAGCGGATGAAGAAATCCTTGGTAGATTCGAGAGGAAAATTCTTCGAAAAATCTTCGGTCCCGTTTGCGTTGACGGGCTATGGAGACGAAGATTCAACCAAGAACTATACGAGCTGTACAGCGACATGCCCCTGGTCAAAAAACTCCGCATTGGACGTTTAAGATGGCTAGGACATGTAGAACGAATGGACACCAATACTCCGGCTCGCAGAGTCTTCGATTCCCAGCCAGACGTCGGACGCAGTAGAGGAAGACCTCGCCTTAAGTGGCGCGCACAAGTGGAAACCGACCTCAACCAACTTGGAGTGCGCAACTGGAGGCAGTTAGCTAAGGACCGGGCTAATTGGAGAGGCATGTTGGTTGAGGCCCAGGTTCATTCCGGACTGTAGCGCCACTTAAGAAGAAGAAGAAGATGTTGGTACAATTACCTTATGTCCTTTTAATAGAAGACCGGCTAAGTGTGTCAGCTATCGAAATTTGTGTACCTTTTTTGTAGGTGACGATTGGAGAGTGTTCGATGACGTCCCATATAATGCGTTGTAATGTCAGTGGTGCATCTTGAAGCGGTTTCTCAAAGATGGTTTCGAGAGGTTTATAATCTGAATCGACTTCGATCCGTTTATCATAAACGTACTCATGGACATAGGTTAGGTTAGGTTGGTGGGTTGATGACGCAGACGGTGTGTGTCTTCCCTCATCGTACTCAGGTCAATATAGACCCATTGTGATGCCCGTTGGGGGTCCACTTGTGTGGTTGGTTCATTCATTTTCCCGTTACTGTCCATTGTTGTTAGCCTCTTTCCAGCCATCCAGACGTTGTTGCAAACATGAAATGATTAGGGAGAGGGATTTCGGACAGATCCGTGAGGTCATGGAAAAAGTATTTTCCTAAGGTTCTCATTCTTAATTGACTCGTGGACTTTCTTGCATGCAAATTTTATCACCATCGTCTCGATAGTTTTGTCGAGTAGGTGTTAGTGCGCCTGCGCGTGTAGCGTACCCCACTGGTCATATTGCAACAAGCTGGTCGTATTGCAACAAGCATGCTCCAAGTGCTTTTGAGCTTGCAACTACGGAAATTTTCACGTCAGCACAGGAGTTGAACTTAATGTTTTCTTTACATTTTCAAGTTTTTTTTTCAACATTTAGTTTCTTTGAGTAGCAATTTTCATAGTGGTTCGGTCATATCGGACAAATTGACCATTACCAGAATTCATTGAAGTTCTTTAACGTGTGTTGGTTCACGCATATTCTTAATCGCTTCAACTTTGTCGTTATCGGCTTCGATACCTTTGGCTGTAAAAATATGACCAAGAAATTTAACTATTTGTTTTTCATACTAACATTTTTTCTTGTTGTTTGTTGCGCGATGCTTTTCAACATTTTTTGCATACAAAAATGGCAAATTTGCAACCTGGTATGCCTTCCAATATGTTGTTCATGATTTCAGAAAAAAAATCTCTGGAGCGGATGATATTCCAAACGAAAGTCTTAAAAATTGGTATCTGTCCCACGGTGATGAGAGTTTTAAACAGCTAGTTAATTTCTATACGGGTGCTTTAAGGGTTGGCGCTGGTTGGAAAATTTCCTCGTTGAGGAGTTAGAATAAAAAAAGATAGTGTAAGTTTCTATTCTAATCTTTATTGGTAGTGAGCTCGATGTCTTACCTCGTTGAGGGTGATTGAAAAAAGAGAAGGAGTTTTGTCAGGAGAAAAAGGAAGTAGGTAAGTAAGAACATGAATTAAAGTGTAAACATGAAGCGACATCTGACATAATTACTTAATACTATGTACAATGTTATCGATTATTAAAGATATCCACATTATAAAGGTTTCACATGAACATTGCCGGCCGCCTTGCAGCAACTGGTGCAAAAGAAATTGGTTAACAAATTCAAATTATACAATTTTAAGATACTTTTCAAATTCAGAAAATATAACTTAAATCTATTGGGATCCTTTTAATTCGGAGGGGATCCACTCACTCCATTCAGGAAGGGAATGGTAATAAAGAATTCTAGATTGTAATTATAGACATAATAATGTGAAAATATTTTTGAAAAATAGATCAAATTCATGGAATACCTTTTAAAAAATGCAATATACATAAATTTTGACAAAATAAAAGTAAGAATAAAGAGATAGATATGAGGTTTATTTATTTTACGAATTTAATAAAACACAGAGCTTTACAATAGGTCGAGTGAGTGTACCAAATTGGGTTTTTATATCCGCAACACGTATTCTACCGTCAGAACCAGGATATATTTTTACCACGCGTCCTAAGCGCCAATCGTTTGGAGAAAGTCTCTCATCTCGAATAACCACAAGGTCATTTACTGCATACCTCTTATGCATTTCGCAGAGATACTCTTGCTTCCAACGTGAACAAATCTGTTGGTGCATCAACTTAACATTTTCCCATCGCCGAATGCAGCTTAGGGATTTCTCGGAAATATCAGATTCTGGGGTAGCTAAAAGCGGACCACCCCGAAGGAAGTGCCCTGGGGTTAAGGGTAATGGATCATTAATATTTTCGGATATCGGGGAGATGGGTCCTGAGTTAAGACAAGCCTTCATTTTGGCCAGAAGAGTTGTTAACTCTTCAAACCTAAACCTTTGATCTCCTGCGATCTTCCGAAAATGGACTTTGAAACTCTTTACCGCCGCTTCCCAGAGGCCACCCATATGTGGCGCCCCTGGTGGAATGAATTTCCACTGTAAGTTACGGTCTTTGTAACTTTCTGCAACGTTTGCTGACAGTGATTTAAGAAAATTACTAAATTCATTGGCAATGATTTTACTAGCTCCCACACAATTTGTACCATTGTCGGAATAAATGGTGGTAGGTAACCCACGCCTGGCAATAAACCTATTTAATGCAGCTAGAAAGGACTCTGTAGTTAGAACACTAGTCGCCTCAAGATGAATTGCTCGAGTGGCAAAACACACAAAGACACAAACATACCCCTTAGATATGCGGTAACCTCGTCAAGCAAAGCTTTTAATGGTAAAAGGACCTGCAAAATCGAGGCCTGTGTGTGTGAATGGTAAAGTGATTATGGTTCTTTCCACTGGTAGGGCTGCCATTATTTGATTGTTTAACTGCTTCCTGTGGATTATACAAGTTTTACATAAACGAAGATGCTTCTTGACCAGTGTTTTGATTCGCGGAATCCAGAATTCGCAGCGAATCAATCGTAAAACTAACTGGTTACCACCATGAAGTGACGCGATGTAGGAGTTGTAGGGTAAGATCATTGGATATCTTTCGCTATAGGAAAGCGTCGAAGAAGCTAGCCTTCCATTGGAACGTATTATTCCCAAAGAATCAATCATTGGATTGAGATTAAGAAGACTACTCTTTTTTGATACAGGCTTTCCCGGGGTCAGAAGTGTGTATTCATTGGGATAATGAAGATGTTGGCTACTTCGAATAATAAATAATTTTGTTTTAGAAATTTCATCTTGAGAAATGGTATTGGAATTATATGAATACATGGTTTTGTATCGAGAGTGGGTTGTATGGAATAATCTGTCCATAAAAAATCTTCATATGTGGTTATTCTTAAATTTGGTAAAGTATGACGGATCAGGTTGGTTAAAAGAACCGCTCCACATAGTTCGAGTCTAGGCAAAGGAATTTGTTTGACTGGTGCTACCTTACTTTTAGAGCACAAGAGGTAACAGCACCAAGTATTTGGATCTTGCTGGATACGCAAATATAAAGCGGCTGCATAAGCTTGCTCTGACGCATCACAAAATCCATGCACCTGAACCGAGCTATGGGGGGTATATTCAATCCACCGGGGTACCCGAATGAATTGAATATCAGGAAGGGCAGCAAAAAATGTTGTCCGGCGTTGACACGTAAGGGGCACAAGCGGCATGTCCCAAGACGTCCCATCCCTCCAGATTTGCTGGAGAATCAGCTTGGCTGCAATAACTACCGGAGCTAACCACCCTGCTGGATCAAATATCAGAGCTTTGACTGACAAGACTCCACGCTTTGTCAATGGTGTGTTGTGATCAAACGTTTTTGAAAAAAACTGGAATGAATCAAGCCTTGCATTCCACTAGATACCCAAAGTCTTAGTTAAACTTTTGTCTTCAAAATTCAGAAAGTCTTCGTCATAGAGAAATGGTTGTGGAAGGTTTTTTTATTAAATCAACACTATTAGAAGTCCATTTCCGTAACGAAAACCCGGCGGAATTTAAAGCTGATGTCAAGTCCTTTTGGGTTTGCAAACATGAGTCAATGTCGTGTGCACCAGACAAAACATCTTCAACATAAAAATCGTTCCTTAAAATTGAAGAAGCTACTGGGTATTTTGATTCGATGTCAGTAGCGAGTTGTTTGAGAGTGCGAATAGCAAGTTAAGGTGCGCAGTTGACACCAAACGTAACTGTTTTCAACTCATAGTCCCGACATTCAGCTGTTAGAGACTTGCGAAAAAGAATTCTCTGGTAGGATGTATCTTCAGGATGAACCCAGATTTGGCGATACATTTTTTCGATATCTGCACTAAACACATATCGATAGAAGCGCCACCGTAATATTAGATTCATTAGATCGGATTGTAGCACTGGGCCAACATGAAGGATATCGTTAAGACTTATACCGTTGCTTGAAGGATTTGAAGCATTGAAGACTACTCTTAATTTAGTAGTGAGGCTATCTGGCTTAATTACTGCGTGATGAGGCAAGTAGCAAGAGGATATTGGTTGGGTTTCACGAATTCCATGTCCATTAACTTCCTTCATATGTCCAAGTAGAAGGTTATCTTCAAGAACCTCATTGTATTTGACGAAAAGATCGGAGTTTTTAGATAACAATCTTTCATTACGCGAAAATTGTTGAAATGCGATCGCTCTTGAATGTCCCAACCTTGGAGCAGAGTCTATAAAGGGAAGCCGAACAATATAGCGACCATCGTTGTCACGAAAAGTGCTTTCTGAATAAAGCTTTTCACAATATTCTTCTTCTTCAGTACGAAATTTGTGCTCTGGAATCTCTTCAAGTTCCCAGAATCTAGAAACTTGTTTGTCTAACGAGATTTCAGAAAAGTTAGAGAGAATTGTGTGAAAGCTTTTAATGTTCCCTTGAGACAAAGGACCAGATAATATCCACCCCAAAACGGTATTTTGGGCAACTAATGAGCCAAAAACATTTGTTTTTACACCATCAAGAATAATCGATGGATATAAATCGCCTGCAATGATAAAATCAATGTCAGAACTCTGATAAAAGAAGGGATCAGCTAGTTCAAAATCTACGCGTCCTGTTAGATCCTCGCGACTGATGTTAAAGGATGGTGACCTGTGAGGCGTTTTAAAACGATTGCATTGACCGATGCGGTAAATGACTCCATATGTCTTGAGCTCAAAATTATGGAGCATAGTTTCGAAGAGGTAGTAGTAATAACTGCGCTCATGCCGGATATGTGGGCTTGAATGGGCTTTACAGGAAGACGTAATCTTCGCTGTACATCTTCGGAAATAAAACTTGCTTCTGATCCAGGATCGAGAAGCGCGCGCAAGGTAAATTTAGTACCAAGGTGATAAATATCTACTAATGTGGTAGCAAGAATCACACGTTCACTGTTTTTTGAGAAAAATGATTGAAATTGTAGATTAGGCGATTGGTTTGTGGACTGTATATTGTTTGCAGAAACTTGTTGTGAGGAACTCGGATTTGAGGAACTTGATGGTTTGGTACATGGGTTGAGATATGCAAGAGTGTGTGATGTGGTTGTCGACACTGCTTGCATGTAAAGCGGCTTTGACAATCTGTTGATAAGTGGCTTGGTGAAAGACAATTCCCACAATACTTAAACGAATTGATATGTTTAACTCTATCAGGAACAGAAAGTTGCAAAAACGTTTCGCAAAGTCGTAAAGGATGAGAAGCTTTGCATAAGCGGCAACTGAAAGAATAAGTTTTAGTGTGGAAAGCCTTGGACGCGAAGTTAATCTAGGTTTATGCACTTTAGAAATAGAATCCCTGATATCCGATACTGATTCTAAAATCTGATACTGCTGAGTTAAAAACGAGTCCATTTCTCTCCAAGGTGGAAGATCGCGTGGCTTTTTAATGGACTGTTCCCAAACTGAAAGTGTTTTATCGGGAAGTCTATTGGAACACAGAAATACGAAAATTAGGTCCCATGATTTTGTATCAACTGCATATGCATTTAGAATTGAGAGACAATCATTAATTTCACTTTGAAGTTTTTTGAGATTTTTACCCGAATCTACTGTCAGAACAGGTAGATTAAAAAGAGTTTTGAGTTGACTATTCACCAAAATTCGTTTATTTTCATATTGCTCCGTTAAAGCGTTCCAAGCCAGATCGAAATTATCAGCTGTTAATGGAAATTTGCAAACGATGTTATGTGCTTCGTCTTTAGTTTTAGAGCGTAAATGAAATAATTTCTGTACAGCACATAACTTTGGGTGGTTTATGTAGATAGCCTTGAATAAATCTCGGAAAGATGGCCACGACAAATAATCACGATGAAAAGTTTCGGTATCACAAGGAGGAACTTTCACACATAGCAATGAATTAGAATCAAGTGACTTACCTGGAGCTGCGTATGAATTATTTGTCACCGCAACCTCTGGTTGACACTCATCTAATACAATATCTTCAGCATCACCTTTTATTAATTTTTAATTAAGGGATGATGATGATCTATATTTGCCTTTTATGGCTTGCAGATCTTCTTCAGACGTAGAGTCGGCTTCCAAGCAAAGTGAATATATTTTACGGATTTCTGCCCATAACTCCTTTACCTTCACCTTTGAAGTTTCTAACGTTAATACGGTCTGATCCACGATCGCAATTTCTTTAACTGATTTTCGAAATTCGGTTAATTGATCGGTAGCAAGTACGAAATCTTCTAGACCGTTCATCACGATTGTCTTATAACACTTTATGCAATTTATAGCACAATGGCAATTTAGAAAGTTATATATCAAATGAAATCTGACACTAATTTAATACACTGGCGCTATACGGGTGCGCCAACACACTTTGTTGTTAAATAAGTACGAATATGAAAAAAAAAAAAAAGGTATTTTACACGAGTTCTTATGGGTGTTTAAAATGTGTGTACATAGTTATATTGCACTTATAAAAAATGTTTCACGTACCTGTTCTCACTAGTGATAACTACTGGTGATAAACTACTATGATAAACGTAACAGAAGCACTTGGTTAACGAGATTTAGTTTTTCTTATTATTGTTGTTCTTCCAACTGATGACCGGTAGATGAATGTGGTGTCTCTTGCGCTGCGAAGATGAAACTGCAGGTCGAATTGGATGATGTTCACTTCTGCTGATGGTTAACGGTCTTTTATTATCGCTGAGAGCTGCTAGTGCTGCTGCTGATCGTAATTGACTTTCTATTCTGAAGGTTGATGGTGCCAATTTTGCGGTGCAAAATATGAAGAACTTGAGTGGTGATCGTTGATCGTTGAATGGTTGAATAAAGCGATAAATTGAATTCGAGGAATTATGGTATTAACCAATAATCGATTTAAGAATTTAGATGATATTTGTAATATCTGGATCAATTGGACCAAAATGTACGGGTGCTTTAAGGTAGACCCTTGGGTAGGCGCTGGTTGGAAAATTTCCTCGTTGAGGAGTTAGAATAAAAAAAGATAGTGTAAGTTTCTATTCTAATCTTTATTGGTAGTGAGCTCGATGTCTTACCTCGTTGAGGGTGATTGAAAAAAGAGAAGGAGTTTTGTCAGAAGAAAAAGGAAGTAGGTAAGTAAGAACATGAATTAAAGTGTAAACATGAGGCGACATCTGACATAATTACTTAATACTATGTACAATGTCATCGATTATTAAAGATATCCACATTATAAGGGTTTCACATTAACAGGTTCATTGCGGAGATAGTTATGATTTGCGGAGAAGAAGTTCGAGATGGTGCATAAAAGAATAGGGCATTTAATATGGTTATAAAATAGCACTTATAAACATAATTGAAAAACATCAAGGTTTTTTTTCAATCGACTGGATATCATATCACACAGCAGTATTCTTAAATTGACTTAACATAAGCGCTAAATAAGGATTTTATATAACCTTAAATTTTGTAGAATTGCATTCAACAAAATCTAGCAGAGTGCTTGCTTTGGCTACAATAAACTCAACATGTTTGATAAAGTTTAATTTTGGATCAAAAACTACACCGAGGTCTTTTTTCTCGTATACATTAAGGACATTATTCTCAATTTTGTATTCGGAGAATACCGCTGATACTTTACGAAAACATAAAAAAATTGACATTTAGTCACATTCAAGAATAATTGTTAACTAAACACCATTCTGTTAGCCTTAGAAGGTCATCTTGTAGGAGAAGACAATCGTCAATAAATTTTATGCATCTGAAAAATTTTAAATCATCTGCAAACAGAAGTTGAATAGAATTTAAAAATGTTTCGAACATGTCATTGATAAAAATAAGAAAAAGAAGTTACCTAGATGGCTTCCTTGGGGAACACCTGATGACACCATAACGGGATTCGAAAGTATTTGGTCAAAAGCTTCAGATTGAATACGCCCTTTCAGGTAGGATATTAACCACTTTAATATACATAAATGAAATTCCAATATTTCCAAATTATTGATTAAAATTAAGTGACTGACTCTATCGAAGGCATTTGCAAAGTCAGTGTAAATTACATCGACTTGTAAACATTCCTCGAGTTTTTTTATGAATGAAATTTAAAAAAAATTGTAAGATTGGTGGTTCTAGATTTTCCTGCAACAAAACCATGTTGAAATGGTGAAATATATTCCTTGTGTAAAAAAGCCAACTTTCCATTGTAAACTACTTTAGAGCGCCACCTATTTGTAATATTTAATAATGTAAATGCTTTTGTGTCGCCACCTAGAGGTGGAATATTATTAACTGAACGAAAGACATCCAACTTCAGGTGGAATATTAAGATCTTAAGGAAAAGACATCCAACTTCAAGTTGAATGTCTTTCTCGTTCATTCTTCTAGAAGGTTTCCCTGATAAAAGTTTATTATATTTCCAACCATTATTTAATATTATTTTAGAGACAATAAAGGTTTTTCTGATAAAAACTCAGGTGTGGGGTTGTGACACCCAGTTGAAATTTCCTCGAAAATTATATATACAAACTAGTTTTGTGTCCAAATAAATATGCCGCGTGCCCTAACCAAGCAAATGCTAATGGATGCATTAAATGAAGCCGATGTGGAGTTTCCCGCAACAGCCACTCAGTCCCAGTTACGAAAACTTTACGAACAACAAACTGTTCCTGCCGAAGAAGTTTCTGGAAGAGACGTAAATGCCGAAGATGTGGAAGCCGATGGCGATGCCGAAGACAATGCCGAAAATGCTGCTGCCGCCATTGTTGATGCCGATGTTGATGGAAGTGTTAAGGGAGTAGCGAATACTGACGCTCTCGATAGGGAACTTTGTCTTTTGCGGAAACAGCGAGAAATTATGGAACTCCGTAAGAAAATCCGTGAACTAGAGGGGGAGTCAGTGTCAATCAACGAACGACGTACAGACTTTGGTGATATTGAACACGCCGTGCCGAAATTTAGTGGCGACGATCCTGCCCATTCTGTTCGTAATTTCTTTCGTGACTTCGAAGAAATAATGTCTACCATCAACGCAGATAATCGCTTCATGTTGTTGAGTCTGCGTCGCTCCCTTACTGGAACTGCCCGATTATTTTTATCAACGACGACAGCTTTGGGCTATGATGATTTGAAACCAGCACTGATCCGTGAATTTGACGTTACCATGACTCGGCAAGATGTCTATCGCATGCTGAGCCAGCGGAAGTGGGAGAAGCACGTGGAGTCCTTGCATCGTTATGTTTTGAGTATGCAGGCGATCGCCAAGAGGTCCGACATAAGCGAGGTAGAGACTGTTGATTTTATCATCGAAGGTATTGGCAGTGGCATAACTAATGCGAACTTACTGCTAGGAGCTCGCACAATTGAGGAGTTGACCTGCTGTAGGATTGAAGACGAATGCCGAAAGGGGTATAACGCGCTTTAACTGTTCGCAGTCTGGGCACATAAAGCCAAACTGCCCGTTCCCGTTACGCCCAAATGGATCTTGTTTCCGATGCTGGAGAATGGGTCATGATCATCGGTCATGCCCAAACCCAAAGAAAGTGTTGACCCGAAGTGACGTTTCGAATGCTGTAAAACATGGTGCTGCTGCCGTAAATGAAGACCAAGACGATTCAGATGATGATGCCAGTGACGTAATAAAAGCTATTAATTTTGTAAGTATTGCCTTTGAGATTGAGTTTGGAGGTTTGGAATTTATTCGGTTTTTTTCTCGGGTATAAATTCCCGATTTAGTCTTATAAGGCAATCATGTGTCCCGGGAAAAATCCCGAAGATGAAGTCATCGAAGTCATACCACGGAATTGGTAGAAATAAGTTAAATATTTAAGGTGACATGACATGTATTAATTGGAAAAGGATGGCATCATAAGGCCAAGCAACTAACCACATGCTTCGCCTATAGTGTTAGTAAAGAAAAGGAATGGGGAGATACGAATGTGTGTGGACTATCGTGGTTTAAATAGGAATACTGTCCGCGATAATCAACCATTACCGCTTATTGAGGATTGCATAGAATATCTTGAGGGAAAGAATTACTTTTCACTTCTAGACCTGAAAAGCGGATTCCATCAGGTTAGGGTAGCTGAAGAATCAATCCCTTTTACGGCATTTGTGACTCCGAACGGCCAGTGGGAATATTTAAAAATGCCATTTGGGCTCAAAAACGCGCCTTCCGTTTTTCAACGGTTCATTAATATTATCTTTCGCGACTTAATTGATGCTGGCAAGATAGTTGTGTACATGGATGACATTCTGATTGCCACATCAGATTATCAAGAGCATGTTGTTTTATTGCAAACTGTATTGCGACGTATCACTCAACGAGCTTTGAAACTGAATCTTTCTAAATGCAAATTTTGTTATAATGAGATAGAATATCTAGGGTATGCTGTCTCATCTGCCGGAATTACACCAAGTGAATCCCATATTAGTGCTATAAAAAAATATCCGCTACCCACCAATCAAAAGGAATTACATTCATGTATTGGATTGTTCTCTTATTTTAGACGATTTGTGTCGTCATTTTCTCGAGTTGCAAAACCTTTGCTTAACCTATTGAAAAAGGATGCTAGTTTTGATTTTGATGAACAATGTCTTAACTCCTTCAACGAACTTAAGTTTCGTCTCATTAATGCACCCGTACTCGTTATCTATAATCCCGAGAAAGATACAGAAATGCATTGTGATGCAAGTTCAAGTGGTTTTGGAGCTGTTTTACTCCAACGCCAAGAAGATGGAAAGTTTCACCCAGTGTCATACTTCTCGAAAACTACTTCCCCTGCCGAATCGAAGTACCATAGCTTCGAATTAGAAACACTTGCCATTATTTATGCTCTGAGGCGGTTTCGTGTCTATTTGGAATGAATTCCTTTTAAGATTGTGACAGACTGTAACTCATTGACAATGACGTTAGAAAAGAAAATTGTTAATCCCAGGATTGCCAGATGGGCGTTGGAACTTGAAAACTATAATTATAAGATACAGCATCGCAGTGGTGTTTCAATGGGTCACGTAGACGCTTTAAGCAGATGCCAAATAGCTTCTATTTGGATGGAAAGTGATGTAGATTTCCAAATTCAGGTGGCACAGGAACGAGATGAAGTTATTAGAGGCTTGCGCAAACGGACTTGGACTTGTCGTTAGAGTAAAGCGGAATGGACATAGAGTCTTATACATTCCTAGTCATATGGAAGATAATGTAATACGGTTATTACATGAAAAGCTTGGACATCAAGCACTTGATAAATGTTACGAAAAACTTGTCGTGCATTATTGGTTTCCTGGAATGCGTCAGAAGATTGAAAAGTTTATAATGAATTGTATTAAGTGTGTCATGTACGCCACTCCAGTCCGGGCCAGTGAGAGGAACCTCTATAGTATACCTAAGAAAGCCATACCGTTTGACACTGTACATGTTGACCATTTTGGTCCTTTGCCATCTATTAGTTCAAAGAGAAGGCATATTCTTGTTGTAATAGATGCCTTTACAAAGTATGTTAAGTTGTATCCTACGAAATCTACCAGCACCAAGGAGGTTACCGCCGCCCTCGAGAAGTACTTTACTTATTACAGCAGGCCTAGAAGGATTGTTTCAGATAGGGGGTCATGTTTTACATCTTTCGAATTCGAAGAATTCTTATTGAAGCGAAATATAAGACACGTCAAGGTAGCCACTGCTTCTCCCCAGGCAAATGGGCAAGTGGAAAGAGTCAACAGAGTAATCAAGGCTATGCTCGGGAAGTTGAGTGAGCCCCTAAACCATGCCGATTGGTCTAGTAAATTATTGCAGGTAGAATACGCGATCAACAATTCCATCCACAGCACCACTAGGAGTGCTCCCAGCACGTTACTATTCGGTATAGAACAACGAGGAGAGGTAGTCGATGAACTTACTGAATACTTGGACGATAAGATGGATTTAGGTAGCAGTGGCAATTTACTTCAAGTCCGTGCAGATGCAGCCAGGGAAATAGCAAAGACGCAAGAATATAGTCAGAGTTATTTTCTTAAGAATAGCAGGAGTGTCAAACGATATCATGTCGGTGATCTTGTAGTTATGCGGAATGTAGATACGACAACTGGAGCAAATAAAAAACTTTTGCCAGTTTACAAGGGACCGTATATTGTTCATAAAGTTCTCGGAAATGATAGGTTCGTGTTGCGAGATATAGAAAATTGCCAATTGACTCAGCTTCCATACGACGGGGTTGTTGAAGCTAACAGGATGCGTAAGTGGCTTTTAAAATATAATGACAAGGCTGTAGCTAAATAGGAACCAGGCCTGCCCTAGCGAGGTATCCGTCGGAGCGGAAAATTTTCCGCAACGCATACTTCGTCGGAGATTCAAATTCCATTCGAGGTATGTGTCATCGGAAAGAAATACTACACAAATGCGACGACGCGCATCGGCGCTATGTTTTGACATGCGACAGAATTAGGATTTTAATAGAGATGTGCAAAATATATCATTATATCGATAAGTCGATATGACTTCCGATATTTTATATGTATAAACACAAAAGGAGCTCTAAATCATCATATATCTATATGGGGAGGTGAATTAAATAGATTCTAAATAGGAAGAATGCTAATGTGCAAATAAATTGTACGCTGGCGTTTACTAGAAAAAAAATAGACAAACCAATATTCCTTTTCAAAGTGTATCGAATCGGTAAATATCGATATATATTTCGAAAACCACATCTCTAACTTATTCAAACTGACATTACCGAGTTGTCAAAATATAAAAAAATCAACACAACAAATGACAAATAAGTTGAAGTTTTAAATTTAATTGAATTAAAACGATTTTTGTCTTTATGGACCACCACCACTCCAAACCTTAAAAGAAGTGTACACACATATATGTAAATTTGAATTTTGAGGCAATGATAAGGTCATATAGATGCCCTTTTCCAACCACCAGCATTTTTTGTAGTGGACCTAGTTGGTTAAGTTGGTCCGTCACATCGTCCCAAAATTCAGCCACATCTTCTGTGGATCTCTTAGTGTAATTTTGCGCAATGTCGGGTTTTTGCTGCATCATGTTGACCAAAAGCTCGTACTGTTGAGGGGTGGTTTTTTCGTTTAAGCTCACCCTGGAAACACAAATTCAAACGATTATTATGAAAATTGCTTAAATAAATAGTTTTGTATAATTACATACATTTTGCTATCACTCCACTTCACTTCGTAAACAAATTCCGCGAAGAATTTGTGTCGGAGGAAATCGGAAAAAGAATTGCACTTAGCTGTCAAAATTTAAACAAAAAATGCACCTGAACGCACTTCAACGCAATTCGCTGGGATGCGTTACGAAATGTCGGAGAAATCTTCCGAACAGCTTTTCGGAAGACTTATAGCGTTTTCGATTGGGATTTTTAGATTTACTCTCAGATTTCAGATTTTACCCGTCCCAATCGAACATCAAAGAGTTTACTCTTGTTTTGTGTATGTGTTAGTGTGCCATTTGACAGCTTATTGTTTAACTTTATGCCGCAGCTATAGCTGTCATTGTATACCATCATTTAAAATTTTCTTTTACTAATTGCGGCTCTTTTAAAAATTCAACCATTGGCGAGTTGGTGTCAAAACAAAGCTTATGGATTTTAGAACATGATTATCCAAAAACATTAAAATTTCTAATTATAGTTTTTGCAGAAAATCAATTTTATATCACTGATCAGTGAAAACTAAAGTGATTTTTTGCGTAAACTATAATTAGATATTTAAACGTTTTTGGATAATCATGTTCTAAAATCCATAAGCTTTGTTTTGACACCAACTCGCCAATGGTTGAATTTTTAAAAGATCCGCAATTAGTAAAAGAAAATTTCAAATGATGGTTTTTAATTAATTTTAAATTTAGAAGAAAGGTAGGTATTATAAAAATGGAAGAGATCAATTTAAATAATTACTCCATTATAAACAATGAATCTGCAATCATTTTTGTAGAAAACGGTCAAGTTTTACTCCAGAACTCAACAGGTAAATAAATACATAAATACATTAGAAAAAAAACGAGAAACGAATTGTCTTATTACAGATGGAGAAATATTGCAAGTTGCATATTCAAATGTGAAAGAGTTCTACGGTTTGGATGAACTGAATGCGGATAAATACGGTAATTTGTATACACTCTAAAATGCAATTTATAATTTGTAACTATTTTATTTAGAGACACATATGGAGGCAGAAGAGAATGCATGCGAGGAGGAAGAAAATCCAAACCAACCATGTTCCAGTAAGTAGCAACAAATAAAAAGACAAACATTGAATTCATTTATTTCTATTTATTAGGTAATGGCGCTCGACCTTTGTTTAAATGGAGCCAAGAAGAAACCAGGTTTATGCTCCATTTATACTCACAACTGCTGGGTTCTGTGGGTCCGTTAAAAAAATTCCGGACAAAAAAGATTATGTGGGATCATATGGCAAGTGCGATAAGGAAGAAGTTCGGCACAGTGTTAGATGGTATCCAGGTGGAGAGTCGCTACAAATGTGTTATCAGGCGCACAAAAAAAGCGCTTGATAACAACAAAACAAGTGGGGCTGTTCGAGAAGAGACAATTTACGATGCGGATGTATTGGATATCATTGCAAAGGATTATTCCATCTGCATTGACACGGGGTTATCGCAGGGTCAATTTTTTTCTAAACAGGATGCCGTATGTCGAATGCCTGCCAATACTTCCTCCCCGCCAGCTACACTACCGCTATTTTCTGAGTCACCGTCACCTCCGATTTCAACTACAGTATCAACGGCATTTTCGTTTGAATCCGAAACTGATGAAGAGCATCATCCAGTTGCCAACAAACCACCTAAACGGCAACAAAAAAAAGTGTTCAAGTTACCATGTTTCAGCAATACATGAAACAAAGAGCCGAACATTTTGAACGACGCGAGGCAAAATATGAAGAAAAATTAAAAATGAAAAGAGAAAGGGACAAGAAAAGAGATGAAGAAAAAGCAGTGCGCGAGAAAAAAAAGGAACTACGCTTAAGGGAAAAAGAGGAAGCAAAACAACAGCGTAATATTGAAAATCAACATTTAATAAAAGAACTTTTAAAAAAATAAAGATATAAGAAAAAATATGGAAGTACAATACAGTTTGTTTATATTGTTGCTGCTATCATATTCCGCTTAATTTGTCCTCTATGAAGCAAGATTGTTTCCCCAACGTTTTCTTCTTCTCCTAGAGTATTTCTATCTTCTCGTCGATCTTCCGTTGAATCAGCATTGTTGCTTTGATCCAGCCACAAATCGCCTTCTTCAATGCACAAGTTATGCATCACACAACAGCCAAGAACAAACTTTGACATTCTAGAAACTGTAAAAAAATCTAACCGGGTGAGCTGCCTAAATCTTTGCTTAAGCAAACCAAAACAATTTTCTATTTTGACTCTGGTTTGGCAATGTTTTTTGTTGAACTTTTTTTGCTGAGTGCTAAGGTCACCATAGTCCCGATATGGAGTAATTAAATATTCCCTTAGAGGGTATGCAGCATCTCCCAGAAGGTGGTTCTTGTTCTCACAAATTCTCGAAATATACTTCGATATATGCGACATTGAAAAAACACGAGAATCGTGTATTTTGCTTGTGGCTCCAACAAACACATCAACGAACTTCTTGTCTGCATCGCATATGCCTTGAAGTGTTATTGAGAGCAGTCCGTGGCGGTTTATATATGTCGATCTTATTTTATTCGCTGACTTCCGAATATATATGTAGCTGCCATCAATGCACCCTAAAGCGTTGTCGAATCCTGCAATCTGTAGGTATATTTTTTATTTGGGATTTATGTTATCGTAAAAGTGGATTTAACCTTTGCAAATTCTGCACAGTTTTGTTCCTTTTCGGCACTTGTTGATGGCATCTTAATGTGTTGAGTTGAAATGTCGAAAGGAATTCCAAAAACTTCGTTTGGTATTTATATGCACTCGACAGTGAAAAATTAAACAGATTGGAAACTTCTCGATAAGTGTTTTTGTTTCCGGGAAACGTTTAAATAAAAAAGATCGCTACATTGCAATTAAAATTTCTAGAATTACAAACCACAAGAACGACAAACATTGGGCCTGAGCGCTCACAGACTTTTTCCCACCGCAATTTCGTTTTTCCATAAAATGTTTCGAGTTTGCAAACTGCTCTGCTATTTTTGTTGCAGTTTGTCGGGAAACTCTAAAATGTCGACGAAACTATGAACAGAACTTATTAATATTTCATTTCTACAGTAACTTTAATTTTACCCACTTCTTCGTCCGCATAGTTTGCGACAACATCATCAATGAATTTTGTCACCTTTCGTTTTTTCCA
Organism: Rhingia campestris; assembly: GCA_932526625.1. Taxonomy (NCBI): domain Eukaryota; kingdom Metazoa; phylum Arthropoda; class Insecta; order Diptera; family Syrphidae; genus Rhingia; species Rhingia campestris. The sequence continues at coordinate 31,121,883 of OW052186.1, read as the reverse complement.
AACAATTTTTCCACTTCAAAATAATCATCAGCGGAAGATGAATCCAAAAAACTGTCGCTTGATGTAGATGATGTTGATGATGATAATGATGAGGAAGACAACGATGATGATGAGGAAGAATATTCCAATAATTTGTTCAATGTTGATTCCATTTTTCTCTTAATAAACTTATATTATTTCAAATCACAAAATCAAAACACAAATCTAACTGCGAAATGCAAACTTCAAACTGACATAAGTCAGATGTTAAATGTTTTTGTGTTGGTGCATGTTGGTGTAAATCTGACTTTGAATCCAGATTCTCCAAAAGTACTCTAGAGTAAAAAAAGAGTGCTTTTTGTATCCCAATCGAAAACGAAAAAAATAGATCTAGAGTAAAAAAGTACTCTAGAGTAAAAAAAGAGTGCTTTTTGTATCACAATCGAAAACGCTATTAGAGAAGCGTCTTCCTTTTCGTATATGTAAAAATAAGAAAAGAAAAGTGGCGCAAAAACTCATAGCCTTTTATCTGCTATATTTGTCCTTTTCACTCTCGCACAGTGCTGCCAAATAGCGGGATGTTTCATTGTATACCAGGCATGTTAACACTCCCCCCTGGTAAGCTGGATCTATGGTCCTGGTTACGTCCTTCTGTAGAGTGCTTAGAACATCTAGTTTAGCGAGTTTGGTAGCTGGGCGTGTGTATATACCCGTTTACGTCCGCACGGTTGCACTACGAACTTGTCCATCTCTGCCTGGAAAGACTTTGACGATTATACCTTTTGGCCAATGGTTTCTCGGATTATTGGGATCCACAATGATGACGACGTCACCTAGTGCTAGAGCGCTCGCTGGAGTATGCCACTTTGAACGGCACGTCAGTGTAGGTAAATATTCTTGCACCCAACGCTTCCAAAACGAATTTGCGAACTGCTCGGATTCCATCGAGTTTTTTCTCAGAACTAGACCATCGTTGTTGGCTTCGGCAAATTTTTTTGTGCCGTTCGATGACCCAATAAGAAAGTGATTTGGTGTTAGTGCTTCATCATTGTCGCCTTCAAACGGAACGTAGGTTAGAGGTCTAGTGTTGACTATATTTTCAATTTCAGCAATCATACTTAAAAGAAGTCCATCTGTTGGATTTCGACTCAAACTTATTTCCAATAACACATGCTTGATAGATCTTACCATTCGCTCCCAACTCCCCCCCATATGCGGCGCCGCCGGTGGTATAAAATTCCATTTTAGATTTGCCCCAACAAATTCTCCTGCAATTTTAGCGTGGTCAAACTGTGCAACTGCATTTTTAAGCTCGTGACTTGCGCCTCTAAAATTGGTACCGTTGTCGCTGAATATTTCGATGGGGCAACCTCTACGCGCAATAAACCTCTTAAGGCATAAGATGCAGGAATCTGCAGAGGGACTGTATGCGATTTCTATGTGTATGGCTCTAACGGTAAGGCAGGTTATTAGCACACCCCATTTTTTCCGAATGTCTGCCGACTATTACGCTGATTGGACCAAATCTGCTAGGTGGCAGCTCCCCCATTAAAGGTGGAATAGGTTTAGCTCTAACAGTCTTACAATGCTGGCATTTCCTACTTATCCTCTTTTCGATTGCTCTAAGATTCGGAATGTAATATAGTTGTCTAAGTTCATTAACAACCGTCTCACTATTACGATGGTGAAACTTTATATGAAAGCTGTTGACAATTAATTCTGTTACGTAATGTTGCTTTGGCAGAGTAACTCGTCGTTTCATACTCGTTTCATATATCGACAGCGTTGTCAATACGACCACGTATTCGCATTACCCCATCCACATCGATAAACGGTGATAATTTAAACAGCAAATTCTTTATGGCCAGCACCCTTGATTTTAAAATGGTCATATCTTCTGGAAAGGCTTCCTGTTGGCATTTTATATAAAGATAGTTTTGCGCACGTTCTATATCGTAGGAACTAAGAGAACACAATTCCGACTCAGTTCGTTTCTTAAACTTGAGGTCAATGATGATTTTTCGTATCTTACGCCTTCAGCCAAATGCACTCTTACTTCTTCTTTTGAACTAAATTCGATTGATTCATCCCTTGGCCATTCATTTTGATCTTCTTACAAAAATGCTGGTCCTCGATACCATCTACTGTCTGACTCAAACTTATGATGCCCTTTTCACTTTGTAGCCTCGCCTGCCACATTTTCTCTACTAGGGAGCCATCTTCAGTTGCTAGCATCAGTTTCTTCGAGAATTTCGCCGATTCTAAAGGCTACAAAATGTTTGAATCTTCACTGCTCGGATCTGTATGTATGTATGTATGTATTTATTTATTTAGTATATCTAATACTACTAATTAACAACAATTATTTTTAACAAATACCTAATTTAATAGGTCAAAATCAAACATTCGTTTTTATGTAATTTAAGAGAAGCGATTTAAAAACTCTAAAATTTGATTCATTTTTAATAACATTTGGCAGTTCGTTAAACATTTTTAATCCTTTATACAAAATTGTGTTTTGAGTTTTATTGTTTCTTCAGAATTTAAGTCGAAAGTCTGAATTATTTCTTAAACTATATGGTTGAGTTTCTTGTATATACACTAAGTTTGTCGATAAATAATCAGGGACCATTTTATGTTTCATCTTGAATATAAAAATTAGGGTGTTGAATTGTATTCTCTGCTGAATGTTGAGCCACTGCAAAGTAGAAAGCATCCATTGGCTTGATGTATAGTACCCGCATTTCAAAATTATTTTCATAGCCTTGTTTTGTAGAATTTGGAGGCGGTTTATATCACCACTATTTCCTAAAAATAAAATTGTGGAACAAAATTCGAAATGTGGTTTAATAATAGTGTTGTAAATATTTATTGCACACAAAGTAGATATATTTTTTCTAATTCTTTTAAAGAAACCGATTTTCTTTGATATCTTTTTTGCAGTATAAGCCAAATGATTTTTGAAATTTAGATCACTGTCCAGCATTACACCAAGGTATTTCATCGACTGTACCGTATCTTATCCAGAAAAGAACCGTTTTGGCATCAGTCCAGAATGTACAGCTCTGTAAACGCACAGAATGGTTGCTACATACAGACTTATACAGCCTTACTCCTAATACCGCTGCTTCTAACTCGAGTCTCGGTATAGACATATCCCTTAGGGGTGCTACTTTTGACTTTCCACCGATGAGTGAGCATTCGAAGATTGTACCCGATGAGAAACGGAAGTAAGCTGCCGCTGCGTAGGCATTTTCGCTTGCATCCACAAATATATGCAACTGCACCGCGTCATTAAAGTGAAGTAATTCAGGATATGGACGTCTAATCGTAATGCGGTCTATTTCTGGTAAGTAACTTATCCAATCTTGCCACTCTGCAAAATGATTTTCTGATATCTCATCATCCCATTGAGTAGATGTACGCCAAATTTCTCTTAATAAAATTTTTAATTTGATTAAGAAATTTGAAAGAAGGCCGAGTGGATCAAAAATGCTCATTAATGCTCTTAGAACTTCTCTTTTTGTTGGGCACCTTTCACCAGATAGGTGAAAGGTTTAGCTTGTGCGCTTTGAAGAGAAAAGAGAAAGTATCCCTAGCGGGAGACCACCACATTCCAAGTATTTTTTCAGAATCATTGACACCGTTCCATGTGGCAATATTTTTTGATAAATCATCCGAGGGATCAGAGTTAATTTGGCTTAAAACCTGTTTGGCGTTTGACATAAAATGGTGGATCTCAAATCCAGCTTGTGAATGGATAAATTTAATTGTTTTCACAAGTTCAATTGCTTCCTCCTCTGTTCTCACACTATCAAGGTAATCGTCCACGTAGTGGTTTTCGAGCAAAGCCTTTGACGCTCGAGAGTACTCAGCCTCGAAATCACAGGCATTTCTATTTTTTACGTATTGTGCGCAATATGGAGAGCATGCCGAACCAAATGTCTTCACCGTCATAACGTATTCTTCAATTTTCTTTGTTGTGGTATTTCTCCAAACGAATCGATGAAAGTCTTGATCCGCCTTTGAGATTTTCACTTGATGAAACATCTCACGTATGTCAGCACTTATGGCTACCTTTTCTTGTCGGAATTTATACAACACTCCCACTAGAGATGTCAGTGTATCAGGCCCACTTAATAACTCTGAATTGAAAGAAACTCCGTTGATCTTTGCTGCAGCGTCCCAGACAATGCGTACCTTATTTGGCTTGTTTGGATTCACCACCGGAAATATTGGAAGAAAGCATGTTCTAGGGCTTCGTTTAAGCTGCTCCGTTTTGTAAAGCTTACGAGCATATCCCTTGCTTATGTACGATTGAATTTGTTCTTGTAACTTAACTGCGAGTATTGGTTCTTTTGCCCTCCGCGATTCCAAACATATCAAACGACGCTCAGCCATGGGTCGACTATCGGGTAGGGAAACAATGTCATTCCTCCATAACAATGGCACAACGTAATGATTTCCTTCACGATGTGAATTGAGTTCTAATATTCTCTGCGCTTGTTCTTCATCTTTAGATAGCATTGTTTTACTTCCAACACTCTCCGTTTTGAAATACTCCTCTACTAAGCGATGAAGTTTTTCATCCGAGTATGCATTGGAAACGCAATCGTGAAAATTAAAAAAAATTCGAATTATCTGACAGCTTGACTTTTAATTCATCCTGTTTTTGTGTGCCGTGAACAACACATCCTAGTCTGGTTTTAGTAACGACGACGTCGTTTTTGTTTTGTTTAACTTCTCGAGTTCGAAGAGAAACAGATAAATTCCAGTGGTCTAGTCCGATCAACAACAATGGTCTGACTGAATCACATGATTCAATTGGAATACCATTTTAATGGCAATGCTGCGCTTTCAATTTGTCCACGTTTAGTGATTGTATAGGTAAGTTTAAGTTTTTTTTTTTTGTTCTCACGTTAGAAAGTTCGTATTTCTTTTTTAATTCCAGTGCCTGAATTCTGCATGCTGACCTTCATTGACATTTTCTCAGTATGGTGTGTATCTGATGTCCATCGCAGGCATAAAGGTTGGATTTCACCTTCGAGTTTGAGTGTGCGTGCCAACTCTTCGTCCATGAGCGTCACTGAGGAACAATGGTCAAGGAAAGCATACGTTTCATAAGTTGTTGTTTGACTGTGTAGTTTAACTGGAAGAATTCTAAATAATGTTGAACTATTTGCAGCCTTGTAAACATTACAGTTCTGATTTGTACTGGTACTACTATTGGGCTGGATTCTTTCAGGATTGTTGACCTGATTGTTGACATCTGGATTTTCATCAGCTTTGTGTAGCAGCTTGTGATGCCGAAAAATACATCCGTTCTGTCCGCATCTCTTATTTGATTTGCATCTTTCTCGAACGTTCGGAAGGAGGTATTGACACAGCGCTTGTATGCCGATCCGTTGCCGATCCGTTACCAATGGATGGTAAATGGATATTTGACGCAGTTGGTAGCGGAGTATCTTTGGTGACTATTGCAGAATGTGTGGGGTTTCGAGGTATGTTTCCAGTAATGGAGGCCATTGCTGTATTTTGGTTATTTGCTTTTGGGTCTGGAAGAGGCGTTGGAAGCTGTGATTTCGGAGGATGATGTGCTATTGAGGCTGATAGTTGCTTCGACGCAGGTTGACCTTGGCTGTCTACATTTTGGTTTATAGCTGTGTCAATCGTGGACGAATGCAATTGGATGCATGTGTTGCAGATCCACTCTCGACTGGCCACATCGTCGTCAACGCCTACACAGGTAAAATGGTACCATGCATCACAAACGTCGCAATTTACCCACTTAGCAACTTTGCCAGCGACTTCACCTCTGCCACATACAGGGCATTTATGTTGATCTTCAATCGAGCTGTTAGGGGGAGAGCGAGTAATCTTTTGGGATTTTCGAAAAGCATTTTTGGGGTTCTGAGACATTTCCACTTACCTTTGTTCCTTAATTGGAGCGACAACGATGAGCACTTCGGTGGCAGCGTTGGGCTTTTGGGTAAGCCTTTGGAACAAGTCCAGGCAAGCTGATTGTATCAATTCTTTTCGCTTCGCTCTCCTCGCTGATATATATTGATTGACGAGGTTATAATTACAATTTTTAACAATGTTATTTATGTCCAGTAAAACTTCAATGAAAATACTTTTATTTTTTATTTTTATTCATTAAAATTAGGATTAAATGAATAGTTAAAAATTGGTTTTTAGCTCTCGTAAAATTTAAAAAGAGTTCTTCTTAGAGAAGCGTCTTCCTTTTCGTATGTGTAAAAAAAAAAATAAAAGGGTCGCAAAAACTCTTAGCCTTTTATCTGCTATATTTGTCCTTTTCACTCTCGTGAACATGAGCACTTAGTAATATCGTAAACGTACATACTTACCCAAGTTTACCATGCACGTAAGCTGTGTTCAACGTAATCCGCAAGATCAGTTACGTATGTGCACATCTATTACGGTTTTTTTTTTTTTTTTTCGATAAACGGAGTTTCAGTGCTTATGCTTCGCACTTTAAGATTCCTTTTTTGGTTCGACACAGCAATGCTATTGGTAAGATCCAATAAGCATCGTTGTTAGGTGCATTACTTCTAATTGATTTCTTAAAGACATAGTTTTAAGAGTAAAAACTATAATTAAGAAAAAGTCATTAAAACTATGCATAAGTTTATGGTAGACAACAATCTATACTTAACATAAGCATAGATACCGAATCGCAAATTTTAATGTGTATGCGAGTTTTTGCTGAAAAAAAGGTGAGATAGTTGTCATTATCATGTGATAATTGTAATCCATAGCAAATTCCAATAGACCTATCTGATTAAGCCACGGATCAAACGGTATTGGCAGTAAATTTTGCATGTGGTGGCAGAAAAACCAGTATTGCGTAAACCATGCTTGACCAAATCGTCACGTGAAACACAAAGTGCCTGCGAGCTTAACAACATCAAACAATCAAAATATCCACTAAGCAAACTTGCTGCCAATAACCTACGCGTCGATTCGCTGGCGAAACATCAAATTGTAAGGATTAGATAGCTTCGAGGAGACACAAAAACAAAAACATCCACACCTCGTGGTCCTTAAAGAAGTCACCAAGGTCAAGTGTCTCATCGAAGACTCACAAGAGTATACGAATAATATCATTGCTATTAGTGCTACTTTATTCTACTTTTGTTTTTATTACATTTTACATTCAAATTAAATAATTAATTAAAGTTTATCAAAATTTCAAACATCTGTACAGTGTGCAAATTCATTGCCTACCTAATATAATTTGAATACATGATATTGAGTTAATTAAAAATACATTCTAAAATTGAAATAATCTAATAAATCCCTACTTATTATACCCTACCCCATAGGGGTATATTAGTTTTGATACATAGTTTGTAACAAATAATGTAGCTTCATATACCTCAAAGTATATGGATCGACTTAGAATCGCTAGCTGAGTCGATTAAGCCATGTCTGTCTGTCTGTCCGTCTGTACGTCACCGATTTTTAGGCCTTAAATTTTGAGCTACGATAATGAAATTTGGTATATAGGGTCAACGTCCGTGGCTACAGAACAAGTGTACAAATTTTCAAAATCCGCCCAGTGCCACGCCCCTTTTAAGAAAATCTCAGTTTTTGTCCCAACCGTAAGGAATTTTAAAAAAGTGCCTTAGAAGCGTACTTAGAGAATCGTAATATCTATATTTAGTTAATATAATGTTTTTTGCCAAGCCCACTTTTTGGGGGCGTTTTCAATAAAAAAAACTGTTTCGGCCAAATTTAAAATTTTTCGAAAAAATTTTTGATGCAGAATCATTAATAATATTAATATGAACATTTCGTCTACATAAAATTTTAACCCACGCCCACTTTTTGGGGGCGTTTTTATATAAAAACCATTTTTATACACTATACCCCATAACATATGCAGGAGAAAACCTTGCCTTTGTAGAACCGTAAAAGTGTTTTATAAGCAGTCTGAAGAATTGGTTGTCACTATATCATTTTTTCTATTTTATTCACATCGTGGTTTTAGCCATGCCCACTTATTTGGGGATTATTCAACGATCCGCACAGCGGATTGTAGCCTTCTCATATGTTTTTATATTAAACATATACAGTACAAACCTAATTTATACATATATACATTGTAAATATTCATCGTGATTGGGGTTTGAAATTTTGAAACATTTTAATTAAAAATAGCATATATATGCATGAACAGCGTATACATCAACGAGAGTGATGTATACATAAATACTTAACATATCTGAATAAACACACACATAAAACAAACCTAAATTAAAATTTGATAAAACTTATTCACGCTAAAATTCAGTTTGAAGTACACATTTTGTTTGAAAGGATCAGTGGACATTGTTTTCCATTTCAAGTTTTTGTTTTGATGACATTTTCGATTGCAATAAATATGGATTAAATGAATTTGTCAATTAATTAAATGATAAGTAAAATATACACCATATCTCGTTAATTCTAATTCTTCATTGGTCATCTTCATCATCACTAGCAATCAACCCTTAAAACAGCTTGATCGTGCGCAACACCTTGCACGATATCAAATCTGTCAAGTGCATAATCATTTTTAACAGCTGATTACTTGTACATAAAAGCAAATATTATAAAGTCTATACAGATGACGCACTCCATGGGCGGTGTGAATAAAAACGAGTAGGACAAGTAAATACTTGAACATATCAAAATAACAAGTAAACGCCAAAATTGAAGTGAATAAAACAAGTATTTACTCTTACTCGCGAGTAAATACTTGAGAGGCTAGTAAAACCCGGAAAAATGCCAATTTTTGTGTGAATAAACGCAAGTAAATACTTCTGTAGCTAGAAAATATTCGTCTATTCGCAAGTCAACCCGACCCCAGACTTGCAGTCGTACTTGTACACGAAAGATGGCTGCATTTATGAACCTGCGTGGTGTGTAACGTTATAGAGACCGGCGTGATATAAGTCCCGATCTATCTAAGTCTAAGGGACTATTACGGTTTGAGAGCGAAAACGTAGATTTACTCACTTCGCACTTTCTTGATGAAAACACTGATGCAAGGGGTGGAGGATTAACTGCACGGAAAAAGATGGAAATTTTTCTGAGATACGTTAGTGATCCAGGATTCCAAAGTGGTGTTGCCAACGACATGGGGGTTGAAAGAAGTACCGTCAGCAGAACATTTTCAAGTGTATTGGATAAAATAGTGTCGAAGTTAGTCAAGAAGTCAAGGTTAGTTTAGGCGAAAACAGAACGTTAGGCGAAAACAGAACAAGTCACAACAGGAAATGATGCGTAGTCTGTGTGGCGCTACAAGTATTTACTTGCCTTTTTTGTGAATTCAGTTGTCTCGCGAGTAAATACTTGCTAGTATACCTCGGGTTGACGAGTACACGGTCACAAGTAAACTCGACACTTTATTCACATCGGTTTACTTGGAGTTTAAATACTCGTTACACTTTACTTGTAAGTAAATACTCGTCGTACTCGTTTTTATTCACACCGCCCCATATAAGAAAAATTGTTCTATGGCGGGTCGTGCTGGCACAGCCCGCTCTCTTTAATGATGATTTCTCCAGAGAGCCAACGATAGCACAACAAAAGATGCGCTCATCTGTTTAGTTAAGTTTCGATAAAGAAATTTCATGTCGTGCGTGACTCGTGGTCCGTGTGGATGTGTGTGTGCTGTGGCTGACTGCTGTCTGCTGTGTGAGGTGATCGTGAAGTGAATGCATATTTTATATTCATTCGGTGTTTTACCGTCTTTGCGATTAGATGCAACCAAGATGAGCGAAAGCGAACAAATTAAAAAAAAATACTTTGCCCTCTGGCGTTCAATGCTGTGTCTGTAAAAAATCAAAACGACAGTATCAACATTTAAGGTTGTTTGGCTTTCCTTGTGCCGATAAGATTACCGGTCAAATTTGGCGCGAAAAATGCAAAATTGATTTAAAAGACTATGAAAAAAAAAATGTTCATTTGCCAAAATCATTTTTGCAGCACATATATTGGCAAGAGATTTTTTTAAATCAGATGCCGTTCCAACCTTGAATTTGGATAATGATTGTCAAGAATTTTAATTTGAGGATTTCTCAGAATATGATTGCCCCGCTAAGAGGACACGTAATGATGATGTACTCTGCAGCAATTGCGAAAAAAATGTAAAGCTGGTTCATTCCTATAAAAAGAAAATTGGGCTGTTATTGAACAGAAATAATCGTTTAAAAAAAATGTTAAAAAACATGAAAAATAATTCTTTTAAACAAAAAAATTAAAACTAATCCAATAAAAATATTAGAAACGTCAATTGATTCCTTGGATGCTATAAGCAAAGAGTCAAAAACATTCTGCAAGCTTCTGTTAGGAACCACGACCAAAAAGTATTCTTATGATGCAAAACATTTAGCGCAAAATTTTTTTTACATGTTCCAGTCCACGTATGCTTTTTTAAGAAACAAGCTGCACTTAAATTTGCCTCATATAAGCACGGTCAATCGTTGGTCTCCAATCAAATTTCTTCAACCTGGGCTTCAAAACAATGCTTTTCAGTCTATTAAACAAATGTTTATTGATCTTAACGAAAAGAAAGACAATCAAATGGTACTCTTAATCGATGAAATGTAACTAAAAAAGGAATTAAGATATAATCAACATTTAGATTTAATTGATGGTTATGAGGCAAATGGAATTAAAGGAACTAACAAAATTGCAAAAGCAGGTTTGTGTGTTTATGCTTAGCTCCGTGTTTTCCAAATGGGGTACTGTATTGAACTACTTCGTATCTGAAAAAGGCTTAACGTCTAAAATTCTTTGCGAAATAGTTAAAGAAAATATCGCTTTATTAAGTAGTTTTGGTATTTCAGTTAAGGCCCTAGTGTGCGATCAGGGATCTTCCAACCGAAAATGCTTTGCTGATTTAGGGGTAACCATAGACAAACCATATTTTGAGTTTGCAAATGAAGTGTTTCTGTGTTTGTTACAAACAAAATTGCAAAATCTATTGGAAACGAGAAGAGTGAAAAAATTTTAAAATATTCAAAAGCAGTATTAAGTGGTTTAGACGATGACTGGAAAAGTTATACTACCATAAGAAATCGATATCAAAGTGAAATATCTAAGCGTAAAAGTGAATTCGTAATGTCAAAAATATCTGGTTCATTGGATCAAAAAACAATGTGGAAAAACTTAAAAAACTATGTATTAAAAAAAGAAAAAAAGCGAAATAAAAAATGTTTTATTCGGTTCCGAAATGTGTAAAGAAAATAAAATGTATATAAATAAAATAATAAATACAATTCCCTTAACTCCTTTTGTGAACCAGGTACAAGAAGTGGAAAGTGTGTTCAAATTTAATAATGTTTCGTTACATGATTTGAAACAATCTCTAAAAGATATTAAAAACAAACGCGATTTTCAATTTATGAGCCCCAGTATCTACTTAGACCAATTCGAATTACTTGGTCCAATTTTGTGTAAAATAATTAACCGTTCTCTGTCTACAAGCAAGTTTCCTGACTCCTGGAAAGAATCATTAGTTACCCCAATAGAAAAAATTGTTAATACAGTGAAATACGAAGAATTTAAACCCGTTAATGCTATGCCATTGTGTGAAAATTTTTTTGAAAAAGTGATATTTAAACAACTTTATCAGTATTTCGAAAGTAAAAACTTAATAATGGACCTACAATCCGGTTTTCGAAAGGGCTACTCGTGTGAAACTGCCATCAATATAGTTGTTACATCGTGGAAAGAAGAAATAACTAAAAAGAGAAGTGTTTATTGTGTTTTTTTGGATTTAAAACGTGCATTTGAGACTGTAAGTAGAGACATTTTACTAATGAAAATTAAGAAATATGGGGTTAGAGATAAAGAATTGTTGTGGTTTGAATCGTATTTAAAAAATCGAAAACAGAGAGTTAAAGTAAACGGAGAAATATCTGACACAATTGAAGTAGACTACGGTGTTCCACAAGGGTCTGTATTGGGGACTCTTTTGTTCACTATATATATATAAATGACATCAAAAGCATTGTAAAACACAGTAAATTGGCTTTATTCGCGGATGATGCAGTTGTATATATCTCAAGTGATAGTGATATAGACAGTAAAAACAAAATACAAGAAGACTAAGACTCTATAAATCAGTGGGTTATGCAAAACAAATTGAAGTTGAACATTAAAAAAACAAAACTAATGGTGCTAAACGAGAAAAAAGATGACAACGAAATCAAGATTGCTGGTGTTTTAATTGATAAAATACAAGAAATAAAATATTTGGGAGTAGTTTTAGACCAAAAATTATCATTTGGAAGTCATGTTGAGTACATTTGTAAAAAAAATTGCCAAAAAAATAGGATTTATGAAAAGAATAAGGAGTCAAATTTCAACTATAAGTGCAATAAAAATATATAATGTCATTGTTAAACCTCATTTTTAGTATTGTTCCACCATTTTGTTTTTATGTAATGAGAGTAAGATTTTAAGACTGCAAAGATTACAAAACAAAGCCATGCGATGTATTTTAAAGTGCAATAGATATATGTCAATCCGTTTTATGTTGAACTCGTTAAAGTGGCTATCTGTCAAACAAAGAATTGTTATGAATGTTTTAGTGTTTGTATTCAAAATTGTAAACAATCTGATGCCAAAATATTTATTTGACTATATAAAATTTATAAGAGACTTACAACCATATTCCCTAAGAAACAAAAATGACCTTCAACTTCCAAATTTTCTTAATGTAAATACCCAAAATTCCCTTATATATAAAGGATCCAAATTATTCAACAGCTTAAACACTCAAACTAAAAATGAAACTAACTTAAACACATATAAAAGAAATGTTATCGAATTAGTTAAATCACAGTATTAGTATATGTATTCATAATTATTATTTATAAAAAAAAAAAATCAATTATGTAAAAAAAAAAATATTTAACTTATTGAAAATGTAAATAGTTTAAACTAAACTAAATAAACTAAACTAAACTAAACTAAACTAAAAAAAAAAATATTTTGCATGTTTGACTTTCCACACTTAATAAAATCATTACGGAATAACTGGTTTGACTGTGATTTAAAAACACCTGATGGAATAGCAAGTTTCACTGTAGTGAAGGAGCTTTGGGTAAAGGAAGAAAACTCAAAAACTAAAATGTGCCCAAAATTTACTAGGCAGCATATATTCCCTAACTCTTTTGATAAAATGCGAGTCAAATTCGCTACGCAAATATTTAGCAAAACAGTTCAAGCAGCTATTAGAACAATTTGTGACACTGTCGGTTTCAAAAGAAATAGTAAGGAATTGGCTCTATCTACTGCGGATTTTATAAAAAAAAATTGACCAAATATTTGATTGCATGAACAGTGGGGCACTTAATTCAACTAATTTTTATCGATCTGCTTTGCAACCTAATAATCAACCTTACAAATTCATGCCATGGCATGGGGTATACAAATGGTTTATGTAACAAAACGCCCCTAAAATGTGGGCGTAGGTGAAAATGATAGGAACACAAAATGTTTATTATATCATTGCGGAAGTATTTGCATCGACAGTTTTTTCGAACTTTTTAAAATTTGGACAAAAAGCGTTTTTTACTAAAAACGCCCCCAAAAAGTGGGCGTGGCAAAAAACTTTGTAAAGAGGAAACATGTATAGATATTAATACACTTTTTTTTGAAATTCCTTACGGTTTGGCTTAAAACTACGTTTTTCTAAAAAGGGGGCGTGGCAGTGGTCGGGTTTTAAAAATGTTTACACTTGTTCTGCTTCGTCGGCCAGAGAGTCTATATACCAAATTTCAACACTCTAGCTCAAAATTTAAGGCCCAAAAATCGGTGACACACAGACGGACGGACGGGTAGACAGACATGGCTTTATCGACTCAGCCATCGATTCTGAATCGATCCATATACTTTGAGGTATCGAAATTATTTCTCTATGTTACAAACATAATGTCAAAACTAATATACCCCTATGGGATAGGGTATAAATATACATTAATTAATTCATAATTTTTTTAGAAACTAAAAATTTTAATTATAGAATAAAAAGCTTTAAAATTAATAAAATATTATTTCCTTAAAACGATAAGCTGGAGTTTATGTTTTTGTAGAGGGGTTCTCATCAAGATTTTTACCATATTGGAAGGTTTATCAACTTCAATTGTGAGTTCCAGTAGTTTTGTTCTCCGAACCATTCTTTGCGTGTTTCCAGGTTACTGAAATAAAGAGTTTAAATAATTTATTATTAGAGGCTATAACAATCTATAGCAGTAGCAGAGCGTTCCAAATTTGATAGGAATTTCAGATTCTAAACTACCCGTCAATTCTAATATTCAAATCTGACACTAAATACAAGGTAAAGCATGAGCACATGGAACATAATACGTCTAAATTAATTAGCACCTGAATCCGAATTAGCTGGTCTGGACTATTGTAGGTTATTTGAGATTGTCTAAATATGTTGCTCCTACACTTTTTCAAAATTCTTCACAATTTAGCCAAAAATAACGTTTTACTGAAAAGGGGGAGCGGCAGTTGGTGTATTTTAAAAATATTTACACTTGTTACTGGTTATGCTTTGTCGGACGGAGATTCTATATACCAAATTTTACAACGCTTCGGACATGGTAGCACTGTTGAAATGCACTGCAAAACTGCTCCTCCAGCATAAGACTATATTCCACGAACTCCTTTGTTTTTTTAGATGGAAGTTATCAAACTACTTCAAAGATGTTTAATGCCTCTTCAGCGGTATTGAATGTCGATAAAGGCAATTCGTACTGATGACCTTCATAATCTTTTCTATAAAGCCAACCGCAGACATAAGCAAAACTAAACTCAAAATTGTGGAAATAGAGTCACTAGTTGAAGTTTCGAGCTGTACCGGCACCCAATCACAATTCTAAATGATATCTCTGGAATAAAGCTCAGACATTCGTACTGCCTGTACATCCTCCACATTGCCTTCTCTTACGATCTTTAGGTATTCAATGACCCACATTTTTGAAATAATGAATTGAATTGCACTGCAATTACCCGCTTATTATTCCATCCGGAACTCCGCACTTGTCCGAATCGATTTTCCGAGCAGTCCTGGGTTAAATGCCTAGTTAATATGAATTGAAATTCACATGGCATATTCCCATAATGAAAACAATGAGGAGATGTTATACAACCATCCTTTTAAACATATGAGAAGGCTACAATCCGCTGTGCGAATCGTTGAATACCCTATCCCATCCCATCCTTAAAATTAATATCCTCATGTAGGCTTTATGACGATAAAATACAGAAAATGATATTGTCAAAATATATTGCTCAGACAGTTTATCAAAACCTTTTGTGGTTCGACAAAAACAACGTTTTTGTATTGCATATGCCTTGGGGTACGGTCTATTGACGAAATGTTCAAATGAATACTACCAATGATTGTGCATTAAATTTTTTTTCGAAAATTTTAAAATTTGGCCAAAAAACGTTTTTTTTTTTTATTAACAACGCCCCCAAAAAGTGGGCTTGGCAAAAAACTTTATATTGACAATATATAGATATTACGATTCTCTAAATATGCTGCCCAGACACTTTTTTAAAATTCCTTACGGTTTGGCCAAAAAATACGTTTTTCGGGCGGATTTCAAAAATGTTTACACTTGTTGTGTTGGGAGCAACAAAGAGTACGTGTACTAAATTTCATCCTTCTAGCTCAAAATTTAAGGCCCAAAAACTGGTGACGTACGGACGTGGACATGGCTTAATCGACTCAGCTATCGATTCTGAGTCGATCCATATACTTTGAGGTATATCTAGCTAAAGTATTTCTCTATGTTACAAACTATGTATCAAAACTAATATACCACTATGGGATAGGTAATAAAAAGGAGGAACTTTTTGTTACATCTCTGCCTTCCTGGGTGACGACTTTAATATATAATAGGAATTTCTTGACATCATTCAATATCTTTAATTGGATTTCGTTTTGATTGAATGGTACCATATATCTACTTGGACTTTTCAGTGTGGGCGAGTCAACTAATGTTGAAAAGTTAAATAAAAATTCCACATAACTTGGCAGTGCCAGTCATGGTTTCAGAGGCTTGATCAGAGATGGAATAGGTCATATGAGCCTCGGTTAATTTTATAGCAAGTTTGAGGTTGCAATTTGGATCTTCTGGTTATAATTGCCTAATATCACTCCGAGAAGCCCATTGAATATCTAATGATTGACATACGATACATCATATTTAAAAAGGCAGTTTCTACTACTCTTTACAAGATAGGGCGAATCCCAAAAAAAAAGGAAAATTTTGAGTTTTTAACACTTGTCATTAAACTCAAAATGAATATTGCCCGGTGTTTTGGGTCATGTGGAAATGTATGAATTAAGGGTCTTACATTCGGAAAATTAAACATTGTCTTTAAACGACAATAACTCTTTACTGAAATAATACAAATTGAAAGTTCCAGTAATTTAAATTCTTTTGAATACCTATTTCGCTTAGGACAAATGTTGCAACGAAAACTGTCAATGATTGCTCTAACCTCATTCAGATAATTGCCCTACTTTCCCGCCTTACTAATCGGTGTATTGAAAGACGTCCAATAGAATGCGACTAAACTGCACCAACTACAGAGGAAAAGGCCCTCAACATCGCCTACAAGACAATATCTGACGTAATATGTGAACTGAAAACGTTTACCAACAACTTGATCGACCCTTATCGGTGTGGTTTTGTTCCAAGGAAAGTCCACAACTGATTAAATCTTCACACTTCAGCAGATCCTGAAAAAAACCCAAGAAGTCCAAACCCACCACATATTCATCGATTTTAAAGCAGCATACGATAGCATTTATAGACAGAGCCATGTCTAGTTTTAGTATACCGCCCAAAATCGTCCGTCTGTGTAGGATGACGATGGAGAATTCTCGCTGCTCCATCAGGGTCGGATTCGACCGCACCAACACATTCGATACCAAAAATGGTTTTAAGCAACCCGATGCGCTCTCATGTGATTTCTTTAAATTGTTTCTTAAGAGGATTGTGCAAAGCTCCCGAGCCAATACCAGAGGCACAATTTTCCAAAAATCGGTGCAACTACTAGCATACGCCGCCGATGTTGACATCATTGGTAGGACTCAACGGACATCCCGTTTGCTAGTATAGAGAAGGAAGCGGCAAATATGGGTTTAGCAGTAAATGAGGGTAAGACAAAGTATATGCTGTCAACACGAAAGGACACACAACATCGACGAATTGGACAGAATGTCACCATTGACAGATATAACTTTGAGGTAGTACGGGACTTTGTCTACCTCGGCTCCGCTATTAACTCTGGCAGCAACATCTCGTCAGAAATCAAACGAAGAATTACTCTTGCCACCCGCTGTTTCTTCGGGCTAAGTAGTAAAGCCATTACTCGAACTACTAAGGAGATCCTATATAAGACCCTGATCATCCCAGTCCTGCTCAAAAGCGGATGAAGAAATCGATTCGAGAGAAAAATTCTTCGAAAAATCTACGGTCCCATTTGCGTTGACGGGCTATGGAGACAAAGATTCAACCACGAACTATACGAGCTGTACAGCGATATACCCCTGGTCAAAAATCTCCGCATTGGATGTTTAAGATGACTACGACATGTAGAACGAATGGACGCCAATACTTCGGAAGACCTCGCCTTAAGTGACCCGCACAAGTAGAAACCAACTTGGAGTGCGCAACTGGAGGTAGTTAGCTAAGGACCGGGCTAATTGTCTAATTCTAAGAGCATTGATGGGCATTTTTGATCCACTCGATCTTCTTTCAAATGATGATGAAATATCAGAAAATAATTTTGCGGAGTGGCAAGATTGGATAAGCTACTTACCCTTGTGCTGGTAAGAACTTATCACGATTAGACGTCCATGTCCTGAGTCACTTTGCTTCAATGACGCAGTGCAGTTGCAATTCTTTATGGATGCAAGTGAAATTGCCTACGCAGCTGCAACTTACTTCCGTTTTTCATCTGGTAGCACTCTTAAGGGATATGTTTAAACCGAGACTTGAGTTAAAAGCTGCGGTATTAGGATTATAGGCTGTATAAGTCTAAATGTAGCAACCATTCTGTGCTTATACCAAGCTGTACATTCTGGACTGATGCCAAAACGGTCTTTTCTGGATCCAAGCAGCGAAGATTCAAAACTCTGTAGCCTTTAGAATCGGCGAAATTCTCGAGGAAACTGATGCTAACAACTAGAGATGGCTTCCCAGTGGATAAAATGTGGCTGACGAGGCTACAAGGTGGATGATCGGTGGTATCGAGGACCAGCATTTTTGTACGAAGATCAAAATGAATCATTAGAATTTTGTTCAAAAGAAGAAGTTAGAGTGCATTTGGCTAAAGGCGTAAAATACAAAAAATCCTTAATCGATTTAAACCGTTTTTCAAAATTTAATAGATTGCTCCGTGCTCTTGTTTATGAAACGAACCGGGTCGAAGTAGTGTTCTCAAAGTTTCTGCGATATAAAACGTGCGTAAAAATATCTGTATATAAAATACCAACAGGAAGCCTTTTTAGAAGATATGATCATTTTAAAATCAAGGGCGCTGGACAAGAAGCAATTGCTGTTTATTTATCACCGTACATCGTATTGTCAACAATACGCTGTCGATATATTACCGTGTATGAAACGACCAATTATTCTGCCAAAACAACATTACATAATAGAATTGATTGTCAACAACTACACTAAATTACGAATCTCGGAGCAATCGAAAAGAGGATAAGAAGCAAATTCCAGCATTGCAAGAACGTTAGAGCTAAACCTGTTCAACCTTTAATGGAAATAGGTTTTCATACATCGGCATTAATTTTTTTGGTCCAATCAGCGTTATAGTCGGCATACATTCGGGGTGTGCTAATAACCTGCCTTGCCGTCTTATTCCTTAAGAGGTTTATTGCCCGAAGAGGTTGTCCCATCGAAAAATTCAGCGACAACGGTCGCTGTCAGGAGCTGAAAAATGCAATTGCGTAATTGGATCACGCTAAAATTGCAGGCGAATTATTTGGTTCGAATCTAAAATCGAATTTTATACCACCTGCGGCCCCAAGAATATGGGGGGAGTTGGGAGCGAATGGTAGGGTCTATAATATATGTATTATTGGGAATAAGTTTGAGTCGAAATCCTACAGATGAACTTCTTTAAAGTATGATGGCTCTTTCGCCTTGCCAGGGCGTAAGGGCTTTTAGTAAGTCTACGAGGCATGTGGGCGCGTAATCAACAGAGGATCGGTTGCAAAGCCACCCCCTGTATGAGTGGAGCCACCCAGTTGCCTCTAGAACGAAACTAAGAGCAACCCAACCTTTTTTTCGAGGTACCGGGAGTAAACCCCATTGCAAAAGCCAAAGTGTCGAGGCACACGTGCTGACGGCTGTATGGCCAGTAAGTGGCTAATCATAACTGGTCGCAAACGGTCCCCTCCGATGATCGGACAAGGTCGGTTGCATAAGTGTCTTGTCCTGGCAAGGCGTCTCTGCCACGGTCCTACTCGTGGGAACAAAATCAAACAAAAAACATATGAGAAGGCTACAGTCCGCTGTGCGGATCGTTGAAAACTTTTCCCATCCCATCCTTAAAATGAATATCCCCAAAAAGTGGGCTTTATGGGCATATAATATAGAAAACGACATAGTCACAACATATTGTTTAAACAGTTTATCAGAATCTTTTGTTGTTTGATAAAAAAAAACATCGTTTTTCTCCTGCATATGCTATGGGGTAGGGTATACAAACGGTTTTTGTAAGAAAACGCCCCCAAAAAGTGGGCGTTGGTTAAAACGATCCAAGGACGAAATGTTTATATCGTCATAACCAATGACCCTGCATCACAAGTTTTTTTTTCAAATATTTTAAATATTTAGCGAAAAACGTTTTTTTACTAAAAACGCCCCCAAAAAATGGGCGTGGCAAAAATCTTTATATGAACGAAATATAGATATTGAGATTCTGTAAATATGTTGTTTAGACACTTTTTCAAAATTATTTACGGTTAAGCCAAAAACTACGTTTTTCTTTGCTCCACTGCACAAGAATCCTATATACCAGATTTAATTCTCCTAGCTCAAAATTTAAGGCCTAAAAAAACGGTGACATACAACGAACGGATGGACGGACGGACGGACAGACAGACATGGCTTAATCGACTCAGCTAATCATTCTGAGTCGATCCATTTACCTTGAGGTATATGTAGCTAAATTATTTCTCTATGTTACAAACTTTGTATCAAAACGAATATACCCCTATGGGATAGGCTATAATGAATAATAATGACAGCAATGAAAAAATAATAAAACAAAAAGACCAGCTGAGGATGCCTAAGGTAGGCACCTCATGTCCATCCGTTCCGGTATCAAATCATGTACAAAGCAGCCGTCTTTTTATCCGTATGCATTAGCACCAATTTTGCCTGTATCATCATATCCTCAGTCATGCACATTCATCGTCGTTGATCCATCGTCTGAGAAAACACTAAATTCCGAGCAATTTATACGTCGAGTGAAATCTCTTAAAATCGGATATAAATGGGATGATCAAATTGTGGTATTCGCAGTACAGCAGAAGTTGCAGGGTACCGCAAAATATTGGGTAGATTCGATTCAGGAGATTTTCTTAACGTGGTCGAATTTTGCTACGCGGTTTGTTTCGGATTTTCCTTGCATCGAAAACGCAGCCGATGTGCACATAAATATGGCACAAACCCGCCGACAACATAACGATACGCCGCAAGAGTATTACTACAAGATGCTTGCCTTGGGGACAAAGGGATCTCTTCCAGAATCTGTTATATTGTGTAAGTGAGTCCGAATAAAAAAACAAGATATCCAATCAATATTTTTTTGTAACGACTTGCATCGTAATATCAACAACTATTGCAAGCACAACGAAATAAAATCGCCGCTGGAAATATGTACGAAAATATATACTACAACAATATCGAACTTATCGTTAAAACCCACGATTCCTGTAAATCAAACAGCGCGTAAATCCGATGACAAGGGTACTAAATGTTTCAATTGTTTTAAATACTGACATTATTCCATCAAGTGTCCTGAACCGCAGAGTAGGGAACGTTGCCAACTTTGTAATCGTACGAATAATACCAAAACATCTAATCAAAAACCGGAAGCAAGAGTAAACAAGATCGAGGAAAATACTCTACCTAAGAAAAACATCGATGATTTGATTACTAAGTATATAAACGTTAGTCGATCCCGAAAGTAATCGTAGTCTTATCCGCAAAACGTTCGCTGAGACATTTGGATACAACATTGAATGTTCGATTGTATTATTGGGATTCGCTAGTGGCCAATATACTTGTAAAATGAAATTATTCCTCCATCGGATTCACCATACGCTGCTTGAGTCGTTTTGGTTGACAAAAAGAACGGTGAACACCGTCTCTGCGTGGATTATAGAAGGCTCAACCAAATAACTTCAAAAATTCCGTATCCGATGACAACTATGGAGGAGCAATTTTTCGACATTGGATTTAAGTATGGGATATCATCAAATCGAAATCCAGGAATGTTCGAAGAAATACACAGCATTTGTTTCCACCGATGGCCATTACGAGTATATCCGAATGCCGTTTGGGCTCATAAATGCGCCAGCTATTTTCCAAGCCTTAATGGATAAAATATCGTCATATCGTCAAAAATGCAAACTGGGGAAGTGCTTGTGTATCTGGATGATGTTATTATCCCAAGCAAATAAAAATAAAAGTCTATCAGTGTTGGAAGAAAGTGGTCTTACGCTTGACAAGTGCACGTTCATGACCACTGAGATTAAACATTTGGGTCACGTAGTCAACTCTGAAGGTATTTTTCCTGGAGACGAGAAAACAAAATACAAAACTTCAAGCGTCCGACGAGTGTGACTGGATTTTTCCGGAAGTTCGTTTCTGGCTAATCGCTTATATCAAAACCAATAACTTGTCTGTTGCGAAAATCGAAAAAGGAACAATTCGATTGGAACGATACTCAGGAACAAACCTTTCGAAAAGCTGATTGAAATTTTGCGCAACAAACCTGTGCTGGCACTTTCAAGATTTTTCTGCGGAACACGAAGCTCAAGTGGTGTGGGTCTGGCCGGAGTACTACTTCAATCAACGGATGCTCGATATTGGCAGCCTGTATTTTACTACAGTCGTCACTGTACGGACACTGAAAGCAAGTATCACAGTTACGAACTGGAGGTGCTTGCCGTCGTCGAAACTCTGAATCGATTCCGTGTTTATCTACTAGGAAAACATTTTCGATTGATTACTGAATCACAAAAATGAAAACGACTAAGGAACTAATACCAAAAGTTGTTCGCTGGTGGATGAGGTTGTTGGAGTTTGACTTTACAATGTCACATCGTGAAGGAAGTCGTATGTCGCACGTCGATGCTCTAAGCAGATCTCCAGACCAGCCCGCTAGTAAAGTGGAACCGGTCGGATTCGTTATGAAGGTAACCGTTGATACAGATAATTGGTTGTTAACGATGCAATTGCAGCACGGAAAGCTGCATAATATTATTTCCGTTTTAAATGGTGAATGCAAATCGGATCAAGAACAACAACTGCGAAATGGTTATGGTCTCAAGAATCACTGGTTGTACAGAAAAGAAGGTAGTGCACTCATGTTTGTCGTACCAAAATCAGTCCGATGGCGTATCGTGAAAATGTACCATGATGATATGGGACATTTTGCATTAGAGAAATCCATTCAACGCGTTAAGAAACTATTTTGGTTTCCGAATATTCGGAAATACGTGAAGGATTATATAGCTGCTTGCAACCAGTGTTGCTATTTTTAATCAAGGGGCGGTAAACCTGAAGGGCGTCTACACTACGACGAAGTTTCACTAATTCCTTTTCGTTTATTGCATATGGACAATCTTGGGCCGTTTGTTCGTAGTAAGAGAGGCTATTGCTATGTTTTGGCAATATCTGATGCGTTTAGTAAGGTTTTGCTCATGAAACCTGAACATCCGTCAACGATGCCAAGGATTGGGATTTGACTCTGTGTGACCTTCAGTGGGCAGTAAATACTAAAATATATACAACAGCGGGATTCAGTCCAAATGAACTCATATTCGACTTCAAGT
The DNA here is from genome assembly GCA_932526625.1 of Rhingia campestris. NCBI lineage: Eukaryota > Metazoa > Arthropoda > Insecta > Diptera > Syrphidae > Rhingia > Rhingia campestris. The sequence continues at coordinate 31,098,770 of OW052186.1, read as the reverse complement.
TAATTGACATCATTCAAAACCATCTCATCCCCGCAGTTAATGATGAAACCAATGCTTATTACAGTTGTATTCTAATACGCGGGAAAAGGGAACAGGCCGTTGTCCAGATTCAAAAAGAGAGAGCTTAGTGGTAGGATCGTTTTGACCAAAAACACTCCGAACCGACACGTTATTGTGTGAACGATCTATTAGTCCTTGAGAATGTATCTGCAGCAACCGGCGAGTCAAGAAAACTTGAACCTAAATTCCGGGGACCGTATATTGTAACTAAGGTGTTAGTTAAAAATCGCTATGTGGTTGAAGATATACCCGGAATGCAAGTAAATGTTGTTCAATCTTTTCCTCAGTGGGTCTGTCCGGCCACACTCTTTGTCATGTGAACAGTTTTAAAGATCTAGGTATTTATTTCGATCCTTAAATAGAGTTTAATAAGCACATTAATGTTATCGTCCATAAATCCAACTCTATATTAGGATTAATAAAATGTGGTCAAAAGAGTTTAATGACCCTTATAACACTTTATCGCTCTATAATTGTATAGTTCACCTTTAATTGGAAAATGTCTCACAAGTTTGGACACCCTTCTATGTAGTTCATTAAATCGAATTAAATTAGTCCAACGTAAATTCAAAGGACTTGCTTTGAGAGGAGTTCCATGGGATCATGTACGCAAATGTTAATAAAATGCACAAACAAACCCACCAATAACAAAAAACAAATACAAATTTGTCAATATGACCCTGCCCACTTTACTACAAATTAATTGAACAATTCATTATTTTTAAATTATAGTCAATATTAATACATTAAGTGAACAATTTGTGATAGTGCTAAAGTCTGTGATAAATTCAATGACAAAAATCAAAACAATAACCCACGAAAACGCAGAGTGGTTTACCTTTGAACTTCAAAGAGCCAAAGCATTTAAAATTGACTTATACAAAAAAGCTGTGACATCAAACAACGCAAGTTATTGGGAAACTTATCGTTGGTATAGAAACGATTATAAGAATAGGTTAAGATACGCTAAAGCCTTATATATAAAAAGAAAAATAGATAACACAAATACACAAAAGGACATGAGGAGACAACTAAAAAAGTACGTATTACACGCAAATAAAGATAGTATAGTGGAAGTCGAATTTGAAAATGGGGTCAAAATAAATAATATTGCAATATTATCGGAAAAGTTTAATTACTTTTTTGTGCAAAGCATAATAGAACTTAACCAGTCTGTGATACCTTTACATTATGAACATTTAATCGAAGAGTGCAATATAGATTTTAGGTTTAGTGTCATTGAAGTCCCCCAAATACTGAGTGCAATAAACAATATCAATAAAAAAAACGACTATAATCTGTGTAATGTTAAAATGTTCAAAGACGCTATAGATATAATTGGTCCAGTCCTCGTCCATGTTATAAATGCTTCGTTAACTGCAGGTATTTTTCCTAACTCCTGGAAAGAGATTTATACGTATGTTAACTCCGAAACTTGAAGGAATCGATGTCAATGTGAATAATAATGATTTTCCGTTATTGGCCAAAACTGAAAATTCCGTTTAGTGATAGTTGGGCTAAAACCTATCATGTGGAATTGATTCAAGCTGTAATAATAGTACATAGTATATATATTTAATTTCATTCAATTTGACATAACAGTTTGCGAGAAATTAACAATTTTCTTTATATGGCCTAAATGACCAAATCCATTATATGGATTTTCTCGAAAAAACTGGGTATGCAGTTTTGTTGGAACTAATATGGTTATAGTATATATAAAGTTTAATCAAAATCGTTAGAGCCGTTTTCGAGAAAATTGAGGTTATGTGTAATTTTTATATGGCAGGTACCGTTATTAACATGGCTAAAAGCAAACAAAAAAAATGTCCTAGAATTATGACCAAAACAAGCTTGGATACGAAGTTTGAAGAAAATCGGTCAAGCCGTTTATGCTGGGGAGACCATTACGGACAGACGGACTGACGGACAGTATTCCAAAAACCACTATTTTAGGCTCCGCTATCATCGTAATGTTAGAATCAATCAAAATCTCGAGGTCGAAAATTTTCACGAAAACAATATCTTTCTCTTTGTAAGAGAAAGTTTAAAATTGTCATCGCTATTTTCTTAGATCTTAAACGAGCCTTTGAAACAGTAAGTCATTATATCTTGCTTAAAAAACTTTATATATATGGCGTTAAAGCAACAGAGCTAAAGTGGTTCAAATCATTTCTAACGAATAGAAGTCAACGTACTAAAATAAATACTAATGTATCGTCGTTTATAAATGTGAATATTGGATTACCACAAGGTACTATTCTAAGTCTATTATTGTTCCTTATATATGTAAATGACGTTCCAAAAAACGTGCACTATTCAAAACGTGTCCTTTTCGCTGACGATCTTCTTCTCTATATAAGTGGTACTAACATCAATACATGTGAAAATTATATAAATATGGATTAAATATGCAATATATAAATGGCTCAAAATGATCCGACTAATATTAAATACACAAAAAACAAAGTGCATGTTAATAAGTAATGTCCCCACTCAAACACCCCTTAATATAACCGTTGAAAATACAAATATAGATGAAACGAAGCAATTCAAATATCTCGGTCTTGTAATAGAGAATAAATTATCACTTTACGAACATATTGACTATATATGTAAAAAAAAATATCAAAAAAAAATCGGCGTCCTAAGGAAAATTAGATAGAACATTTCTATGTGCAGTGCAGTCAAAGTATACAACGTAATAATAAAACCTCATTTTGAGTACTGTGGTAGTGTATTGTTTTGTACTTGTCAGTACTCGTAACAAAAACAGATTACAAATATTGCAAAACAAAGCAATGCGAATAGTGCTAAAATGTGATCGATAAACACACATAAACTTTATGTTAAACGCGTTAAATTGGCTGAATATTAACCAAAGACCTTTCTTGACCGCAATGCTACAAATACATAAAATAAAAACTGATAATTGTCCTAACTACATGCAAGAGAATACTTCAAGAAATGATGGATCTTCCTATAACCTGAGGAATGAAGGTAACTTCGTGCTGCAGAGAGTGAGAACTGTAAGAGGACAGCGAACACTTGACTACATAGGCTTTCAAGCATTCAATAATTTGCCAAATGACATCAAAAATACATCAAACATAAACATTTTTAAAAGAAAACTTTTAGCTTATATAAAAATGAACATAGCATAAAACTTAAAAAAAATGTACATTATAGAAATTTGCAAACGTTTATAAAAATAATGTAAAAAGAATATATAATTGTAAAAATTGATATAAATGGCATTAATGCCAAATAAAGATTCAACTAAACTAAACTAAAATGCCCCCTTGTCGTAAAAGGTGACTAAAATCTAACGCCCGAGGGAGTAGCCTTTATGCTAAGGTAATATGCTAAGATCACCACCTATAGCGTCAAGTGCAAAACCAACAATATTGCCGATAAATCCCTTTGAATAAAGAACAAAGATATGTCGATCTCCACCTGGATCGTATGTCTCCGAAAAAAGAAGTCCGTCGGTTAATCAGGACTCAGTGAAAACGAAATGCTTCGTAATAGAAAATAACGAATTACGAGCTAAACTTTATAAAATGGAGCAACTCTTCAATGATCCTAAAAAGGAAGTCAATTCCTTGCGAAAAGAAAACGAGGATCTCAAAAACCTTCGTGCACCGAAAGATCTCGAGACAACACCGAACCGTCCAGCAAGTGAATATTTTACGGACGAGGAAGAACTTGTTCGCGAAACCAATCCCGCCTCTAAGAAAAGGCAAAAAGCGTAAGGCTGTCACCTCACCCGAAGTGCTACAAAAGGAGTATAAGCCCGCCGTACGAAACAAGGCAAAAACTCAAGCGAAAACTCGCCCTCCACCCGCAATAAATGTCATCGGGATAGAGGACTACGGAAAACTTCGTAATCTTCTTAAAAATACGCTGATGACAAAGCGCAATATAACCTCGCGCCGAAATAACGTGTGGAAAATATACGTAGAGGACTCTGACTCTTACCGAGCACTGTCTCTAAAATTAAACGCAGAGAATATTCAATGGTTTACCTATGAAATAAGTACGAAAAACCGATGCGAGTCTTCGTCAGGGAACTCCACCCTTCTTGCATAAAGGAAGATATCATCGAAGACGTGCAAACCCAAGGTTTCAAAATTCTTGACGCCGTGAATATTATCAAGAAGGAAAAGCAAAGTGGGGAAGGAGACAAAGACACCGTAGTCAAACGCGGACTTCCACTTTTTATGCTCACCTTTGATAGGACCGAGAATATGGACGGCGTCTTCAAAATCAAGACCATTCTAAACATCAAGGTCAAAATCGAGCCAATGCGTAAGGGAAGGAAAACTGTACCTCAGTGCAAACGATGCCAAGGTTTCAACCACACGCAGGCATACTGCCAAAAAGAACCACGGTGCGTTAAATGTGCCGGTACACATCTCTTGGTAGAGTGCACCAAAACCAAGCAGTCCTCAGCAGTCTGCGCCAATTGCACAAAAAACCACACAGCGAATTATCGAGGTTGCGAAATCGCGAAAGAACTACAAAAGAGACGCGACATTCTAAAGAAACCCCCACACCCGGACACAAGCTTAGCAGATCCTAAAACTGATAAGCCAAAGACCATTAAGCCAGTCAAAAAGACGAAACCAGTAATGGAAAATAAAAAAGTTATAAAACAGAACGTCGCTGACCCATCGGCATTATCTGATGCGAGATCATACGCGCAAGTTGCGACACAGGAAAATCAGACAAGATCAGATACAGCAGATCCGATCCGCCAACTGTTAACTGTGATATATGAAAAACTTGATGAACAAACCAAGATCAATCAAGTTATATTTGACAAATTAAGCAAGCTCGAGTTCAAACCTCGAAAACCAACCAACATCAATATGACACAGCTTCTTAAGATACTAACATGGAACGCAAATGGTCTCACAAACAAAATTGACGAACTAGAAGTTTTTCTACGGAAAAACTATATTAATATATGCTTGATATCGGAAACTCACTTAAAAAAGGGAGCTGGACCCAAAATAAAAGGTTACAGTGATTATCACGCGCATCATCCTTCGGAAAATGCGAGAGGAGGATCCTCTCTTTACATCAATGAATGTATGAAGCACTCTGAAAACATTAAAATAGAACTCGATTCTATGCAAATAATTTCAGTCTCTGTAAAAGTAGACCATTTAGACTACCTCATCGGATCTAGTTTCTTCCCTCCGGGATATAGACTGGAAGACGACGACCTCGATCGCCTCTTTGACTTATTCGAGTCTAATTTTATCATCGGTGGGGACTTTAATGGAAAACACATTTTTTGGGGTTCAAGATGTACTTCAACGAAAGGCAGACTACTGTACAAAGCCTGTATGAAGCGTGGAGTGGACTTTTATTCGACGGGAAAGCCAAAGGTGCTTAAAGATAGTGATGCGATTATATGAGGACACAAGCGTTCTCACTCTAGCCTCTCACTATCAACTCCTACTCTCACCTCCACGCTGGTGACTGGTGGGTGCCTAGTACCTCGACTGGAGATGGGGTATTGAACCCCTGTGGAAGGTCGTTGGTGGCAGCAAACGAGATTGGGGGGAGGAGTGTCCTCTCACTAAGGCACTCACTCTCAGACGGCAGCGGAGGAATTCCCTAGATGGAGTCAACGGTGGCGCCTACAGCTCCAGTTTGATCGAACTGGTGGTGAAATCCCTATATGAGCTACTTCGACATATTTGAACACCAGGTCTATAGGGATTTCCAATACTGAGCCAGGGTATTGGAAAAGAGTTGGTGGCGGAGGAGCCCTCAATGGGTCAACGGCAGCGCAGATTTGTTATAGGTGACTTAGACTTAGGCAAGAAGTCTTATGTTTTAAAGACATAAGCGAACGCATTGTAACAATCCGTATCAAGGCCAAATTCGCCAACATAAGCCTTATATGCGCTCATGCTCCGACGGAGGAAAAGGATGATATAACTAAGGATTGCTTCTACGAGCTCCTCTACAAAACCAATGAGCGACTACCAAAGTACGATGTTAAAATCGTGCTGGGAGATTTTAACGCAAAGGTAGGAAGAGAAGACATCTTTAGCAGTACTGTCGGAAAATATAGCCTACACGACAACACGTCTGGTAACGGACTAAGGCTAATTGACTTCGCTACGGAACCAAATGCCACTATAGCCAGCACACGGTTTCCTCACCTCGATATCCACAAGGGGACATGGCGGTCTCCAGATCAACGAACAGTCAACCAAATTGATCACATTGCGATAGACAAGAGGCACGCATCCAGTATTTTGGATGTCCGAACATTCCGAGGGGCCAACATCGACTCGGACCATTACCTTGTTGTAGCCAAAGTAAGGATGCGGATATTCACCACGCCACAAAAAAACAGAAATACTGTGAAAAAATTCAATGTCGAAAGACTGCAATCGCCAGAGACCGCCAATACCTTCGCGCAACGCGTATCCCTTAACCTCTCGACTCACAACATACCACCAGCATCTAATGTCGAAGAACAATGGCAACGATGCCAACAAGCCATTAGATCAGCCGCAACTGATGTGCTAGGTTTCTCGCGGCCACCAGCAAGAAACCCCTGGTTTGATGATGAATAACGACAGATGCTCGCAGCCAAGAACGAGGCCTACAAGGCTAAGCTGCAGGTGAAGACAACTACAAGGTTCGAACAGAATCCTGTCGAGATGAACAAGGAAATATCGTAGTTGAGACACAGTCGATGCTGAGGATATGGAAGAACCACTTCTGCAGACTGTTGAACGGCGATGACGAACAACATTCCGCTGTCAGGCAGAACGATCCATTCAATATTGGCAACGACAACGAAAACTACCACCACCCGACCTAAGTGAAGTGAGGATAGCTATATCTAAACTCAAGCTTAATAAGGCCGCCGGAAATGACGGCCTTCCCGCTGAGCTTTATAAAGCTGGCGGAGATGACTTAGTAAGCAACATCCACCAACTCATAAGCCAAATCTGGTCGGTTGAAAGCATGCCTGAAGAATGGAACCTCAGCATCGTTTGCCCGATCCACAAAAAAGGAGACCCTGTGAACTGTGCCAACTACAGAGGCATAAGTCTATTCAACATCGCTTAAAAGATCCTATCTGCCGTAATATGTGAACGCTTGAACCGTTTACCAACAATCTGATCGGCCCTTATCAGTGTGGTTTTAGGCCAGGAAATTTTCACACTTCGGCAGATCCTGGAAAAAACCCAAGAAGTCCAAATCGATACCCACCACCTATTTATCGATTTTAAAGCCGCATACAACAGCATTTATAGAGACGAACTATACAGAGCCATGTCTAGTTTTGGTATACCGCCCAAACTCGTCCGTTTGTGTAGGATGACGATGGAGAATTCTCGCTGCACCATCAGGGTCGGAAACGACCTCACCGACACATTCGATACCAAAAAAGGATTTAGGCAAGGCGATGCGCTGTCATGTGACTTCTTCAATTTGATTCTTGAGAGGATTGTGCAAAACTTCCGAGCCAATACCAGAGGCACAATTTTCCAAAATTGGTGCAACTACTAGCATACGCTGACGATATTGACATCATTGGTAGGACTCAACGTGATGTTATAGCCACGTTTGCTAGTATAGAGAAGGAAGCGGCAAAAATGGGTTTAGTAGTAAATGAGGGTAAGACAAAGTATATGCTGTCAACACGAAAGGACACACAACATCGACGAATTGGACAGAACGTCACCATTGACAGATATAACTTTGAGGTAGTACGGGACTTTGTCTACCTCGGCTCCGCTATTAACTCTGACAACAACATCTTGTCAGAAATCAAACGAAGAATTACTCTTGCCGATCGCTGTTTCTTCGGGCTAAGAAGGCAATTTAGTAGTAAAGCCCTCACTAGAACTACTAAGGAGATCCTATATAAGACCCTGATCATCCCAGTCGTGCTCTACGGCGCTGAAGCATGGACCGTATCAAAAGCGGATGAAGAAATCCTTGGTCGATTCGAGCGAAAAAATCTTCGGTCCCGTTTGCGTTGACGGGCTATGGAGACGAAGATTCAACCACGAACTATACGAGCTGTACAGCGACATACCCCTAGTCAAAAAACTCCGCATTGGACTTTAAGATGGCTAGGACATGTAGAAAGAATGGACACCAATACTCCGGCTCGCAGTCTTCGATTCCCAGCCAGACTTCGGACGCAGTAGAGGAAGACCTCGCCTTAAGTGGCGCGCACAAGTAGAAACCGACCTCAACCAACTTGGAGTGCGCAACTGGAGGCAGTTAGCTAAGGACCGTATTGGCCAACTGATAAACATAAAATCCCTGACCTAGTCGACTTCTTTATCGCAAAAGGCCTGACTAAAAATCTGACGGAAGTCGAAGAATGTTATGATCTATGCTCAGACCACTCAGCAGTCACTCTGAAAATGGACGGAAGTCTAGAAAGAAAAGTAGGACCTCCTAGGCTTACTAGTGAAAAAAACCAACTGGGATCTTTTCAGAAAAGACTGCAAGGAAAATGTTGCTTTAAATGTGCCACTAAACACACCGCTCGAAATTCAGAGCGCAGCAACAATGAATTCAAATACCAGCCTGAAATCGAGGACCTCATACGAGAAAAAAGGAGAGTGCGCAAGAGATGGCAACATTCCCGCGCACCCTCTGATAAAACTTATCTGTACTATCTCTGTAACAAACTCAAGAATGAGCTACAGGATTTAAGACAAACTACTGGAATCCTACCTTGAAAACAGACTGTTTCGTATTAGACATGAGACTGAATACTCAGAATTCAAAGAAATCCACGCTGGTGTTCCGTAGGGAAGTGTTCTCGGACCAATCCTATTCTTGCTCTACACAAGAGATATACCACAAGAAGAAGGGACCATCGTAGCAACGTTCGCAGACGATACAGCTATCTTCGCAATGGATGAGTCCGTGGAATCATCAACGGGAAAACTCCAACGGGCTCTGAACAAAGAATGTGAGTGGACAAAGACCTGGCGAATTGCCCTGAACGAGACCAAGTCAACGCATGTCAACTTTACGTACAAAAAGACAAACAACTTACCTGTTTTCATTAACTCGGGACAAATACCATACGCAAATGAGGCTAAATATCTAGGAATGACCCTAAACGCAAAACTAAAGTGGAAGCCACACTTTAAAAAAAAGCGGGACGAGCTCGCAATCAGACTCAGAGAAATGTGTTGGCTGCTCGGAAGATACTCGAAGCTAAGCATATACAACAAACTGCATCTGTATAAGCAAGTGCTAAAACCTTGTTGGACATACGGTATACAGCTTTGGGATTGTACCAAACCAAGCAATATAACAAAACCCTAAGAGCAATAGTGAATGCTCCATGGTATAAAACGAATAGCGATATTCACAGAGATCTAGGAAGTGCTACCGTTAGTAACGAAGCAACAAACTTTGCTCGTAAACTTCGTACTCGTATTTATGTCCATTGCAATAATGAAATAATTAATGAAATAATTCGTACTCTGGACGTGACAATCCTTGAGCGCCGACTACAAAGAACAAGACCGTTCGACCTAGCGCCATAAGGGAAAACCGCTTGTAATGACGGTATTACACTACAAATGCTACCTACCAAACGCGATTAACACTACAGAAGCGTAAACTACTTGTTAAGGATACTTAGTCGTAGTCATCACAAAAAAAATGAAAAAATGAGAGGATGAATTTCATACTACTATGAGCACGCGCGCGGTTCTCATAGTGCCTCTCTGAGGGGTGAGGTTTAGCCCGTAGGCATATATTGACTGACATTAATGAAATTGTCAGAACAGAAAATATATGAGTCGGGCATAACCAATGGACCACTGGTATCCTTTGAGGATTGCTCACCTCCGGGCGCACACGATAAAAAAAAAATTTCTTAAAGTGAGTATTGTGTCTTGTTTTGAACAATGGATGGATTACCTACAAGAGTGCAATACAAATTTTACTACTTGGTGATTGTAACATTAACTAGTTAGATTCAGGGATATATATCAAAGACGAATATCAAAAATTATAAACGACAGTAGCTCTGAAATGATTAAAAGTGATAGGTGAAACGATAGTAGACCCTGATACAAATGGAATAGAAGAATCCATAGAAAACGAAGAACATGAAGCAAGACAAAATTTAAAAAAAAAAACGAACAATAAATGATTGTCTTTGATAATTATTCTGAATATATAAGATCCCAAGTTTTAAATTTCAAGAAAAGCTGTTTTAAATACAAAAACGATGTTTACTGAATTGGAATCCCAGTACCTATACATATTATAATGCTAACTTATAAGGTGACTATTATCAAAGAAGTATATAACTATAGAGTACGCATCGCAGCTAAAAATGTTGTCGACGTTTTTGACGCGGGCGGTAGGTGAGAAGGAAATTTGCGTCGTTCGTATGCATCGGCTATGCTGTTGCTTGATGCTGGCATGGCAATGTGCACACTGGGGTATCAACATAGTAAATTTTCGTTGTATGAGATGCGCACTCTTGTAGTTGTATACACTTTGCTAATATGTTCGTCATTTAGACAATACTGTAGGCAGGGGCGATTGAAGTCCGATGACTGATAAAATCACTCTTCGCATAGAATTGTTTCAATTGTTCCAAGTGCCGAGTAATTAGGTACAGAGGTGTTTATTCGAAATGCAATCGTATTTTAAAGAAAAACGTATGGAACTTACTTCACCTCCCTGTTAATTGTGTCACTCACAGCATGTTGATCAAAGCGTCGTAATCGTTGTGGCTTTCCGTTAGAGCTTAGCGCAACACTGACTCGGTCTCTTCGTAGCGCTGCTGACCTTAATGGCAGACTGCCTGTCCATTGAGTAGCATTGGAGTTTGTTGGTATTTTCACACAATTCCTTAAAAATGTGGAATGCATCTTATATTTGCTGCGTTCCAGTGGCGATTACAATCCAAGTCTGTGCAAGTTGGGTTATCGTCACTTATTCCTTGTATTTTTGCAAGTTGTTTTGCTAAATTGAAGTGGTTTAACAACAGCAGACACTTCACAGACAGAGCCATCGATTCCAGGTTGTCTGAACCGTGAAGTATAATATTTAATAAATGCATATTGGAACTGATTGTCTGATCACCGCGCAACGTCTGACTTAAACTCACTTTCAGCCATTTTCAAACTGATCATCCTAACAATAGACAACAGCAGTAGCTATGTGCCGGAGATTGAAATCATCGTCGACGGAAGATATTTTTTGATTCCAAATCTCCAGAATGTCTTCAATTTTTAAGTGATTTAACGATACCATCATGAACATATCGAAGAGCCAGTAATAGGGTTGTATTGTTTCCTTTATTGTGATCGAAAGTTCTATAGTAACGAAATACATACATATACGGAATTAATTAAAAGGAATTGATTTTGCACAGTTCAGTTATGATTCATTTTAGAGATGGCAGCTGACAGCTGAGTTGTGTTTATTACACGTCATTATTATTATTGTCTTCCTAAATCGACTGGTAGAGGGGGGCTATGTCAATAAGGAAAATAAAGGGTGATACATTTCAATATAAATTAATTTAGAGATTTAATGTTTTCAATTAATATATTTTTAAATGTTGACAGAGAAAATATATATAAAAAAATAATAGGAACAAATTTACTTCAGCGCGCTCGCACTTTTTTCACTTTTTTTGAATATACTCACTAAATTATGCAAAAAATATTAGTAATATTTTAAATCGTCGCTCTCAATTAGTTTAAAAGATATTAAACAACAAAAATTCTGAATTTCCCCATACAATTCAACCATTTTTTGACAGTTCACACATAGCAGAGTGATTAATAAGAAGACACATTCCAATGGAGCATTGCCAGATAAGAAATTAAATATAACTTATATATTTTTTGTGTGAATTCAACAGTTTTTTTTGTTAACGGTACTCTGGGTGGCCCGCTTCGCGGAAACAAAGGATTTTAACTCTCTTTCTGGGGACAGTCCACGCTCACGCAACTTCGTTGCTCCGCTCAGGGTATGTAAAGTCATCAGGCAGGCGCCTTAGTCAAGAGTTTTTTTGTTAAAATATTTTTATTTCGTATATTTTTTCAACATGGCAATGCTGCGTACACCGCAGCAGGAAAAAAGAAATAAATGTCAAACTACACACAATTTGTATTGAATTATAATCAAAAAAGTGCAATTTTGTTTTTTTTTTAAATACCTTTTGAACTAAATGTGAGCGACGATTTTTAAAAACATATATATAATCAGCACGCAGAGACGAATCGGTTAATATAAAAAAAGTGCAAAAAATGCAAATAATATATATAGGCATAAATTTACTTTAGCGCTCACTCTCTTTTTGCAAGTTTTTTAAAAATCGTCGCTCACATTTAGTTAAAAAGTTAAGCTTAAAACAAAATTCACTTTTTGAGTTAAATTCCCATACAAATTGTGTGTAGTTTGACACTTCTTTTTTTTTGCTGTGGTGTACGCAGCATTTCCATGTTGAAAAATAAACATACCAAATAAAAAAATGATAACACCAAACACTGTTGAGATATATGCATTTTGCATTCAGCCAAACTCGCACCCAAACCAAATCCTACAGTGTGCCCAAGTAGGGGGTTGCAGGCACTTTTTATTTTTTGATGAAGTTAAGTAATATTTAATTTATAATCTGCCAATGCTCTACTCTTATTATTTATCACTCCGCTATGTTGATTTGTATGGAGATTTTTGGAATTTTTTATATTAAATAACTTTGAAAATAATTGGGAGCGACGATTATAAAAAACATCAACACTTTTAGCATAATTTAATGAGTGGAATAAAAAAAAAGTGAAAAAAGTTAGTGCGCGCTAAGGTAAATTTATTCCAGTATATAGAGTTACTTCAACACGCATTTTTAAATACTCTTGACATTATAAAAGTAACAAAATTAGGAACTTATTACAGCTTAAGGTGTGTCACTTGGGTTCAATTTTATTCATTGTATAAATTTGGAGTTTCTGTAGGTGTAAAATAAATTTGATTGCTGCTGTATTAATTTAATTAAAACATTTTAAAAAAATTAAAAAAAAAAACCTGTTGTCAATAATTTATTATTAGAATTTAAGAAAAAATCCATTACACAGAGTTTTGGCAATATAAAAATAGCGAATAGAGTTCATTGAGATGAATATAAAATGACAATCATTTATCATATTCGAGATATAACATTTTGTTGCACAATTTCAGCCTTATTAATAAACTCATTAAAAGGAGTGTATAGAGCTGTGCACGTCTTGAAATGCCTCTAAGTACAAAAACCTTATTTATAAAACTTAGACAACGTTGACTAGAGGCTGTAAATCCTAAACGCGTCTGATAGATGAATAGTGCCTTTTTCTACTATATAATTTTATTCAATTATACGTTGAAAAAATCGTACAGGGAGTTTTTGTATTTAATCGGTTATGTTTCACGGTTTACATAGTTCAAATGGTAATGCTTCTTTACCTACAGACTCAACATTGTAAACGATTCAACAAAATTGTATTAAAGTGTTGAAAACAAAGTTGTCGCCCTGGATTTCGCAACCATAAAAATGAATGATTGGAAACTCTGCCGAGCTGTGGAACAGCCAATTGTAAGTGTACTTTCACACGTAGACTGTTGAGTCAAGACTTTTTTCGCAGTTCTCTTTGTTAATTTTCTTTCGTGAGTCTCGTGCTTTTATACTGCGACTTTTTCTCTTGACTCAAATTTGACATTCCTCTTTTATTCTGCTTGAAAAAAAAAACACCAGCAACCGAACAAAACTACGCAAGTAGCCGAAACTGACGCTCCAAGCAACGAAATTATATGAAGCAACATAATGATAAAAAGAAGGAAGAGAAAAGAAAACGTCAAAAAGAGTCGCTGAAAATTTTACCCACGACTCAGGGCAAAATATTTTTCCTCTCAACTTTTCGAATTTTCTTTCTCTTTTGCACTCATGTGAGTCGTGAGTCGTGAGTCTACGTGTGAAAGCAGACTTTCACACGTAGACTATTGACTCATAGACTGTTGCTTCATATAATTTCGTTACTTGGAGAGTCGGTTTCGGCTACTTGCGTAGATTTGTTCGGTTGCTGGTGTTTTTTTCCAAGCAGCATAAAAGAGGAATGTCAAATTTGAGTCAAGAGAAAAAGTCGTCGTGTAAAAGCGCGAGACTCACGAAAGAAAATTAACAAAGAGAACTTCGAAAAAAGTCTTGACTCAACAGTCAACGTGAGAAAGCAGACAAAGCAGTCTAATAGATTTCCCTCTTTTTGGTAAACTATTTGACACAAACCCTGTATAAATATTATGGGTAGGGAAATATTTTATGAATAAGAATATGTGTGACCCTGAATAAAGGCTCTACTATACAACCGTTGGGATGGGTTTTATTGAACTCTAATGAATAAAGGGGTTTGTGTTTATTATTGATGACATCTATAGTACTTTTTCAAGTTTAATGCATTTTTGGTAACAATTACTCATGAAATAGAATTGTTACAAATTAATGTAAAAGAACCCTACAAATTGTGAACCCACCCTGATGTTTTCTTTTAATTGCAACAGCATTCCCAAAGTAACTCACACCATTTTGTTTACTTTTGCTTTCTACCTTAATATTATATAATATTACATCGTGTGCCCGATATATATTACAAATGTTAAGGTTAAGGGAGATACAAATTAGGTTAAGCGGGGAGTAACAGTGTACAATTGTAACACTCGCAATATTTCCCACTATAAACGCTTCTGCATATCATCATTGATATGCCGGTTTCCCTACGGCTTCTGTGCCTAGTAGATATTAAATTAATTAAATAGTAAATTATTTCGTTGGTAGACATATTCGAATAACTTTTTTTCTGATTTTAAGTTCATTAATATTGTTGTTAATATAGGCAAGGCGATGCGCTGTCATGTGACTTTTTCAATTTGATTCTTGAGAGGATTGTGCAAAACTCCCGAGCCAACACCAGAGGCACAATTTCCAAAAATCGGTGCAACTACTAGCATACGCCGACGATATTGACATCATTGGTAGGACTCAACGTGATGTCATAGCCACGCTTGCTAGTATAGAGAAGGAAGCGGCAAAAATGGCTTTAGCAGTAAATGAGGGTAAGACTAAGTATATGCTGTCAATGCGAAAAGACGCACAACATCGACGAATTGGACAGAACGTCACCATTGACAACTATAACTTTGAGGTAGTACGGGACTTTGTCTACCTCGGCTCCGCTATTAACTCTGACAACAACATCTCGTCAGAAATCAAACGAAGAATTACTCTTTCGCTGTTTCTTCGGGCTAAGAAAGCAATTTAGTAGTAAAGCCCTCACTCGAACTACCAAGGAGATCCTATATAAGACCCCGATCATCCCAGTCCTGCTCTACGGCGCTGAAGCATGGACCGTATCTAAAGCGGATGAAGAAATCCTTGGTCGATTCGAGAGAAAAATTCTTCGGAAAATCTTCGGTCCCGTTTGCGTTGACGGGCTATGGTGACGAAGATTCAACCATGAACTATACGAGCTGTACGACATACCCCTAGTCAAAAAACTCCGCATTGGACGTTTGAGATGGCTAGGACATGTAGATCGATTGGACACCAATACTCCGGCTCGCAGTGTCTTCGATTCCCAGCCAGACGTCGGACGCAGTAGAGGAAGGCCTTGTGTTAAGTGGCGCGCACAAGTAGAAACCGACCTCAAGCGAGGTATCCGTCGGAGCGGAGAATTTTCCGCAACGCATCCTTATTCGGAGATTCAAATTCCATTCGAGGTATGTGTCATCGGAAAGAAATACTACACAAATGCGACGACGAAGATCGTACTGTTGAGGAGTGGTTGTTTCCTTTTAGCTCGCCCTAGAAACACAAATTCAAAGGATTAGTACGAAAATTACTTAAATAAATATTTTATTATAATTACATACATTTTTCTTTTACTCCACTTGACTTCGTAAACAAATTCCGCGAAGAATTTGTGTCGGAGGAAATCGGAAAAATAATTGCACTTCGCTGGGATGCGTTACAAAAAAATGTCGGAGAAATATTCCGAACAGCTTTTCGGAAGAATACCTCGAAGCAAAAATCATCGGAAAGCAAAAAGTGTAAAAAGTGTAATGCTGTTACGATTTAAAGAAAACTAGTGTATGTTTACAATTTTTAGGCATTTTTTTACATTAGGGGAATTTATGCAAAGTCGGAAAGTCGTTGTAGACGTTGAAAACGTACGAAAATTACGACGTTGTAATTGAACTGTCAAATTTAGTTCTTCAAACCTCTATCGGTGTATTTCATCAGAGATCAGGTAAAGAAGAGATAGGAAACTTTCCACGACTTTACGTTTAGCCTATAAGCTAAAACTGGATTTTTCCAGGATTTTGATAGATAAATTAATCACCACTGTCCAACCAGGTACACACATTCCTTGTTTGCAGCCCAGCTAATTTATGTGTCAAAACGACACTTAAGAAATCAGGGGGGTCATTCCGTAACTTTGAAAACGATTATCACCCAAACGGTAGTCTTCGGCGATATCGTCATCAATTTGCTTCACGTAAAGGCCTGCTCAGAATGCATATCTGTAGCTGGTATCTGTAGCTGAGTAAAACGTCAAACGTGAATCTGAAGCGTGAAGTTGAACCCCATTCAACTTCAAGCTACAGATTCACGGGAGATACACATTGTGAAAGCGCTTACGGGTTGCCTTGTTTTTAACTTTCACTCAGCTACAGATACCAGCTACAGATATGCATTCTGAGCAGGCCTTAACTCGACACCTTTGGTATCGTCAATCGTTTATTTGAGAAACTCTCAAACTGTAATAAATAGTTTTCAAACTATTTATTAGATGTCATATAAATTGTAATTAATGACACATGACTCCGCACAATTTTTAACTTTCTCTTACAAAGAGAAAGATATTGTTTTCGTGAAAATTTTCGACCTCGAGATTTTGATTGATTCTAACATTACGATGATAGCGGAGCCTAAAAAAGTGGTTTTTGGAATTCCGTCCGTCGGTCCGTCGGTCCGTCGGTCCGTCGGTCCGTCGGTCCGTCTGTCCGTAATGGTCTCCCCAGCCTAAACGGATTGACCGATTTTCTTCAAAATTCGTATTCAAGTTTGTTTTGCTCATAATTCTAGGCCATTTTTTTTGTTTGCTTTTAGCCAAGTTAATAACGGTACCTGCCATATAAAAATTACACATAACCTCAATTTTCTCAAAAACGGCTCTAACGATTTTGATTAAACTTTATATATACTATAAGCATATTAGTTCCAACAAAACTGCATACCCAGTTTTTGCGAGAAAATCCATATAACGGATTTTGTCATATAGGCCATATAAAGAAAATTGTTAATTTCTCGCAAACTGCTATGTCAAATTGAATGAAATTTAATATATATACTACTATTATAGTTTGAAACAATTCCACATAATTAGTTTTAGCCCAACTATCACTTAACGGAATTTTCAGTTTTGGCCAATAACGAAAAATAATTATTTTTCACATAGACACCGATTCCTTCAAATTTCGGAGTAAACGTTCGTATAATCACATTTCGACATTTTATATAATTTTTAGCATAAATAATCAAAATGCACACTATTTGATCTGACGCCCAACTCGCTGTGAAAGAGAAAGTTGCGTACGACCCAGTCGTGCACCCACCACTCGTTTTTTAAAATAATGCAAAATGTAAGTAATTGATGATTACAAACTTATAGAAATACTTTTTTTTAATAGTAGCTCAGTTACGCCGAAGCAAATTGACATGCTAGTGAAACATTTTGTAAACATTGGTAAATGTTACAATTTGACATATACACAAAACATATGATCAAATTACAGTGACTTACATTCTAATTTTAGAATCTTCAAATTACAGTGGGTTACAAATGGTTTTGTATGTTTTAAATACAAAATAAATTTTAAATGCCGGAATTTGACCGTTATAATGGTCTTTAAAAATTAAAAATATATAATAAGGCTATTGATAGCTTTAAAAATCATGAAATATGCTTTCGTTGTCCTTACAACATCCAAATAAATGCAAGACAAGACCTCATGAGCACTCGCTCAATAATCGTCTGTGATTTGACGATTTTTGTTTTACGTGAAGCAAATAAAGTGATATCGCCGACAGCAAAAACGATTATTGATCTTACGTGATGCAAGACTACCGTCGAAACGTTACCGTCAAACGATAATCACTTTACGGAATGAGGGCCCAGGTAAAGAAGAGATAGGAGACTTTCCAGGACATTACGTTTAGCAGAGATCAGGTACTTGATCTCTGCGTTTAGCCTACAAGCTAAACCTGGATTTTTCAATCGGGTGATAAAGTGGAATGCGTACGAAAGATCCTTATCTCTTCCTTACTTAATCTCTGATAACATGTGAGCGGCCATCTTGTAAAAACAAGAACAATTTCATGATGGCCGCCCATGTAAACAAATACGCGAGGTGAATTTCGTTGACATTTCATATTGTGCGGTCGTGAATTTTGCAATTTGCAAAATTGTTTTACGAATTTGATTTCATTGTCAATCACGGGAGCAAGTTATAAGCTTATAATTTATTCGGCATAGTGAAGCACTTGTAAGGTCTTTTCCAATTGAAAATTCAAACTCCTCCCACAGTGCAATGTAAAAATGTGTACAAAAAATTTCTGTCAGTGTCACGGATTTTCTATGAACGGAGTCAATTGATTTTTGTGCACTTCTTTTACATTGCGAATATTCGTGCGTTATTAATAAAATTAAGCGGTTGGTTATGGTATTGAATTTATGGCATTGAATTTTTACCGGTCCTCATGAAGACCTGCGAGGGTCTATTTCACTGTGTTAACATTAATCTTTTCGCCTATAGTTTCTAGAGCAAGAGAAAACAATCTTGGACTGCACTACACACTCACCTACTGCGAAGTGATCGAGCATTTTGTCTATGTGTAGGAATATTGCTCTGAAATGTAAACTAAATACTCTTACTTAAAAATAATTGATAAGCAACCCTTATGCCTGAAACACACGTGCAGTGGTTCTGCATGCAGTGCGGCAAGCCAGACACACGTGCAGAATTTTTAGTTTGACAATCATGCAGTGCAGTGGCTCCTGTCATAACATTCTCTTGTCAAATTTGTTTTAACTGTGGGGTTTGGCGAAATTTAACAATGAATACAATAAAAATAAGCAAAGCGTGTAAAACTATTTTATTGCTATCTGCTTTCCAATCGTGTTGTGGTGCAACTGAATTTAGAAATAGAGACAACTTGCAGTACTGCAACGCTTGCAGATTTTACATGTGTTCGCTCCCATTGAAAACTGTGTGATCTATCTTTTCTGCAAGGAGAATTCTGCACATTTGTTTCAGGCATTACTGGCGACATTTATACTTACAGGTGGAAAATATGGCAGCCGATTGTTATCAATATGAAAATTCATTTTATTGTTTATATAGGCCGATAGGTAGAAATCCTAAATTTCAATTTCGTCTTGTAGTATGTGTGGTTACTTGCTAATCCTCCTTTTCCGATGTAATCGCGGTGATGTTTATGCCAATGAGAAGTTCCAAATGTGTTTGAGTGTCCATTGCTTTATTGTTAGTCAATTATATTTTCACACAATCAAAAACAACAAACGCTAAAAAAATGTCTATGTGGATTGAAATGTCAAAACAAAAATAATTCTACCACACTGCTAAACAGCTGTTTATGAAAGTGATCAAACCAAAAATTATTCGCCTGCTGAGTTCTTTCCGTCGGAAATAGGAGTGTATTGGTTGTGGATTACAACAAAAACAACCAACTCTTGCTAGGATTCAGGGTGAGAAAGGTAGAAGTTTGGTATCTCTTTACTTCCTTTATCTCTGGTATTGTTTAGCAAAATAATATGAAATGACTTTGTTTCGTATGTTAACTTCAGTCTCTTCGGAAGATTCTGCGCTTTGCTGCTCCTTATTTACACCTTCATCCTCTCCTTCTTCTACTACTTCTTCACTACTGCCACTGCCACCACTATTCGTTGCCGCTGGCTCTATTGTCTCTTTCACTTCTAAATCAGCCTTATTCAACTTTGAACTAGAATGTTGTTTGCTGTCGTCGTTAACTTTCATTTCTGGTTCTTAACCCAACCAACAATGGGGTTTGGCAGCCAATGGGTCGGGAATCTGTTGTGGTGCATCTGCATCCCAGTCATTTGGTTTATCTGCACCTGGATCTGGAATGTTCATAAAAGAAATTACTACCAGTTTACGACTGTCGAAATTTCTCGAATTGCATATTACCTTCTCACGCTCATCATATACGTCTGGTTTCTTGTCCTCTGAATCATCAATTGTTTTTGGTGGATCTACGGCTGGAGGAAAATCGCTAAGCTGAACCCTCATTAACTAGTTTATGGTCTACACGAATTTAGAATGTGTTGTCAGGCTTCACAAGTAATTGATACAAATAAGCGAGTTTGTCTTTGTTGCGTTATCTGTAAACAAAAGTTATGCAGGTCAATCAACAACTGTGACTATCGATTAGGAGTAAGTAAAATCGACGTACTTTGATTTCCGGCTGTGTTTCTCTTCAATGGAGCCATTCTTCTATTAGTGATATCGCCGACAGCAAAAACGATTATTGATCTTACGTAATGCAAGACTACCGTCGTAACGTTATCGTCAAACGACAATCACTTTACGGAATGGGCCCTGGTTTTTGGTGTCGAATATGACAGTTTTATACCAAAATAAAAAGTCGTGTGTTTTTTCGAATCAGGAAAATTCTTTTGGGTATTTGCAATATATCAACTTCTTCAATATTTCGCTTATTTCTGTTAAATGTTATTTTGGTACTGCTTTTTTACATTGGAACATTCAAAAATTGTCGAATTTTGCGATTTTCCAGGGCTTCTAACTGCAGCGAAATATATGACTGGAATACCGTCCTTGAAAATTATAGTAATCGACTGCTTGCTCTATTGGTGGTCAATATGACATTCATCAATAGCACCAGAACATTGAGGTTCCCAAGTACTTCAAATTCCATCAGATAATGCTCATTTGGTGGATAAAAACTCAGAAAAGTGTCTTGGAAATCCCTGTATGGTAGTAGATCTCCCGGCACCAAAGAGATTTGCAATGGTCCTGTATTCTGCTGAAGACCCTTAAGAATATAGTGCTGTATCACCTCTTTTCGGCAACGATATGGGAGAACGTCAATTCCTAACATTGAACGAGGAAATGGAACGTATATCGATCTACACGAAATGAATTTATAAATTGTTCATCATTTGGTGGATAAAAACTCAGAAAAGTGTCTTGGAAATCCCTGTATGGTAGTAGATCTCCCGGCACCAAAGAGATTTGCAATGGTCCTGTATTCTGCTGAAGACCCTAAAGAATATAGTGCTGTATCACCTCTTTTCGGCAACGATATGGGAGAACGTCAATTCCTAACATTGAACGAGGAAATGGAACGTATATCGATCTACACGAAATGAATTTATAAATTGTTCATCATTTGGTGGATAAAAACTCAGAAAAGTGTCTTGGAAATCCCTGTATGGTAGTAGATCTCCCGGCACCAAAGAGATTTGCAATGGTCCTGTATTCTGCTGAAGACCCTAAAGAATATAGTGCTGTATCACCTCTTTTCGGCAACGATATGGGAGAACGTCAATTCCTATCATTGAACGGGGAAATGGAACGTATATCGATCTACACGAAATGAATTTATAAATTGTTCATCTCTTTTTTTCCAATCTTTACACCTTGTCCCGATCTTTTAACCTTAGCTTTTTTAAGCCTTCATTCGTAAGCTCTATACATGCTATGCTTCGGATTAACTTCGTGCGAAGTTCTACCGAAACATCATAACTTATGGTACATTTCCGGAAGCTTAAAAACAACCTTACAGAAGTTACGCCATCATAATTTCGGTTATGCTTGTGAATTTTCCTGCATAATGTCTTAAACAAGCTTCTACCCAAACAATCGACTGCCAAAATGCTCAACCTCCGCGCACAAGTACTATATAAGGACTATGGAAATAATTCCTTGTGGGAATTAAATATTTGTACCTTATAGAAGAATAATTGTTAGATGGGAAATGTTATCTTCTCTTTCTTCTGGAAGCAGTAATTTTTAGTCGCGTGGTTTCACTTAGTAAATTTATTATTAAGGTAGCAGAAAATAAAAACTCATTTTGCATTTGAAGTTTACTTTTGTAATAGCGTAACAATGTCAACATATACATACTAATGTCATGCTTAATGCCGTACGTAGGAACCTTTGTATATCTTTATACTATAGTATTAACACCATATTATCAATACCAGCATTCTGTCTCCCACATTGCATGCATTTTCTTTCAATCTCTTTTTGGCTCACATAAAATCTACCTCTCTTATAAGAGATGACCATCATTTTAACGAACGCGTAGCCAGCCACTATGGGTTTTTCTTCTCTCTACCAAACGTCAATAGTTAGTCACTGGATACATTTAAATAAACCCCTGGGCAGATTACAAATTTGAAGTCTATATTCACTACCATAATTATCTACTCCCTAATATTATAATACAATTGCACACGACCTTACAGTAAACAAAATCCTTACTCGAAAATATTTACCTGGCAACACCGATCTTATGACTGTGTATTGTTTTTTTTTTGTTTACCAAGCGATAAAAGAATTCCAATTCTACAATTCATACACAATTTGTCGTCCTGCTTCTTCTTTAAAGCCAATTGTGAAGCTGAAATTGCTTTGTTTATAAAAAAAACAGAAAAATCCTACCGGCATACCTTTGAGCCTTGTCGTTTGTTATTTTTACTTGTTATATTATTTTTCCTTTATCTGTGAATGGGGTGGAGGAGTCGTCATCCTCTTTGTCTTCAAAAGGAATAAATTCTCAGAAGTAGTGTTTCGCAATTGTATGTTTGAAAATGTCTGGGACAATTTTGGAAAATCTGAGCGGCAGAAAACTATCAGTTTTGGTAATAATTCTATTGATATGTCAAGTGGTGTGCTTCCTTATTGGTGGGCTAATTGGTAAGTACATCTAAACAAATCATACGAATTAGATTGTGTTAACATATTGCACTTATCTGGAAGCTCCTGTGCCGGCTAGCCATCAGAATATACTCGGAATGGTGTGCAAAGACAACCCGGCACGCCAAAATGACACTAATTTCTGGATTTATTCTCGAGGAACAGACAAATGCAATGAGGTCCCACAGGAAGAAATTGAGAAACACTTTACCAAGATGGCTAACCAAATAGTGTACGTGTTCCAGGTAGGAATGCTTTTTTATTTCAAAAATTTGTTTGTTTCTTTACGTATCGGTATGCTAGATGCCCATCCCTCGGGAGGGACAAGTACTTGACTATTCCAGATGGCAACAGAATCTCATCGGTGTACTTCAAGTGGATATTGCCTATGAGACCGATATATTAGTAGGTAAGTGTTTGTGTTTTTGTAAAAATGTGTATTTTGCCAATTAACCTCGGATTGCTGTTTAAGATCCCCGTAGTGAGCTTACTATAGATGCACGACTGGCTTACCGCAACAAAGGAGATCCCGATAATACATGGAAATTGTATGCACGTTCGGTAGAGAAACGTTTTCTTGAGTGCAATGCTACTCACGTGAGTTGCAGTTATTGTTTGTTAATACTTTTTGTTTATTACGAAATTTCAATTCATAGGTGTCCAACCATGAGACTCTTTATTCGTGCGAAATGATTCCACTATTCGAGCTAGGTGCCCTACATCATGACTACTATTTGCTGAATATTCGCTTGCCGGTGGATACGGAGATGAAACTCAACTTGAACATTGGACATTCACATGAACTTCATCTGACTGCTATATATCAAAACGGCGGTTTCACTAAAGTGTGGGTTTCTTTGAAGACGGTTTTCTTCCCCATTGTAATGGCAATCATGGTTTGGTTCTGGCGCAGAGTGCATGTTCTTCTACGGTCACCGGCTCTCCTTGAGTATATGCTCATTTATTTAGGCGGAACATTAAATTTCCTAAATCGTACGTATATCCCAAGGTCACTATCCCAATTGTTTACTTTTAAGTTCTTGATCGATTGCTTACAGTCCCGCTGGAGTACTTTACGCTGGCCATTGAAATGCCGTACATGCTGCTTTTGAGCGATATACGACAGGGAATCTTTTATGCAATGCTTTTGTCATTCTGGCTCGTATTCGCTGGCGAGCATATGTTGGTAAGTGAGAAGGAATGTTTAGCTATTAGTGTGCTTACATGCCGATTGTAGATTCAAGATTCCGGGGAAAAAAACTCGCTTCGTATTTATTGGAAGCACCTGAGTGCTGTTGTTGTCGGCTGTATATCGCTGTTCATATTCGACATATGCGAGCGTGGAGTGCAACTACGTAATCCTTTCTATTCGATTTGGACGAAACCCATTGGATCCCATTTAGCCGTAAGTCTTCTTTATGTGCAGTACATCAAAGCTATCACTAACTCATTCGTGTATAGATTGGATTCATATTTTTAGCTGCAATTTCTGTGGGTATATACTTCTTTTTCCTTTGCTTCATGGTGTGGAAAGTGTTTGTGAATATCAGCATCAAGCAGACGTCACTGCCATCGATGTCGACGGCTCGACGTTTGCACTACGAGGGTCTTATATATAGGTTCAAGTTTTTAATGCTGGCGACAATATTATGTGCTGCGTTGACAGTTGCTGGGTTCATTATGGGACAAATGGCCGAAGGTCATTGGAAGTGGGATGACAATATCGAGATCCAAATGACCTCGGCCTTCCTTACCGGTGTCTATGGAATGTGGAATGTTTACATAATCACTTTGTTGATTCTTTACGCTCCCAGCCACAAGCAGTGGCCAAATGAAAATCATGCATCCAATGGTAAGTTCCAAGTCATTGTCACTATAGCGTTTCTTTTATATGCTCTTTTCTTCGCAGAAAACATTGTCAGCGAAGAAATTGAATTCAACAATCTTCCTTCCGACTCGAATCCAAGTGAAATTTCTTCCCTGACATCTTTTTCGCGCAAAGTTGCATTCGATTAAGGAGATGACTCGTCGAAGACACTCAACAATTGTGCCAAATAATAATACATTGAAGGATGCAAGGATGGGCTTAAATACATTTTCGAAGCTCTATGTCATATGCGTTACACTTCTACTAAATTAATGTTTGATATAAATGTAATATTATTCAAAATCATACTCAGTATTAATATATCGATAGAATTACTTTATATGTCTAACCATAACCAGTTATTTTTCAAAGAGTATTATGAGGACATTTTAAAGTTTAAGCACTAGCCTTATATCGGGCTCCAATTGGGTTATCCTGCTGCTTTGGAAAGCAAACATATACATTCACCCCTACTATACTATGAAGAGAAAAAGTAAATTGAACACATGATTCTGACTAGTGTCATCGAGGCGTAGGGATTAAAGATTATAGGAGCTTGGGGTTGACGAGTGTTTTTTTTCCTGGGTCAATATCATTTGAGGCAGTCGGTGATGTAGCTTACATTGCTTATATAGATCCTCGCAGCGAGTTTACTTTAAACGCCCGACAAATATTCATGTTGTATGGACAGAAGCGTATTGTAGGCAACAATACAATATATGTAAGTAGTTACTTCACCCGAATACAAATTGAATATTTAACTGCCGGTGGATATATAAGTGAAGAGATCAAACTCAAATTTACAATTTGCCATATAACTGGTACATCTAAAACGGTTATTGTGAATGGTTTTACAGGCAAAATTGTCAATAATTTATTAGAATGCCGCAACTGCTTCGCACGCCCAATAAGAAAAATACTCTGGTTTCGCGAAGAATGGTGACGGGAAAATTTTGCTTTCATTATTGCTGCTTCCTTAAGATTTGCAGTTTCCAATAATTAATACCAAAAATGGATTAAGACAAAGTGACGTACTGTAAAATGTTTTCATTAATATTTTTTTTCTTATGACGACGCAAAAATCAGGAGCCATACGTAGGGGTACAATCTTTTGAAAATCTGTGCAATCATAGCGTACGTATCATTGGTTGAGTTTAACGAAATGTCACCGCTGCGTTTGTAAGTACTAAGGAGAAAGCTCCTAAAATGTGTACACACAATCTTCACGAATTACAGCAGAGGGCTTTGCATTCCCGTTAAGTCCCGGTGTGTTGTGCACATTTCCTCAGCTGGGATTGTTGGTCATGAATTCAGGAGTCAAATCACCATATCAGTTAACGAGTCATATGTGGATAAAAAATTTTTGATTTCGTCGTGACATGTTGATGTCATCATTCATTGTGGTGACGAGTGGAATATATCTTTGTGAGAATTGTAAGATATTTTCATTTTGTTATATTAAGTTTCTTCATTATAAACAAGAATGCGCTCTTATTCACTCTGAACTTTTAAATAAATCTGTCATTACTTTATGTTATGAAATTTGTTTTCAAGAATTAAAAAGTTTTCGTTCAAAGGACTCACAATGTCCATCTTCTGACTCGGAAGAATGAAAATACAATCAAAACTCCATTTAAAATTTAAGAATTTTTTAGTACACCAATTTATTTATAAAAAATACAGTTGAAATTTGTCAGCCATCGAACATCAATGTATCAGAATTTTGCTATTACAATTGGTATAATTTTAAATGTGCATTCGATACGTGAGCATACATATGTGATCATTCCAATGTAGTTATTTGATCATTCGATAACATATGAATTTCACTCAACCGAATTTCACTCAACCGATCAATCCTACTAAACCTGAAGGTCAACAGCCGGGAAGAAATTGCCACAACAGATACTCACTGCTTTGCACTTAAGGTTCATGACAAACGCAAACAAATCAGCACCACCGTGTCTGCATTATATAGTTACTTCGATGATTTCATAAAAAATTAGAGTCGACCATCTATGCACCAATCAAATGGCTACTATTTATATGGCTTATCAGAATAATTGAAACTACTTTCACCCATGGCGTAACACATTTGGCTCCTCTCCCAAGTGTTACCCTAGTTGCGCACTTCAATTTGCTTGAGGCCGGATTGTACATGTGGTCTTCCAATTATGTATCCGACGTCTGGCTGAGAATTGAAGACTATTTTTTTCATTCGCTAGTTGATAACAACATTTCCAACTGTCATTCAAACACCCAGGGGGGTTGGGCCCCTACTGGGCACGTGCTCGGGTGGTGGATAGAGGTAGCCGCAGTAAAGCGAAGTTTCGTTAATTCGTTACTAAGCGATCTGCGGTGAATGAGGTCATAGCAGTTTACTGTGAAAGCCCATCGTGAACCAATCCAAGTCGACTTCATGTTGATCCACAACCATATGGCTATTATAAATTGCCGTAAAGATAGTTTTTGTTCGTTAAAACGAATAGAAATTTATTCGAAAAGGCGAGGTAGTCAAGCTCTTTTTGCTAAATGAACAAAAGTGTGTTCAATAAGCAATTGGAGTAAATGGTGCATGAAGTGGGAAAGTTATTTGGTGTTGCTACTAATTACTTACCTGGTTAGTGGTGACTTCGAGACCGGACTGGGTTGTTATGGAACTCATAAGGAATCGGTGTGGAGTCCCACCATTGACTATAGAATGGTACCACGGGAATCAGAAGCCCCTAAGACATTGTCTTAGGCTAATTTTGAGGTAGGCCCCCTTGTGGGAGTATCATGGTTGTGGTTATCAGAAGTCCGTTGAAGCATATGGTAGATGGGAACTTTAGAATACAAGAGGTGCAGATAGACCTCGGGCTTTAGCAAGGTTGAAGTTCGTACCTAACACATGATTTTCAAAAATGTACCAATGTAGAGCGGCCTGCATTGGGGTGCTGACCACACTTTTCCATAGTCACGATTATGTGGGTAGGCCCACCGTGAGATAAGAGCCGTAAAGGCTAGGTGCTCACGTAAAGCATACTCTGAATAATCATCGTTCAAAAAATTAATTTCAAAGACACTGCTTTATAATTATGTTGGTGAATGACAAAAACCGAATTTAAACCTAAATTAGGCCCATATTACGAGTGTAGATTTTCGATCGATTTTTGTCGATAGTCTATTGTGAAGTTAAAGGCGTTAGGGGTATTCATGCAACTTCGGAAAGTCGTTTTAAACGTAGTAAATGAACTTTCAAAATTTGTATGAGATTTATTTTACAACAATATCGGAAATTTAGCACAGGAATTGGGTGTGTAAACTGAGATGCGCTAAACTGGGGGGTCATTCCGTAACTTTGAAAATAATTATCACTCAGAAGGTAGTCGAGACCTCATGAGCAATCGCTCAATAATCGTCTGTGATTTGACGATTATCGTTTTAAGTGAAGCAAATAAAGTTATATTGCCGACAGCAAAAACGACTATTATGGCTGAAACACAATCACGCTTTGGTGCGTTGCGTTGGCTGACGCACCTAGTTCCACCATATGAAATCAATGTTACCTATCAGAATTTAGCTTTGCCTGGCGTTGAGTTTCCACCTCAAAATGAAAAACGTAAAATCTTAACGTAACGTTGCTGTAAAGCGCCATGGGCAAAGCTAAGGTTGGAAAAAGTGTGAATTGTCAAAACATTTGTTGTTGTTTTCTGGATTATTTTCTGAGAAGGTTGTGGAATACGATATTTTTAGCAAAGATTTTAATCATTTCCCCCATTTTTGTAGCAGAAGTTGAAACTGCTGAGAAAATAAATATGTCAAAGCGTGCGCAAAGCAGTTGGGCGTAACGTTGGTAAAGCGAAGCTCCAAAGCGTGGTTGTGTTTCAGCCATTAATCTTTTGTGATGCAAGAAGTACCTTCGAAATGTTATCGTCAAACGATAATCACTTAACTGAATGAGATCCCTGAACACTTTTGTTTGCAAAAAGTATATCATTTTATTATTTAACGATACTATAATGCAAATTATTCATTTAAAAATGTGCATCAAATTAAAGATAGGGTGGGTGCAACAAAAGAAAGTCATTATTTGTAATATAATATCGCCAAAAGTATTTGCTTTGATCAAATACGCATTCATTTCTAAAAAAAAAATGAAAAATTTGATGCTTACTCGTTATTTTTGTCATCCGATTGTTAAACAACAACTCAACACAGCTTTCACAGAAATTTTATTAATTGATTTAATAATTATGTAACCATCATCATTGAAATCATGTCGCCAAATGAAAATAGACTCCAACAAAAAAACACCGACACAGTTAAAAGATGGAGCGTCGAATCCAAAGGCATGTTTTAAATGTAAAGTTCAACAAAAAAATGTTATATACAAGAAAATCAGATATTACCGAAAGCAATTGCAACACTCCACTTTGGCCAAATAAACATTTCCAAAATCATGAACATTTTTAGCTATTTCGTTATTTTGTCATCTGATTGATTAAACAACAATTCAACACAACTTTTGTTTGATATTTGTTTAGTACTTTGTTAATTGATTGAATGATTACTATCTGACCCAGCAAACGTTGTCTTGCCTTCAAATTTTATAACGTATTTTTGAATCATCATTTGTATTTATAGTTATATGTTTGGGGTGTGTTTTATGTACATTTAAAATTATTATGTATCTTAAGATGTTTTATTTACATTCTGATTGAAAAATCGATGTTCAGGTAACCTTACTTACTTACTTACTTACTTAAGTGGCGCTACAGTCCGGAATGAACTTGGGCCTCAACCAACATGCCTCTCCAATTAGCCCGGTCCTTAGCTAACTGCCTCCAGTTGCGCACTCCAAGTTGGTTGAGGTCTGAGGTTGAGGTTTCCACTTGTGCGCGCCACTTAAGGCGAGGTCTTCCTCTACTGCGTCCGACGTCTGGCTGGGAATCGAAGACTCTGCGAGCCTGAGTATTGGTGTCCATTCGTTCTACATGTCCTAGCCATCTTAAACGTCCAATGCGGAGTTTTTTTTTGACCAGGGGCATGTCGCTGTACAGCTCGTATAGTTCTTGGTTGAATCTTCGTCTCCATAGCCCGCCAACGCAAACGGGACCGAAGATTTTTCGAAGAATTTTCCTCTCGAATCTACCAAGGATTTCTTCATCCGCTTTTGATACGGTCCATGCTTCAGCGCCGTAGAGCAGGACTAGGATGATCAGGGTCTTATATATGATCTCCTTAGTAGTTCGAGTGAGGGCTTTACTACTAAATTGCCTTCTTAGCCCGAAGAAACAGCGGCTGGCAAGAGTAATTCTTTTAATTTCTGACGAGATGTTGTTGTCAGAGTTAATAGCGGAGCCGAGGTAGACAAAGTCCCGTACTACCTCAAAGTTATATCTGTCAATGGCGACGTTCTGTCCAATTCGTCGATGTTGTGAGTCCTTTCGTGATGACAGCATATAATTAGTCTTACCCTCATTTACTGCTAAACCCATTTTCGCTGCTTCCTTCTCTATACTAGCAAACGTGGCTATGACATCACGTTGAGTCCTACCAATGATGTCAATATCGTCGGCG
The DNA here is from genome assembly GCA_932526625.1 of Rhingia campestris. NCBI lineage: Eukaryota > Metazoa > Arthropoda > Insecta > Diptera > Syrphidae > Rhingia > Rhingia campestris. Next base: position 31,068,226 of record OW052186.1, on the reverse strand, counting down.
TATGCTAGTAGTTACACCTATTCAGAGGGTCTCCTTTTTTGTGGATCGGGCAAACGATGCTGAGGTTCAATTCTTCAGGCATGCTTTCATCCGACCAGATTTGGCTTATGAGTTGGTGGATGTTACCAAAGAGGTATATAGCTATAGAGTACGCATCACAGCTAAAAATGTTGTAGCTGTTTCAGACGCGGGCGGTAAGTGCGAAGGGGAATTTTCGTCGTGCGTATGCATCGGCTATGCTGTTGCTTGATGCTGGCATGGCAATGTGCACACTGGGGTATCAACATCAGTACCCCTCATAGTAATTTGCGTTGTATGAGATGCGCACTCTTGTAGTTGTATACTCTTTGATGAACTTACCAAGTCATCTCCGCCAGCTTTATAAAGCTCAGCGGGAAGGCCGTCATTTCCGGCGGCCTGATTAAGCTTGAGTCACTTAGGTCGGGTGGTTGGCAGTTTTCGCTGTCGTTGCCAATATTAAATGGTTCGTTCTGCCTGACAGCGGAATATTGTTCGTCATCGCCGTTTAACAGTCTGCATAAGTGGTTCTTCCATATCCTCAGCATCGACTGTGTCTCAACTACAATATTTCCTTGTTCATCTCGACAGGGTTCTGTTCGAGCCTTGTATCCTTGGCTTTGACGTTTTACACTTTGGTAAAACTTGCGAACATCGTTCCTGGAGTGACACCTCTCTATATCCTCGATCGCACGCTTTTCTTGCTCTTTTTTCTTCTTGCTGAAAAGCCGATGTTCTTCCCTTCTTCTTTGCCTATAGAGCTCAACGGCAGCTCTAGTCTTCACCTGCAGCTTAGCCTTATAGGCCTCGTTCTTGGCTGCGAGCATCTGTCGGCATTCTTCATCAAACCAGGGGTTTCTTGCTGGTGGGCGCGAGAAACCTAGCACATCAGTTGCGGCTGATCTAATGGCCTGTTGGCATCGTTGCCATTGCTCTTCGACATTCGATGCTGGTGGTATGGTGTTAATCGAGAGGTTAAGGGATACGCGTTGTGCGAAGGTCTTGGCGGTCTCTTGCGACTGCAGTCTTCCGACATTAAATTTTTTCACAGTATTTCTGGATTGTTGTGGCGTGGTGGATATCCGCATTCTTACCTTGGCTGCAACAAGGTAGTGATCCGAGTCGATGTTAGCTCCTCGGAATGTTCGGACATCCAAAATACTGGATGCGTGCTTTTATCTATCGCAATGTGTTCAATTTGGTTGACCGTTCGTTGATCTGGAGATTGCCATGTCCCCTTATGGATATCGAGGTGAGGAAACCGTGTGCTGGCTATAGTGGCATTTCGTTCCGTAGCGAAATCAATTAGCCTAAGTTCGTTACCAGACGTGTTGTCGTGTAGGCTATGTTTTCCGACAATTCTTCTAAAGATGTCTTCTCTTCCTACCTTTGCGTTAAAATCTCCCAGCACGATTTGAACATCGTACTTCGGTAGTCGCTCATAGGTTTTGCCAAGGAGCTCGTAGAAGCAATCCTTAGCTATATCATCTTTTTCTTCCGTCGGAGCGTGAGCGCATATAAGGCTTATGTTGGCGAATTTGGCCTTGATGCGGATTGTTACTATGCGTTCGCTAATGTCTTGGAAACATAAGACTTCTTGCCTAAGTCTGGCACTTATAACAAATCCGCATCCGAATAGTCGCTGTTTCTGCTCACTATAACACGGTCCGTAGTAGATGTCACAGTTTTTCTTCCTCTTTTTGCCCGGCCCATCCCATCGTATTTCCTGGATGGCAGTAATGTCTGCTTTGTAGCAGTTTAGGGCTTCCGCTAGTTGCTCGCCTGCACCTCTCCTGTTTAATGTTCTCACATTCCAGGTGCAGATACGAACGTCGTTGTCCTTTTTTCGTTTAGCAGGGTCGTCAACAATAAAATCAGTCCTTTCCGAGGCTGGTTGCTTCGTAACAATATTTTTTTTTTCTGTGGGTGGGTAGTTAACCCAAAGCACAACCCCCAACCTGGAGGGCCAGTTCCAATTTATTAGATACCCCTAGGACACGGGGCCATCAGTATCCACTACGGGATTGAGCGCTGCCGTTGGCCTTTCGGTTCATCCGCCACCATCTCTGTTCAAGGGGCCTGACTAACCCTTGAAATTCCTAGACAACCTGTTGTCCGAATATGTCAGAGCAGCTCATCTAGGTTCGCCTGGGACAGCAGGCCGTGTATTCTGTTCTAATTTGTAACTTGACTGCCTGATAGTGATAGTGTTGTTTCTCATTACCGCATCCAAATTAAAATCTTTCAAAACATTCTGCATCCGTGCCATTCTCACCAGGGTGTTTATAGTGTTGCTGTTTTTCGTCGTGTTATCAACACCCACACTTATCGTTTAGCAAGTAAAATCCGGTTGGATGAGACCAGTACGCGATGGTTACCACCTGTAGGTAAAAATAAGCATATTTGATGTGTAGTCAGAGTGACAACACTGGGCATTGCCAAGTTAACGCCAATCAGAGTCTACCCTCGTTCTACAGCACCCAACCATCAGGTAACCAATCTATTAAAAAAAAAACATATAAGGAAGCTACAATCCGCTGTGCGGATGGTTAACTACCCTATCCCATTCCATCCTATCTTTAAAACTTATATCCCCAAAAGGTGGGCGTGGCTTAAAACTTTATGGGGTTGAAATTAGAAAATGGCATTGTTACAGTTGATCAAAATCTTTAATGGTTCGACATAAAACGACGTTTTTCTATTGCATGTGCTGTGGCGTAATGCATACAAATAGTTTTCTTAAGAAAACACCCCCAAGAAGTAGGCGTGGGATAAAATGATGTATAACCGAAATATTCCTGTTAATATTATCAATTATTTTGCATTAAAAGCTTTTTCAAATATTTTAAAATTTGACTGAAAAGCAAAGTGATTTTCTGCGAAAACTTTAATCAAAAATTAACATATTTTTGGACACCCAACTCGCCGACGATTGAATTTATAAAAAAATTCGCGAGAAGTTAAAGAAAATTTCCAATGAGGCTTTTGAATGGTATCTATAACTAGACCCTAATGCCGCAATCACGTAATGACTGCCCTTGAGACTAGAAAATTGTTTCGATTTTGATTCGGTAAGCTTACAGAAAGCGACGGTAAATTAAATACAGCCGGTGAAAATGTCAACAGGGATTTGTCGTTGCTAATGTCCAGCAATTGCCTTGAAAATACTTCTCCAGATTAATTGTTATGCAGATCTACACGCATGTTCGTAGTCAGTTTGAGCTTTTTGAAGTGATTCCACAAAATGGATTTCTTCTAACATGCATTAAGTTCATCGGCTGGCGTTGACCATGGAATTACTGGCAATGTTTGCTGAAAATCACCTGCCAACAGAATCATCGCACTACTAAACCCAGAAGTATTCTGAAACAGATTTAATACAATCTGCCCCGCCTCATGTAGCCAATGATAAAGTTGTCGCTCCTAAAGGAAAGCGAATGCGTGATACTAACTCATCATCGGCTAATCCGAGAGCTAAACGCACTAACTATAGAAGTCAGATACAAAATAAAACCAATTTGATTCCAAATTTGTCGGTTGGATTGTCTTCGACTGAGGTTACTCCTACTACTCTCAATAAAACGTCTACTTTATTGACTTTAAAATTATCCACAATTGAATCGATTCCTTTACCCAAATCGATTTTTATATCACGGTTGAAACCATGTACTTCCTCCGAAGATGTGATGTGTCACTTAGTTTCAACAAATCTCGTCCCCACAGGTACTTCTATTAAATGTACTAAATTAGCAAACCGGATGGTTTCGTTTCTTCATTTAATATAGTAGTACCTCCTAATCTATTCGCGAAAGTATGTGACAATAACTAATAGCCCTTAAACACTATTGTCAATGAGTTTAAGCCAAGTAGAGCTAAATACAGAGTCAACAGCTCTGCATCAAAAAAAAACTCTACAGACTGTCCCTATACTACCAAAATGTAAGAGGGCACCGAACAAAAACCAAACATTTTTTTCTAAATTCCCATGCGCTTTCACACGACATATTCTCCCTGACTGAAACGTGGCTTAACGGCAGTATACTTAACTCGGAACTCTTTAATCACGAGTTCTCCGTATATAGGAATGGCCGCCATGTAAATGACTTAATTGCGCTGTTCTTAGGAGGTGTTCTTACTACGGTTCGCAATCATCTTACCTCTGAAAAATTGAATTTCCATTTCTTATTAATATTGAATTAATCTGTGTTAAGGTTACTTATGGAAAAAAATATCTTTATGTTGCAAATGCATACATCCCCTTATATACATCTTTGAGTTATCTTGTTGTGACACTACTATTTTGTTGCTGGGCGATTTCAACTTGCGACACATAGACTGGGTGCCTTCGGAGGGAGAACCTTATTTTATACCATCAGAAGTCTCTGCACAACAAGGGCTATCATTACTTGATAACATTTTATCATTTGACTTACAGCAAACAAGCTTTATAAAAAATTATAATAATCGAATTCTCGATATGGAGAACGCTCTTAAAAGTGACCCTAATTGTTTTTGGGGATTTGTCAATTCGAAGAGAAAAACAGATGGATATCCAGCCCAATTCTCTTACAATAATACAAAAACATCGAGCTCACAAATTACATCAAACTTATTCGCAGAAAACTTCAGTAAATCATTTATTGGTACCCCACTAGTCTTAGACGAACATTATTTTAGTTATCTCAATAACTGCCCTCAAGTAAGCTTCAGTAACGTTACATTTAACGATGAAACACTACATAAATATATCTCTTTATTAAATAATCACTATTCTGCGGGGCCCGATGGAATCCCACCAATAGTCGTAAAGCAATGCAAAGATGCTTTTCTGTCATACCTTAGGTATATGTTTGAATGATCCCTCGCCACAGGAGTATTCCCAACTCAATGAAAAAATGCATTTATAATGCATGTTTTTAAAAGGTGAGGTGAATTATAGACCTATCCCAAAACTATCTTGCAGTCCAAAGTTATTCGAACATATTATTTGTGATAAGCTGGTCTTCCTTTGTCGAAACATTATCTGTGAAGAACAGCATGGCTTTGTAAAAAATCGATCCACTGTCACAAACCTCTTAACATATATGCATCATTGCTCCAATAGTTTGGAAAATAAAAAATAAATCGATTGTATATATACTGACTTCTCCAAAGCATTTGACCAGTTATCATATAACGTCATAATTTTAAAACTTAAGGCATATGGTTTCCCATCAGGATTCATAAATTGGGTGCAATCATATCTCTCATTGAGTACTTACCAAGTTAAGTTTAGAGGCTCTAAGTCCAACCATTTTGCTGCCCAATCTGGAGTACCTCAAGGAAGTCATTAGGACCAATTTTATTCATACTTGCGATTAACGATGTAAAAGCTTGTATTCGAGATAGCAAAATATTGATAATTTTGTCGTGTAGACAGTTTTAAAGATTTAGGTGTTTATTTTGATCCTAAAATGGATTTAAATAAACACATTAACGTTATCGTCAATAAATCCAACTCTATGTCGGGTTTTATAAAAAATAGGTCAAAAGAGTTTAATGACCCTTACGTCACCCTTTCGCTTTATAACTGTCTGCTTAGCCCTCATTTGGAGTATGCCTTACAAGTTTGGACACCCTTCTATGCGGTTTATTCAAATAGAATTGAATCAGTCCAACGTAAGTTCATAAGATTTGCTTTGAGTGGTCTTCCATGGGATGAACTACAAAATTCGCCCCCGTATAGGTTTCGTGTTAAACTACTGCAACTGTTGCCTTTGTCTCAACGTAGACTTCTTAACAGTGACATGGTTTTCTTACACCAATTATTATCAAGACAAATAGATGCTCCCGATCTATTAAGTGCTATTGGTTTTAATACCCGGAAAGGTTCCTATTAATATATTTCAATATTTTATATATACCTAATCATAAACACAACTATGGTATGCATGAGGCTATTAGTCGCATGAGTAGAGTTTACAATAAAAATAACGATGTAGTTGATCTGCATGTTAGTAAAAGTAGTTTGAAAAACACACACACACAAGTGTAAGTAAATTTTGTTTCTTGTTTAATGATATATTATATATTTGTTGAATTTCATTGTTTATTGATTTTGTTAGTGATGTCAGACTTAATAACTTCTATGTTCTGTTATGTCCCACTAACAAATGCACTAAATGATGAGCCTGTGGATGCATATTGTATGCTGTAGCAAATCTCTGTTTGTAGACGCTGCTTGTATTAAGTTCGCTACGACACAGATCTGATAGTGTCAGGATTGCTTCGTCAATCTTGCATCGTTTTGCCTAATGCCTCCAAAGACTTTTTATACGCCATTGTACACTCATCCGCTTACAAGTTTCATGAGAGTATCGCACTCATATTGTTGTTGTCGATTCAACAGTGGAATATTCGTCCGAACTAATTCCCTCATCGAAATACAATCATAATTATTTTTCGCGTCGCAACTCTTGATTAAATGCGTCGTGCAACGGATAATTGGGAGCTGTCTTGCCTAAATCAGATAATACCTTGTTCGACATCCTCAAGCATGTCTCCTCAATCAATTTCAAAGCCTCGTTGTGAATTTCCTCGCTTAATTGAAAATTTGGATCTAATTTTGTAATACGCATCTGATGCAAATTATCATCACACATGCCATCTTGGTATTTGCTCCATAATTTAGTCGGTTTGGATGGGAAACATGTTGAGATAATTATCGAAAACAGTGTTCGTATTTGATGAGCATTTGAAAGCAAGGCATCTCCGAGGGTGTAATCCCAATGAGTGTCATTTTCTAATAATCGCAACGTTGGCACCCTTCTCAGTACGTGCAAATCTTGGAATGATGTTTTACCACGGAAGTTGACTAATAGTTAACGCAAATAGAAGCACTCGTCGTTTCTTGTGGACTATTACAAACATTTAAAAAATTAGTCAAATCGGTCCAGGAGTTCATAGCTTTAAGATATATATATATAAAAGTGGGCGTATTTCATTTCCCTAAATATTTCAATTTAATTCGTACTAATCCGTATACATATAAAAAATCAGTTCAGCCGTTCTCCGATTTTATATAAATAAAAGTGATACTGGACAGTAAATTATCTTTTAATAGCCATATGGTTTATATAGCAAAAAAAGTTTCGAAAAAAATTGGATTCCTAAAACGCATAAGAAAAAACATAACCACAATATGCGCAGTTAATATTTATAACACAATTATTAAACCCCATTTTGAATTTTGTTCAACAATTCTATTTATAGGTAATAATGAGCACATAAATAAACTGCAAGTATTACAAAACAAGGCGATGCGAACCATTCTCAAATGCAATTTTTATACACCAATCGTGTGGATGCTATCGTGTCTTAGATGGTTAAATATTAAGCAGAGAATAATGTTCAACACTTTAATGTTCATATTTAAAATGAGAAATAACCTGCTACCTAAATATTTAACGACAAATTTATCCTATGTGGGTAGCAGTCAACCTTATAATTTAAGATCGAATGATAATTTTAGACTTCAACTGTATAGAGACTCTAGAACACAAAATATGCTTAAATATCGAGGATTAAAATTATTTAATGAATTGCCTACAGAAATAAAAAATGAAAATACCTTATCAAGATTTAAAGTACTGTTAATTGAGCATATTAGAAATATAAGTGTATAATTATTAATAATATATGTATTTGTATACTAAATTTAATTTAATTTATATCTAAATGAATTGTAATAGTAAAATTTTACTAAATAAATATATACATACATAAAAAAAAAAAAAAAAAAAAACGGAACATTAAAGTAAGCGTGGTCAATGTTTCTTTCCGTAAAAACCTAAGTTGGGACGAACATTTTTTTTTTAATGTTAGCCAAATCGGTCCAGCCGTTCTCAAGTGATTCAGTTAGAAACGAACGACAATTGATTGAAAACATATCGCCAAAGCAAATCCAAATGCACGTTTTCAGTCGTTTAAAATCGGCACGGTTTTACGGGAAGTCGAAATGCCAAAGAAATCGTTAGTATTAGTGAGAATATATCATCGGAACTGCATTCAATAAATCGACAGACTACCTAAATAAACAGTTTTTTAGCTCACCTAACGTACATTTGCAGTTCATTTATTTCTGAAGAACGAGTCTAAACTCGTTAGCATCGCCGACTCTTATCATCAAAGAAGACGGATTTAAAAAAATAATTGACAACGCTTCTGTTGGTTTATTGTGTAACTATTTTTGTATAAATCCTCTTTTTTTGTAACATAATTTGTTAAGGAGTAACTGAAACTAAAAATAAAAATATATCTGCATCTAAAATTAGCTAGTTATTGACAAGCGAGCTCGTCAACCATCCACAAATTGTGTGTGTTTTGAAAGTCGTCGGTCATATCACGTGTTAAAGAGTATAGTCTTCAGGTCATCAGGTAGAGATTGTTTCATACTTTCAATTTGACGTAAAAGTTGTTGTCGCGTTTCAGTGAACTGACTGCTGCTGGTAACGTTATGATTCGCATGTTGCACATCGGTTAATATCGCATTGGAGTCGTCCGTTGAGCAAAGGTGGAGTTTTTGCTTTAATTTGATTATCATGTCGATAATTTCGACTTCTTGCTTGCCTTGAGCCCATTGATTCAAATCCTATATAATTATTAACAGATTATTTGAATAGAACATACAAAAAGAAAACTTACTGCCCCAGAGAGTGCCTGTAGCTGTAACGCTTGAAGAGTCTGTTGCAGTTCTTTGTGTCGGGTTTCGTACCACCCTTTGAAGTTTGGAGAATTAAAAAATCGCTTATAAAGTCCCTTCCAATTTCCCTTCAGCGGTGAAGTGAGATGGGGGCCCGACTGTTCCAAGGTAGCTAGAAAGTCATTCTGTTTGAATTGATTTGGACTTGGTGCCGATTTGAAAGGACTGATGTCTTTTTGAAGCGGCATTAGCGAGGCCATATATCGTTCGAGTGGTATCATAAAGCTCTGAGTCAGTTCCAACAGGTTTCTTCGTAGCAATGCCGACTGAACATGCTGTGGTCTTTTTGTATTTATGCCGAGAAGGATTTTCTTTATCAAAGACTTGTCTTTCTTCAGGAACGGTTTGTACTTGGTGATGAAGCCAGACGCGCTTTCGGTGGAAGATATCCGCTTATTCGAGTGAACAGGATTAGCCCCTTGATGAGAATCACTGTGGTGTAGTGGAGAACGAGACAAGGGGTACAGCGAATTCATTTGGCTGTCACTCATTGCTATTCGAATCATGTGAGGCCAGTTTTTGAGCAGTTTCACGAAGAAAGGATTTGTTACGCCTATGATAATGGATGGCGGCACCGCAAATTGACCGTATTCCCGCGTAAATTCCTTAAATTCGCTATCGTGGATCGTAAAGTATGGACGTGATTCCGCGCAATATTCGAGTGGTGCGATAAAAGAGACAAGGGATTGCACCATATGTGAAGTATCCGCGGGCGATGATCCTATCACGACAATAGGCTCTGCTGTAAGCACCAGCTCCCATAGGGTGTAAATATGAGGCAACAAGCACGACACACTGCGGAAAGTATCGATTTCGTTCACGAATGCTATGACCCTGGATTGTGGTGAAAATGGATACAGCTGCTGATTGCCCAAATGGCGAGTAATTGTTTCTACCGCAGATATAGCATTACTATTGTTGCCACCTTTACTGTTCGCCTGTGGGATGGTCGTTTGATAGACAATATTGAACATCGGCAGGCTAAGTAATTCACCTGCGCAAAGTGGTGACCAGTTGCAGATCTGATTACAAGCCGATTCGATGGCACTAAAACCGTCTCGAAAGTATTTTGGCGCGAGATTTGACAAAATATCGTAGAACAGGTTGAAAAATGGAAGCCTCGTAAGTAGGATAAAGCTCTAAAAGAAAAATAACATAATGGTTATGGTTGTAATGGAATAGAAATAGCATCATACCTTTTGGAAGTAGCCGCGTGGCAGACTAGCCTCTTTCCTCTGACGAAAGTAAACGAAGCCCCAGTAATGGGCTTGGTCTGCCTTTTGGACAGTTATGCATTGCGCATTGTAACGCTTGTGTTGGAAGCTTAATGGATTGTTGCAATTATCTTTGCTATTAGCGTCTGGGGCCAGTCGCAACCGCACATGGAACTGAGTGTCACCCATGCAACCAGAATTAGAATCTGGAAAGGCTAAATAGCAAATGTTGGTTTTTTCCTGCTCAGATGGAGTAAAAATCTCCGGGTAGATAACCTATTAGCGAAAAGCATACACACATTGGAGGTAAATAGAAAATCAAACACAAACGGAGGACCATAACGATAAGCATTAGCGCTTGAGATTTTTGCAAATAAATCATAATAAACAAAACTGACCTCGATAGCCTGCCCCAGCTCTAAATCGAACGTGACGACACACATACAATGCACCCACTCGGAGAATCTCGACCAGTTTGGATTTCGTTCATCTGATAGCTGCGGCTGTATGCATTTGTCTTGGGTCTGCAAATCGGCTCCATTTCTTGTGTCCATTGGTTTCCACTAGGTCTCGTTGTTTTTTGTTTACTTATATCGAGTTTTACCCAATTGGTTTAAAATTCATTATGAATTTCCTCACACAACAGTTGGATGTACAACTAGTCCATCAAAAACATTTATTGCTGTTTTTTTGTGTGTACTAGACGCTGAATTGGCACTAAAATATGAGTTTATAAAACAAAAAACAAATTCCCGCGCGATTTTTAATATCTTGGTATTCACACTAAAATTGAAGAGGACACACACATCAAGAAAATAATTTTCCAAAATATTGACATCAATCAGAAATGGACGAACGAGAATTTTATTTACGAGAAATATTTGTAAACTTTCAACTTGGTTCGGATGGTACTAAAAAATGACAACACCACATTATTGTCAGAGTTGCTGCCGTTATAAAAATAGTAGTATCTACTCTGATCAGTATCAAATGTTATACTACGTTCTCACAGTATTTCAAATGAGCAGATTTCCAAATTCTCACTAAGGGCCCATTTATAGCTATCATTGAAAAACATCATTGGAAATTTTCTTTAACTTCTTGCGTTTTTTTATAAATTCAATCATTGCGAGTTGGTGTCAAAACAAAGCTTTTGAATTTTCTAACATCATTATCCATCCAAACATATTTTAATTTTTGATTGTAGTTATCGCAGAAAATTCCACCGAAATGAAACGGAATTTGCCTACGATTCCTATAAGCAGCTATGGAGGTAAAATTTCAATTCCATCATGTTTTGTGTTCCAATGAAGTTGTTCAATGATACCTATAACTGAGCCCTAAGGGCCCAGTTTCATTGAAAAACATCATTGGAAATATTTTTTACTTCTTGCGTTTTTTTTTTTTTATAAATTCAATAATTGGCGAGTTGGTGCCAAACTAAAGGTTATAAATGTTAGAACATGATTATCCAAACATATTTTAATTTTTAATTGTAATTATCGCAAAAAATCACTTTTTATTTTTCACTGATCAAGATTTATTTCTATGAAGTAATGTTTGTGGTTCCACCGAAGTGAAACGGAATTTTCCTACGATTCCTATAAGCATTGTTTTTCAATGAAAGCTATAACTGGGCCAATACTTCACAAAAATAAATCCTGATCAGTGAAAAATAAAAAGTGATTTTCTGCGATAACTACAATCAAAAATTAAAATATGTTTGGATAATCATGTTCTAAAATTCATAAGCTATGTTTTGACACCAACTCGCCAATGATTGAATTTATAAAAAAAACCCAAGAAGAAAAAGAAAATTTTAAATGAGATTTTTCAATGATAGTTATAACTGGACCCTAAAACCATATTTCCCACAAATGAGATGGTATTATCACATTACGTAAATTAGAATTTGTATGGGAAATTCGATTGATTTTGCAATTTTAACGCCGAAATGAGCTGTTTTGTTTTAGTGTTTTCAGAAAAATTTTAAAATATTCGAAAAAAAATCATTGGCTATGATAATATACATTGCGCCTGTATGTCATTTTAACACACAACCACTTTTTGGGGGAATTTTTTTTTAAAAACCATTTGTATACCCTATCCCATAGCATGTGCAATAGAAAAACGTGCTGTTAGAATAAGTGTATAAATTTTCAAAATCGACCCAGTGCCACGCCCACTTTTTAGAAAAACCTTATTTTTAGTCAAATGGCTAAGAATTTTGAAAAAGTGTCTGAAATACTTAATTAGACAATATTGATATCTATATTTCGTGCATATAAAGCTTTTTGCCACGCCCACTTTTTGGAGGCGTTTTTAATAAAAAACCTTTTTCGATCAAATTTCCAAAAAAAAATGTTGATACAAAAACTTTAATAAAATTAATATGACGATTTCGTCCCTAGATCATTTTAACCCACGCCCAATTTTTGGGTGCGTTTTCCTACAAAAGACATTTGTATACCCCATCTCAAGGCATAAGCAATATAAATACGTTGTTTTTTGTCGAACTGCAAAAGGTTTTGATAAACTGTCTGAACAATATGTTGTGTCAATGTCATTTTCTATATTTCATCTCCATAAAGTCCACATTTTAGGGATATTAATTTTAAGGATAGGATGGGATAGGGTATTGTTATGAAAAGGGTATTCATGCAACGTCATAATTTTACTACGTGAGAAAGATTATAATTTTACGACGACTTTTTATGAACGACCCTAAAACTGCACTACTAAATAATGCGGTAACCCAATGAATTCAATCTCATTTTAGTAATTTATTTATTGATAGAATTTTGTTCCTATTGTTCTCTTTCCGTTCTCGATAATTTTTTCAGTTAGCGTATACGTTCGATGTGTGAAAGTGACTGATTAAATGTCAAAAGAGCATTTCAAACGTTTACTATCTCAGCTTACGCACCCAATTCCTGCGAGAAAATTCCGATATTGTTGGAAAAGATTTCCCATACAAATTTTGACAGTTTATTTATCACGTCGTAATTTTATCACGTTTACGAAAACTTTCCGACGTTGCATGAATACTCATAAAATATATTGCAATATGAACGCACCTGTATGTGTGAACATTTTCGGACATTAATATATGGTACTGAATGCGCCCACTGGAATTAATGACTGAAATAGTGGTATCTGGCAGCACCACTTCACGAACAATCGAGAAGCCGCGGGAACCTCCGACTCTCCGAGATTATTCCATCTCTTATAGATCAGTAATCAGTATGTCTGCTTTGTCTGCTTTCACACAAGGACTCTTGACTGACGACTCATATGAGTGCAAAAGAGAAAGAAAATTCGAAAAGTTGAGAGGAAAAATAGTTTGCCCTGTGAGTCGTGGGTAAAATTTTCAGCGACTCTTTTTGACGTTTTCTTTTCTCTTCCTTCTTTCTATACCCTATCACATAGGGGTATATTAGTTTTGATACTAAGTTTGTAAAATAGAGAAATAATTTAGCTACATATACCTCAAAGTATATGGATCGACTCAGATCCGCTAGCTGAGTCGATTAAGCCATGTCTGTCTGTCCGTCCGTCCGTCCGTCTGTACGTCACCGATTTTTAGGCCTTAAGTTTTGAGCTAGGATAATGAAATTTGGTGTATAGGATCCTCGTCCGTGCCTACAGAACAATTTAAACATTTTTGAAATCCGCCCACTGCCACGCCCCCTTTTAAGAAAAACTCAGTTTTTGGCCAAAACGTAAGGAATTCAAAAAAAGTTTCTGAACAACATACTTAGACAATCTTAATATCTATATTTCGTCCATACAAAGTTTTTTGCCACGCCAACTTTTTGGGGGCGTTTTCAATAAAAAACTGTTTTCGGTCAAATTTTAAATTTTTCGAAAAAAAGTTTGATGCAGAATCATTAACATTATTAATATGAACATTTCGTCTTTATACCATTTTATCCCACGCCCACTTTTTGGGGCGTTTTTAAATAAAAACCATTTTTGTACACTTTTGTAGAACCGTAAAAGTGTTTTGTAAGCAGTCTAAAGAATTTCATTTTTCTATTTTATCCACATCGTGTTTTTAGCCATGTCCACTTTTTTTTGGGGATTTTAGTTTGATGGATAGGATGGGATAGGGTATTCAACGATCCGCACAGCGGATTGCAGCCTTCTCATATGTTTAAAATTATGTTGCTTCATATAATTTTTTTGCTTGGAGAGTCAGTTTCGGCTACTTGCATAGTTTTGTTCAGTTGCTGGTGTTTATTTTTTTCCAAGCAGAATAAAAGAGGAAAGTCAAATTTGAGTCAAGAGAAAAAGTCGCAGTGTAAAAGCGCGAGACTCACGAAAGAAAATTAACAAAGAGAACTGCGAAAAAGTCTTGACTCAACAGTCTACGTGTGAAAGTATACTATGTCCTATGTCTGCTTTCACACGTAGACTCACGACTCACGACTCACATGAGTGCAAAAGAGAAAGAAAGTCGTGGGCAAAATTTTCAGCGATTCTTTTTGACGTTTTCTTTTCTCTTCCTTCTTTTTATACCCTATCCCATAGGGGGGTATATTAGTTTTGACATTAAGTTTGTAACATAGAGAAATAATTTCGATACATATACCTCAAAGTATATGGATCGATTCAGAATCGCTAGCTGAGTCGATTAAGCCATGTCTGTCTGTCCGTCCGTCCGTCCGTCTGTGTGTCACCGATTTTTGGACCTTAAATTTTGAGCTAGAGTGTTGAAATTTGTTATATAGACTATCTGGCCGACGAAGCAGAACAAGTGTAAAAATTGTTGAAATCCGCCCACTGCCACGCCCCCTTTTAGAATAACGTAGTTTAAAGCCAAACCGTAAGGAATTTCAAAAAAGTGTCTGAGCAGCATATTTAGACAATCCTAATATCTATATTTAGTCCATACAAAGTTTTTGCCACGCCCTCTTTTTGGGGGCATTTTTAGTAAAAAACGCTTTTTGTCCAAATTTTAAAACTTTCGAAAAAAAACGTTTGATGCAAATGCTTCCGTAATGATAAAATAAACATTTTTTCTGTATATCATTTCACCTACACCCACTTTTTGGGGGCGTTTTCTTACAAAAACCATTTGTATGCCTTACCCCAAGGCGTATGCAATAAAAAAACGTTGTTTTTTGTCGAACCACAAAAGATTTTGATAAACTGTCTGAGCAATATATTGTGACAATGTCACTTTCTGTATTTCATCGCCATAAGGCCTATATTTTGAGGATATTAATTTCAAGGTGGGATGGGATAGGGTATTCAACGAGCCACACAGCGGATTGTAGCCTCTCATATGTTTATCATTATGTTGCTTCATATAATTTCGTTGCTTGGAGAATCAGTTTCGGCTACTTGCGTAGTTTTGTTTGGTTGCTGGTGTTTTTTTTTCCAAGCAGAATAAAAGAGGAATGTCAAATTTGAGTCAAGAGAAAAAGTCGCAGTGTAAAAGCGCGAGACTCACGAAAGAAAATTAACAAAGAGAACTGCGAAAAAAGTGTTGACTCAACAGCAGAGATAAGGGAAGTTAAAGAGATACCAAACTTCTACCTCTCTCATCCTGAATCCCCGCAAAAGTTGGTTTTTTTTGTTGTAATCCACCACCAATGCACTCCTGTCTGTGAATACATGTATATCCGATTGAAAGAATTCAGCAGACGAAGTAGTAGTGTGGTGGATTTATTTTTGTTTTGACATTTCAATTGGCATAATATTTTTTCGCAATTGTGGAAATTTTAAAATCACACAGAAAAATGGTGGTAGCGGTGGAGGCGAAAAAAAAAAAACAAAAAGAAACAAAACAGAAAGATTGAATCGAATAGTTAGTCTTATAGTTAATACTTTTTCCAGTCATAACACAATGACACTTTTAGAAATAATTTTAAATGGGTTCACAAAATAAACAAAATGTTTGTTTACATTCAATTAGAAAGTGACAGATTCAGAATTTGGTGAATATAAACAAATGGTTATGAACGTATTCAGTAAAGTAAATATTTTTTTTCAAATAAAATAAATTGAATGTATTCAACTCTTCATTTAGAACGTAAATCAAACTATCTATATATTTTATTATCTATAATTACCAAAATGAGTATTTATTAATTTTATAATCGCCTACGGGTATTTGTAGACCATTAATACATGTTGCGTAATTGAATACGAAAGATTCTGAGGATAATATATTCTCAAGTCAGATTTTATGAGTAGGGTAATTTGATATTAAAGAATCTAAGGAATAAAATATAATTGTTGGCCAGCGGCTAGCTGGAAAATGCCCTCTCCAAAATAAATATCCTAAATGGATTTAAAAAATGATTCAAAATGATTGATTTTATTTTCTAAAAACAAAAACGTTAATAATACATATAAGAAATATTATTCATTCTTACATTGGTAGGAAAATTGGGAATCTTGCTACGGTCAACGTGGTAATGTGCGTATCGAAAACAAAATGGTGCAAAAAGAATTTAACATTTCGAATTCGAACTGTACCCACGTCGTTACCAGCTCAAAAAAAACCCAAGTAGGAAAGCGTACTTAGCTTAAGCAAATAATGAAATTTATGGATAATTTTTCATGAGCTATATGAGAATTCCTACTGGTGGCTTGTCAGCTATTTTAAATACAAATTCTTTGTTGTTGTGTATCTTAACACTTCTTAAAATACCTCTAAACGCAAAAACCTTATAGAACTTATACAATGAATATTAGAGGCTGCATATGTTTTAGGGAATTCTAATGAATAAGGGTGTAATTGTATAAAGGTGTTTTATACCAAATTAATTATAATTTATTTTTTATTTTTTAACATAAAATCTACTAATTCACGGAAGTAGGTGAATTAACTAGGAATTAAATTGAAATTTGGCGAAAAGATGATGTCAATTGGAATTTTAGTTTTGTTTTTTTGTTAAGTAGAGTATAGGTAGGTAAACAAGTATAAATGAGACTTTTAAGGCACACAGTTCCAGCAATATAAGTTTTCATTTCCATTGGAAATAAAATTGATTTTATTTTAATCTAGATCACTTTGGAAAATCTCGATTTCCTACCTACTTACACCACTTACTTGCTTCCTTATGTCAGTTTGAAATTTTCATTTCGATATAGTTAATTATTTTTCTGAATTATAGAGATGAATTAGTGGGTGCAAATTACGTTTGTTTATAGCTCTGTAAAATATGTTAAAAAATAAATGCATTTAAAAGTTGTATAATGTAGTTTACGTGTAATTTGTTTAAATCAGTTTCAACGGTTTAATTTGTATTTATTTAGAAAACATGTTTTTTTCTTACAATAATTAAAATAATTGTAAAAATATCGAATATAAACACCGGAGAATACCGATTTCTCTTTTATTATTTTTGGTTGCAATTTATTCAAGAATTGCCCCTAATTTTTCCGAATGTAAAAAAAATTAATATTGGTTAAAGGTTTTAACGATTCTCTACAGATGCGAAGTGTTTGCTGAACGAGTTTCGCAGTTCATAATATTTTTTGTCGGATGCACTCACTTGCGCATGCGCAGTTCGAAAACCGTAACTTTGTGGTGAAAAACCGTAACTTTGTGGTGGAAAACCATAACTTTGTGATGACACAACAAATTTCCCCTATTTTGGCTGAAGTTTTTGGAAAGGTCGGTGAAGAGCAGGTGGAAAACTGGAGAAAATTGGTGAATTCCATAACTCACGCACACATGTTTGAGTTATGGTTTTTGGTGAGTTCAAGCTTGTTGGCAAATCCAGAAGTTTGGTATCTCTTTACTTCCCTTATCACTGTTCAACAGTCAACGTGTGAAAGTACACTATGTCTGCTTTCACACATAGACTTTCGACTCACGACTCACATGAGTGCAAAAGAGAAAGAAAATTCGAAAAGTTTAGAGGAAAAATATTTTGCCCTGTGAGTCGTGGGTAAAATTTTCAGCGACTCTTTTTGACGTTTTCTTTTCTCTTCCTTCTTTATACCCTATCCCATAGGGGGGTATATTAGTTTTGATACTTAGTTTGTAACATAGAGAAATAATTTTGCTACATATACCTCAAAGTATATGGATAGACTCAGAATCGCTAGCTGAGTCGAATTAGCCATGTCTGTCTGTCCGTCCGTCCGTCCGTCCGTCCGTCCGTCTGTCTGTTCGTCAGCCGTTTTTGGGCCTTAAATTTTGAGCTAGTATAATGAAATTTGGTATATAGGATCCTCGTCCGTGCCACCAGAACAAGTGTAAAAATTTTTGAAATCCGCCCACTGCCACGCCCCCTTTTTAGGAAAACTTATTTTTTGGCCAAACCGTAAGGAATTTCAAAAAAGTGTCTGAGTAGCATATTTAGACAATCCTAATATCTATATTTCGTTCATACAAAGTTTTTTGCCACGCCCACTTTTTGGGGGCGTTTTTAGTAAAAAACGCTTTTTGTCCAAATTTTAAAACTTTCGAAAAAAAATTTGATGCAAATACTTCCGAAATGGTAATATAAACATTTTGTCTAAAGATCATTTTCACCTACGTCCACATTTTGGGGGCGTTTTCTTACAAAAACCATTTGTATACCCCATCCCAAGGCATTAGCAATAGAAATACGTTGTTTTTTGTCGAACCACAAAAGATTTTGAGAAACTGTCTGAGCAATATATTGTGACAATGTCATTTTCTGTATTTCATCGCCATAAGGCCTATATTTTGAGGATATTAATTTAAAGGATGGGATGGGATAGGGTATTCAACGATCCGCATAGCGGATTGTAGCCTCTCATATGTTTATCATTATGTTGCTTCATAAAATTTCGTTGCTTGGAGAGTCAGTTTCAAATTGGAGTCAAGAGAAAAAGTCGCAGTTTAAAAGCGCGAGACTCACGAAAAAAAATTAACAAAGAGAACTGCGAAAAAAGTCTTGACTTAATAGTCTACGTGTGAAAGTACACTATGAAGAGAGATGAAGCGACATCCAGCGAGTTAATCTTAATTGTGTAAATAGTGCCCGAATTTAATAGTTGGTATTTGATTTCAAATAAGTGTTATTGAATTGTTAAACGAGAATAAAGTTATAACCGTTTTGTAAATAATATAATTCTAGAAATAAGAGTGTGTTTAAATAAATTATTGTTAAACAGAAAAGCGTTTTATCATTTGAAGACCCGTTTCATTCTACATTGGTGTCAGAAGTGGGATAAAACCTTTTCTGGACGGGAAGTTTCTAGAAAACAGTGAACTGTGAAGAAACGGTTAGTTTGGATTATTCGAGAATGTTGTGAGAAGACGGTTAAAGAACAAGAACATAGTGAATTGTGGAAATTCGAGAATAATAAATAATAATTTGGCACACGATTTTGAGATTGTTTAAAATTGTAATTAAACAATAATGGTTCGCAAATCATTAGATCAGCACAACGTTGCGCAGCTTTCTCCGTCTTTGATGTCGAAGAACAACAAGTAAGTGCAGGCTTCGACATGTCATTAATGATGAAGTTTCTGGAGGCTAAATTCGGAGAACAAAAGAATTTTCTAGAAAAACAAGGAGCGAGGAGCAACGCAACAATTTCTCAGCCAACAACCTATCGACCACTGTTAATCAATTTGCTGATCAATTTTCGAACCAGGTACAGAAAATAATACACCAATGTAACCATATAACATCCAATCACGTGAATATGTACGTTGCATCCTCTTTATATATGGAACAAGCAAGTGTTTCTGATGTTTTTTGGATGCTGAGTAGTTTAAATACCACAAAGGGACCAGGAGCAGCAACATTAGACCTTAAAATGAATGCTGTATATCTAGTACCTGTAATCACAATGATCATTAATCGAAGCATCATTGAAGGCTCAATCCCAAAGGTACTTAAAACTTCCTTAATTCATTTAGACCGATTGCAATTTTGCCAGTTGTAGAAAAATGTTTGGAGGCAATTAACCAAATTCATTAAAAAACACAAAATCATGCAAAAAATTAGTACGGTTTCCAAAAAGGTAAGAGTACTGGAAGTTTGCTGGGTGAGCTTTCGAATGCAGTGACTACTAGTCTAAATAAAAACCATCATGTGTTAGTTATGTTTATAGTCTTCAGTAAAGCCTTTGACACACTTAGCCACATAAAGCTAATAGAAAGCATATATAGATTTGGAGTTAGAGTGGCTTTAGCTAAATGGATAACGAATTACCTATCAGAAAAAACTATGAAGGTGAAAGTAGGGAATGAAATAAGTAAAGAAGCAACCACTGAGTTAGGGGTACAACAAGGCTCGAAATTGGGACCAATCTTATTCATTCTCTTCACCAATAAACTTTTAAGAGTATTTCAAAGAAGTACTACATTTGCATACGCTGATGACATTGCAATTGTTGTAAAACATAGATGCTTGAACCCTGCAACAGCAATAATGCAGGATGAATTCGACAAAGTTTCCAGATGGTGCCATGACAATGGATTAGTAATAAACGCCGAAAAAACTAATCTTATGCATATACGGACACCATATCAACCCGAAGCTAATATAAATATCTACCACAAAAACGATGGCTGCCCAACAACAGCTCAAAATAAAGTAATCGATGTTGTTAAAACCATAAAATATCTGTGTGTTATAATTGATGATTACTTTATTTGGCATGCCCAAATTAATAAGCTGCAAATCCAACTAAGAATTTGCATGGTTCATCAGAATAAATACACCAACGAAGCAGGTTTATTATTCTCTAGTTGAATCGCGTATACGATACGGAATATTATCGTGGGGAAATGCTTCAAAGACACTTTTAGACAAAATAATCCGTCTGCAACATAGAATAGTTAAAGTAATCAATAACTCTAATGTCACCACTTGTGACGTTAATAATTTTATTAAAGAAAACACAGACGTATTTTAATAGATTTCTTATTTTATTTTAGAAAAAAGGGTATTCACACTCAAAAATTTCGTCTGCTTCCCTCGTAAAAAAAAGGTTGTGCGTTCAAAAGTAGCAATGGGTGCGTTCGCGCTCACATTATCAGGATGTGTTCATTCCGTCACGTTTTTGAACTCGTTATCGACGACAGTCCCCCCTGGTATGGCGATGGAGGTCGGCTTACCACCTTGCAAGTCGAGAACGGCTATCTTTACTGCTGGATGTATATAAATTCCGCTGCTTGTCTGCACAGTAACTTTCCTTACTTGTCCATCACTGCTAAGAGTCCGATCTAGTATTCTTCCTTTGGGCCATAGATTTCTTGGGTTGGAGTCGTCGACTACGATCACAATGTCCCCGACTTCAATGGGCTTTGCTGGTACACACCACTTCGATCTGCGAGTTAATGTTGGAAGGTATTCCTTCAACCAACGCTTCCAAAACCGGTTTGCATACTGTTGAGCTTTCATCCAGTCTTTTCTCTGTAGAGCTCCATCATCGGTACGAATGCTGTCGGGTTTGTGTCCGTCAGATGTTCCCAGCAAGAAGTGGTTCGGGGTTAAGGCCTCGTCGCTTTGTTTCTTCAATGGTATGTATGTGAGTGGGTGACAATTAATAGTTCGTTCCACTTCAAGCATCATGGTATAAAGCAGCTCATCAGATGGATTGCGGGTCGGTATAATCTCCTTAAGGACCTTTTTGACTGTTTGGACCATCCTCTCCCAACTGCCTCCCATATGGGGTGAAGAAGGCGGAATGAAACACCACTTCGTAGCTGGACTGGAAAATGATCTGCAAGATCAGACTGGATTTGCATAGCCTCTTGAATTTCGTTATGTGCGCCATGGAAATTCGTTCCATTATCGCTATGGAACTCCAAAGGGATCCCGCGGCGTGCCATAAATCGTTTGATAGCCATAATACACGAATCACTGGATAAACTGGCTGCTATCTCGATGTGGATGGCTCGCGTTGTCATGCATGTAATCAAAACTCCCCAACAGGATTGGGCGCTTGACATCAAATGGTACTCCAGAAGCCGCATCAATTCGTCCACGTGCCCCCATCACACCGTTGTCGTCTAAATATGGTAATAGCTGATAGATGGAACTGCTCTTCTTCAGAATATTGGTTCTCGAAAGCATCATTATTTCGTTGGCGTAAGTATCAATTTGGCTTGACGATATAGGTACATCTCTGCATCTTTATACTCTTCTTTGGTGAAATGACCGATTTGTTTTGGAATTTCTTGAATAGAACAGCGAATGTTATTAATAAAGCGAAAAATATATACCTGAGATCGCAATAATCGCATCCAGCTTGAGAAACGTGTGACATCAATCGCACCCTCTGATTTCAGCTCATGGATAAAATGATGCGTTCGTATTTCTTCTTCGGAGGTCTTTTGGTAGCTTGTGGTATCAGGAGGCCATTCCGTTTCAGCCAGCATTAAGAATCCAGGACCTTTAAACCAGCGGCTGGATGACTCGAATTTTGGATATTTCTGCCACTTTGTCCCATCATCCGCTACATTTAGCATCGTTGGAATATATCGCCAATCTGCCACACTAGATGATTCTAATATTTCAGCTACACGAAAGGTTACAAATTGACGATAGTTGCGGTGATTAGCCCGGATCCAACACAACACCGTTTTTGAGTCCGACCAAAATACCCTCCTCGAAATCATAACTGAGTGACCTTTAGTTATGGAGTTGGCTAGTCGCACACCCAGCTTCGCTGCCTCCAGTTCCAAACGCGGTATCGATACTAATTTCAACGGCGCTACTCTTGTTTTGGCCCCCACCAAACTACAATTTACTCTGTTCTTAATTCTGCAACGAAAGTATGCCACAGCTGCAAACGCGTTCTTGCTGGCACGAAAATGTGTAACTCGGTAGTAATATCTTCTTTAAACTGCATGTTGGTTAAATAAGACCTGGGAACCTTTAAAGTCTCGATCTCGTTTAATTGAATCCACTTGCACCATCGGTTGAAATGTTCATCACTTATTTGATCGTCCCAGCCGATTTTATCTCTCCACAGATTTTGGAGCAT
The DNA here is from genome assembly GCA_932526625.1 of Rhingia campestris. Lineage (NCBI taxonomy): Eukaryota > Metazoa > Arthropoda > Insecta > Diptera > Syrphidae > Rhingia > Rhingia campestris. The sequence goes on along the minus strand of OW052186.1, from coordinate 31,045,315 downwards.
TATTTTAAGGTAAATCAGAAAGTTCGCAATAAGTCCCAGTGGGTCATATATACTCATAAGAATGCGCAGTATTTCCCTTTTCGTCGGCTTCTGACTGCCACTCAAGATTTGTTCGTTGCTTGCGTTTCTTCCAACAACAAATGTGAAGCAATCTGTAGAAGTGCACCACCACATGCCGAGAACTTTATCGGCTTCGATGTCAGATCCCATGTTAAGATTGTACTTGCCCTTCATCGCCTCCCAACTCGCTGACAACTCTTGATGAATTAGAAATCCATTTTCCAATTTCGAAACCGCCGCGCTGGTGAATCCATTTTACTTCCTTTCCCAATTGAATCGCCTGTTCCACAGTGTCTACGGAGTCCAGAAAATCGTCCACATAATGGTTTTTGATAATAGACGTTACTGCTCTTGGATATTGATCCTCGAAGCCAAGGGCGTTTTTATTTTTCACAAATTGTGCACAACTTGGAGAGCATGTGGCCCCAAACGTCATTACCTGCATAACATATATATCAGGATTCATCTCAGATTCATTTTGATTCCAAAGAAAGCGCTGTGAATGTTGATCTTCATCATTTATACGGATTTGGTGGTACATCTCACGTATGTCACCGCAGATCGCAATCCCTCTTTCCCTGAATCGATGTAGAATACCAAGTAGTGAAGACAACTGGTCGGGTCCTTTTAAAAGTACGGAGTTTAAAGAAATTCCTTTAACCTTCGCAGCGGCATCCCAAACGATCCTGGTTTTGTCTAGCTTGTTTGGGTTGACAACCGCGAAAATCGGCAAATACCAGACGCGAGGATGATGTTGTTTTAATTCTACTTGCGTCAACTTTCGAATGTATCCCTTTGTTATATAGTCTTCCAGTTGCCTCTTTAGGTTTCCCTTCAATGCAGGATTCCGATTCAGCCTCATTTGCAAACATTGATATCGTCTAACAGCCATGGGAAAACTATCTGGCAATTTTACTCCATCATACTTCCATAACAAGGAAGTTTCGAAGCGCTCGCCTTTGCGCACGGTCTCTTTTTCCATCAGCTGACAAGCACGTTGATCTTCTGGTGACATCATTGATTGTGGTGAACTCGCTGCTACACCGAGACTATTAAGCGAAAAATATGTCTTCATCATGTCGTGTAGTTGAGCGTCTGACTGACAGTCACATTCGCGAAAGCTATGAAATACATGAGTATAATTTTAAGTCATACCTTGGTGTTGACACGGGCCATACAGTGTCCATCCCAGACGAGTTTTGGATGCTATTGGTTCACCATCAGCACCTTCCTTGAATCTTAGCTGCAATCCCAACTTCCAATTATCAAGGCCAATCAACATGCGTGGAGATGCCATCACATATGAACTTATAGGAAGGCCTTTTAGATACGGATAGCGAGAGATTAACTTTCTCATACAAATTGATTGGGTCGGAAGATCAAGTGACGCGACGGTTCGAACGTTGGACATGGAAAACTTCTTACTGTGGTTTCTTTCTGCTGCCACTTGCACTGAGACAATCTTTGAGCGATCTTCATGACCATTGCAGACAAAGTTCTTTTGATTGACCATCCAGTTGGAGCTCATCAGCTAGTGATTCGTCCATCAAGGTGATCGAAGGACCTTCGTCGAGAAACACAAATATATTGACTGGACCACCTTTGCCATACACTGTAACTGGTACAATTCTATAAAGTGTACCTTGTCCATTATCGTCGTGCGAATTGCATTGGGCTATCGCGACATTGTTCTCATCGTATTTGTGCAGTAAACGATGGTGTTTGTATGTGCATCCATTAATCCCACATGGCGAGTTTCTTTTACACCGAGTACGCAGATGTGAGAAGAGACAAACTCGACAAAGTTTGTTTTGTTTGACTTCATTCCATCTCTCATAAAGGCTAAGTCTGTTAAACTTGCTGCATTCCTCAACTTTGGGACAGTTTTGTTTGCATATACAGCACGACTTCTTTCGGGTAGTAGTCTCCATGTTGTGAATACCTACAACACCATGGTGCTTGCCACACTTACCACTAGACTGAGGGGTAGTGGGTATGACGGTGCTTACTGTATTGGCCAACTGCATTAGCCATTTGCCAAATGTCGCCAAGTTGACATAATTGTTGTTTGTTGTTTGTGCTTTGGAAGTGACCGGTTGTGTTTAAACTTTGCTCTCAGTTTAATTTTTGATAAAGTGCCGACTAATAAAAGTGAAATCAATAAATTGTACAAATAAGAAGGTCATAGCGCTGTTTATACCACAATCTTCACAAAATAACAAAGTTTTCTTTCTTTTTTATTTTTGTATTTAAATTTAATCCAAAGAAGTTTAGTTTCTGGCATTTCTCTCTCTTTACATACATATACATTTCATTAAATTCCCTAATTTGCTTATAATGGATGTATGCAGTGAGTGCTCCGCAACCCTACCCGCAGAGGGAGACTTTGTGACATGTCATCGATGCAAACGAACTATGCACTTCGGATGCACAACTGTCTCCGAGAGGTCATATCGAAAAATGACCACTGCAAAGAAGGAGGAATGGAGATGTGCTACTTGTAGGAGAGAAATCTCTAATATAAGTACTGTAGCAGATAGCACTCCGGCACCGACACCAACCACGCCGCCTCATCCAGCTCAAAAGCGCATTCGAAGTATAGTTTCACCAGAAGCAATCATCAACAATATTAATCAAACCCAGGTTGATAGTACTATGCTATTGGAAGAAATGCAAGCGCTACGGAAAGAAATCACCAGCATTAAAACCAGCTGTGATATAGTAGCAAATAAATATGATGAGATTCAACAACACATGATCCATAACAATGAACTTCTACACAAACTATCAAACGAGATATCAGATCTAAAACAATGCAATACAAAGAAAGATGAACAAATATGGGAGATGAAAACACAAATAAACACTCTTGAACAGCAAATCATCAAAAATAACATCGAGATCAGAAATTTTCCACCTGCACCAAACGAAAACTTAAACGACATAATTGCAGCTATAGGAAAAACAATTAATTGTGAAATAAATCCAAACGACATCACAGATATTTATCGAACAAGAATAAAAGATCCGAAACGTTCAACAATAATTGCATCATTTACGAGTCATGCACGTAAAGAATCATTTATAAAAAACGCAAAATCAACTCGCAAAGTAGAGTACAGTAAAATTAAACAAAACATGTGTAACAACAACAACAACAACCAAAACAGAGAGTATGATAATATGTTTGTATTCATCAACGCTCAGCTGACTCCAACAAATAAACACATACTTTGGCTAGCAAAAAATAAAGCCAGAGAGTGTAACTGGAGATTCGTGTGGGAGACATCGGGAAAAATTCTTGCTAGAAAAGCTGAAAACGGTGAGGTATTGCATATAGGCACCGTAGACGACGTAGACAGAAAAATAATATAACACTAGACACAAATGAGCAAAACCCAAATAGTGTTGCTGATGTTGAATATAGAGTAATGCATGGGTTTACTGGCATCGACGAAAACTTTGTAAAAAATATGAATTTTTGTTGTATATGTTTTAATGTTAGATCGATTCGGAAAAACTGGAATAACTTTATGGTCGAAATACAAAATGTTTTATGTTATGTCGATATTATTTGTTTTGTTGAAATTAATATAAAAGAAGATGAAAATGCGTTCTATCAAATAAACGGATTTAATAGTGAATTCTACAATAGAAAGGAAAAAAGAGGTGGAGGAATAGCGATGTATATTAAAAATAACATACGCTATAAGAGAAGTTATGTGAATACTATGTCATATGAAAATATTAACATTGATATTGAGGAAAAAAGGGGTAAAAAGACTATACATGTTGTGTACAGACCACCGAGGCTCAACGTGTTTCGATTCATCGACGAAATTGAAGCAAATATAGAACAAAGCAGAGATGTTATTGTATTGGGTGATATGAATATAGACCTGAACGATTGTGACAACCCGCAAGTACAAACATACTTAGAAGTAATGGCATCCAAAGGTCTCGTCAATGTCGTAAGGCAATATACTCGGGTTGATATGAGTTTAGGATCGTCCACACTAATCGACCACATCTTTGTCACAATATCAAATCAAGATATCAGATCAGCAACGATAGAAACGGATTTGTCTGACCATTTCGCGACATTGTACGGCACAACAAATGCAAAACGTGTCATAACCAACACAAAAATAGTATGCCTTAACCAAAACAACGTCAACAATCTAGTCAGACAAACGAATTGGCAAGATATGTGTATTGAAAACGATGTCGATCGTATTTACACCATGTTTGTTCAAAAAATGAACAGTATATATGAGCTATCAAGGAAGAAATCAATTTCTTGCAAATCGAACCGTCAGCACAAACCATGGATAACATCAGAAGTGATTGAACTATGTAGAAAGAGGGATGAATTTTATAGAAGGTGGAAAAATAACCCGATAAACAGTACATTTGAAGCAGAGTACAAACTTTTTAGAAACACAGTAAACAAAAAAATTCAAAGAATAAAATCACAATTCTACCAAGCACAATTTTCAAATGCCAAAAAAGATCCTCGGAAAACATGGGAGATACTACGCGAATTACTTGGAAAGAAAAAGAAATCAATAGATGAAGTAATAACTATGAATTTTCCTGCGAACGTTAACCCGAAAATACTTTCGGATAAATTCGCTAAACAGTTTGCCTGTCAAGCTACCAAAATTGTGCATATCTGTAACAAAAAAACAATCCTTCATCAAAACAAGCATGTTGCACAATCCATCTACGTAGAGGAAGCAAGTGAAATAGAAGTTCGAAACATGCTGATTAAACTGAACTCGAGAAAAAGCCCAGGAGCTGATAATGTGAGAGCTATCGATCTGAAGCTAAATGCAATAACGTTAGCGCCAATCATTCGAGAAATTATCAACCACAGCCTCAAACAGCATCGTATCCCAAGTCTCCTTAAAACATCCATCATACGTCCAATTTATAAAGGTGGCAATAAAAACCAATGCGAAAATTACCGGCCAATTGCTATTTTGCCAGTCATTGAAAAATGCTTGGAAGAAATCGTAGTGCGTCGGTTAAACAGTTTTATTGGAAAGCATAAAATACTGCATAGTAACCAATACGGATTTCAAAAAGGCAAAAGTACGGGCAAATTAATGGGAGAATTTTCGAACGTGGTGACAAGGAGTCTTAACAAAAACCATCATGTGCTTGTAATGTTCATTGACTTTAGTAAGGCTTTCGACACACTAAGTCACCAAAAACTCCTTCAAGCATTATATAGAATTGGTTTAAGAGGAACTCTTGGAAAATGGCTGGAAAGTTACTTGTCGGAAAGAAAAACACGAGTTAAAATACTTAACACAATAAGCGAAGAAGAAAGCTGCATCTACGGGGTACCACAAGGCTCAAAACTGGGACCGCTGCTTTTCATCTTATTTACAAATGAGCTTCTACGTATCTTCGAACAAGATACAATTTTTGCATACGCGGATGACATGGCCATAGTCGTCAAACATAAATGCCTGGCAACCGCAACGGACAGAATGCAGCAAGAATTTGACAAACTTACGACTTGGTGCCATGACAATGGATTGGTTGTTAACATCGCCAAGACAAAAATGATGCACATTCGCACTCCATCACAACCAAAATCGGCAATCAATGTGTACTTCCGCAATGACGCTTGTCCTACAACAACGAAAAGCGATTCCATCGAAGTTGTGGAATCAATTAAATATCTAGGGATAACAATAGACAAACATTTCTTATGGCCAAATCACATAAACAAACTTAGGTCAAATCTAAAAAGCGCCATGTTTGCTATGGTATACCTGAAACGATACACATCCAAAGATGTTCAAAAGCAAGTCTATTATGCACTTGTTGAATCTCGTTTGAGATACGGGATACTGGCATGGGGAAATGCATCCAAAACACACCTTGATAAGCTGAAGAAACTTCAACGTCAACTGGTAAAAGTAGTAGATACTAATAATATCAATTTCAGAGTCCTAGACGTGAATGCAATTTTTCAAATGACGGCTGTTATCGAATATTATGACGACTTACGTTTCCAGCAAAATATACCTCACAATCGGAATACCAGAAGAAGGGCACAAGGGCTTCTAGATATTCCTGAAATCAACAACAAGTACGGCAGAAGACAACTCACATACGCCATACCGACAATCATCAACTCTTTACCAGCTAAATTAAAAAATATTATAAATTTAAAAAAACGTAAAAAAGATCTAAAAAACTATTTCCTAAATATTAATTATATAAACTAAACAGATCAAAACTATTTAAATATTTTACTGCAGTCTTAAATGGAATCTTTTAACTGAATTAAACTAAAACAAAAACTAACGTCCAAAGCAAATAATTATATTTATGTACAATCACCTGCAGATAAGCACTTAGCTTCGCAGGTAACATTTATTATAACGTTTATTACAGAAATATATCTCTCTATATTTAAAAAAAAAAAAAAAAAGATCCATGTGGTACCAGACTCCTGACAGCTAACCACTACTATCTTGAATTGCTGTTTCGACTCAAAAATGTAATGATTGATGTATAGGACGTAATAGTATATACACGCTACCGCATTCCTGACAAATGTACGACAGAAACTAGAGACAACCTCTCGAATTAATTATCGACGACGAAGGATTACATAAGGTTACTCAATACAGTCAAACAGTTTTCCTGAATTCCCCATTCACTTCAAATTCACTAACAGGGATAAGAAACGATGGTGTCTATTAATCGAAAACCCCTTCAAAAGGAATAAGCTGCAGGCACATGAAATTTTGTTTTGAAATGACAATTCGAAGGACCTGCAAGGAGCACATAACATTTAATGAACGGACAAGATATTTAATAAATAATTATAAAGAAGATGTGTTGCACGAATACATTGCCCAGTTCAGTTTTATTTGGGCCGGTAGTTTCTCTATGAGTTCCTGCAATAAAAGAGGATTATTTAAATGCGAAATCATACCACGAACTTCCATTGTTGAGCACAAATTTTCTACCGCCAATGCGAATGACACGATTGACTCAAGCTTCTCAGGTTTCGGATTGGGCTCGTCTCTAACTTTCTGCAACAGTGTCTTGATGATGACTTCTGGATTTCCGTATCTCATTTTCAGTGTCTCAATGATGCTTGGTACATTGTTTGGAAGAAGCAATCGACTACGGACATCTTCCAAAGCTCTACCTTTTAAACATCTCTGTAGACGGATGAGATTTTCAGCGTGAGAAAATCCACATGCTACAGTAGTTCCTTCAAAACAGCTAATAAAGATAGGCCAATCCTCTGCCTGTCCACTGAATATTGGGAGCTCTTTTGGTAAAGCTTGTCTTGCCGCAATGTGGTTCGAGGTCAACAGAATAGGTTGAAGCTCTTGATAAATAATCTCAGTTTTAGTTGGAAGAGTTGCTGTGATTGAGTTGCAATTGGGTACATTAGAAATAAGAGTAGCGCTTGGGGCAGGGCAATAGTACTGATGTTTTATTTCCGGCGCGATATTAGGACTACCTGACACAAGCTTATCGTGAATCCTTGGAGCGGATATATTACCCTCCGATGCAGGAAGCTGTTGTTTCAGACATGGTTGTTGGAAGCGAGTTTGCTGTACATACATCGTAGAGGCGTTTGCTAATGGACGAGATGCTGTTTGACTTTTTTGGGGCAACTCAGTTGCCACACTGCCGTGTTGCTTGCCCGCCTCGTTAGACTGAGCCTGGAGCCAATCATTTACTGACTCCCATGTTGTACTCACCGAACAATTGGATCTTTCACCGTCTTCATGTTCTGAATCATCATTTATCAATATCTTCAAACGCTGTTCGAAGTACTCCTTGTCCCGCAGCTGCTGCCGAAGTTGCGACTCCTTTTCTCGTTTCTCTGCCAATGCTTTCTCCTCCTCAAGTAGTTTTAGTTGAAGGCGTACGTGCCGAGATCTTTTTGTAGTTATACTACCAGAGTGAGACGGTTGCGGGGATGTGTCATGAGCAGATGGTTTTTTGCTACATACTTCACACATCCAATCGCGCTCATTTACAGAATCATCGACATTAACGCATACAAAGTGAAACCAAAGAGTATCTTTGAGATTACATTTCTGGCAAGTAGACGAATCTTCCTTTGTGACGTCTTTTATTTTACGACGTCTAGACGTTTTTGGTGTTTCACCCTCTGCCATTTTTGCAGATGACGTAATACTTATATGTATACTGGTGAAGCCAGAGAATATTTCACCGATGAAATATTTTATTTAATTTATTTTAAAAGAAATTTTTGAGAAATGTCACCACTTGTGACGTTAATAATTTTATTAAAGGAAACACAGACGTATTTTAATAGCTTCCTTATTTTATTTTAGAAAAAAGGGTATTCACACTCAAAAATTTCGTCTGCTTCCCTTGTAAAAAAAAAAGGTTGTGCGTTCAAAAGTAGCAATGGGTGCGTTCGCGCTCACATTATCAGGATGTGTTCATTCCGTCACGTTTTTGAACTCGTTATCGACGACATCTAATATAAATTTTCTAGTTCTAAATGTAAATCGCGTTTTTAAGATGACAAGTATGTTGGAGTATTATGACGACTTAAGATTTCAACAGCCTATTCAATACAATGTCAACACAAGAAGACGAGCCCAAGGACTCTTGGAAATCCCTGAAACGTTTAATACATATGGAAAGAGACAACTGAAATACGTCATTCCAAAAATATATAATACACACCCATTGACTTTAAAAAGTATTGCAAACTTCAAAACTAGAAAGAAAACATATGAGAATGCTACAATCTGCCATGCGGATCGTTTAATACCCTATCCCATTCCAATCTTTAACATATGAGAAGGCTACTATCCCATTTTGAAAATTACGTTGTTACAACATATTGTTCCGAAGGATTATCAAATTCTTTTATGGTTCGACAAAAAAAACCACGTTTTTGTATTGCATATGCCTTGGGGTAGGGCATACAAATGGTTTTTGTAGGAAAACGCCCCCAAAAAGTTGGCGTGGGTTAAAATGGTCTAATAATGAAATGTTCATATTAATACTACCAATGATTTTGCATCAAAATTTTTTTCGAAAATTTTCAAATTTGGCCAAAAAAGGTTTTTTATAGAAAACGCCCCCAAAAAGTGGGCGTGGCAAAAAACTTTGTATTGACGCAATATACATATTACGATTCTCTAAATATGCTTCTCAGACACTTTTTTAAAATTTCTTACGGTTTGGCCAAAAACTGAGTTTATCTTAAAAGGGGGCGTGGCAGTGGGCGGATTTCAAAAATTTTTACACTTGTAGGCACGGGCGAGGATCCCATATACCAAATTTCATTTTCCTAGCTCAAAATTTAAGGCCTAAACATCGGTGACGGACGGACGGACGGACGGACAGACAGACATGGCTTAATTGACTCAGCTAGCGATTCTGAGTCGATCCATATACTTTGATGTATATGTAGCTAAATTATTTCTCTATGTTACAAACTAAGTATCAAAACTAATATACCCCTATGGGATAGGGTATAAACAAAACTAGAGGCTACAATCCGCTGTGCGGATAGTTGAATACCCTATCCCATCCCATCCTTAAAATTAATATCCTCGAAATATAGGCCTTATGGCGATGAAATACAGAAAATGACATTGTCACAATATTTTGCTTAGACAGTTTTTCAAAATCTTTTGTGGTTCGACAAAAAACAACGTATTTCTATTGCTAATGCCTTGGTATGGGGTATACAAATGGTTTTTATAAGAAAACGCCCCCAAAATGTGGGCGTAGGTGAAAATGATCTATGGACAAAATGTTTATATTACCATTGCGGAAGTATTTGCATCAAACATTTTTTCGAAAGTGTTAAAATTTGGACAAAAAGCGTTTTTTACTAAAAACACCCCCAAAAAATGGGCGTGGCAAAAAACTTTGTATGAACGTAATATAGATATTAGGATTGTCTAAATATGCTGCTCAGACAATTTTTGAAATTTCTTACGGTTTGCCTTAAACTACGTTTTCTAAAAAGGGGCGTGGCAGTGGGCGGATTTCAAAAATTTTTATGCTTGTTCTGCTTCGTCGACCAGAGAGTCTATATACCAAATTTCAACACTCTAGCTCAAAATTTAAGGACCAAAAATCGGTGACACACAGACGGACGGACGGACGGACAGCCAGACATGGCTTAATCGACTCAGCTAGCGATTCTGAATCGATCCATATACTTTGAGGTACAGGGTGGCGCACCAATTGTGCTACAATAAGAAATTCAAATAACTTTTTTTTTAATCGATGTATTTCATTTTTTTTTTTTTATTGGTTAGAAAATTAAATTTTATTTTAAATAGTTAGTTGTTTTTAAAGATCAATTATTGTCGTTATGGACTGCTTTAATTCAAAAAAACTCCTTCAACATCTTTAAATAACGGTCCCCATTGACAGTAACGGTTACACCGTTTTCTTCAAAGAAGTACGGCCCGACAATACACCTTGATGAAACTGCGCACCACACAGGGACTCGTTCTGGGTGCAGTTCCGTCTCATGGAGCATTTCTGGATTAGACTCTTTCCATATACGGCAATTTTGCTTGTTTACATTGCCGTTAAGATCAAAATGGGCCTCATCAGACATGAACAAACAATTGATCAATGTGTTGTCTTCTTCGGCCATTGATATCATTTTTTGGCAAAATTCCAGGCGAACAGGCAAATCCTGAGGGTTTAACTTGCTAGTAATTTGGACTTTGTACGGAAACAAGTTTAAATCGTCATGAAGTATCCGTTGTAATGACCGTCTACTAACTCCAATTTGCCGCGATAAGTTTCGGGTCGAAACGCTCGGATTGGCCTGTATTGCAGATGCTACTGCTGCGATTGTATCCTGAACCCGAACATTGGCATCTCGATGGTACGGCCTTCGTGCGATGCTTCCAGATTCGGCAAACATGTTTACAAATCTCATAATGGTCCATCTACTAGGGGGATTACCGCCAAACTCCCGCCTAAATTCCCTTTGGACGGAAATGACGGACTGCAAAGCATGGTACCGTTGCACTATCCAAATTCTTTTCTCCGTATCCCAAGCATCCATTTTTATAAATCTAAATAGTAACCTACAAAATAAAAAAAAATAAGCCGATTACTCACACAGAAAAAAAGTTATTACGTTTTATTTTTGTAGCACTATTCGTGCGCCACCCTGTATATGTATCGAAATTATTTCTCTATGTTACAAACTTGATGTCAAAACTAATATACCCCTATGGGATAGGGTATAAAGAGCAAGAAAAGCGCGCAATCGAGGATATAGAGAGGTGCCACTTCAGGAACGATGTTCGCAAGTTTTACCAAAGTGTAAAACGTCAAAGCCAAGGATACAAGGCTCGAACAGAATCCTGTCGAGATGAACAAGGAAACATCGTAGTTGAGACACAGTTGATGCTGAGGATATGGAAGAACCACTTCTGCAGACTGTTACGGCGGTGACGAACAACATTCCGCTGTCAGGCAGAACGATCCATTCAATATTGGCAACGACAGCGAAAACTGCCAACCGCCCGACCTAAGTGAAGTGAAGATAGCAATATATAAACTCAAGCTTAATAAGGCAGCCGGAAATGACGGCCTTCCCGCTGAGCTTTATAAAGCTGGCGGAGATGACTTGGTAAGGAACATCCACCAACTCATAAGCCAAATCTGGTCGGATTAAAGCATGAATAAAGAATGGAACCTCAGCATCGTTTGCCCGATCCACAAAAAAGGAGACCCTCTGAACTGCGCCAAGTACAGAGGCATAACTCTGCCCAACATCGCCTACAAGATCTTATCTGCCGTTATATGTCAACGCCTGAAACCGTTTACCAACAACCTGATCGGCCCTTATCATTGTGGTTTTAGGCCAGGTAAGTCCACAATCGATCAAATTTTCACACTTCGGCAGATCCTGGAAAAAACCCAAGAAGTCCAAATCGATACCCACCACCTATTTATCGATTTCAAAGCCGCATACGATGGCATTTATAGAGACGAACTATACAGAGCCATGTCTAGTTTTGATATACCGCTCAAACTTGTCCGTTTGTGTAGGATGACGATGGAGAATTCTCGCTGCACCATCAGGGTCAGAAACGATCTCACCGACACATTCGATACCAAAAAAGGATTTAGGCAGGGCGATGCGCTGTCATGTGACTTCTTCAATATGATTCTTGAGAGGATTGTGCAAAACTCCCGAGCCAACACGCCGATGATATTGACATCATTGGTAGAACTCAACGTGATGTCATAGCCACGTTTGCTAGTATAGAGAAGGAAGCGGCAAAAATGGGTTTAGCAGTAAATGAGGGTAAGACTAAGTATATGCTGTCAACACGAAAGGACACACAACATCGACGAATTCGACAGAACGTCACCATTGACAGATATAACTTTGAGGTAGCACGGGACTTTGTCTACCTCGGCTCCGCTATTAACTCTGACAACAACATATCGTCAGAAATCAAACGAAGAATTACCCTTGCCAATCGCTGTTTCTTCGGGCTAAGAAGCCAATTTAAGACGTTTAAGATAGCTAGGACATGTAGAACGAATGGACACCAATACTCCGGCTCGCAGAGTCTTCGATGCCCAGCCATACGTCGGACGCAGTAGAGGAAGACCTCGCCTTAAGTAGCGCGAGTTACGTATGTCATTCCAATGGTAAAACAACAACATACATCAACTAAGCTAAGCTTGAGCCATAGCATTACTGTACATGTGCAGTGCATACAAACTTTGAAGAACGCCGATGTTGTTTAAAATGCAGCAAATACGCATAAATAAAAGTGTTTATGCGTTTAAGCAATGGTACACATGCTATTTATCCATCTATGCTCCAATGAAGTAAACAGCAAAACAACAACAGATTGCTGCCCGATCTCTGCTGCTAACGGAATGCCCGTATGATGCTTCTAAGAAAACAACAAGATGCTGGGTACATAAAAGAGTGGTCGACTCTGTTAGAGGACGCAGTTGAAATTTAAATATTGTTCGAGTTGCACTTAGTTCTTAAGTAATCATCAGTTCATTCGAAATTTGAAAAGTTGATTTGTTTAAATGTAAAAATAAAAAAAAATTAAGTACTTTATTAATTAGTAAACGAAATCTGATAGTACTTTTAATTATATCGTAACTCGCGCACAAGTAGAAACCGACCTCAACCAACTTGGAGTGCGCAACTGGAGGCAGTTAGCTAAGGACCGGGCTAATTGGAGAGGCATGTTGGTTGAGGCCCTGGTTCATCCCGGACTGAAGCGCCCCTTAACAAAACACAAATAAACAGCATAGTGTTGCATCCGCGTGGCTAACAAAATTGGTAAGCCTTTGTTTGGTGAACAGATTTGTGATACTGCTTTGTTGTCCGTTATAAATATGAAACCAAATTCTATGCGACCAAATTGCTAAAGAAAGGTATTTGAAATCAAATCTTAACTATAAAAAGATCTGCAAAATCAGCGGGCAAAATTACTACATGAAGCTGGATTCTAAAATAAACAATGTGAAAGATAGCAAAGAATGGTGGAAAATTGTAAAAGAAATAAGAAACCATAGCTTCAATATTAGTTGCGAGATATCAGCCACGGTTTTCAAAAACCACTTCCAGATCCTTCTAAACCAGCCCCAAACATCAGCAAATCTACACTATGCCCCAAATCTTTGCATTATCGATGAACTTGATAGAGAGATAACGCTTACAGAAATCAAACAAATGTTGTCGAAAGTGAAATTAAATAAGGCCACAGGCGAAAATAGAATCCCATATAAATTCCTTAAAAATGCCACCAACGACCTCTTATAGAAGAACTAAAAAGAACTTACAACGATGCCTTTGACAAGGGAAAAGTAGATCAAAGCTTCACGATAAGTGTAGTTTTTCCAATATTTAAAAAAGGAAACTTAAAAGAGCCAAGCAACTATCGAGGCATATCCTTTATGAACTGTATAGCGAAGATTATGATTTGAATTCTCAATAACAGGTTAACTTTGTGGGTGGAAAACAACAAAGTTATTAATGAATATCAGGCTGGCTTCAGGAGAAAACATTCCACGGCAGATAATATTTACAACTTGTCGGCAATTGTTCACCTGAAGTTCAATGAGTAGAAAAAAGTTAATGTGTTCTTTGTTGACTTCAAAGCGGCCTATGATAAGATATCAAGAAAACACCTTGTATATAAGCTGCATCAAATAGGAGTATCCACCAAAGTTGTAAATTTGATTGAAAACATATACAACTCAACGAGATCCGCGGTATGGACAGGTGAATAATACTCAGAGTATTTCGAAACACTAGCCGGTGTCAAGCCGGGTTGTTTGCTATCTCCACTTCTATTCGCGCTGTACTTAAATGATCTCCATGATTATCTCAAAGGCGGTATTCAAATCAACATCTTAAACATTCGTGTACTGAAATAAATATGCAGATGATATAGCCATACTAGCGGATGATATCATAGTCCTTCAGGAAATGATCCAAAGGCTCGAAAAATACTGCGAATTATGGAATTTATAGGTGAATTTTAATAAATCAGAAATCATGGTGTTTAGAAGAGGGGGAAAGCTCTCAAACAAAGAGAAATGGTTTTTCAAAGTTTTTCAAATTAAAATAACATCTGAGTATGTATATTTAGGTGTCCTGCTAGAAACGGGAAAAGAAGATTGCAACTTTTATACGTTAGACCTGCACTTGCACTATATAATGAAAACACTATTTATATTTATTTATAAATGAGGAGCATAGGTTACCCCACCAGCTACCAGCAGTTATCCCTAAAAAAAATATATTTCGGGCTAAAGCCCTTAATGAGCTAGGAGCTATACACGGATTGAGATGGGAAACGGGTAACGGGTAAAGAAGTGTGGAATAATCAAAGACAGGAGCTTCTTAAACTAGAAAAAATAAAGAAAAAGGAGGAAATGATAAGAAGAAGTATGGAAATCCAAGACCGAATTTATAAATATCTCGACCATAGCAAAGGAATTAATTATCTCACAGATCAATTTGGTCAAGATAAAATAATGTGGATTTTCAAAGCGCGATGCGATATCATAAAATTGAATGGTAACAGATTTGGAATAACGTATCAAAGTTATGCTCAATGTGTGGACATTTTCTAGGAAGATGTCCTATTCTGACTTTTCTAAGAGTTAGGTACTTTGGACAAGCTCGGTTTTCGGAAACAGATATAGTTGACATACTTAATGGGAAAGACAATTGGGAAACATATGAGAGGCTACAATCCGCTATGCGGATCGTTGAAAACCCTATCCCATCCCATCCTTAAAATTTATATCCTCAAAATATAGGCCTTATGGCGATGAAATACAGAAAATGACATTGTCACAATATATTGCTCAGACAGTTTATCAAAATCTTTTGTGGTTCGACAAAAAACAACGGTTTTCTATAGCTAATGCCTTGGGATGGGGTATACAAATGGTTTTTGTAAGAAAACGCCCCCAAAATGGGGGCGTAGGTATTTGCATCAAAATTTTGTTCGAAAGTTTTAAAATTTGGACATAAAACGTTTTTTACTAAAAATTTCACCAAAAAAGTGGGCGTGGCAAAAAACTATGTATGGACGAAATATAGATATTAGGATTGTCTAAATATGTTGCTAACACACTTTTTTGAAATTCCTTACTTAAAATTTGGCTTAAAATTACGTTTTTTCTAAAAGGGGGCGTGGCAGTGGGCGGATTTTAAAAATTTTTACACTTGTTCTGGTGAGTGACTCGGCCAAGGATCCTTTATACCAATTTTCATTATCCTAGCTCAAAATTTAAGGCCCAAAAATCGGTGACGAACAGACAGACGGACGGACGGACGGACAGACAGACATGGCTAATTCGACTCGGCTAGCGATTATGAGTCGATCCATATACTTTGAGGTATATGTAGCTAAATTATTTCTCTATGTTACAAACTAAGTATCAAAACTAATATACCCCTATGGGATAGGGTATAAAAACTTTTACGGTTCTACAAAAGACAAGGTTTTCTCCTGTATATGTTATGGGGTAGTGTATAAAAATTGTTTTTATATAAAAACGCCCCCAAAAAGTGGGCGTGGGTTAAAAAAAGTCTATGGACGAAATGTTCATATTTATATTACTAATGATTCTGCATCAAAAGTTTTTTCGAAAATTTTGAAATTTGACCGAAAAACGTTTTTTAATTAAAAACGCCCCCAAAAAGAGGGCGTGGCAAAAAACTTTATATGAACGAAAAACAGATATTCAGATTGTCTAAATATGTTGTTCAGAAAGTTTTTCAAAATTCCTTATGGTTTGGCCAAAAAATACGTTTTTCTAAAAAAGGGGCGTGGCAGTGGGCGGATTTCAAAACTTTTTACACTTGTTCTGCTGGGAGCAACAAAGAGCACGTGTACAAAATTTAATCCTTCTAGCTCAAAATTTAAGGCCCAAAAACTGGTGACGTACGGACGGACGGACGGACGGACAGACATGGCTAAATCGACTCAGCAATCGATTCTGAGTCGATCCATATACTTTGAGGTATATGTAGCTAAATTATTTCTCTATGTTACAAACTATGTATCAAAACTAATATACCCCTATGGGATAGGGTATAAAAAGTAGCTAAATAAATTCCAATAGCATTAAAATACAGGCAGGAGCTGCTAGAAGAATTTAATTACTAGAAAGTACATTTTTATACCCTATCCCATAGGGGTATATTAGTTTTGATACTTAGTTTGTAACATAGAGAAATAATTTTGCTACATATACCTCAAAGTATATGGATCGACTCAGAACCGCTAGCTGAGTCGATTAAGCCATGTCTGTCTGTCTGTCCGTCCGTCCGTCCGTACGTACGTCACCGATTTTTAGGCCTTAAATTTTGAGCTAGGATAATGAAATTTGGTATATAGGATCCTCGTCTCTGCCTACAGAACAAGTGTAAAAAATTTTGAAATCCGCCCACTGCCACGCCACTTTTAAGAAAAACTCAGTTTTTGACCAAACCGTAAGGAATTTTAAAAAAGTTTCTGAACAACATATTTAGACAATATTAATATCTATATTTCGTCCATATAAAGTTTTATGCCACGCCCACTTTTTGGGGGCGTTTTCATTTAAAAACTGTTTTCGGTCAAATTTTAATTTTTTCGAAAAAAAATTTGATGCAGAATCATTAACATTATTAATATGAACATTTCGTCTATTTACTATTTTAACACACGCCCACTTTTTGGGGGCGTTTTTATATAAAAACCATTTTTATACACTACCCCATAACATATGCAGGAGAAAACCTTGTCTTTTGTAGAACCGTAAAATTGTTTTGTAAGCAGTCCGAAGAATTTGTTGTCACTATATCATTTTTTCTATTTTATCCACATCGTGTTTTTAGCCATGCCCACTTTTTTGGGGATTTTAGTTTTATGGATAGGATGGGATAGGGTATTCAACGATCCGCACAGCGGATTGTAGCCTTCTCATATGTTTTTTTTTACTTTTATATAAAAAAATGTAAAAACTCAAAGTTAAAATCAAATCACCGATAGACGGCGAAAGCCATTGTCGAATTTTGCCCTTTATTTTTAAAGTTTGTCAGTTAACTTAGATAATATGTAAGTTATTTATTTTTTTTAATATTGTTAACTAGCAAGTAACTAAGTGCATCAGCGGATCTCTTTTTGTAAAATAAAGAACAACTACTACTACTAAACGAGTGGTGGGTGCACGACTGGGTCGTACGCAACTTTCACAGCGAGTTGGGCGTTAGATCAAATCTTACGCATTTTGATTATCAATGCTTAAAATGATATGAATAATTTCGAAATGTGATTATACGAACGTTTACTACGAAATTTGAAGGAATCGGTGTCTATGGGAATAATAATGATTTTTCGTTATTGGCCAAAACTGAAAATTCCGTTTAGTGATAGTTGGGCTAAAACTAATTATGTGGAATTGCTTCAAGCTGTAATAGTAGTATATATATTAAATTTCATTCAATTTGACATAATAGTTTGTGAGAAATTATCAATTTTCCTTATATGGCCTATATGACAAAATCCGTTATATGGATTTTCTTGAAAAAACTGGGTATGCAGTTTTGTTGGAGCTAATATGGTTATAGTATATATAAAGTTTAATCAAAATCGTTAGAGCCGTTTTTGAGAAAATTGAGGTTATGTGTAATTTTTATATTGCAGGTACCGTTATTAACATGGCTAAAAGCAAACAAAAAAAAATGGCCTAGAATTATGACTAAAATAAGCTTGGATACGAAGTTTGAAGAAAATCGGTCTAGCCGTTTAGGCTGGGGAGACCATTACGACGGACGGAATTCCAAAAACCACTTTTTTTAGGCTCCGCTATCATCGTAATGTTAGAATCAATCAAAATCTCGCGATCGAAAATTTTCACGAAAACAATATCTTTCTCTTTGTAAGAGAAAGTTAAAAAAGTATGAATTTGCTTCCGAACAAGTACTGATAAAATTTTCGTATGCCGAAAATAATTGCATACGCCTTTTTGTCAACCTGACTGTAACATTGTTGTGTGTCTTTAAAAGTAAGTGATGCGAACTGTATTGGCTTTTTTGTTCCGTCACTAAATTCATGGCTAAGAACTGCGCCCACACGAGTAGGGCTTGCGTCAAATGCTAATGTAATTGGAACTTTTGGGTCGTAATGGACTAATATGATGTCGGACTGAATTTGTTTTTTTTTTAATTCAGTAAATGCTGCCTCACATTTGGAATCAAACTTAAAGGGTACTTCGTTGTGCAGCAAGCGATTTAATGGATACACTATTGTACTAAGGTTTTTGATAAAGCGCCCATATTAGTTTATCAATCCCAAAAAATTAGCAGGACGTTTCATGTTCTGTATAGCCTCGATTTTTGACGGCATTTTTTGAATGCCATTTTTATTGATAATGTAGCCACAATTTTCGATGGAGTCTCGTTGTTTGTTTTGATTTAGCGCATATTGTGCTTATGCAATCGACGTAAAACTTTCTCTAGACGTTCTAAGTGTATCTTATCATTACTAGCAGTAATCTTAACATCATCAAGAAAAACTCCCGGAATGTCTGCCAACAACTGTTCCATAAATCTCTGCCATTGCGATGGGGCACATGCAATACCAAACATTAATCTAGTTGGTTGATACATACCTTTACGTGTATTCAACGTTAATAAATGGCGGTCAACGGAGGATGCACCTCCAACTGTAAATAAGCCTTTGAGAGGTCAATATCGAAAATTTTTCTCCTCCTGCCGTTGTGCTGAACAGTTCATCAATTGTAGGCAGTGGGTGTTCATCCACTACGAGCTCTGGGTTCATAGTTACCTTGAAGTGACCACAAATACGTATTTTACTGTACTTTTTTCGTACCACAACAACAGGTGTTGCCCATTCACTCCTGAGTCCTTTACTTGACTCTCCAATTCCCATTCCACCGCTTGCAAGAGAGGAAATGCTACTCGTCTAGCCTTGATACACTTTGGAACTGCATAAGGTTTGACACAAACTCGCGCTTGGAAACCACTAAGTTTACCTGTCGTGGCTGAAAACAACGTAGGATATTTTTCAAAAATAATTTTCAACTAACCTTCTCGTTATACCTCTTGTTGAATATGATTCACTATGGTTAAAGACTAAGACTTGCTCCTCAGTGCTTTTGAACAATTCATTTGCACAGTACGTAACCACTCTCTGCCCAAAAGAGGCTTGCGGTCAGAATGCACTGTATACATCTCACTTTTGTGGCAGATCCTTCTACTGTAACCCAAATATAGCCAGCACAATCAATTAATTATTTATTTATTTAAACTTAGTACAAGCTGAACTTAAGAATAGTGCTTACACACCGAATCCGAAAATTAAGGAGTAGTGGAAGATGAGGTGGACATGATTGAATTTCTAGAGCAAGTTTGCTACAGTGAAAATCAAAGGAGTTATGCCCATTAGCCAGGCGCAGTATTCTAGTCATTGGTTCGTTGTTGCCGTAGTTGGTTCGGTGGAAGTTTAGTCGGAAGAGGGGAACAGATCTTAGATTTCGGGAATTGGCGTTGAAGGAGATAATTTCTAGCAGAGCGGGGCAATCAATATTTCCTGCTAGAAGCTGATGTCCAAATAGAATGTCGGCTATTTCACGACGCTTTTGAAGCGATTGAAGGTTTATCAATTTCAAACGATACCGTAGGGTGGTAAATTAAAACTTTCTACCCAGGGCAGACCGCGTAGAGCAAAACGGATGAATCTGCGTTGGACACTCTCAATACAGATAATTATGAGTTTTCAATGATACAGTCAACGTCATTGATAGACAAAATAAATATCAACGGACCAAGATGGCTACCTTGAGGCACTCCGGATGTGGCTAAAAAGGGGTCCGATACAGAGCATCTAAACAGAACTTTGTATTGGCGTTCAAAGAGATAGGATTTAATTTTATCGAAAGCTTAACTGAAGTCAGTGGCAATAACATCGACTTCGTTGCCATTCTCTAATGCGCACAGAGTGTAAGTTACAAATTCTATTAGGTTGGTGGTTGTTGACCTACCTTTAAGAAATCCGTGTTGGTTAGGAGAAAAGATGGATTTGCAATTGAAAAATAATATATCATAAACGATGCTTTCAAATAGCTTCGGTATGCAAGACAGTTTAGCAATTGGTCGGTAGTTAGAAATTTCGTGATTAGGCCCTTTTTTTATGTAAGGGGATTATAAAAGAGGTCTTCCAAAGAGAAGGAAAGACTCCCTGTAATATTGAGGGTTGGAAAAGAGCAGTAAGAGGTTGAGCTAAATAGTTAATACAATTTTTCAGAGCTATAGACCGGGAAAATATTCGCGCTTTTAAAAATCAGAGTCCGAACGAGATTTAAGATAAACTCGCCAGAGTTTGTTTCTTGTGTTACGAAGTGATCGTAACTCTTTGGTGAACCAAGGTGGTGAATTGGAAGAATTCTTCTGTACCATAAATGGGACTGATTGATTAAAACAGTTAAACATTTTGAAGTAGAACATCGTTACAGCAGTATAAATAGTAATGCTCGGGTTTTCAAAAACATTGTTGAAGATGACGTTGGTAAGTTGTTTAATATAATGAAGTCGATTTTATGGACGTTAAAACTATAAGATTTATCAGTGTGTGGAGTATTATTAATATGGCCATAGAAAAATGTGACGGAAAGGAGAAAGAGGTGAAAACGGTCTAGTTTTGAGAGAAGATGATTGCTCTCAGAGACAACACAGTTGTCAGTGTCAGATGAGAAGATTTAGTCAAGCTGTCTACCTAAATTGTTGGTAATGCCACTCAATTGACAAAGACCAGAATCGGAAAGACAATCAGTGAAAAGTATCTCTTTAGCTGAGTAGGGATTCGAAACGATGAAGTGAGACTCATCGTCTGATAGATTCCATCGAAGATTAGGAAAGTTAAAATCTCCTAAAATTGGGACAACATCAGTAGTTTCCACAATATTGAGCAGATAATCGATCGCGTCTATGGCAAGCTGATAGGATTAGGTGGGCTGTGAAGGTCGAATGTAGCAACAGAAGATGTAGATGTTGCGCCCAGATGTACTTATTTTTACACATAAGTACAGTATAAGTGGGTTGACCTGGGGAGTTGCAGTAGTAATTTTAAGAGCAGGCGATAGGTTAAAAGACACACGTTTGGCCTTAGGTTTTTGAGATCGTGTAAGGTTGGGAAATTTGGGAACTATATTGAAATTAGGAAGTAATCCCATTTTAAATTGCCAATTTTAGTTTGACTCAGGAGTATTTTTACCGTTGGGTTGGGGTTGATGGGGGGAGGCTTAGACTTAGAGTTAGTCTTATAAATAGGTTTAGATATTGTCGTAGAGCTGAGGTAATTTTACTTAATTTTATGGTTATTTTTATCCGGCTTGTTGTTATATACCTCTATCCATTTGCAGATACGCATCTTTCCAATGTTGAGATTAGTACTGGATGGATTGCTCAGCAGCCATTCGTATTTCGACGGGAGGTCAAATTTAAAGTTTGGGTTACCTTTGCAAGTGGGGTGCCGGGAACATTGAGCACTGACTGATAGAGATACCGTATTTGTTTTTGAAGAATTTCTGAATCCAAGAAGCATCAGCGTTTCGAGGGGCACCTTTGATGAGGAGGGTAGTACCCTGATCCTAGTTTGTCCAACCTTTGCCATGTCCATGTTGTTCCAAAATTTATGATAGGCTGGTGTGCAGTTTCTGACTTTGGATTAGAGAGTCATGTTTAACCATCTGATGCAGACTGGAAAATGGGGCTGAGGCAACAGTTTCAAGTAGTTCGTCTGAAGTATTGTAGTTGACATTTTGGTTTTGTTGGTTTATTATGGTGGTAGGTCGTCAATTTTGTTCCTAATTGTTCCGGTGAGATTTTCAATATCAACTTAAATCGAGTGTGTTGAAATCAATTCATCTCCAATCCCATTGATTCTGTCGAAAATTATTTCGAGCATGGGATTATGCTGCTTGCGGGATGGCTGTTTTTTTTTAATTGGATTGGAGAAGGAAGTCGAAGTCTTCGCGTAGGGAGATAATTGAATCGAAAATCTGTTTGTTAGAAATCGATTGCTCGGAATAGCTTGATTTTAGATTTTTTATTGATGAATTCAATTAATTCATGGTCATTTAGAGTTTTGTTTACCTATTTATTTATCGACTCAGAATCGCTAGCTGAGTCGATTAAGCCATGTCTGTCTGTCCGTCCGTCCGTCCGTCCTACCGTCTGTACGTCACCGATTTTTAGGCCTTAAATTTTGAGCTAGGATAATGAAATTTGGTATATAGGATCCTCGTCTCTGCCTACAGAACAAGTGTAAAATTTTTTGAAATCCGCCCACTGCCACGCCCCCTTTTAAGAAAAACTCAGTTTTTGACCAAACCGTAAGGAATTTTAAAAAAGTTTTTGAACAACATATTTAGACAATATTAATATCTATATTTCGTCCATATAAAGTTTTTTGCCACTCCCACTTTTTGGGGGCGTTTTCTATAAAAAACTGTTTTCGGTCAAATTTTAAATTTTTCGAAAAAAATGTTGATGCAGAATCATTAACATTATTAATATAAACATTTCGTCTATATACAATTTTAACCCACGCCCACTTTTTGGGGGCGTTTTTATATAAAAACCATTTTTATACACTACCCCATAACATATGCAGGAGAAAACCTTGTCTTTTGTAGAACCGTAAAAGTGTTTTATAAGCAGTGTGAAGAATTTGTTGTCACTATATAATTTTTTCTATTTTATCCACATCGTGTTTTTAGCCATGCCCACTTTTTGGGGGATTTTAGTTTTATGGATAGGATGGGATAGGGTATTCAACGATCCGCACAGCGGATTGTAGGCTTCTCATATGTTTAAGAAACAGTTTAACTCCTCGTTTTTGTTAGATTTTGTTGATAGAAGTCATTTGAGTCACTATAGCGCTTGATTGCAAGAAGCACATGGGAAAGTGTAATGTTCTTGCATTCTTCACAAAAGTACAGGAGGTTATCCGGAAATTCTTTAATGAAAACATTGTTTCTTTTATTTAGCCGGACACAGATGGCATGAAAAGATTTGCCACAGATTCCCTTACAAATAACCCAGTCCGCAATTTTATCAACGGTTTGGCAATTGGTTGTTGCGCAAGATATGGTGAGTTGGAGGTAGAGGCAAAAAATGAAGGTCGATTAATTTTTACCGTTCACAAGCAACGTATGTAGGATTTTATCGCGAATTCCTTTAGTTTGTTAATCACCGTTGATCTGCATTAGCTCCTCAGCTCCTCAGCTCCTCAGAATCGCTACCACCATTGACCGATTCTTGTTCTGCTATTTGGCCTAACATCCTTTTGGCCTTAAAACATACTCTACGTATGTGGCCTTTCTTTTTGCAATAGTTGCAAATCGTATCAATATGTTTGCAATCATTTGAAAAATGGTCGGCACTACCACATCTCATACATTTTCCTGTGGTGTAATCTGTCATTTGGTGTGGTGCATTTCGTCACATCTTCTTGTGGTGTTTGGTATTTTTTTCATGCACTTTGTCGACATTTTCCTTATTGGCATTGTTTATTTCTTCAAATCCCTTTTCCACGGTTCCGTAAGCGCTTGTTCTATTTACGGCAACTTCCAATGTTGGGTTTTCTTTTTCTAATAGTCACTCTGAATTTTTTGATTTGCTAAACCATAGACGAATTGGTTTCTTAATGCACAACCGACTGATAGATGACGCTAAGCTACCGAAAATTCAGATGCAGACTCATCTGGCTTTTGTCTGCGAGAGTGGAATCTATAATTAAGTAAAATTTCGTTTGGTTCCGGGTACCGGGTTGTAGTGCTTCTCCAATATATAAACGATTTCAGTGTACTGCATTTCTGCATTCGGGGGTTTTCGGCAGTGCTTTATCGCAGAGTTTATCATATGCTGCCGCCCCCATATAGTGTAACAAATACTCTTTCTTTTTTGCCGGGTCTGCTTGAAAAATGCCCAGGGCAGTCTCTAACCTCTTCAGCCATCTGCTCCATTTTGTAATTTTTTCATCAAAAGAATCGATGTGAAATGTGGCCATTCTTGTCAAATTATTTTGTGCTATTTATACCCTATCCCATAGGGGTATATTAGTTTTGATACTTAGTTTGTAACATAGAGAAATAATTAAGCTACATATACCTCAAAGTATATGGATCGACTCAGAATCGCTAGCTGAGTCGATTAAGCCATGTCTGTCTGTCCGTCCGTCCGTCTGTACGTCACCGATTTTTAGGCCTTAAATTTTGAGCTAGGATAATGAAATTTGGTATATAGGATCATCGCCCGTGCCTACGGGAACAAGTGTAAAAATTTTTGAAATCCGCCCACTGCCACGCCCCCTTTTAAGAAAAACTCAGTTTTTGACCAAACCGTAAGGAATTTTAAAAAAGTGTCTGAAAGCATATTTATAGAATCTTAATATCTATATTTCGTCAATACAAAGTTTTTTGCCACGCCCACTTTTTGGGGGCGTTTTTATAAAAAACCTTTTTTGGCCAAATTTGAAAATTTTAGAAAAAAATTTTGATGCAAAATCATTGGTAGTATTAATATGAACATTTCGTCAGTAGACCATTTTAACCCACGCCCACTTTTTGGGGGTGTTTTCCTACAAAAACCATTTGTATGCACTACCCCAAGGCATATGCAATACAAACACGTTGTTTTTTGTCGAACCACAAAAGGTTTTGATAAACTCTCTTAGCAATATATTGTGACAATGTCATTTTCTGTATTTTATCGCCATAAAGCCCACATTTTGAGGATATTATTTTAAAGATGGGATGGGTTAGGGTATTCAACGATCCGCACAGCGGATCTCTCTCTGCGAAGAGCTTCGTAAAGAAATTCTCCATCTAAAGGAAGAAAATATGACTCTGAAGAGTTCATTTAAAATACCAAAAACAAGTTCAAACGGCCCCGTGAATTCGGAATACCACACGGATGAAGAAGAACTCAGTCGCGAAACTGACTGGATCTTAAAGAAAAGACCAGTTAAAAAGAGGAAAGCTGTATCCTCTCCTGAAATAATAAACCGCGACAAAGAGATTATTAACAAAGCGAAACAGCTAAAACAACGTCCCCCACCGCCAATTAATGTGATCGGTATTGACGACTTTAACAAGTTGCATACCTTGCTAAAATCGTTGCCATTATCGGGCTACCAAGTAACTTCGCTAAGAAAAAATACATGGAAAGTCTGCGTTAAAGACCCTGAAAGTTACCATCTATTATCTCGCAAGCTTAATATCGATAAAATAGAATGGTATTCTTTTGAAAATAAATCTGAAAGGCCTTTACGCGTTGTAGCTAGAGGGTTACATGCGTCGTGCTTAAAGGATGACATTGTAAATGATCTGAAAAACAGGCAATATAAAGTCATAGATGCCGTTAACATTGTCAAACGAGACCAAAAGCAAAAAGATGGCGAAGGAAATGTAATAAAACGCGGCCTTCCTTTATTTATACTCACTTTCGATAAAACAGAAAGTTTGAACAAAATTTATGAAATAAAAACAATACTTAATATTGTTGTAAAAATAGAGCCTATGCGTAAGGATTCCAAACTAGTTCCCCAGTGCAAGCGCTGCCAAGGATACAATCATACGCAAAGCTATTGTCAAAAAGAACCGCGGTGTGTAAAATGTGCCGGCAATCACCTGACGGTAGATTGTATGTCAGATAAGAAAGCTCTTGCTATCTGCATTAACTGTAAAGGCAATCATCCGGCAAATTATCGCGGCTGCGAAGTAGCTAAAGAGTTGCAAAAAAGACGGACGAAATTTAATAGTATTAATTCACAGAAATTAAATTTAAACAAGCAACAGCCTAAAATTCCGATTAAAAATATGTCGAAGAAAAAGCAGGCCATAATCGAAGAACCTAAATGTCCACAAACTACGCGGCCATCAGATATCCGTTCGGATCTTGTACATCCAAAACCAAATGTACAAACGTATGCTCAAGCTACAGTATCCAATAACGCCCAAAAAAATATCTCACCTGACCCATTTTCAAATGTATTTTCGATTATTCTTTCAAAACTTGAGGAACAAAGCAAAACGAATAAACTTATTTTTGACAGGCTCGTTAAGCTCGAAAATAGTATTCGCAATAGAAGTACCCCACCTTTAACATGAATAGATTGCTTAAAATTCTTACGTGGAATGCCAATGGCCTTTGGCAAAAACTTGGAGAACTTGAATTATTTATGCAGGAAAAAGATATAGACATCTGTTTAATATCCGAAACTCACGCAAAGAGTAATTCGAACTTAAAAATAAAAGGTTACCTCGACTATCATGCTCTACATCCATCGTATAAGGCTAGAGGTGGAGCCTCACTATATATAAAAGAGTGTATCGAACATTCGATTGATCTTAAACTAGAAATCGAAACAATGCAAGTTAGCTCTATACAAGTCAAAAGCAGACAATCCTTTCTGAAGATATCGTCTATTTACTGCCCACCACGATGCAAGGTTGAGAAAATTGACTTTGAAAACTTGCTTAATTCCCTTGGACAACGTTTTGTCATCGGAGGGGACTTTAATGCAAAACATACATTCTGGGGATCTAGATGCATATCACAGAAAGGTAGGATGCTTTATGATATAGGTAGAAAGTACAATACCGAATTTCATTCTACGGGAAAACCAACTTACTGGCCAACTGATGCTAGAAAAATACCGGATTTGATCGATTTTTTCATTGTAAAAGGTCTGCCGTCCAATCGAATCAAAGTTGAAGAATGCTTTGATCTTTCCTCTGATCATTCTCCAGTCATTTTAACAATGAGCGAGTCACTGATTATAAATGAAAAACCACCCAGATTAACAAACGCGAAAACCAACTGGGAAGGTTTCAAAAACGATATTGAAAATAATATCCGACTGGGTGTATCGCTTAGAACCCCATTGGAACTCGAAGTCGCTGTTGACTCATTTATCAATACCATCCAAAAAGCAGCATGGAATAATACTCCTCAACAGAACAAAATAGTGAGCTATAGTAAAATTAAGTACCCCCGTGAAATACAAGATTTAGTAAGACAAAAAAGAAAAGCTCGTAAAAGATGGCACCAAACTCGTGCCCCGCAAGATAAAACACATCTCAATCGGTTGAGTAATTTGCTATCAAATTCGATTAAATACTTTAAAAACCATTCAGTAGAAACTTATCTGCAAAGCCTAACCGCTGGAAAGGAATCGAATTATTCGCTCTGGAAAGCAATTAGAGTCATAAAACGGCCAAAAATCGCTGTGCCGCCCATTAGGGTAACTCAAGACGTTTGGGCAAAGAGCGATAAGGAAAAAGCTGACGTTTTTGCCTCACATCTTGAGGAAACATTTAAGCCATTTGATGGTCCGGCGCAAAATGAAAACATTAATATATTCGAGAGTACAACCGATAATAACATAGTAAGATATGCAAGTATTGCCGAGCTTAAACGGGAAATACAGAAACTAAAGCCTAAAAAAGCTCCGGGTTATGACCTGATTACAGGAGAACTTCTTAAAATGTTGCCTCGGAAAGCATTAACTAAGCTTCTTTTTATTATAAATGCAGCAATCAGATTAGAATACATACCAAGACAGTGGAAAGTCGCGGAAGTGATTATGGTTCTAAAACCAGGAAAATCACCGAATGAAATAAAATCTTACAGGCCTATTTCACTTCTTCCAATCATTTCAAAAGTTTTTGAACGGATATTACTCGGTCGCTTACACCCCATAATTGAACAGAAACGTCTTTTACCTGACCATCAATTTGGGTTTAGAAGTAAACATTCAACGGTGGACCAAGTACATCGAATTACAGATGTAATTGAGAAAGCTTTCGAAGAAAAGAAAATTTGTTCAGCCGTATTTCTTGACGTGTCGCAAGCTTTTGACAAGGTGTGGCACAAAGGCCTTACTTATAAACTAAGTCAAGTTTTGCCAGAACAATTATATAAAATCCTCGTGTCGTATCTTGAGCATAGACTCTTCCGTGTGAAACTTGGAAGCGAATATTCCGAGTTCAAAGAAATAATGGCAGGTGTACCGCAAGGAAGCGTCCTTGGACCAATCCTGTACCTCATATTCACTCGTGATATCCCACAAACAAACGATACAATAGTTGCAACGTTTGCTGACGATACTGCTATACTAGCAGTTGCCACAACAATAGAGGAAACAAATATTAAATTACAAAACGCTCTTAACGAGGTTAATGAATGGACTAAATCCTGGCGGATTGCACTTAATGAGAGCAAATCGATCCATGTAGATTTTTCGTATAAACGGACAAACAATTTGCCTGTATTTCTAAATACGGTTCGAGTCCCGTTTGCAAATGAAGCGAAATATCTCGGTATGACACTCGATGCAAAATTAAAATGGAAGTCGCATGTAAAAAAGAAATGCGAAGAACTTAAGAATAAATACAGAGAACTGTACTGGTTGCTCGGAAAATATTCGAAGCTTAACCTTGATAACAAGCTGCTATTATACAAGCAAGTGCTAAAACCGGTTTGGACATATGGTATACAACTATGGGGTTGTACCAGTGAAACGAATCTAAACATTTTACAAACTTTTGAAAACAAAATGTTAAGATCATTCGTCAATGCGCCGTGGTACATAAGGAACGAAGATCTACGCAGAGATCTGGGTATTCCCGCGGTTAAAGATGAAACAAAAAAGTTTGCACGAAAACATAAAAAACGTTTATTAGGACACGTTAACACAACAGTCCTCCAAATTCTGGACGAAACAAATATATTGCGGCGTCTTCAAAGAACTAAACCCTTAGATTTGGCCCGATAATAACAAACCGCGCTATAATTGCGGAAAAGCAGGAACTCTCAAAGGAAAGTTACCTGCCAAACATATTATATAATCGTGATAAAAAAATTGCTGGATAAGTCGAATACTTAGTTGCAATAGAAATACCAAATGGGTGGTGGTTTTAGTGAGTAAAAATCTCACACTACTTTGGGCACGTGCTCATCGTGTCTATGAAGATTTCCACCAGCCCACGGAAAAAAAAAAAAAAAAAAAAAAAAAAAAAAAAAAATATATATACCTCAAATCGACTCAGAATCGCTAGCTGAGTCGATTAAGCCATGTCTGTCTGTCCGTCCGTCCGTCCGTCCGTCTGTACGTCACCAATTTTTAGGCCTTAAATTTTGAGCTAGGATAATAAAATTTGGTATATAGGATCGTCGTCTCTGCCTACAGAACAAGTGTAAACATTTTTGAAATCCGCCCACTGCCACGCCCCCTTTTTAGAAAAACGTATTTTTTGGCCAAACCATAAGGTATTTTGAAAAACTTTCTGAACAACATATTTAGACAATATTAATATCTATATTTCGTCCGTATAAAGTTTTTTGCCACGCCCACTTTTTGGAGGCGTTTTCAATTAAAAACTGTTTTCGGTCAAATTTTAGATTTTTCGAACAAAATTTTGATGCAGAATCATTAACATTATTAATATGAACATTTCGTTTATATACCATTTTAACCCACGCCCACTTTTTGGGGGCGTTTTTATATAAAAACCATTTTTATACACCACCCCATAACATATGCAGGAGAAAACCTTGTCTTTTGTAGAACCTTAAAATTGTTTTGTAAGCAGTCTGAAGAATTTGTTGTCACTATGTCATTTTTTCTATTTTATCCACATCGTGTTTTTAGCCATGCCCCCTTTTTTGGGGATTTTAGTTTTATGGATAGGATGGGATAGGGGATTCAACGTTCCGCACAGCGGATTGTAGCCTTCTCATATGTTTTTTTTATACCCTATCCCATAGGGGTATATTAGTTTTGATACATAGTTTGTAACATAGAGAAATAATTTAGCTACATATACCTCAAAGTATATGGATCGACTCAGAATCGATAGCTGAGTCGATTAAGCCACGTCTGTCCGTCCGTCCGTCCGTCCGTACGTCACCAGTTTTTGGGCCTTAAATTTTGCGCTAGAAGGATGAAATTCGGTACACGTGCTCTTTGTTGCTCCCAGCAGAACAAGTGTAAACATTTTTGAAATCCGCCCACTGCCACGCCCCCTTTTTAGAAATACATATTTTTTGGCCAAACCATAAGGAATTTTGAAAATGTTTCTGAACAACATATTTAGACAATCTGAATATCTGTATTTCGTTCATATAAAGGTTTTTGCCACGCCCACTTTTTGGGGGCGTTTTTAATAAAAAACGTAAAACGGAGATATTAATTTTAAGGATGGGATGGGATGGGATAGGGTATTCAACGATCCGCACAGCGGAGAAAAGAAGACATCGACAATTGGTGCCGAAAATGCATTACAAGCGCCGCCTGTAAAGGGCCAAAACGAAAGTCGCAAGAAACCATGAATCAGTACAACGTTGGGGCACCGTCCTGTCTGCAAGAGAAGACATCGACAAGTGGCGCCCAAAATGCATAACATGCGCTGCCTGTAAAGGGCCAAAACGAAAGGCGCAAGAACTATGAATTAGTACAACGTTGGGGCACCGTTCGAAAGAATAGCAATAGATATTGCTGGCCCGTTTCCAGAAACGAACAGCGGAAACTGTTACATATTAGTTGTTATGGACTACTTCAGCAAATGACCAGAAGCATTCGCTATAACTTGTCAGGAAGCGAAAAACGTAGTGGAACAGATCGTGGACAAGTGGGTATGCAGATTCGTTGCACCGTTGAAACTACACTCTGATCAAGGTGGAAACTTTGAGTCCAGAGTATTCCAGGATGTTTGCCAGCGGTTAGGTATTAAGAAGACCAGAACGACGCCGCTGCATCCACAGTCAAACGGAATGGTGGAACGATTTAATTGAACCTTGAAAGAACACCTCTCCAAGGTTCGGCTACCAATCAACGAAACTGGGATCGTTGCATTCCCTTGTTCCTGATGGCGTACCGAAGCGTGGTGCATAGCACTACTGGACACTCCCCATGTGAAGTCTTATTTGGCCGAGCATTACGGTTTCCTAGTGAAGTAATGTTCGGATCCCCAACGGTAGAGCCAACAACTGAAGATGACTACATTGATGATCTACGGGAAAGACTCCGAGATATCCACGAAAGGACCACGACAAGAATAAGACTAGCAAGCGATCGTATGAAAACCAGGTACGATATTAAAGCAACAGGAACGGTATTTCAGGAAGAAGATTCAGTGTGGCTATATAGTCCCCAACGTAAACAAGGAATATTGCCGAAACTACTGCCGAAATGGGAAGGCCCCTACAAAATTGTGAAACGCATAAACGACGTTGTCTACCGTATACAGAAAGGACTACGTGATAAATTAAAGGTGGTCCATCTGGATCGGCTACATCGTTACGAAGGTGAAACTGAGGATACACTTGTTCGGGACGAACAAGTTTAGGAGGAGGGCAATGTTATAAAATCTGGAATGAATGACTGGAATTCTCGAACAATCAAGAAAACGCGGGAACCTCTATGTGAAGTAGTATAACGAGAGATGAAGCGACATCCAGCGAGTTAGTCTAAATTGTGACCTGAACCTGATTTGAATAGTGTTGACTGAGTGAATTACCTTATTGAATTTTGAAAGTAATAATAGTGCCCGAATGTAAGCTTTGGTATTTGATTTCAAATAAGTGTAACTGAATTGTTAAACGAGAATAAAGTCTGTGTTTAATAGTGTGTTTAAATAAATTATTGTTAAACATAAAACAGAAATGCGTTTTATCATTCGTAGCCCGGCTTCATTCTACAGTATTAAACGATCCGCACAGCGGATTGTAGCCTTCTTATATGTTTATTATAGTTTTTGCATTAAAAGTTTTTTTTCGAATACTTGAAAATTTGACTGAAGAAGGCTTTTTCTAAAGACGCCTCCAAAAAGTAGGCGTGGTAAAATACTTTATATGAACGAAATATAGATATTAATATTCTCACAGCCTTATTCATAAACTCATTATAAGGAGTGTATCAGTTATGCACTCCTTAAAATTCCTCTAAACGCAAAAACCTTATTCATAAAACGTATACAACGTTGAATAGAGGCTGCACATCCTAAACGCGTCTGATGTACCCTTTTTACACGCCAGAGTCGAACAACCGCATCGATGAAGTAATCCGATTCTGTATGGCCATTTACACGCCCCTGCATCGATGTAGAACTGTCAGTCAACAAAAAAAAAACAAAAACACCCTGGCAAATGACAGTTGTCAAAACTCATTAAAAAGTTGTATTTGAAGTAAAAATGTACGCGAGAAAAATTGTTATCATAAAATATTTAAGTAATTAAATAATTATTAATAAAAGAAAGCAAATAAGACAACGAAATAGACGGACTTCTATTCTCTCTTTTTTGTTGACTATGAAAAAAAAATAATAAACGTCAGAAACGTCAACAAAAAAAACAACAAAAACACAAAACCGCATCGATGTAATAGATCGATCGTTTTTACACGCCACGTCGACATACTACATCGATGTACCACTACGCGAACTATAGCATCGATGTATCTCCTATTTACACGACCATAAAACCACGTCGATGCTAAGCATCGATGCAGTGCTTCGCGGCGTGTAAAAAGGGTAATGGTTGAATAGTGCCTGTATAAGGGTATATAATATTCTTTTATTTCTGTATACACCGACGTCTGAGCATCAGGGTAACCAAAGGTTCAATTGTATGATGAAAAAAATCATCCAGGGTATTTTTGTATTTTAGCAGTTGTGTTTCACTGTTTAATTTGTTGAAATGGTAATTTTTCTTTACCTACAGACTCAAAATTATAAATGATGTTATTGAATCAACATAAGTCATCAATATGTTATAAGAATGTAGAAAATGAAATTATCACCATGAGTTCCGCAACCATAAAAATGATCCCTTGGTAACTCTGCCGAGCTTTTTGGTAATTTATTTGACACAAACCCTGGACTGGAAGTTGCAGTGGAGGGACTCGCTGTGAAAACTTTTGGGATGACAACAAAATCAAACCATTCACAGGACTTTTTATCCACAACAACAAAAAGTTATGAAGATATTCATAATACCGAAGGTGTCTTTAACATCGACAGTTGGAAGCAGCTACTCTCAAACATCAACTTTACCATCATATTCGTATGACGTTGGAAGCAGCTACTCCCGAACAATAAATGAACCACCATCTCAAGCAGTTGGAATCAGCAACTCCAAAATCATAACAGAGCCTTTGCCATCAACATCAAATGCGGTTGGAAATAGTCCCAATCAAGAAACAAGAAACGTACGCGGAGTTTTGTAAAGACAAAGGATTGCTTTTATCTCTTAAACGTTTTCGTTCAATGGACTCACAATGTCTATCTTCATGTCCGTCTTCTGATTCGGAAGATGAAAAATACAGCCAATACTCCATTTCAATTTAAAGAAATAATAACAACACCAATTTATTTTCAACGCAGAAAAACAGAAAACCGAAAAACAACACATTTGACAGCCATCAAATATGAATGTAGCAGAATTGTGCTAGTACGATTGGTACAATTTTAAATGTGCATTCGATACGTGACCAATCGTATGTGATCATCCCAAAGTGGTTACTCGATCATTCGATAACGTATGAATTTCATTCACTCGATAACTGATGCCGTAATTCGACCCCTGTATAACTATTATGGATGGGGAAATATTTTATGAATAAGAAATTGTTCGACCCTGAATAGAGGCTGTATAAATACTTATGCACTGTATAAATATACAACCGTTGAGATGTGTTTTAGTGAAATCTAATGAATAAGGGGGTCAATGTTTTACTGAAAAGTGGGCGGATTTTAATCTGTTTTACACTTGTTCTGTTTCGTCGGACAGAGATCACTCTTGCTCAAAATTTAACGGACGGACGGAAATGGATAGATCGACAACTAGTGATTCTGATTAGATCAATATATTTTATGGTATATCTAGATAGATTATTTCTCTATGTTACAAACTTAATGTCAAAACTTTAATATAGGGTATGAAAAGAGATTATAACACCCACAGACGATATATGTGATAGTCCATCACTGATGACAAATTGGTAAATTGACTGCTGCAAATTATAGCCCAGCAGCATTTGGGTGTTCCGGCATTGATGGTCGTCTTCTCTTTTGGCGAGGGACAATTATTAGTGGATTCAAAATATTTTGTGTGAACATTCCAACTTACCTTCTGTTGGTAGGATACATTACAATTTTATTCAAATCGAAAGCAGCTCCTTCCTTGCACAGCATAGTAATGTCAGCTAGTGATGTGGGAGTTTTTGAAAGACTTTGATCTGATGACCATGAGTTGTGTTTGTTGAGTAGGGATTTCCATTGCACAAGTTGGCCATACTTCGACGCAGGTAGTTTATTTTCAACAACAAAAAATGTGTAAAAACATTCTTCACGCTTACCGTCCTACGTCGTCGTCGGAATTTATTAAATATGCCTGTCCCGAATTGAATACGTTTGATAGCAAGCAAATCGCTAACTTTATAAATTGTGGCATCTTATCTTTTACTTTTATTTCTTCACGAATTTCTCGACGGCTGCTTTCATACTCCGAACGAATTTCTTACTCTAGTTGCATATAAAGCGTTGTTTTCGCAGCATTTTAATGATGATTTGGATAATCCTTTCATCTAGTCCGTTTCCCTTTAGAACTCCGGGAGTAACAGCGTGATGATAAATTTGATGTTCTTTTCAGTACTTTTCAAATCTTTTTGAAGAAAATGCGGCACTGTTATCAGTGATTACACTGTGTGGTTTACCAAAAATGTCTGCTTGGATTGATTTTTTTATCGACTTCATCCATTCCTGTATTCTTAACTAGCTAACGGGTCCGCCATCTAACGTCTTTTTTTCAACTAGTGCTTATTTCGTGAATGGTAACACTTAGCTCATGTCTGATTTGACAGATAATTAGTTTTATCCTTCTGCTGAATATGGTTGTGTATAGGGGTGAGACTGCTCTTGCGATAGCTGCTATCAATCACACTGCTCTCTGCACTGAGCAGTGAGCAATAGAGTTGTTCAGGACAACGTCAGTGTCAATGACAAACTGACAGCATCTGTAGGAAAACAAACATTTGACATTTGTATGAAGGCAAATTCATTGGCAAGGGACAGGGGTTGTTTTTTTGGAACATTTTTAAAATTGCTTTAAAATTGTGTAAAAGTGCTAAATGAGAACAGAACAATTTATAAACAAAATAAAAACATTCAGAGCTGTTGTTGTTTGTGAAAACAAGAACATAATAATCTTTACTACACGAAAACTAACCAACTTCGTTTGCACTCGGATTTATGTTCACGCTTTGCAATGGCACTGGTTATCAATTTCACTCTTTTTATTTATATTTTATAATTATACACACTCTCTTAGTATCGTTATGTATTTATAATTTGAGTTTCACTTTGAACAGCTTATATTTTCATATTACAAAGCAAATTATCCAAAAATTAGTACTCCCGCCATATAAAATATCACATTGTTTTCCTCCAATTGATTTTGACGTTTTAAAAAAAGAGACAACGCACTTGGGAGGGAGATAGTCTCATGAACAACTCTATTGCGATTGCACATCACATCAGAATGCATGCTCAGTTGCTCACTGTTCTTTTTTTCTGTTTCACCATATACATACATATATTCAACGAATCGAAAATGTATAATATGCACGGCGCGGCATTCAAATTACAGATACACATCACACATCCATAAAACACATACACACCTATAGCCGAAGAGGGCAAAACATCGAGTGAGCAATTGAGAATGAAGAAGAAGATATTCTAGTTCTAGGAGCATGTTTTCTCTGTTTTTCAATAATCGTTCTTGTGTTCAAAACAAATCACAGTTTGCAAACTGCTCACTGCTCACTGCTCAAAGCTCAAGTGCTCACTGCTCTTGCTCATGCTCACACACTGAATCACTGAAAGCACATAGCAGTGCTCACTGCTCAAGTGCTCACACACTGAATCAATGAAAGCACATAGCAGAAGCATGAGCAGGTGTGCTGCTCTCTAAACAGTGATCAAATCGCTGCTACTTATAGCTGCTCTTTTCATATGTTGCTCTCTGCTATCACTGCTCATCGAAAATCGCTCTTAAGAACATCCCTAGTTGTGTATACGCTTCAACAACGCTGGGAAATATTACTTTGAAAATCATGGTAATGTTGCAGAATGTGTGCGAAAATTGCGTACGGATTTTGGAAGAAGAGAAACACCGTCAGCTCCGTATGTTCGTTATCTTGTGAAAAAAGTGAAAGAAACTGGCATCCTCATCGATAAACCAAAGCGTGAAAAGCCAAAAACAGTGTGTACACCCGAGATTATTGCTGCTGTGGCAGAAAGTGTGCGTGAAGCGCCATCAACATCAATTCACCGTCGTTCTCAACAATTGAACATTTCGGAGACATCCTTGAGACGAATTTTGCATAAAGACCTTGGTATGACGCCATACAAAGTCCAATTGGTTCAGGAGTTGAAGCCAACTGACCATCCAATGCGTTTTCGCTTCGCTAAGTGGGCCTGCGATCGACTTAGGGAAGATGCCGATTTTGCCAATAAAATCATCTTTTCAGATGAAGCTCATTTTGATCTTGGCGGGTATGTACATAAGCAAAATTGTTGCATTTGGGGCACAGAAAACCCGCACGCATACATTAAAAAGCCGATACACCCAAAACGAGTCACTGTTTGGTGCGGATTTTGGTCCAGAGGCATAATTGGGCCATTTTTCTTCGAAAATGAGCAAGGAGTGGCCGTTACAGTCAATGGCGATCTCTATCGGGCCATGTTGAACGAATTTTTGTTCACAAAAATTGAAGAGGAGGATATTGGCAACATTTGGTTTCAACAGGACGGCGCTACGTGCCACACAGCCAAAGCTACACTCGATGTTTTGAAGATTGCATTATCAGCCGCAGAGCTGATGTCGTTTGGCCACCTCGGAGCTGCGATTTGACACCGTTGGACTATTATTTGTGGGGTGCCGTAAAAGATAAGTGTTACGCCGACAAGCCAGAGACAATTGACGCTTTAAAGGACAATATTCGTGAAGCCACAATCGATAATGTGCTTAAAAATTGGACCGATCGTGTAGGCTACTGCATGGCCAGCCGAGGCAGCCATTTGAATGAAATTATTTTCCATTATTAACCGGAAGGATTGTACTTTCAAATAAAAAAAGAAATTTGTAAAAATATTCAGTATTTTTTATACCCTATCCCATAGGGGTATATTAGTTTTGATACTTAGTTTGTAACATAGAGAAATAATTTAGCTACATATACCTCAAAGTATATGGATCGACTCAGAATCGCTAGCTGAGTCGATTAAGCCATGTCTGTCTGTCCGTCCGTCCGTCCGTCTGTGTGTCACCGATTTTTGGGCCTTAAATTTTGAGCTAGGATAATGAAATTTGGTATATAGGATCCTTGGCCGAGTTACCAGAACAAGTGTAAAAATTTTTAAAATCCGCCTACTGCCACGCCCCCTTTTAGAAAAAACGTAGTTTTAAGCCAAACCGTAAGGAATTTCAAAAAAGTGTGTTTAAAACATATTTAGACAATCCTAATATCTATATTTCGTCCATACAAAGTTTTTTTCCACGCCAACTTTTTGGGGGCGTTTTTAGTAAAAAACGTTTTTTGTCCAAATTTTAAAACTTTCGAAAAAAATTTTGATGCAAATACTTCCGCAATGGTAATATAAACATTTTGTCCATAGATCATTTTTACCTACGCCCACATTTCGGGGGCGTTTTCTTACAAAAACCATTTGTATACCCCATCCCAAGGCATTAGCAATAGAAATACGTTGTTTTTTGTCGAACCACAAAAGATTTTGAGAAACTGTCTGAGCAATATATTGTAACAATGTCATTTTCTGTTTTTCATCGCCATAAGGTCTACATTTTGAGGATATTAATTTAAAGGATGGGAT
Source organism: Rhingia campestris (assembly GCA_932526625.1). Lineage (NCBI taxonomy): Eukaryota > Metazoa > Arthropoda > Insecta > Diptera > Syrphidae > Rhingia > Rhingia campestris. Next base: position 31,006,774 of record OW052186.1, on the reverse strand, counting down.
GGGATAGGGTATTCAACGATCCGCACAGCGGATTGTAGCCTCTCATATGTTTATACCCTATCCCATAGGGGTATATTAGTTTTGATACATAGTTTGTAACATAGAGAAATAATTTAGCTACATATACCTCAAAGTATATAGATCGACTCAGAATCGATAGCTGAGTCGATTTAGCCATGTCTGTCCGTCCGTCCGTCCGTACGTCACCAGTTTTTGGGCCTTAAATTTTGAGCTAGAAGGATGAAATTTGGTACATGTGCTCTTTGTTGCTCCCAGCAGAACAAGTGTAAACATTTTTGAAATCCGCCCACTGCCTCGCCCCCTTTTTTGAAAAACGTGTTTTTTGGCTAAACCATAAGGAATTTTAAAAAAGTGTCTGCGAAACATAGTTAGAGAATCATAATATCTATATTTCATTCATATAAAGTTTTTTGCCACGCCCACTTTTTGGGGGCGTTTTTAATAAAAAACGTTTTATGGTCAAAAAATTTTGATGCAGAATAGTTAGTAATATTAATATAAACATTTCGTCCATAGATCATTTTAGCCCACCCCCACTTTTTGAGTCCGTTTTCTACAAAAACCGTTTGTATATCCTACCCCATAGCATATTCAGGAGGAAAACGATGTGTTTTGTCAAACAACAAAAGATTTTGATAAACTGTTTGAACAATTTGTTGTGACAATGTCATTTTCCATATTATAGGCTAATAAAGCCCACTTTTTGGAGATATTAATTTTAAGGATGGGATGGGATAGGGTATTAAACGATCCGCACAGGGGATTGTACTCTTCTCATATGTTTTTATACCCTATCCCATAGGGGTATATTAGTTTTGATACATAGTTTGTAACATAGAGAAATAATTTAGCTACATATACCTCAAAGTATATGGATCGACTCAGAATCGATAGCTGAGTCGATTTAGCCATGTCTGTGCGTCCGTCCGTCCGTCCGTACGTCACCAGTTTTTGGGCCTTAAATTTTGAGCTAGAAGGATGAAATTTGGTACACGTACTCTTTGTTGCTCCCAGCAGAACAAGTGTAAAAATTTTTGAAATCCGCCCACTGCCACGCCCCCTTTTTAGAAAAACGTATTTTTTGGCCAAACCATAAGGAATTTTGAAAAACTTTCTGAACAACATATTTAGACAATCTGAATATCTGTATTTCGTTCATATGAAGTTTTTTTGCCACGCCCACCTTTTGGGGGCGTTTTTAATTAAAAACGTTTTTCGGTCAAATTCTAAAATTTTCGAAAAAACGTTTGATGCAGAATCATTAGTAATATAAATATGAACATTTCGTCCATAGACCATTTTAACCCACCCCCACTTTTTGGGGGCGTTTTTATATAAAAAACATTTTTATACACTACCCCATAATATATGCAGGAGAAAACCTTGTCTTTTGTAGAACCGTAAAAGTTTTTATACCCTATCCCATAGGGGTATATTAGTTTTGATACATAGTTTGTAACATAGAGAAATAATTTAGCTACATATACCTCAAAGTATATGGATCGACTCAGAATCGATAGCTGAGTCGATTTAGCCATGTCTGTCCGTCCGTCCGTCCGTCCGTCCGTCCGTCCGTCCGTCCGTCCGTACGTCACCAGTTTTTGGGCCTTAAATTTTGAGCTAGAAGGATGAAATTTGGTACACGTGCTCTTTGTTGCTCCCAGCAGAACAAGTGTAAAAATTTTTGAAATCCGCCCACTGCCACGCCCCCTTTTTAGAAAAACGTATTTTTTGGCCAAACCATAAGGAATTTTGAAAAACTTTCTGAACAACATATTTAGACAATCTGAATATCTGTATTTCGTTCATATAAAGTTTTTTGCCACGCCCACTTTTTGGGGGCGTTTTTAATAAAAAACGTTTTTCGGTCAAATTTTAAAATTTTCGAAAAAACTTTTGATGCAGAATCATTAGTAGTATAAATATGAACATTTCGTCCATAGACTATTTCAACCCACGCCCACTTTTTGGGGGCGTTTTTATATAAAAACCATTTTTACACACTACCCCATAACATATGCAGGAGAAAACCTTGTCTTTTGTAGAACCGTCAAAGTTTTTTGTAAACAGTCTGAACAATTTGTTGTCACCATGTCATTTTCTTTATTTTATCCACATCGTGTTTTTAGCCATGTCCACTTTTTGGGGATTTTAGTTTTACAGATAGGATGGGATAGGGTATTCAACGATCCGCACAGTGGATTGTAGCCTTCTCATATGTTTTTTATAGCATTTAAAAAAAAAACATATGAGAGGCTACAATCCGCTGTGCGGATCGTTGAATACCCTATCCCATCCCATCCTTAAAATTAATATCCTCAAAATATAGGCCTTATGGCGATGAAATACAGAAAATGACATTGTCACAATATATTGCTCAGACAGTTTATCAAAATCTTTTGTGGTTCGACAAAAAACAACGTATTTCTATTGCTAATGCCTTGGGATGGGGTATACAAATGGTTTTTGTAAGAAAACGCCCCCAAAATGTGGGCGTAGGTGAAAATGATCTATGGACAAAATGTTTATATTACCATTGCGGAAGTATTTGCATCAAACATTTTTTCGAAAGTTTTAAAATTTGGACTAAAAGCGTTTTTTACTAAAAACGCCCCCAAGAAGTGGGCGTGGCAAAAAACTTTGTATAGACGAAATATAGATATTAGGATTGTCTAAATATGCTGCTCAGGTTCTTTTTTGAGATTCCTTACGGTTTGGCTTAAAACTACGTTTTTCTAAAAAGGGGGCGTGGCAGTGGGCGGATTTCAAAATTTTTTACACTTGTTCTGCTTCGTCGGCCAGAGAGTCTATATATCAAATTTGAACTCTCTAGCTCAAAATTTAAGGCCCAAAAATCGGTGACACACAGACGGACGGACGGACGGACAGACAGACATGGCTTAATCGACTCAGCTAGCGATTCTGAATCGATCCATATACTTTGAGGTATATGTATCGAAATTATTTCTCTATGTTACAAACTTAATGTCAAAACTAATATACCCCCCTATGGGATAGGGTATAAACATATGAGAGGCTACAATCCGCTATGCGGATCGTTGAATACCCTATCCCATCCCATCCTTTAAATTAATATCCTCAAAATATAGGCCTTATGGCGATAAAAAACAGAAAATGACATTGTCACAATATATTGCTCAGACAGTTTCTCAAAATCTTTTGTGGTTCGACAAAAAACAACGTATTTCTATTGCTAATGCCTTGGGATGGGGTATACAAATGGTTTTTGTAAGAAAACGCCCCCAAAATGTGGGCGTAGGTAAAAATGATCTATGGACAAAATGTTTATATTACCATTGCGGAAGTATTTGCATTAAAATTTTTTTCGAAAAGTTTATAATTTGGACAAAAAACGTTTTTTACTAAAAACGCCCCCAAAAAGTGGGCGTGGCAAAAAACTTTGTATGGACGAAATATAGATATTAGGATTGTCTAAATATGTTCTAAACACACTTTTTTGAAATTCCTTACGGTTTGGCTTAAAACTACGTTTTTTCTAAAAGGGGGCGTGGCAGTAGGCGGATTTTAAAAATTTTTACACTTGTTCTGGTGACTCGGCCAAGGATCCTATATACCCAATTTCATTATCCTAGCTCAAAATTTAAGGCCTTAAAATCGGTGACGTACAGACGGACGGACGGACGGACAGACAGACATGGCTTAATTGACTCAGCTAGCGATTCTGAGTCGATCCATATACTTTGAGGTATATGTAGCAAAATTATTTCTCTATGTTACAAACTAAGTATCAAAACTAATACACCCCTATGGGATAGGGTATAAACATATGAGAAGGCTACAATCCACTGTGCGGATCGTTGAATACCCTATCCCATCCTATCTGTAAAACTAAAATCCCCAAAAAGTGGACATGGCTAAAAACACGATGTGGATAAAATAAAGAAAATGGAATGGTGACAACAAATTCTTCAGACTGCTTATAAAAAACTTTGACGGTTCTACAAAAGACAAGTTTTTCTACTGCATATGTTATGGGGTGGTGTATAAAAATGGTTTTTATATAAAAACGCCCCCAAAAAGTGGGCGTGGGTTAAAATAATCTATAGACGAAATGTTCATATTTCTATTGCTAATGGTTCTGCATCAAACGTTTTTTTGAACATTTGAAAATTTGACCGAAAAACGTTTTTTATTAAAAACGCCCCCAAAAATGGGCGTGGCAAAAAACTTTATATGAACGAAATACAGATATTCAGATTGTCTAAATATGTTGCTCAGAAAGTTTTTCAAAATTCCTTATGGTTTGGCCAAAAAAAACGTTTTTCTAAAAAGGGGGCGTGGCAGTGGGCGGTTTTCAAAAATTTTTACACTTGTTCTGCTGGGAGCAACAAAGAGCACGTGTACCAAATTTCATCCTTCTAGCTCAAAATTTAAGGCCCAAAAACTGGTGACGTACGGACGGACGGACGGACGGACGGACAGACATGGCTTAATCGACTCAGCTATCGATTCTGAGTCGATCCATATACTTTGAGGTATATGTAGCTAAATTATTTCTCTATGTTACAAACTATGTATCAAAACTAATATACCCCTATGGGATAGGGTATAAATATGAGAGGCTACAATCCGCTATGCGGATCGTTGAAAACCCTATCCCATCCCATCCTTAAAATTAATATCCTCAAAATATGGGCCTTATGGAGATGAAATACAGAAAATGACATTGTCACAATATATTGCTCAGACAGTTTATCAAAATCTTTTGTGGTTCGACAAAAAACAACGTATTTCTATTGTGATGCCTTGGAATGGGGTATACAAATGGTTTTTGTAAGAAAACGCCCCCAAAATGTGGGCGTAGGTGAAAACAATCTTTAGACAAAATGTTTATATTACCATTGCGGAAGTATTTGCATCAAAAATTTTTTCGAAAGTTTTAAAATTTGGACAAAAAGCGTTTTTAACTAAAAACGCCCCCAAAAAGTGGGCGTGGCAAAAAACTTTGTATGAACGAAATGTAGATATTAGGATTGCCTAAATATGCTGCTCAGACACTTTTTTGAAATACCTTACGGTTTGGCCAAAAAATGCGTTTTCCTAAAAAGGGGCGTGGCAGTGGGCGGATTTCAAAAATTTTTACACTTGTTCTGGTGGCACGGACTAGGATCCTATATACCAAATTTCATTATCCTAGCTCAAAATTTAAGGCCCAAAAATCGGTGACGAACAGACAGACGGACAGCCAGACATGGCTAATTCGACTCAGCTAGCGATTCTGAGTCGATCCATATACTTTGAGGTATATGTAGCAAAATTATTTCTCTATGTTACAAACTAAGTATCAAAACTAATATACCCCCTATGGGATAGGGTATAAAAACATATGAGAAGGCTACAATCCACTGTGCGGATCGTTGAATACCCTATCCCATCCTATCTGTTAAACTAAAATCCCCAAAAAGTGGACATGGCTAAAAACACGATGTGGATAAAATAAAGAAAATGACATGGTGACAACAAATTTTTCAGACTGCTTATAAAAAACTTTTACGGTTCTACAAAAGACAAGGTTTTCTCCTGCATATGTTATGGGGTACGGTATAAAAATGGTTTTTGTATAAAAACGCCCCCAAAATGTGGGCGTGGGTTAAAATGGTCTATTGACGAAATTTTCATATTTATATTACTAATGATTCTGCATCAAAAGTTTTTTAGAAAATTTTAAAATTTGACCGAAAAACGTTTTTTATTAAAAAACGCCCCCAAAAAGTGGGCGTGGCAAAAAACTTTATATGAACGAAATACAGATATTCAGATTGTCTAAATATGTTGTTCAGAAAGTTTTTCAAAATTCCTTATGGTTTGGCCAAAAAATACGTTTTTCTAAAAAGGGGGCGTGGCAGTGGGCGGATTTCAAAAATTTTTACACTTGTTCTGCTGGGAGCAACAAAGAGCACGTGTACCAAATTTCATTCCTCCTAGCTCAAAATTTAAGGCCCAAAAACTGGTGACGTACGGACGGACGGACGGACAGACATGGCTAAATCGACTCAGCTATCGATTCTGAGTCGATCCATATACTTTGAGGTATATGTAGCTAAATTATTTCTTTATGTTACAAACTATGTATCAAAACTAATATACCCCTATGGGATAGGGTATAAAAAGTTATTTGGCGGACCCTATCCAACAAAACTTTGTGGAAGCATACACCACGTCTAATAAACATTTGTAATTCTTCGGAGTGCAGTTCATTGGACCAACGTGATCCAAATGATACGTATGAATATATACCTTATCAACTGAATTGAGAAACCCATCGTTTTTACCTTCTATTGCAAAGCATTTGGTAATACTAAGAGATAGTTTCCATCCACGAACTTATATAATACACTGCACCTTAAAACGTAGTCCTTATTCAAAAGTTTCGATTATTTTTGCAATAACTTTGCAGACTTCATCCAAGCTGTGGGCCCTTTTCACTGAGAGAAATGTGTAATATTCCACTGAAAGCACTAATGGCAGAGATCAAGTTAGGAAGAGATAGGGAACTTTCGTACGTCTTCCCCTTCATCACCCGATTTCTTAAGTGTCGCTTTTACGTTGTTACGTACTTCAAACCCCTGTCCGTGTACATGTGAGCGGACATCTTGTAAAAACAAGAACAATTTCAATATGGCCGCTTATGTAAACAAATACGCAAGGTGAATTTCTTTGACAATTTAACTTGTGCGGTTCGTGAATTTTGCAAAATTTATTTACAAATTTATTTTGATTATAAATTACGGGAGCAAGTTCAAGGACTGTAATTTATTCGGCATAGTGAAGCAATTTTTTACTTTAACTTTTAAATTCATTTTTTATTATCTTAAAATACTAACTTAAAACTAGACAAAAATGCTTAAATCTAACTTATAATTAACAATTTTTTTCTTAAATTAACCTATCGGCCCTAAGCGGGCGCTCTAAGCTAATATTTACTAGTTTTAAATTTTGCCTTTCGGCTTAAATTTATCTTTTTTTTATTTTTTTTTTTGAAATATATTTTTATTTTCAAAGAAAATTTAAAAAACTTTGATATACGACATTTTTTATTTTTATAAAAAGCTTAATCTAGATTAAAACTAACTTAAGACTACTTTATACTACTTAAGGCTACTTAAAATTACTTACATCTAACTTAATTATAATCGGGGTGGCTAGCACTCGTTGCAAATGCCCCGAGGGGTCGCCGTCCCAATCGAGTTTTGGTCCACACTCCACAGGCAGCATGCAACCAGCCATATTGTACCCCAATATGGTGTGCATGCCCCGCCCCAGACCTTGTTTCAAATTTTTACTTTTCTTAAATATTAAGTATTGGACTAAAAGTCCGCAAAGACCGGAGGAAGTGCAGAACCACTTCCCTCATGTAGCCACCAAAATTCCGTACTTTGCCTTTCAGCATCGGTCCTATCGCGATCCGATACCGAAGTGCTAAAGCGGAGGAGCTCCGGAGCATTGTCGACATACCCGTCGCGGATTAGCCGCTTGTCACGCGCGTCACGGTAGCGGTGGTATAAAACCGGGATACCGTTCCTGTCCTGTACCAACCCTAACGAATCGATATAAATAAATGCCTCTGGCGGAATAAAGCCAGACACGAGCGTACTCTCCATGTATTTTTCATTGGGTTAATAAGCCCCGAAGATCAGGCTGTTGTCGCTAGCCATCGCCCTTGCAGCGTGCCTTCGAATCACCATAATAAGGAAATTGTCGATTCTGTTCAGCTGGGCCCCATTGTAAAGAACCTCGTTGCGATAATATTTTATGTACTCGGAGTCCGGCGTTCGGTACAATCCTAAGCAGGTTCGGAGACAACGCCTCTCAAACAGCCGTATCCTTTCCATGTAGGATAGTGAAATATTGAACCACACAGGACAACCGTAGACGATGATCGGCCTTATGAGGGCCATGTAGCAAATGACTTTCACCCTTGAATCAAGTTGACTGCTTTGAAACAATCTTCTTGTCAGAGCATATGTCCCCCTAGCCCTAGCCAGACAAGCATCCACATTTTTATTAAAATACAGAAACTTGTCAAGCCAGATGCCAAGGTATTTGACTTCAGTTCTCAGCGCCAACGGCCGTCCATGCTGTCCAATGATGCACAATTTTTTCCAGTTTTTTCTGGTATCGTAAGATGCCCTCTGCACTGGGGTCCTGAACAGAATTGTTTCGGTTTTTTGGAAATTGATCTTCAATTTCCAACCGTCGCAATATCCCTTAATGTGATCGAAGTCACTTTGCAAGAGTATGTTGATGACTCCGATTTTCGGACCTGATCTGTACGCCACTAGATCATCTGCATACGCTATAGCGTGACTAAGGGAACCTAAAAGATCACTTGTATAAATGTTAAACAATATCGGGGAGTTCACCGCCCCCTGTTGTAAACCGTTTTTAATTTCAAAGACTTTACTCGAAGTTACGTTGCCACATTTGACGACGAACTTCTTTCCCATAAGCATTTTATAAACCATATATAGCATGGGTTTACGCATGCCAAGTCTGGTTAGCTTGTAGAAAAGCCCTTCTAACCATACGGTGTCGAAGGCCTTCTCAAAGTCAACCAGACAGGCCCCTCTGCATTGTCCTTTGGATTTATTCCATTGGATGTCGGAGACTAGTTTCGACGCGGCATGAATAGTGTCATGCCTCGCTCGAAAACCAAACTGATTTTCCGGGATAATTTTATTTTCCTCGACCCACTCAAGCAGAGCCCTATTGACTATCTTCTCGAATACCTTGCTTACATTCGGCAGAAGGCTTATTGACCGAAGATTTGCAGGGTTTGTTCTGTCCTTGTCCTTTTTGGGGATAGGATGTACCACCGCCGTTTTCCAGTGCACCGGATAATGTGCATTATTCAGTGCATTGTTAAACAGCGTGGTGAAAATATCGACTGCCTCTATTGGCAGGTGTCTCAACACGACGTTTGGGACCCCGTCCTCTCCCGTCGACTTTTTATTCTTCAGTGATACAAAGATGTTCAGGAGTTCATCTTTTTGCACGAACAGCATCAGGCTACAGGTTCATACATCTTAAAATACATATATACATATACCTCAAATTATATGCATCGACTCAGAATCGATAGCTGAGTCGATTTAGCCATGTCTGTCCGTCCGCCCGTCCGTACGTCACCAGTTTTTGGGCTTTAAATTTTGAGCTAGAACGATGAAATTTAGTACACGTGCTCTTTGTTGCTCCCAGCAGAACAAGTGTAAAAATTTTTGAAATCAATGCAACTGGTGAGTTATATAATCGCACAAAGTTTCTACTCCTTGCGAACACTTGTACGTTTATAGTTATTTCTAGGTGGCAAGTCATACGGCATCACCGGGTACTCGCAGCTTGACTTCTTTTACGCAATTGATTACAGATGATATCGCCGACAGCAAAAACGACTATTGATCTTAGGAGATTAAAGATGTACCGTCGAAATGTTATCGTCAAACGATAATCACTTTAGGGAATGAGGGCCCAGGACTTTTCTATTTGCAATAAGAAAACAATTGCTGCTCATGCTTCGTCAGCCTTGGGTATAGGTGGTGGCGGCATTTGTGGCTGCAACAAGGAAAAACTCAGCGATACTATGAGACAAGATATTGAAAAGAACCATTGCGTAAAAGCAAAATTGAACAAGCTATCGTCGGCAAGGAAATGAGACGCTAAAAGTTCAACGAAATCGCTTTTGGATAATCGGCAGTGAAAGAGACGCCCAGATCCTTCCTTACCGTCGCCGAAACAACAACCAATTACACCAAGTGTATCGGTAACGCCTGCCAATGCTCCATCGACAATGGCTAGTCAGAGTAATCAAAGACCATTTCCTATCACTGACCAGTGGGCCAGGAAGTATTATGGGAGTCATATTGAAGAAAAGGATCGAGCTTACATCTAACACTTTGTATTTCGTTTTTCTTTTGGAATACAAAGGTGGATCAACATCAAAGAAATCCGGCCACTGCCACGCCCCCTTTTTAGAAAAACGTATTTTTTGGCCAAACCGTAAAGAATTTTAAAAAAAGTGTGAGAAGCATATCTAGAGAATCGTAATACCTATATTTCATCAATATAAAGATTTTTGCCACGCCCACTTGTTGCGTCTAGTCCACTGTGTTTACTTCAATCCCCAACGACCACTTAATCTTTTAGCCTAATGTTACGCTGAGATATTGGAACAAAAGGAACCAATCTTGGATAGTAAATTAGTAATACAGCATGTGTGTTGGTACGGAATCGTGAGAAGAGCACGGTGTACATAGCGAATATTGGTGTCGGAGATTACTTGATGTTCTCAAAGATGTAAGTACATTTGATTTAAATGATTTTCGATCGACTCAGAATCACTACCTGAATCTATCTAGCCATGTCTATCTGCCCGTCCGTCTGTGTGCCACCGATTTTCAGGCCTTACACTTTGAGCTAGACTAATTGAAATTTTGTTTATAGACTCTCTGTCTGAAGAAGCAGAACAAGTGTAAAAACACCCGTGACAGGTGTCAATCAACTAAAACCCACAGCTCTATGGGTTGCAGTTCATACATCTTAAAATACATATATACATATACCTCAAATTATATGTATCGACTCAGAATCGATAGCTGAGTCGATTTAGCCATGTCTGTCCGTCCGCCCGTCCGTACGTCACCAGTTTTTGGGCTTTAAATTTTGAGCTAGAACGATGAAATTTGGTACACGTGCTCTTTGTTGCTCCCAGCAGAACAAGTGTAAAAATTTTTGAAATCCGCCCACTGCCACGCCCTCTTTTTAGAAACACGTATTTTTTGGCCAAACCGTAAGGAATTTTAAAAAAGTGTCTGAGCAGCGTATTTAGAGAATCGTCATATTTAGTTCATATAAAGTTTTTTGCCACGCCCACTTTTTGTGGGCGTTTTTGATAAAAAACGTTTTTCGGTCAAATTTTAAATATTTCGAAAAAAATGATTTTGATGCAGAATCATTAGTTATATTAATATTCGTCTATATACCATTTCAACCCACGCCCACTTTTTGGGGGCGTTTTCTTACAAAAACCGTTTGTATACCCTACCCCATAGCATATGCTGGAGAAAAACGATTTTTTTTGTCAAAAAACAAAAGGTTCTGAGAAACTGTTTGAACAATATGTTGTGACAATGTCATTTTTTTATATTATAGGCCGATAAAGCCCACTTGTTGGTGATAAGCCAAGTGGGCTTTAAGTCAATAAGCCTTCGGCAGAAGGCTTATTGACCGAAGATTTGCAGGGTTTGTTCTGTCCTTGTCCTTTTTGGGGATAGGATGTACCACCGCCGTTTTCCAGTGCACCGGATAATGTGTATTATTCAGTGCATTGTTAAACAGCGTGGTGAAAATATCGACTGCCTCTATTGGCAGGTGTCTCAACACGACGTTTGGGACCCCGTCCTCTCCCGTCGACTTTTTATTCTTCAGTGATACAAAGATGTTCAGGAGTTCATCTTTTTGCACGAACAGCATCAGGCTACAGGTTCATACATCTTAAAATACATATATACATATACCTCAAATTATATGCATCGACTCAGAATCGATAGCTGAGTCGATTTAGCCATGTCTGTCCGTCCGTACGTCACCAGTTTTTGGGCTTTAAATTTTGAGCTAGAACGATGAAATTTGGTACACGTGCTCTTTGTTGCTCCCAGCAGAACAAGTGTAAAAATTTTTGAAATCCGCCAACTGCCACGCCCTCTTTTTAGAAACACGTATTTTTTGGCCAAACCGTAAGGAATTTTAAAAAAGTGTCTGAGCAGCGTATTTAGAGAATCGTCATATTTAGTTCATATAAAGTTTTTTGCCACGCCCGCTTTTTGTGGGCGTTTTTGATAAAAAACATTTTTCGGTCAAATTTTAAATATTTCGAAAAAAATGATTTTGATGCAGAATCATTAGTTATATTAATATTCGTCTATATACCATTTTAACCCACGCCCACTTTTTGGGGGCGTTTTCTTACAAAAACCGTTTGTATACCCTACCCCATAGCATATGCTGGAGAAAAACGATTTTTTTTGCCACAAAAACAAAAGATTCTGAGAAACTGTTTGAACAATATGTTGTGACAATGTCATTTTTTATACCCTATCCCATAGGGGTATATTAGTTTTGATACTTAGTTTGTAACATAGAGAAATAATTTAGCTACATATACCTCAAAGTATATGGATCGACTCAGAATCGCTAGCTGAGTCGAATTAGCCATGTCTGTCTGTCCGTCCGTCCGTCCGTCCGTCCGTCAGTCTGTCTGTTCGTCACCGATTTTTGGGCCTTAAATTTTGAGCTAGGATAATGAAATTTGGTATATAGGATCCTTGGCCGAGTCACCAGAACAAGTGTAAAAATTTTTAAAATCCGCCTACTGCCACGCCCCGTTTTTTGTCCAAATTTTAAAACTTTCGAAAAAAATTTTGATGCAAATACTTCCGCAATGGTAATATAAACATTTTGTCTATAGATCATTTTCACCTACGCCCACATTTTGGGGGCGTTTTCTTACAAAAACCATTTGTATACCCCATCCCAAGGCATTAGCAATAGAAATACGTTGTTTTTTGTCGAACCACAAAAGATTTTGAGAAACTGTCTGAGCAATATATTGTGACAATGTCATTTTCTGTTTTTCATCGCCATAAGGTCTATATTTTGAGGATATTAATTTAAAGGATGGGATGGGATAGGGTATTCAACGATCCGCATAGCGGATTGTAGCCTCTCATATGTTTATATTATAGGCCGATAAAGCCCACTTGTTGGTGATATTAATTTTAAGGATGGGATGGGATAGGGTATTCAACGATCCGCACAGCGGATTGTAGCCTTCTCATATGTTTCCTCTTCAGGTTGAGTGTGTCACGTATCCCGTGAAACTTCAAATAACTGGTAAATCACTTGCGTTAAAGGTATGCTCCTTGTCTGTTGACAGTGAATAACAACATCAATGCAACTGGTGAGTTATATAATCGCACAAAGTTTCTACTCCTTGCGAACACTTGTACGTTTATAGTTATTTCTAGGTGGCAAGTCATACGGCATCACCGGGTACTCGCAGCTTGACTTCTTTTACGCAATTGATTACAGATGATATCGCCGACAGCAAAAACGACTATTGATCTTAGAAGATCAAAGATGTACCGTCGAAATGTTATCGTCAAACGATAATCACTTTAGGGAATGAGGGCCCAGGACTTTTCTATTTGCAATAAGAAAACAATTGCTGCTCATGCTTCGTCAGTCTTGGGTATAGTTGGTGGCGGCATTTGTGGCTGCAACAAGGAAAAACTCAGCGATACTATGAGACAAGATATTGAAAAGAACCATTGCGTAAAATCAAAATTGAACAAGCTATCGTCGGCAAGGAAATGAGACGCTAAAAGTTCAACGAAATCGCTTTTGGATAATCGGCAGTGAAAGAGACGCCCAGATCCTTCCTTACCGTCGCCGAAACAACAACCAATTACACCAAGTGTATCGGTAACGCCTGCCAATGCTCCATCGACAATGGCTAGTCAGAGTAATCAAAGACCATTTCCTATCACTGACCAGTGGGCCAGGAAGTATTATGGGAGTCATATTGAAGAAAAGGATCGAGCTTACATCTAACACTTTGTATTTCGTTTTTCTTTTGGAATACAAAGGTGGATCAACATCAAAGAAATCCGGCCACTGCCACGCCCCCTTTTTAGAAAAACGTATTTTTTGGCCAAACCGTAAAGAATTTTAAAAAAAGTGTGAGAAGCATATATAGAGAATCGTAATACCTATATTTCATCAATATAAAGTTTTTTGCCACGCCCACTTGTTGCGTCTAGTCCACTGTGTTAACTTCAATCCCCAACGACCACTTAATCTTTTAGCCTAATGTTACTCTGAGATGTTGGAACAAAAGGAACCAATCTTGGATAGTAAATTAGTAATACAGCATGTGTGTTGGTACGGAATCGTGAGAAGAGCACGGTGTACATAGCGAATATTGGTGTCGGAGATTACTTGATGTTCTCAAAGATGTAAGTACATTTGATTTAAATGATTTTCGATCGACTTCAGGCCTTACACTTTGAGCTAGACTAATTAAAATTTTGTTTATAGACTCTTTGTCTGAAGAAGCAGAACAAGTGTAAACATATGAGAAGGCTACAATCCGCTGTGCGGATCGTTGAATACCCTATCCCATCCTATCCATAAAACTAAAATCCCCAAAAAAGGGGACATAGTGACAACAAATTCTTCAGACTGCTTACAAACACTTTTACGGTTCTACAAAAGACAAGGTTTTCTCCTGCATATGTTATGGGGTAGTGTATAAAAATGGTTTTTATATAAAAACGCCCCCAAAAAGTGGGCGTGGGTTAAAATGGTACATAGAAGAAATGTTCATATTAATAATGTTAATGATTCTGCATCAAAATTTTTTTCGAAAAATTTAAAATTTGACCGAAAACAGTTTTTTATTGAAAACGCCCCCAAAAAGTGGGCGTGGCAAAAAACTTTATATAGACGAAATATAGATATTAATAATGTCTAAATATGTTGTTAAGAAACTTTTTTAAAATTCCTTACGGTTTGGTCAAAAACTGAGTTTTTCTTAAAAGGGGGCGTGGCAGTGGGCGGATTTCAAAAATTGTTACACTTGTTCTGTAGGCAGAGACGAGGATCCTATATACCAAATTTCATTATCCTAGCTCAAAATTTAAGGCCTAAAAATCGGTGACGTACAGACGGACGGACGGACGGACAGACAGACATGGCTTAATCGACTCAGCTAGCGATTCTGAGTCGATCCATATACTTTGAGGTATATGTAGCAAAATTATTTCTCTATGTTACAAACTAAGTATCAAAACTAATATACCCCTATGGGATAGGGTATAAAAACACCCGTGACAGGTGTCAATCAACTAAAACCCACAGCTCTATGGGTTGCAGTTCATACATCTTAAAATACATATATACATATACCTCAAATTATATGGATCGACTCAGAATCGATAGCTGAGTCGATTTAGCCATGTCTGTCCGTCCGCCCGTCCGTACGTCACCAGTTTTTGGGCTTTAAATTTTGAGCTAGAACGATGAAATTTGGTACACGTGCTCTTTGTTGCTCCCAGCAGAACAAGTGTAAAAATTTTTGAAATCCGCCCACTGCCACGCCCTCTTTTTAGAAACACGTATTTTTTGGCCAAACCGTAAGGAATTTTAAAAAAGTGTCTGAGCAGCGTATTTAGAGAATCGTCATATTTAGTTCATATGAAGTTTTTTGCCACGCCCACTTTTTGTGGGCGTTTTTGATAAAAAACGTTTTTCGGTCAAATTTTAAATATTTCGAAAAAAATGATTTTGATGCAGAAACATTAGTTATATTAATATTCGTCTATATACCATTTTAACCCACGCCCACTTTTTGGGGACGTTTTCTTACAAAAACCGTTTGTATACCCTACCCCATAGCATATGCTGGAGAAAAACGATTTTTTTGTCAAAAAACAAAAGATTCTGAGAAACTGTTTGAACAATATGTTGTGACAATGTCATTTTTATACCCTATCCCATAGGGGTATATAAGTTTTGATACTTAGTTTGTAACATAGAGAAATAATTTTGCTACATATACCTCAAAGTATATGGATCGACTCAGAATCGCTAGCTGAGTCAATTAAGCCATGTCTGTCTGTCCGTCCGTCCGTCTGTACGTCACCGATTTTTAGGCCTTAAATTTTGAGCTAGGATAATGAAATTTGGTATATAGGATCCTCGTCTCTGCCTACAGAACAAGTGTAAAAATTTTTGAAATCCGCCCACTGCCACGCCCCCTTTTTAGGAAAACTTATTTTTTGGCCAAACCATAAGGAATTTCAAAAAAGTGTCTGAGCAGAATATTTAGACAATCCTAATGTCTCTATTTCGTTCATACAAAGTTTTTTTGCCACGCCCACTTTTTGGGGGCGTTTTTGATTTTTGATGCAAATACTTCCGCAATGGTAATATAAACATTTTGTCCATAGATCATTTTCACCTACGCCCACATTTTGGGGGCGTTTTCTTACAAAAAACATTTGTATACCCCATCCCAAGGCATTAGCAATAGAAATACTTTGTTTTTTGTCGAACCACAAAAGGTTTTGAGAAACTGTCTGAGCAATATATTGTGACAATGCCATTTTCTGTATTTCATCGCCATAAGGCCTATATTTTGAGGATATTAATTTGAAGGATGGGATGGGATAGGGTATTCAACGATCCGCATAGCGGATTGTAGCCTCTCATATGTTAGCTTTATGGATAGGATGGGATAGGGTATTCAACGATCCGCACAGCGGATTGTAGCCTTCTCATATGTTTATACCCTATCCCATAGGGGTATATTAGTTTTGATACTTAGTTTGTAACATAGAGAAATAATTTATCTACATATACCTCAAAGTATATGGATCGACTCAGAATCGCTAGCTGAGTTGAATTAGCCATGTCTGTCTGTCCGTCCGTCCGTCCGTCCGTCCGTCTGTCTGTCTGTTCGTCACCGATTTTTGGGCCTTAAATTTTGAGCTGGGATAATGAAATTTGGTATATAGGATCCTTGGCCGAGTCACCAGAACAAGTGTAAAAATTTTTAAAATCCGCCTACTGCCACGCCCCGTTTTTTGTCCAAATTTTAAAACTTTCGAAAAAAATTTTGATGCAAATACTTCCGAAATGGTAATATAAACATTTTGTCTATAGATCATTTTCACCTACGCCCACATTTTGGGGGCGTTTTCTTACAAAAACCATTTGTATACCCCATCCCAAGGCATTAGCAATAGAAATACGTTGTTTTTTGTCGAACCACAAAAGATTTTGAGAAACTGTCTGAGCAATATATTGTGACAATGTCATTTTCTGTATTTCATCGCCATAAGGCCTATATTTTAAGGATATTAATTTAAAGGATGGGATGGGATAGGGTATTCAACGATCCGCATAGCGGATTGTAGCCTCTCATATGTTTTATATTATAGGCCGATAAAGCCCAACTTGTTGGTGATATTAATTTTAAGGATGGGATGGGATAGGGTATTCAACGATCCGCACAGCGGATTGTAGCCTTCTCATATGTTTCCTCTTCAGGTTGAGTGTGTCACGTATCCCGTGAAACTTCAAATAACTGGTAAATCACTTGCGTTAAAGGTATGCTCCTTGTCTGTTGACAGTGAATAACAACATCAATGCAACTGGTGAGTTATATAATCGCACAAAGTTTCTACTCCTTGCGAACACTTGTACGTTTATAGTTATTTCTAGGTGGCAAGTCATACGGCATCACCGGGTACTCGCAGCTTGACTTCTTTTACGCAATTGATTACAGATGATATCGCCGACAGCAAAAACGACTATTGATCTTAGGAGATTAAAGATGTACCGTCGAAATGTTATCGTCAAACGATAATCACTTTAGGGAATGAGGGCCCAGGACTTTTCTATTTGCAATAAGAAAACAATTGCTTCTCATGCTTCGTCAGTCTTGGGTATAGTTGGTGGCGGCATTTGTGGCTGCAACAAGGAAAAACTCAGCGATGCTATAAGACAAGATATTGAAAAGAACCATTGCGTAAAAGCAAAATTGAACAAGCTATCGTCGGCAAGGAAATGAGACGCTAAAAGTTCAACGAAATCGCTTTTGGATAATCGGCAGTGAAAGAGACGCCCAGATCCATCCTTACCGTCGCCGAAACAACAACCAATTACACCAAGTGTATCGGTAACGCCTGCCAATGCTCCATCGACAATGGCTAGTCAGAGTAATCAAAGACCATTTCCTATCACTGACCAGTGGGCCAGGAAGTATTATGGGAGTCATATTGAAGAAAAGGATCGAGCTTACATCTAACACTTTGTATTTCGTTTTTCTTTTGGAATACAAAGGTGGATCAACATCAAAGAAATCCGGCCACTGCCACGCCCCCTTTTTAGAAAAACGTATTTTTTGGCCAAACCGTAAAGAATTTTAAAAAAAGTGTGAGAAGCATATCGTCGTGTGCATGGCAAAACCACACAACTGACATTTTGCAAATTGTTCAAGAGAGACTTAAAACCATTTACTGTGAAATAACTTCGAGTTAATAACTAAAGAAAAAACACGTCAATAATACTTTGTTGTTTGGAATAGTTTTATTAAAATTATTTTTGAACAAATACCCGTAGGAACTAAATAATTCAGTTGTGTCGTATTACATTTTTTTTTTTTTGCATATTTTTGCAGATGTGTGGTATTTCAAAAATTAAAACCAGGTATTTCACATGGATTTAAATTTAATAAAAAAAAAGTTAAAAATAGATATAGGTATTGTAATATGTAGGTATTTATATTTTTAGTATTTCAGGAAAGGAAGTTTTTCTAATTCTATATTAAAGATTATTAAACTAAAACTATTAGGTAAAAAATAAAAAAAAAATTTAACAGATAATAGCTGTTTTCATTTTAAGTCCAAATAATTTCAAATTGCACTTTATAGGGCCTATCCCTATAAATATTTACAAATAGATAAATAAACATATGAGAAGGCTACAATCCGCTGTGCGGATCGTTGAATACCCTATCCCATCCTATCCATAAAACTAAAATCCCCAAAAAAGGGAGGCATGGCTAAAAACACGATGTGGATAAATAGAAAAAATGATATAGTGACAACAAATTCTTCAGACTGCTTACAAAACACTTTAACGGTTCTACAAAAGACAAGGTTTTCTCTTGCATATATTATGGGGTAGTGTATAAAAATGGTTTTTATATAAAAACGCCCCCAAAAAGTGGGCGTGGGTTAAAATGGTATATAGACGAAATGTTCATATTAATAATGTTAATGATTCTGCATCAAAATTTTTTTCGAAAAATTTAAAATTTGACCGAAAACAGTTTTTTATTGAAAACGCCCCCAAAAAGTGGGCGTGGCAAAAAACTTTATATCGACGAAATATAGATATTAATATTGTCTAAATATGTTGTTCAGAAACTTTTTCAAAATTCCTAACGGTTTGGTCAAAAACTGAGTTTTTCTTAAAAGGGGGCGTGGCAGTGGGCGGATTTCAAAAATTTTTACACTTGTTCTGTAGGCAGAGACGAGGATCCTATATACCAAATTTCATTATCCTAGCGCAAAATTTAAGGCCTAAAAATCGGTGACGTACAGACGGACGGACGGACGGACGGACGGACGGACAGACAGACATGGCTTAATCGACTCAGCTAGCGATTCTGAGTCGATCCATATACTTTGAGGTATATGTAGCAAAATTATTTCTCTATGTTACAAACTAAGTATCAAAACTAATATACCCCTATGGGATAGGGTATAAAAATGTTGTTTATACCCTATCCCATAGGGGTATATTAGTTTTGATACATAGTTTGTAACATAGAGAAATAATTTAGCTACATATACCTCAAAGTATATGGATCGACTCAGAATCGATAGCTGAGTCGATTTAGCCATGTCTGTCCGTCCGTCCGTCCGTCCGTCCGTCCGTCCGTACGTCACCAGTTTTTGGGCCTTAAATTTTGAGCTAGAAGGATGAAATTTGGTACACGTGCTCTTTGTTGCTCCCAGCAGAACAAGTGTAAAAATTTTTGAAATCCGCCCACTGCCACGCCCCCTTTTTAGAAAAACGTATTTTTTGGCCAAACCATAAGGAATTTTGAAAAACTTTCTGAACAACATATTTAGATAATCTGAATATCTGTATTTCGTTCATATAAAGTTTTTTGCCACGCCCACTTTTTGGGGGCGTTTTTAATAAAAAACGTTTTTCGGTCAAATTTTAAAATTTTCGAAAAAAATGTTGATGCAGCATCATTAGTAATATAAATATGAACATTTCGTTCATAGACCATTTTAACCCACCCCCACTTTTTCGGGGCGTTTTTATATAAAAACCATTTGTATACACTACCCCATAACATATGCAGGAGAAAACCTTGTCTTTTGTAGAACCGTAAAAGTTTTTTATAAGCGGTCTGAAGAATTTGTTGTCACCATGTCATTTCCTTTATTTTATCCACATCGTATTTTTAGCCATGTCCACTTTTTGGGAATTTTAGTTTTACAGATAGGATGGGATAGGGTATTCAACGATCCGCACAGTGGATTGTAGCCTTCTCATATGTTTTTATTTTGGAAAGTGTGGCAAAGTGTCATAAAAGTTGTGACAGTCTTTGGGAATTACCGGTTTTAGATCCTGCAAATGTTTATATTTTGATAGCTGAATTTTCCTTTTTTGCTGGAGTAAGATTGGATAATCTATAGTATATTTCAAAGCATTTGTATCTCTTCTCTGAGGAAGCTCTTCGAAGTCATTTTTATACCCTATCCCATAGGGGGGTATATTAGTTTTGATACTTAGTTTGTAACATAGAGAAATAATTTTGCTACATATACCTCAAAGTATATGGATCGACTCAGAATCGCTAGCTGAGTCGATTAAGCCATGTCTGTCTGTCCGTCCGTCCGTCCGTCCGTCCGTCCGTCCGTCCGTCCGTCTGTACGTCACCGATTTTTAGGCCTTAAATTTTGAGCTAGGATAATGAAATTTGGTATATAGGATCCTCGTCTCTGCCTACAGAACAAGTGTAAAAATTTTTGAAATCTGCCCACTGCCACGCCCCTTTTAAGAAAAACTCAGTTTTTGACCAAACCGTAAGGAATTTTAAAAAAGTTTCTGAACAACATATTTAGACAATATTAATATCTATATTTCGTCCATATAAAGTTTTTTGCCACGCCCACTTTTTGGGGGCGTTTTCAATAAAAAACTGTTTTCGGTCAAATTTTAAATTTTTCGAAAAAAATTTTGATGCAGAATCATTAACATTATTAATATGAACATTTCGTCTATATACCATTTTAAGCCACACCCACTTTTTGGGGGCGTTTTTATATAAAAACCTTTTTTATACACTACCCCATAACATATGCAAAGAAAACCTTGTCTTATGTAGAACCGTTAAAGTGTTTTGTAAGCAGTCTGAAGAATTTGTTGTCACTATATCATTTTTTCTATTTATCCACATCGTGTTTTTAGCCATGTCCCCTTTTTTGGGGATTTTAGTTTTATGGATAGGATGGGATAGGGTATTCAACGATCCGCACAGCGGATTGTAGCCTTCTCATATGTTCGTAATTAGTCTTATAATAAATTTTGCCTGATGGGTCGTATTTAATGACTTTCGTAACCACCTCATCGCCGTAAGCTTCGTAAGGGAATGGATTTGATCTCGCTTCCCTTGTAAGGGTGACATATTGTGATGGTAGAAATATATCTTTGTTGTGCACCTTGTTCTCAATTACGCTGTGGACACTGTCATATTCCATTTGAGTGTGTCCTTTTGTTAGAAACTTTTGTTCAATCTGCGTATCATATTTCATTGCTAATCGGAGTAAAGCATTAGATAGCACAACATTTCTGTTTTGATATGTACAACCGTCAGAGTACAAAATAATTGGAAGCTTTGATTTATCTAATACTTCTGTCAAGAACTTAACCAGCAAGCTAGCAAATGTTGAAGATGACAGATCTGCGTCGGTTTCATCAAACCAATAGCACTTCACATCTCTTGAAGACATGTTATAAATTGTGTAGTTATGTACCATCAGTTTCGTTTTAAAATACAACGAACTTGCTTTTATGGACGGGCACAATTTTGCTGCCTGTAGATCCATACAAAATAAGTTTATTTTCCCTTCCAAAGCCAGTTTTTTGTCAAGGTCCTTTGATATTCGAGACTTTTTCTTATTTTCTGTATGGACCTGAAACTCATCATCTAGCATATTTCCTTCCTTATGTGCGATGCAAAGATCACAATGAACCTTTTTAGGGCTAAAGATACCTATATTCTGCTTCTTAAATTGTTGATAGAAATATCTTTTTGAGAGTTCTTTTTGATTCTCAGCCTGGCATTTTTGTTTGTATAACTTAAAAACTTCGCTTATCGAAGTAATTGGAGGTTGTAAGTATTGCTTAGATGATGATTTTCGACAATAATGTAAAGGCACAGTCGGAAGAGATTTAAAAAAATTGGAAAGATACTCTTTTTGCGCTCTAAATGGTTTGTCCACGACTTTGGAGAATTCAGTTATCTCTACAATTCCAAATTCCTGTTTATCCATCCAATACCGAACTGTAGCATATTTGATTCCCAAAGTATTAAGGAACATGATTTTACAGACTTGGAAAGCTTCATCCCCTGATTTCAAATGATATTGGAGAGTTTTTGATCTCACATTAACAATATCTTCTGTTGTCCTTCTTTTCGGCTCTGTTTGTTTAATTAAATTCGTAACATAAATTTTTCGTTGATCCCAGTTCATATGTTGCCAAAACTTATCAAAAATACATTGCCTAACAGCTTCAGAAAATGTTGAACAGTTGCGTACCTTTGATTTTTTGCAAGCAGTTGCTTGGCAAGGTGGGCCAAGTTTTCGCGCAACTTTAATTGAATCTTGAAAATTTTTTGTGGATCCATTCGGCTTTTGATAACCAATATAAGATTCACCTTTTTCCCTCAATATTTTGGCTTTTTCCCTTTTCTTTCCGATTTCCCGAACTTCTTGACAAGTTGATTCTCCAAACATATCGGCGGTATTTTCTGAAACGTCATCTTCCTTAAAATTGAGAATAGAGATGGTATACATTTGAAGCAAAAATACCAAAAACACTGAAACAAACCATTTTGTCTGATTCTTCAGAAACGTTAGACATTGCAATATCTAATTCTATAACGGAGGCTGGTGGGACATAATTATTCAGATGTAAACTTTCTTGATCAGAATCTTCAATTCTTTCGTTAGATTTTTTATCTAAATCAGTTACTGGAACATTTGCTGTATCAGAATTACTACTCGTTTTATTTATTTTATTTTGTCGATTATTGATACTCTCTGTTTTAATTCCCTGATTAGCCAACTCAAGCAGAATATATTCAATATCCAGCTCCTCCGATGAGAGATCATTCATTTCCATTTTGCTACTTTAAATTTGAAATTCAACAAGTATGGTATGCGTATGACACAAACACAAGTTATAATATTTAAATGAGCAAAGCACAAACAAAGTTAGGAATGAAAACTATGACAAGTCATTTTGGCGGGAAAATGTAGATGTGTTATATTTCGAATCAAAAAGTGTATGACTGCAGTTGTGCGGTATTTCAAAGTTGATTAAACTACTTAAAAATAGATGCCACCACTGAAATGGCTACTGCAATTGTAGAGTTTTACATGTAGATTACGCTGGTATCAAAAAGTGTTTTTTCGAAAAAATGTCAGTTGTGTGGTTTTGCCATGCACACGACGATATCTAGAGAATCGTAATACCTATATTTCATCAATATAAAGTTTTTTGCCACGCCCACTTGTTGGGGGCGTTTTTTTTTATAAAAAAACGTTTTTTGGCCAAATTTTAAAATTTTCGAAAAAAATGTTGATGCACAATCATTGGTAGTATTCACACTTATTCCAACTGTTGTTTAACGACAAGTCACAAAACGACAATGTTCTACTCGGCATTACAGCAGGCATTTTATGAGTCGTTTTACGTCATTAAACACTAGATGTCGTTTTAGTTCATGTGGAACTTAATTTCTTGTTCGATTCGTATTCTATTAGGCGTTTTAGTCTCACAAAACGACAACATAAACGTCATTTCTTGTCGTTGAGAAATTTGTAAACGCCAAGTAGTAAAAATCGATTTAAAATGTGAATTTTGTTTATATTTTCAACTTTTTAGTAAAAATATAAGTTATTTAGTTATTTATTTGTCTTCAAGGATAACGAGTGGTGGGTGCACGACTGGGTCGTACGCAACATTCTCTTTCACAGCAAGTTGGGCGTTAGATCAAATCATAAGCATTTTGATTATTGATGCTAAAATGGTAAATAATGTCGATATGTATTTATACGAATGTTAACTCCGAAATTTGAAGGAATCGATGTCAATGTGAATAATAATGATTTTCCGTTATTGGCCAAAACTGAAAATTCCGTTTAGTGATAGTTGGGCTAAAACTTATTATGTGGAATTGTATATATATTTAATTTCATTCAATTTGACATAATAGTTTGCGAGAAATTAACAATTTTCTTTACATGGCCTAAATGACCAAATCCATTATATGGATTTTCTCGAAAAAAAATGGGTACGCAGTTTTGTTGGAACTAAAATGAATATAGTATATATAAAGTTTAATCAAAATCATTAGAGCCGTTTTCGAGAAAATTGAGGTTATGTGTAATTTTTATATGGCAGGTACCGTTATTAACATGGCTAAAAGCAAACAAAAATTGGCCTAGAATTATGACCAAAACAAGCTTGGATACGAAGTTTGAAGAAAATCGGTCAAGCCGTTTATGCTGGGGAGACCATTACGGACAGACGGACCGACGGACGGAATTCCAAAAACCACTATTTTAGGCTCCGCTATCACGTAATGTTAGAATCAATCAAAATCTCGATTCACGAAAACAATATCTTTCTCTTTGTAAGAGAAAGTTGAAAATAACGAATCTACAACAGATAAAACGCCTGGTAGAGTTGATGGAAAAGTAGCCTCATTTGGCAATACATTTTAAATGAGATGTCCGACAATCAAATATATTTAAAACTGGATGCAAAGACGTTGCTGCAGTACCTATTAAACGTTTTGGACCACCGATAGAGAAAAAAAAAGAATGGTAAAAAGTATACATATCATTTGCTAGAGAACATTTTTTGTTCGATTTTGATCTTATACTTCTGCTTATTCTCATAAAATATCTTTTGTTGATTTCCACTTCACTAATCCACGATAGAAAAAACACAATGGTGTTCATATTTGCATTTAGTAATTTAGTAATAATCAAAATAAAGTAAAAGCACAGGAAATAAACTTACGAATGTAGTTAATATAAATAATAAATGAATGTTCATTTAAAATTTCAAATTGCAAAACAAATTGCCTATATGTCATTTATCAGCTATTGCTGTGGAACTCATGTGGAATGTAAAAAATATGAGAGCGGAGGCGTTCATAGAATAGAATACCGACATTTAAACGACACTAAAATGAATCGACTCAAAAAACGCCATGTGGAATAAGGCTGATTAATATCAACATTTCGTCAATAGACCATTTTAACCCACGCATTCTTTTTGGGGGTGTTTTCCTACAAAAACCATTTGTATGCCTTACCCCAAGGCATATGC
This sequence comes from Rhingia campestris, assembly GCA_932526625.1. Classification (NCBI taxonomy): domain Eukaryota; kingdom Metazoa; phylum Arthropoda; class Insecta; order Diptera; family Syrphidae; genus Rhingia; species Rhingia campestris. Next base: position 30,981,496 of record OW052186.1, on the reverse strand, counting down.
AATACAAAAACGTTGGTTTATGTCGAACCACAAATTTTGAGGATATTTTTTAACTTTCTCTTACAAAGAGAAAGATATTGTTTTCGTGAAAATTTTCGACCTCGAGATTTTGATTGATTCTAACGTTACGATGATAGCGGAACCCGAAAAAGTGGTTTTTGGAACTCCGTCCGTCGGTTCGTCGGTTCGTCGGTCCGTAATGGTCTCCCCAGCCTAAACGGCTTGACCGATTTTCTTCAAATTTCTTATCCAAGTTTGTTTTGGTCATAATTATAGGCCATTTTCTTTTGTTTGCTTTTAGCCATGTTATTAACGGTACATGCCACTTATAAATTACACATAACCTCAATTTTCTCGAAAACGGCTCTAACGATTTTAATTAAACTTTATATATACTATAAGCATATTAGTTCCAACAAAACTGCATACTCAGTTTTTTTTCGAGAAAATCCATATAACGGATATTGTCATTCAGGCCATATAAAGAAAATTGTTAATTTCTCGCAATTAACTATGTCAAATTGTATGAAATTTAATATATATATACTACTATTATAGTTGTAAACAATTCCACATAATTAGTTTTAGCCCAGCTATCACTTAACGGAATTTTCAGTTTTGGCCAATAACGAAAAATAATTATTTTTCACATCGACACCGATGCCTTCAAATTTCGGAGTAAACGTTCGTATAATCACATTTTGACATTTTATATAATTTTAAGCATTAATAATCAAAATGCGTACTATTTGATCCAACGCCCAACTCGCTGTGAAAGAGAAAGTTGAGCACGACCCAGTCGTGCACCTACCAATCTTTTTTTTATCTACCACTTTTCTACCAATGTTTTTTTGGCTACATACCACTAATCTGCATTTCCCAAGTCCCATCACTGCTTGGGATGAATTATACAAATGTTTTTTTGTAGAAAAAAGCCCCCAAAAAGTGGGCCTAGGTGAAAATTATCTACGGACAAAATATTTACATTACCATTACGGAAGTATTTGCATCAAACGTTTTTTCGAACGTTTTAAAAATTGGACAAAAAGCGTTTTTAACTAAAAACGCCCCAAAAAGTGGGCGTGGCAAAAAACTTTATATGAACGAAATATAGATGTTCAGATTGCCTTAATATCTTGTACAGAAAGTTTTTCAAAATTCTTAACCTTTTTCTAAAAAGTGGGCGTGGCAGTGGGCGGATTTTGAAAATGTTTACACTTGTTTTGTAGTCTCGGACAAGGATCCTACATACCAAATTTCATTATCCTAGCTCAAAATTTAAGGCCTAAAAATCGGTGAGGTACAGGTGGACGGACAGACAGACATGGCTTAATCGACTCAGCTAGCGATTCTGAGTCGATCCATAAAATTTGAGGTATATGTACTATGTAGCATTATTATTTCTCGATGTTACAAACTATGTATCAAGACTAATATACCCCGAGGTGATAGGGTATAAAAACATATGAAAAAGTTACAATCCGCTGCGCGGATCGTTGTATGCCCTACCCATTACATCTCTAAAACTTATATCCCCAAAAAGTTGACATGGCTTAAAACACGATAAGGACTAAATATAGAAAATGACATTGTCACAACAAATTGTACAGACAGTTTATAAAACACTATTATGGTTCTACAAAAGTCAAGGTTTTTCTCTTGCAATATGTATGGGGTAGTATATAAAAATGGTTTTTATATTAAAACGCCCCCAAAAAGTGGGCGTGGGTTAAAACGTTCTATAGAAGAAATGTTCATATTGATAATACCAATGATTCTGCATCAATTTTTTCGAAAATTTTAAAATTTGACCGGAAAATTTTTTTTTTGTTAAAAACGCCCCCTAAAAGCTGGCGTGTTTTATGTACACGCCTAACGTAGGCTCATGCGATAACGACAACTACGAAGAAGTATATATGTTATTCAACATACAAAACATTATTCACTCTCTTCTCTAACTTTGTATATTTGAGATTAAGATAAGATAAACATGAGATTTAAATTATGTATATATAAATATAAAGCTCTCTTAAAGTAAGTTATTTATGTATAACGTTAAAGCTCAGAGAGTATTTTTCTGGGCATTCGTTGTTTAACCGTCTTAGAAGAATGATGTACAATTATTAATTCGAGAAATAAAGTTATTATTGTAAATTAAAGAAAAGAAAAACAATTTTCTTCTTAAACCATAACTGGCGCAGTCGGCGACTTTGTAATACCTTCGGAGGTCACGCAAATAGGCAATCAGACGAAGGAAAATTGTTTGAATTTTGCTTAAACCACGTGAATCTCACACCAAATGCATATTGGTGGCAGTGAAGTATCAAAGCAAATATAGGAGCTGAGCACACTAGTTGGAGGATTTCAATTCTTTGGCTCGGAAACAACAACCTTATCCCAAATCCTAAAATTCATATTCATCCATTTCCCCAGTAAGTTTATTTACGCGTAAGCCGATTTGTTGAACATATATTTAAGCTCTTCCTATATCCAAATTCCTTAATCTATATATGTTCCTACTAATAACCATCCGTGATACAATTATATGTCTCTAAAAGATAAAAATAGAAAAAAAATTGTTTGTGGCCCATATTTTATTAAAAAAGAAAGTGATAGTGAAGACGATTTTTACAACGAAGTAAATATGTCTACATCAAATGCTGTTTCTGGCTCAGAGCCGCTGGGTGCTTTCTCTCACGGCATAACTGATAACGCTGCAACCTTGAGTAATTTCAATGCTAACCTTGCTAGAATTTTAGGAAATAACACAAATAATATGACCACTCGTAACGTGCACGAGAATCAAACACAAAGTGAAAACATATGAGAAGCTACAATCCGCTATGCGGATCGTTGAATACCCTATCCCATCCCATCCTTAAAATTAATATCCTCAAAATATAGGCTTTATGGCGATGAAATACAGAAAATGACATTTTCACAATATATTGCTCAGACAGTTTATCAAAATCTTTTGTGGTTCGACAAAAACAACGTATTTCGATTGCTAATGTCTTGGGATGGGGTATACAAATGGTTTTTGTAAGAAAACGCCCCCAAAATGCGGACGTAGGTGAATATGATCTATTGACAAAATAGCCAATATATACCAAATTTCAACACTTTAACTCAAATTTTTTCTGGTCGGATGAAAGCATGAATGAAGAATGGAACCTCAGCATCGTTTGCCCGATCCACAAAAAAGGAGACCCTCTGAACTGCGCCAACTACAGAGGTATAACTCTGCCCAACATCACCTACAAGATCTTATCTGCCGTTATATGTCAACGCTTGAAACCGTTTACCAACAACCTGATCGGCCCTTATCATTGTTATTTTAGGCCAGGAAAGTCCACAATCGATCAAATTTTCACACTTCGGCAGATCCTGGAAAAAGCCCAAGAAGTCCAAATCGATACCCACCACCAAAGAGTATACAACTACAAGAGTGCGCATCTCATACAACGAAAATTTACTATGAGGGGTACTGACGTTGATACCCCAGTGTGCACATTGCCATGCCAGCATCAAGCAACAGCATAGCCGATGCATACGAACGACAGAAATTCCCCTACCGCCCGCGTCTTAAACAGCTACAACATTTTAGCTGTGATGCGTACTCTATAGTTATATACCTCTTTGCCACCACCTATTTATCGATTTCAAAGCCGCATACGACAGCATTTATAGAAACGAACTATACAGAGCCATTTCTAGTTTTTGGTATACCGCTCAAACTCGTCCGTTTGTGTAGGATGACGATGGAAAATTCTCGCTGCACCATCAGGGTCAGAAACGATCTCACCGACACATTCGATACCAAAAAAGGATTTAGGCAACGCGATGCGCTGTCATGTGACTTCTTCAATTTGATTCTTGAGAGGATTGTGCTGAACTCCCGAGCCAACACGCCGACGATATTGACATCATTGGTAGGACTCAACGTGATGTCATAGCCACGTTTGCTAGTATAGAAAAGGAAGCGGCAAAAATGGGTTTAGCAGTAAATGATGGTAAGACTAAGTATATGCTGTCAACACGAAAGGACACACAACATCGACGAATTGGACAGAACGTCACCATTGACAGATATAACTTTGAGGTAGCACGGGAGTTTGTCTACCTCGGCTCCGCTATTAACTCTGACAACAACATATCGTCAGAAATCAAACGAAGAATTACTCTTGCCAATCGCTGTTTCTTCGGGCTAAGAAGGCAATTTAAGACGTTTAAGATGGCTAGGACAAAAAACAACGTTTTTCTTTGCATATGCCTTGGGGTAGGGCATACGAATGGTTTTTGTAAGCAAACGCCCCCAAAAAGTGGGCGTGGGTTAAAATGGTCTATTGACGAAATCTTGGTATTAATACTGCCAATGATTGTGAATCAAAATTTTTTTCGAAAATTATAAAATTTGACCAAAAAATATTTTTTATAAAAAACGCCCCCAAAAAGTAGGCGTGGCAAAAAACTTTATATTGACGAAATATAGATATTACGATTCTCTAAAAATGCTCCTCAGACACTTTTTTAAAATTCTTTACGGTTTGGCCAAAAAATACGTTTTCCTAAAATGGGGGCGTGGCATTGGGCGGATTTTAAAAATGTTTACACTTGTTCTGGTGACTCGGACAAGGATCCTATATACCAAATTTCATTATCCAAGCTCAAAATTTAAGGCCCAAAAATCGGTGACGAACAGGCAGACGGACGGACGGACACACGGACGGACAGACAGACATGGCTAATTCAACTCAGCTAGCGATTCTGAGTCGATCCATATACTTTGAGGTATATGTAGATAAATTATTTCTCTATGTTACAAACTAAGTATCAAAACTAATATACCCCTATGGGATAGGGTATAAACATATGAGAAGGCTACAATCCGCTGTGCGGATCGTTGAATACCCTATCCCATCCTATCCATAAAGCTAACATATGAGAGGCTACAATCCGCTATGCGGATCGTTGAAAACCCTATCCCATCCCATCCTTAAAATTAATATCCTAAAAATATAGGTTTTATGGCGATGAAATACAGAAAATGACATTGTCACAATATATTGCTCAGACTGTTTATCAAAATCTTTTGTGGTTCGACAAAAAACAACGGTTTTCTATTGCTAATGCCTTGGGATGGGGTATACAAATGGTTTTTGTAAGAAAACGCCCCCAAAATGTGGGCGTAGGTGAAAATGATCTATTGACAAAATGTTTATATTACCATTGCGGAAGTATTTGCATCAACATTTTTTTCGAAAGTTTTTAAATTTGGACAAAAAACGTTTTTTACTAAAAACGCCCCCAAAAAGTGGGCATGGCAAAAAACTTTGTATGGACGAAATATAGATATTAGGATTGTCTAAATATGTTGCAAAAACACTTTTTTGAAATTCCTTACGGTTTGGCTCAAAACTACGTTTTTCTAAGAGGGGCGTGGCAGTGGGCGGATTTTAAAAATTTGTACACTTGTTCTGGTGACTCGGCCAAGGATCCTATATACCAAATTCCATTATCCTAGCTCAAAATTTAAGGCCCAAAAATCGGTGACGAACAGACAGACGGACGGACACACGGACGGACAGACGGACAAGACAGACATGGCTAATTCGACTCAATTAGCGATTCTGAGTCGATCCATATACTTTGAGGTATATGTAGCTAAATTATTTCTCTATATTACAAACTAAGTATCAAAACTAATAAACCCCTATGGGATAGGATATAAATACTGGCCAATTTGAAATGCAATGCCTGTTTCCAGTGTTAAAATGTAAGTTTTATGTGATTATATATAATGTATTAGAAATAAAATTTAGTGCATTGATTCGTAGGCGAAACTTACAAATGAAGTGTAAGTTAAACACGTTGTATGGAAATAATTTTGTTACGAACCATATTGTGCAATTTAAAAGTAAGAAAGTAGGTATTATTTGATACTAATACCTCAGGATAAAATCACGAAAAAATGTATCTGGTTTTAAGTGTCCGATTAGAAATTTATTATGTGTATACAAAACGGTTAATTAGTGAATATGTGCAAAACATAATAAGGATACCTACATTGTTATACCCTATCCCATAGGGGTATATTAGTTTTGATACATAGTTTGTAACATAGAGAAATAATTTAGCTAAGATATACCTCAAAGTATATGGATCGACTCAGAATCGATAGCTGAGTCGATTAGTTATTAGTTTTGATACTTAGTTTGTAACATAGAGAAATAATTTAGCTACATATACCTCAAAGTATATGGATCGACTCAGAATCGCTAGCTGAGTCGAATTAGCCATGTCTGTCTGTCCGTCCGTCCGTCACCGATTTTTGGGCCTTAAATTTTGAGCAGAATAATGAAATTTGGTATATAGGATCCTTGGCCGAGTCACCAGAACAAGTGTAAAAATTTTTAAAATCCGCCCACTGCCACGCCTCCTTTTAGAAAAAACGTAGTTTTAAGGTAAACCGTAAGGAATTTCAAAAAAGTGTTTTTGCAACATATTTAGACAATCCTAATATCTATATTTCGTCCATACAAAGTTTTTTGCCACGCCCACTTTTTGGGGGCGTTTTTAGTAAAAACGTTTTTTGTCCAAATTTTAAAACTTTCGAAAAAAATTTTGATGCAAATACTTCCGCAATGGTAATATAAACATTTTGTCCATAGATCATTTTCTCCTACGCCCACATTTTGGGGGCGTTTTCTTACAAAAACCATTTGTAAACCCCATCCCACTGCCACGCCCCCTCTTAAGATAAACACAGTTTTTGGCCAAACCGTAAGGAATTTCAAAAAAGTGTCTGAGTAGCATATTTAGAGAATCGTAATATCTATATTTCGTCAATACAAAGTTTTTTGCCACGCCCACTTTTTGGGGGCGTTTTCCATAAAAAACCTTTTTTGGCCAAATTTGAAAATTTTCGAAAAAAATTTTGATGCAAAATCATTGGTAGTATTAATATGAACATTTCGTCAGTAGACCATTTTAACCCACGCCCACTTTTTGGGGGCGTTTTCCTAAAAAAACCATTTGTATGCCCTACCCCTAGGCATATGCAATACAAAAACGTGGTTTTTTGTCGAACCATAAAAGAATTTGATAATCCTTCGGAACAATATGTTGTAACAACGTCATTTTCAATACTTTATGACCATAAAGACCATATTTTGGGGATATCAATTTTAAGGATGGGATGGGATAGGGTATTAAACGATCCGCACAGCGGATTGTAGCCTTCTCATATGTTTTTTCCTAATTTTCTCAAAATTTCTGGTATAATGAAGTACAATTTTTCAAGCAGTCAACAATAATGCACAAACAAAAATTATTTCCATATTAGGTCTCAAAGGATTGCACTTAATTTTATTACTTTTTGCTTGTAAAAGCTTTTTACTTATTAAAAAAGAATTTCATTTCTGCCAATGACGTTTTCGAGATTAGTCTATTTAACAAATGAGGACATTACAGTATCGGACAGCTAGTATCGGCCACAGGGCAGAAAGCAGGGCTAAACTTTTTGTGGTGAATGTTGCAGATAATGTCGAATACAAAGGTACTCTGTATAAAAAGCATGGTTAGTTGACTTATTATAAAAAAACATCAATGGAATTATTTAAAACACATGTCTTTGCATTTCAAAATAATAATTTGTTTGTTTTTTGTTATCCAATTGAAGTAAAATCATTTAGTAAGCATTTTCAATCCTTAAAAATTGGCAACAAAATTAACCATGTAGTGATAAAAGATATATCCTTTTTTACGAGCTCACCTTTACATTTATATCCAGTAAAAAATGGGAAAACATATTTCAAAAATAATGTTATCTAGGTAAACAAAACTAATTGTATCTTTAGGTTAATAATGAATAATTTAAGAATTTTATGTTATTATGTCATTGAAAATAAAATTTATGAATTCCAAATTATTGTTGTTTTGATATATTGAAGAATAATTCAGTTAAAACAACCAAGGTTTTCTTTATCGAGTGAGAGCTTTACTACTAAATTGCCTTCTTAGACCTTATCTAAGAAGATACAGCAGTTGGCAAGAGTAATTTTTCGTTTTATTTCTGAGGAGGTGTTGAGAGTTAATAGCGGAGCTGAGGTAAACAGTCCCGCACTTCCTCAAAGTTATATCAAAGCGTATAGAAATACATAGAGTACGCATCACAGCTAAAAAGATTGTAGCCGTTTCAGACGCAGGCGGTAAGTGCGAAGGGGAATTTTCGTCGTTCGTATGCATCGGTAAATTTTACATAGTAAATTTTCGTTGTATGAGATGCGTACTCTATGTAGTTCTATACTCTTTAGTTATATCTATCAATTAGTTGTTGACGTATTTGTATGTCCTTTCGTGTTGAAAGCCTTCTCTATACTAGCAAACGTGGCTATAACATCACGTTGAGTCCTAGCAATGATTTCAATATCGTCGGCGTTTGCTGCTAGTTGCAACGATTTATGAAAAACTGTCCTTCTGGTGTTGGCTTGGGACTTTGGCACAATCCTCTCAAGAATCAAATTAAAGAAGCCTTGCCTAAATCCTTTTTTTGGTATCGAATTAATCATTGAGGTCGTGACCGACGTGACGGAGCAGTGATAACTCTCTATCGTCATCCTGCATAGACAGACGAGTTTGGTGATTATTACTTACCAAAATCATCTCCACCGGATTTATAAAACTCGGCATGAATGCTTTGTTCTGCCTGATGACAGCGAAAGATGATTCGCCATCGCCGTTCAACAGTCTGCTTAAGTGGTTCTTCCATATTCTAAGCATCGACTGTATGTCAACTACAATATTTTCTTTAAGACAGGATTCTGTTCGTGCGTTGTATCCCTGGATTTGACATTTAATTAAACTTTGGAATATCTTTTCTGGAGAGACGGCTCTCTTTTCTTATTTCGGAAAAGCTGGCTCATCCTATCGTATTTCATAGATGGCAGAGATGTTGAATTGGTAACAGCTTAGGGTTACCGCTAGTCGGGCTATGGAGACGAAGATTCAACCAAGAACTAATACGAGATGTAAAGCGACATGCCCCTAGTCAAAAAAAACTCCGCATTGGACATTTATGATGGCTAGGACATGCAGAACGAATGGAAAATTATACTCCATCTAGCAGAGTGTTCGATTACCAGCCAGACGTCGGACGCAGTAGAGAAAGACCTCGCCTAAAGTGGCGCGCACAAGTAGAAGCCGACCTCAATCAACTTGAAGTGTGCAACTGGAGACAGTTAGCTACGGACCGGGCTAATTGGAGAGGCGTGTTGGTCGAGGCCCAGGTTCATTCCGGACTGCAGCGCCACTAAAGTAAGTAAGTATTTTCTTTATTTAATCCATTTATATGATAGCTTACCCACCCTCCCTAATTTTTTTCACTTTCCTTTTGGACTCACTCACATATAGATATATATCACATATGTCTACCTCTAAAGCTTTATCTTTCGACAACCACCATCCACCCTCCACACACAATCATCTCATCACCTTGTGTTTATAACTAACAACATAGTGTACAGGTTTGGATGGATAGTTTGCTACATAGAGTAATAACAAGGATAGTGTATATGGATGGAATCAGAATTGAAATTCATACTCATATTTCAATTCTGATTTCATCCATGTACAATCTGTCCGTCCATCCATCCGGAGAGCACAAGTACAACCTAGAGCTTTGTGATCTGTACCAAGATATAGATGTAGATGTACCAAGATATAGATCTAGCCACATTGAGCGAATAAATAGTAATGTTGTAGGCATGATTTATCAAATCCCATTATTATCAAATCCCAACCTTGTTTCAGCAGAAACCTTCAACGGGTCGATAGTCCCTTAAATACGTAAGTAGGTGGTTCGTTCTGTTAGTGACACGACGTTCCATGTTGAATTAAGGGTGAATTCAATCGGCCTTGAAGACTTTTAGGAAAAATGTGTACACTGTACGAATACAGCCAATCTAGCCTAACATAATATACAGAAAAACATCTATCACACCAAACTCATTACAACAACAAATTTTGCAAATATTTTTGACAAATTTTCTGTCCTCCCGAAATCGAACTACCACCTCTACATGTCATCATAAAATTAAAAAAATATATATATTTATATATCTATTATACACATATAACGACATATACTTAGGTATATTTGAAACTAAACGGTCCAATGGCATTGGACTTATTTTATATTTATTTGCTTATACAGAATATCTTTGAAAACAACCTGATGATTCGCTTGTGGTAATAAAGTCTATTGGGCCAGCAAGTGGATGAATTCTTCGCAAAAAAGCTCACTCACTGATCATGAGCTTCTCTATTGATGATAAAAAAGATACACTGTAGGTGTAGCATGAATTGTCTTGTTTATTAGGATTGTTTCACCCTAAGTGTGTAAAAATAGTCATTCAAGAAGTGTAATAACCAAGCCAAAAAAGACGGTTCTCTATCTTTAAACTTTGAATATAGTATTTTATTTCTGGTCAAGTGTATCGATCTATTCGTCGATCGAGATACTGGTGGTTTGTGCCTGTGATTGTTTGAAAAATGCTGACAGCGAAAAGAATAGCGAACACTGGTTTGGTCGTCGCTGTTTTCGTCGTTGTCGCCGTCGGACGAAATGTGTATTTTATGTTTTTCTTAGTAGCAAAGTCTTCAGACATCTATTCCGTTTATACTGCGGAGCGAAAAGTGAAATTTTTGCAAATTCACAATCAAATGTTTGCACCGCTTTTTTCGTACTCATACACCTTCTTAGACTTGTTGTGTCAAAATTAAATTTATATATTTATATATACATATACAAAAAAAAAAAAAAAAACATTTTGTAAACGATCGTATATTCATAAACCAGTGCTAATTTTTTGTGTTCAATAACAATAAATAATTGGCGAATGTGAACACATATTTGTATATCCGACCACTTTGCGTAAGGACACCAAACTATAATTATATTCAAATGAAAATTATTTTAAATGTCGAATATACCGACAAATTGAATCTTATTTTTGAGTATTAGTGAAATAATTTAATAAACGCACAGACAAAATAACACATTTAATTATAGATTTTGTTAATCAAAATATATTTTGAAAATATAAATAAAAAAGTGCAAAACACTTTTTTTTTTAATTTGTGGCTGTGAATTTAAGACGAGTGCAAAATGTCTTCGTCGTCTCAGCGAAATTCGGCGAAAAGTCTACAAAAACATTCAAATACAACAACGACGTCACCAAGTGGAAATAAACAACAACAAGAAGCGCAGCGCAAATACACTCAAACAAAAGAGCGAATTGTCGATGGTAAGTTTCCCTCGAAAAGGTGACTTTAAAAAAATAAAAAAATAAACAAAGTATTAGCTCTTTAAAGGGCTCGATTTGTTTACTGCCAAAATTAAGTGTAATTTGTCTAATAAAACGTATTCTGACATTGACCTCAAAGCATAAATGCTAGAAAAATAATAATATACATACAATATGTGTTTTGTCTATTTTCATATCAATGTTAAACATGTGATAGATTCTTAAAATACCACGTTGTCGGAAATGGCAACAGATAAATTGAAATAAACATATATGTATATTTCATGAATTATGACTGCAATTTTCGGCGCTCTTTCTGTTTAAAAAAAAACAATAAAAACAATAAAATTACAATACTCGGGTCTGTTCTTATATATATATATATATATATAGATATATATATATATATATATATATATATATATATGTATATATTAAAAATTTAAATTTATTTTGTTTTAATTTTTTACAAACAACATGTTTAGTTTCTTATAATAAAGCAATTATTTTTTCGATGGAAAAAATCCAACTCAATATTTAAACTTTGCGATAATAGAAAAGTTCGAAAATGTCGTTCTGGCAGGCGCAGGGACATAAGTCCTGAAGACATAAGTCGCGAATTGTTTTTTCGGGACTAATGTCCCATTAAGGTGGGACATAAGTCCTGAATTCAATGCGGGACTTATGTCCCACTTGAGTGGGACATTAGTCCTGAATAAATTAAATCCGGACTTATGTCCCACATAAATATTTTAGCAAATATACGCCTTGAGAAAAACTAAGAAGACCTCCCCATCTGCTTTAACAAATATTCAAATCGCCATACAAATTGTGTGTAGTTTGACATTCTGTTTTTTTTTTCACTAAGGCCAAATTTTGGCATTTGGCAATATGACACCTTTGCAAAGCGACATAAAGCCAATTTGGCTTTATGACACTTTTGATTGCATATGCGATGTTGCGAAGCTGATGTGTACATATATAGGTTTTATTAACAATTTTTTATTAAGAAGTCTTGACAAAATAAATTGATATTATTAATAAATTTATTTGATTTTTTTAGTGTATTAAATAAAAATTAATTCATTACAAACTATTTTGTATTGTTAGTAAATTTAACAAAATATTCTTGTGCTGTTTTTAACAATTTGTCTGAAAATTGTTTTTTTTTTTTGCAAATTATACAAAAATATATATCTACTAGATTGTTTAGGCATTTTGTTTTCACATATTGAAACTCATAAACAAAATGTAAAAATAGCGAGGAGGAAAAAGTAAAAATACCCATAACGTATCACAAAATCAAAATATTTGATATATTTCTTTGAGAAAATAACAGTAAATTTTTTTCAATATAGAACCTGAAAACGTTATGGGTATTTTTACTTTTTCCTCCTCGCTACTTCGGTTTCGAGACATACCAAATTTACTCATGACATTTTCAATTTTAAATATATCCGACACATCTTATGGGGTAACGGGAACTTTTGTAAATGCCTGGTTTCTTATGCGTATGAGTTGCCTTCGTAGCTTGCCGAATGGGCGAATTTGGCGTAATGTCACTTTCCCGATTTGGCCTTATGTAGCTTTGCAAAAGTGTCATATTGCCAAATGCCAAAAGTTGGCCTTATGACACTTTCTAAAAGCGACATAAGGCCAAATTCTGAGATTTGGCCTTATGTCGCTCGGCCTTATGTCACGGCACCATTTCAACTCTCTTTCTGAGGAAAGTCCACGCTCACGCAACTTTGTTGTTCCGCTCAGGGTATGTAAAGTCGTCAGGCAGGCGCTTTAATCAACACTTTTTCTGTTAAATTATTTTTATTTGGTATGTTTTTTTTCAACATGGCAATGCTGCGTACACCACTGAAGTAGAAAAAAAAACAGAATCTTAACTTTAATTTTTTTAAGTGTATCCTTTTCTATACTCGCTTAGGAGTAGCATAAACTACTGTTTAATTTTTTTTCAGGACTTGTGTCCCATTTTCAACAATAAAAACTCGGGACTAATGTCCCACTTTAGTGAGACATAAGTCCCCAACTAAGTTCAGGACTTTTTTCCCACTTTAATGGGACATTAGTCCCGAAAAATCAATTCGGGACCTTTGTCCCTGCGCCGTTCTGGCAATCCTGTTCGTATCTCTACATAGCTATATACTAAGTGGATACAAGAGGCTCTTGTATTCTGCTCAGGGATTTTTGCAATTTGAATTATAGGTAGGTCTGATACTAATGGCACATCAAATAAACCAGTTTTGGCAAAATAAAAATTTCTCAAAAATATCTATAGCCATCTTGAATAAACTTTATTCTTATTTGCAATTCATTCTAGTTGAATGAAAGTGTATATCTGGGTTACTTTAAATGTCTCTGGGTTACTCTACCAATAATCAAAACCTATAACTAACTAAGTCAACTCGACTCCTCGATTAAATCTACTATACTCTCAATTAAATTAACTGTCAAATAATTATACCCTATCCCATAGGGGTATATTAGTTTTGATACATAGTTTGTAAAATAGAGAAATAATTTTGCTACATATACCTCAAAGTATATTGATCGACTCAGAATCGCTAGCTGAGTCGAATTATCCATGTCTGTCTGTCCGTCCGTCCGTCCGTCCGTACGTCACCAGTTTTTGGGCCTTAAATTTTGAGCTAGAAGGATAAAATTTGGTACACGAGCTCTTTGTTGCTCCCAGCAGAACAAGTGTAAAAATTTTTGAAATCCACCCACTGCCACGCCCCCTTTTTAGAAAAACGTATTTTTTGGCCAAACCATAAAAAATTTTAAAAAGGTGTCTAAGAAACGTAATTAGACAATCGTAATATCTATATTTCGTTAATATAAAGTTTTTTGCCACGCCCACTTTTTGGGGGCGTTTTTAATAAAAAACCTTTTACGGTCAAATTTGAAAATTTTCGAAAAAAACGTTGATGCAGAATAATTAGTAATAGTAATGGAAACATTTCGTCCATAGATCATTTTAGCCCACGCCCACTTTTTGGGGGCGTTTTCTTACAAAAACCGTTTGTATACCCTACCCCATAGCATATGCAGGAGGAAAACGATGTGTTTTGTCAAACAACAAAATATTCTGATAAACTGTTTGAACAATATATTGTTGTGACAATGTCATTTTCTATATTATAAGCTAATAAAGCCCACTTTTTGGAGATATTAATTTTAAAGATGGGATGGGATGGGATTCAACGATCCGCACAGCGGATTGTAGCCTTCTAGCTAGCTGAGTCGAATTAGCCATGTCTGTCTGTCCGTCCGTCCGTCCGTCCGTCCATCTGTCTGTTCGTCACCGATTTTTGGGCCTTAAATTTTGAGCTAGGATAATGAAATTTGGTACATGGGATCCTCGTCCGTGCCACCAGAACAAGCGTAAAAATTTTTGAAATCCGCCCACAGCCACGCCCCCTTTTTAGGAAAACTTATTTTTTGGCCAAACCGTAAGGAATTTAAAAAAAGTGTCTGAGCAGCATAATTAGACAATCCTAATATATATATTTCGTTCATACAAAGTTTTTTGCCACGCCCACTTTTTGTGGGCGTTTTTAGTAAAAAACGCTTTTTGTCCAAATTTTAAAACTTACGAAAAAAATTTTGATGCAACTACTTCTGCAATGGTAATATAAACATTTTGTCCATAGATCATTTTCACCTACGCCCACGTTTTGGGGGCGTTTTCCTACAAAAACCATTTGTGTACCCCATCCCAAGGCATTAGCAATAGAAATACGTTGTTTTTTGTCGAACCACAAAAGATTTTGAGAAACTGTCTGAGCAATATATTGTGACAATGTCATTTTCTGTATTTCATCACCATAAGGCCTATATTTTGAGGATATTAATTTAAAGGATTGGATGGGATAGGGTATTCAACGATCCGCATAGCGGATTGTAGTCTCTCATATGTTTTTTTTCAATTTCTGCTCTCAAAACAAAATTATTGTTTTGAAATACCAAATACCTGACCACACTTGTTTCCAGGCCTCGACTTTCTTAGAAATCATCATATTATTTATTCATTTTACCGTCGAGTACTTCCACCAATAGTCTTACTAACGAGTCAAGAAACTTTTTCATATCCTGGGTCCAATTCCTTGAACGATTTCTTTTATGTTTTTGCTCTATAACTACGAAAATAAAAAAAATGTTTGCAAACAATTAACAAAATTCACATGACATATACCTACAGAAAAGCTCTTAATAACAACTTTATCACTACTTTAGGACTTTGATGTGACTTTCTGTACATTAAATAATAAACTATGACTAGCGTTAATCTGTGATGTAAATTTCTTTATTGGTATAGGACTTTTGGAAATTGTGGAGATTATCATTTTAGTTGTTTCTAAAAATGATTATTAGTAACGCCGAATCCGAAAACTGTAAACTAAACTAGTAACTTGCTAATGTCGATCTTCGCGTGTGATTATTAGTAACCCCGTATGTCTACAGATCATACGCCCACTTTTTGCGGACATAGCAAGAGAAAAACGTGGTTTTCTGCCGAACCAAAAAAGATTTTGATTAACTGACTGAACAATTTGTTGTGACAATGCCATTCTCCAAATTTCACTCCCATTAAGTTTTAAACCACGGTCAAGTTTGTTTTGGTCATAATACTAGGCCGTTTTTGGTTTGCTTTTAGCCATGCTATTAACGGTACATTACATGCCATATAAAAATTATACATAACCGCAATTTTCTCGAAAACGGCTCTAACGATTTTGATTACACTTCATATGTATATACTATAGGCATATTAGTTCGTGAAAATCCATATACCGGATTTTGTCATTTAGGCCATATAAAATCTACGTCAAATTGAATGAAATTTAATAAATATACTACTATTACAGTTTAAAATAATTCTACATAATTAGTTTTAGCCCAACTACAACTAAACGGAATTTTCAGTTTTGGCCAATAACGGAAAATAATTATTATTCACATAGACACCGATTCGTTCAAATTTCAGAGTAAACGTTATTATAATCACATTTCGACATTACTTATATTTTTTTATTAAATGCTTATGATTTGATCTAACGCCCAACTCGCTGTGAAAGATAAAGTTGCGTACGACCCAGTCGTGCACCCACCACTCGTTTTTTTTTATTTTATTAAAAATATGCTAATTAAAACTGCTTACAGCTACTTAAACATTAATTAGGACTACCTAAAAATAGCTTAAAAACTAGAACAGCTACAGCAAGCTGTTTTGTATTTTTTGTATTTTTTTTTGTCTTTTTTTTGTATTTTTTTAGTGCCACCCTGACTCTTTTACCTATCCTTAACCTTAAAGTATGAAAGTCGGCCTTACAATTTTTTAAGGCAACTAACTCTTAACTCATCTTGTAGCCAAAACAACAGGGTCTCCTGTTGCTACCTACTCCGACGTTCCCAATCTGACAGTCGCCCTGAGCGACGACGTCTCGGTCGTATAGGAGCCGCCCGTCTACAGCTAGTCGGAAGACGTGGTAGATTAGCGGAACAGCCGATCTATCCTGTATAAGCCCTCGACTATCCAAATAAAGGCAAGCTTCAGGCGGAATGAAGCCGCTTAAACGAGCACTTTCAAAATATTCATCATTATGGGTAGAGGGCCACGATAGCTATAAAACAATCGTCTTGTCAGGGCAAACGCTCCCCTAGCTCTCTCCAGAGCAACATCTACATGTCTTCCGAAATATAGATACTGATCCAGCCAGATGCCAAGGTACTTTTCTACGTTGTCTTTTCCCCTTTTTCGGAAGAGGATGAACCACCGCGCACCGTCTTCCAACGCACTGGATAATATGCATCAGCGCATTGTTGAACAGCGTGGCGTAAATGTACACAGCTTCAGGGGATAAGTATTGCAGTACAATATTGGATATACCATCGACTCCCGCTAACTTCTTATTCTTTATGGAATCAAAGATGATCTGGAGTTACACCTTCGTGATTAACAGGGGACTAGACCCACTTCGCTCGGCGACTATGGCTTTTGCCAAGTTTTCGTCATCGAATCGCGTGAAACCGCAGTTCTCAGATCGTCATTGCGTTATGTCATTTCGGAGGAGCAGGGCATTGTTTTCCAGGACGCGTTTCGGGCGAATGCTATCATACATTTTATACTTCCTGAAAGACGCCCCCATAGCATCCACTTTCTCCTGAGGATCTTCAATAACATAGAAATCGTCGTCGAAGATTGCTTCTCCCGGATCGATTCCTGCTGAAAGGTATGTTTGTATTGTCAGTTGTTCGTTGGAGCTTAATACACGGAAGGCCGTAATGATCTTTCCTCCTAAAGATCTTATTAATTTGTGGAAACATTACGCCCCGAATTCTGTTATTAAAAAACAAATTAATGGACAACCGATAGTTCTCCTTGGTCAATTGGTTGATGTTTTTGATCGACGCCTTCAGTTTTGTCAGTAGTCTGTACAAAAGCTTTAGTCTTGTCAGAAGTCCGCTTTTTTGTCTGTACGTAGACGTTATGTCACGTTCTTTGTATTTTGGTATCGTCCTGTTCATTGTTCTTTGAATAGTTTCGTCCATTTGTTGTAAGTATTCGTCGATTTCATTGTTCGTTAGGTTTCTGTTGTTTGGTGGTATTATGTCCCTCGAACGTAGTTGTCTTAATAAGGCGTTGGTAAAGCTACCGTAATTGTAAGAATGCACCGGCACATACTCCTCCAACGCCACAAGCTCGTTTGGAAGCTGTATTACGGCGTCGAGTCCGCAGTGGTCACTGTCGTTCTCGATCATCCGTAAACAGTTTCGCGGGTATTGACCTACTCTGTCCGTAACTGTCAGTCTTGTGTCTCACAGTAAAAGATCCAGAAAAGCTCCGCTTCTAGGAAACGATGGCCTATCTGTGGCGAGAATGTCGATCCTATATTCAACATTGTAGTGGACCATCCAATTGAATAGATGGTTACCCCGAAGAATGTATGTAAGAATGTATTTGATTTCCCCAATCTTCGTCAGATCTCCAGCCAAAAGATAAAAGTTCTCCACCTAGTTCAGTCTCAAAGAAAAGTTTTCCGAGCTCTGTTGTAAAAAGTGTAGGCTGAGGTGCCTTCGGTGTGTAGGCCGCTATCACATACAATCGCTTCCCTTGTTGGAGAGGAATGAATACGACGAATGTTTATTTTTCTCTGAATGTTGAGATAATAGTTGATCGATGCTAGCTTTTCTTTGGTCTGCCATAAATGTGATTGGGCACGGGGTGGTTTTTTGAGAAGGTTAATACAGATGACGGTAATTTGAAAAAGACAGATGTGATGATGTATTCAGTTGTATAACGGTGCTTTTGGCTAATATTGCTCCATAGAATTGTCGACGTACCGTTACGGATCAACCGCTTATCCGCCACGTCATGCTGTCCGTGGTATAAAACTAAGATGCCGTTCCTATTATGAACTAACCATAACGAGTCGACATTAATAAATGGCTCTGGTGGAATAACAACCGATATAAGCATGCTCTTTGTGTTTGTATCAATGGCATAGTAAGCTCCGATGATCAGACTGTTGTCGCTTGCCATCTCACCATTAATTAAGAAATTTGCAATGTTGTTCAGGTGAGGCCCATCGTATAGGACCCTGACGCGATAATATTCTATCTACTCCAGTTTCCGTCGTTCGGTACAATCTTAAACAGGATCGGAGAAACCTTCTCTAAAACACACGTATCTTTTTCATTGAAACGACGATTGGCCTTATAAGGGCCATGTAGCATATGATTTTCACCCTTAAAGTCGACTGCTTTGAAAAAGTCTTATGGTTTTTATACCCTATCCCATAGGGGTATATTATTTTGATACATAGTTTGTAACATAGAGAAATAATTTTGCTACATATAGCAAAGGTATATGGACCGACTCAGAATCGCTAGCTGAGTCGAATTAGCTACGTCTGTCTGTCTGTCCGTCCGTCCGTCTGTCTGTTCATCACCGATTTTGGGCCTTAAATTTTGAGCAAGGATAATGAAATTTGGTATATAGGATCCTTGTCCGTGCCACCAGAACAAGTGTAAACATTATTGAAATCCGCCCACTGCCACGCCCCTTTTTAGAAAAACATATTTTTTGGCCAAACCGTAAGAAATTTTAAATAGTGTCTGGGCAGCATATTTAGAGAATCGTTAGATCTATATTTCGTCAACATAAAGTTTTTTGCCACGCCCACTTTTTGGGGGCGTTTTTGATAAAAAACGTTTTTCGGTCAAATTTTAAATATTTCAAAAAAAAAAATGATTTTGATGCAGAATCATTACTTACTTACTTACTTACTTAAGTGGCGCTACAGTCCGGAATGAACCTGGGCCTCAACCAACATGCCTCTCCAATTAGCCCGGTCCTTAGCTAACTGCCTCCAGTTGCGCACTCCAAGTTGGTTGAGGTCGGTTTCCACTTGTGTGCGCCACTTAAGGCGAGGTCTTCCTCTACTGCGTCCGACGTCTGGCTGGGAATCGAAGACTCTGCGAGCCGGAGTATTGGTGTCCATTCGTTCTACATGTCCTAGCCATCTTAAACGTCCAATGCGGAGTTTTTTGACCAGGGGCATGTCGCTGTACAGCTCGTATAGTTCTTGGTTGAATCTTCGTCTCCATAGCCCGTCAACGCAAACGGGACCGAAGATTTTTCGAAGAATTTTCCTCTCGAATCTACCAAGGATTTCTTCATCCGCTTTTGATACGGTCCATGCTTCAGCGCCGTAGAGCAGGACTGGGATGATCAGGGTCTTATATAGGGTTTCCTTAGTAGTTCGAGTGAGGGCTTTACTACTAAATTGCCTTCTTAGCCCGAAGAAACAGCGGTTGGCAAGAGTAATTCTTCGTTTGATTTCTGACGAGATGTTGTTGTCAGAGTTAATAGCGGAGCCGAGGTAGACAAAGTCCCGTACTACCTCAAAGTTATATCTGTCAATGGTGACGTTCTGTCCAATTCGTCGATGTTGTGAGTCCTTTCGTGATGACAGCATATACTTAGTCTTACCCTCATTTACTGCTAAACCCATTTTCGCCGCTTCCTTCTCTATACTAGCATACGTGGCTATGACATCACGTTGAGTCCTACCAATGATGTCAATATCGTCAGCGTATGCTAGTAGTTGCTCCGACTTTTGGAAAATTGTGCCTCTGATGTTGGCTTTGGAGTTTTGCACAATTCTCTCAAGAATCAGATTAAAGAAGTCACATGACAGCGCATCGCCTTGCCTAAATCCTTTTTTGGTATCGAATGTGTCGGTGAGGTCGTTTCCGACCCTGATGGAGCAGCGAGAAATCTCTATCGTCATCCTACACAAACGGACGAGTTTGGGCGGTACACCAAAACTAGACATGGCTCTGTACAGTTCGTCTCTATAAATGCTGTCATATGCGGCTTTGAAATCGATGAATAGGTGGTGGGTATCGATTTGGACTTCTTGAGTTTTTTCCAGGATCTGCCGAAGTGTGAAAATTTGATCGGTTGTGGACTTTCCTGGCCTAAAACCACACTGATAAGGGCCAATCAGGTTGTTGGTAAACGGTTTCAGGCGTTCACATATTACGGCAGATAGGATCTTGTAGGCGATGTTGAGGAGACTTATGCCTCTGTAGTTGGCGCAGTTCAGAGGGTCTCCTTTTTTGTGGATCGGGCAAACGATGCTGAGGTTCCATTCTTCAGGCATATTTTCATCCGACCAGATTTGGCTTATGAGTTGGTGGATGTTACTTACCAAGTCATCTCCGCCGGCCTTATAGAGCTCAGCGGGAAGGCCGTCATTTCCGGCAGCCTTATTAAGCTTGAGTTTAGATATTGCTATCCTCACTTCACTCGGGTCGGGTGGTTGGCAGTCTTCGCTGTCGTTGCCAATATTGAATGGTTCGTTCTGCCTGACAGCGGAATGTTGTTCGTCATCGCCGTTTAACAGTCTGCAGAAGTGGTTCTTCCATATCCTCAGCATCGACTGTGTCTCAACTACAATATTTCCTTGTTCATCTCGACAGGATTCTGTTCGAGCCTTGTATCCTTGGCTTTGACGTTTTACACTTTGGTAAAACTTGCGAACATCGTTCCTGGAGTGGCACCTCTCTATATCCTCGATCGCGCGCTTTTCTTGCTCTTTTTTCTTTTTGCTGAAAAGCCAATGTTCTTCCCTTCTTCTTTGCCTATAGAGCTCAATGGCAGCTCTCGTCTTCACCTGCAGCTTAGACTTGTAGGCCTCGTTCTTGGCTGCGAGCATCTGTCGGCATTCCTCATCAAACCAGGGGTTTCTTGCTGGTGGGCGCGAGAAACCTAGCACATCAGTTGCGGCTGATCTAATGGCTTGTTGGCATCGTTGCCATTGCTCTTCGACATTCGATGCTGGTGGTATGGTGTTAATCGAGAGGTTAAGGGATACGCGTTGTGCGAAGGTCTTGGCGGTCTCTTGCGATTGCAGTCTTCCGACATTAAATTTTTTCACAGTATTTCTGGATTGTTGTGGCGTGGTGGATATCCGCATTCTTACCTTGGCTGCTACAAGGTAGTGATCCGAGTCGATGTTAGCTCCTCGGAATGTTCGGACATCCAAAATACTGGATGCGTGTCTTTTATCTATCGCAATGTGATCAATTTGGTTGACCGTTCGTTGATCTGGAGACCGCCATGTCCCCTTATGGATATCGAGGTGAGGAAACCGTGTGCTGGCTATAGTGGCATTTCGTTCCGTAGCGAAATCAATTAGCCTAAGTCCGTTACCAGACGTGTTGTCGTGTAGGCTATGTTTTCCGACAATACTTCTAAAGATGTCTTCTCTTCCTACCTTTGCGTTAAAATCTCCCAGCACGATTTTAACATCGTACTTCGGTAGTCGCTCATAGGTTTTGTCGAGGAGCTCGTAGAAGCAATCCTTAGCTATATCATCTTTTTCTTCCGTCGGAGCGTGAGCGCATATAAGGCTTATGTTGGCGAATTTGGCCTTGATGCGGATTGTTACTATGCGTTCGCTAATGTCTTGGAAACATAAGACTTCTTGCCTAAGTCTGGCACTTATAACAAATCCGCATCCGAATAGTCGCTGTTTCTGCTCACTATAACACGGTCCGTAGTATATGTCACAGTTTTTCATCCTCTTTTTGCCCGGCCCATCCCATCGTATTTCCTGGATGGCAGTAATGTCTGCTTTGTAGCAGTTTAGGGCTTCCGCTAGTTGTTCGCCTGCACCTCTCCTGTTTAATGTTCTCACATTCCAGGTGCAGATACGAACGTCGTTGTCCTTTTTTCGTTTAGCAGGGTCGTCAACAATAAAATCAGTCCTTTCCGAGGCTATTGGTTGCTTCGTAACCATGTTTTTTTTCTGTGGGTGGGTAGTTAACCCAAAGCACAACCCCCAACCTGGAGGGCCAGTTCCAATTTATTAGATACCCCTAGGACACGGGGCCATCAGTATCCACTACGGGATTGAGCGCTGCCGTTGGCCTTTCGGTTCATCCGCCACCATCTCTGTTCAAGGGGCCAGACTAACCCTTGAAATTCCTAGACAACCTGTTGTCCGAATATGTCAGAGCAGCTCATCTAGGTTCGCCTGGGACAGCAGGCCGGGTATTCATCCGTGCCATTCTCACCAGGGTGTTTATAGTGTTGCTGTTTTTCGTCGTGTTATCAACACTCGCACTTATCGTTTAGCAAGTCAAATCCGGTTGGATGAGACCAGTACCCGATGGTTACCACTTGGAGGTAAAGATAAGCACATTTGATGTGTAGTCAGAGTTGCAAAACTGGGCATTGCCAAGTTAACGCCAATCAGAGTCTACCCTCGTTCTACAACACCCAACCACCCAACCATGCAGAATCATTAGTTATATTAATATGAATATTTTTGGGGGCGTTTTCTTACAACAACCGTTTGTATACCCTACCCCATAGCATATGCTGGAGAAAAACGATTTTTTTTGTCAAAAAAACAAAAGATTCTGATAAACTGTTTGAACAATATGTTGTGACAATGTCATTTTCTATGATATTAATTTTAAGGATGGGATGGGATAGGGTATTCAACGATCCGCACAGCGGATTGTAGCCTTCTAATATGTTTTTTATTGAAAATTATCTTCAATTTCCAATCATAGCAAATATGGTCGAAGTCATACTGCAAACGTATGATGACCTCGATTTTGGAACTTGATCTGTAGGCCACTAGATCATCTGCGTACTGAGGGAACCTAAAAGATCACTTGTCCGCTCGCTGCTGTAAACCGTTTTTAATTATATAGACTTTAATTAAAGTTACGTTGCCACATGTGACAACAAACTTCTTTACCATAAGCATTTCACATTTTTACTTTCTCTTGCACAGAGAAAGATATTGTTTTCGTGAAAATGTTTGACCTCGAGATTTTGATTGATTCCAATGATAGCGGAACCCAACAAAGTGGTTTTTGAATTAACTTCCGTCGGTCCGTCTGTCAATAATGGTCTCTCTCCAGCCTAAACAGATTGACCGATTTTTTTTAAACGTCATATTTAAGTTTGTTTTGCTCATGATTCTGGGCCTTTTTTAAAATGTTAACTATTTTATTAATATATATGTTACTATTTCTGTTTGTAACAATTTCAAGCAATTATTTCTGACCCAAATGGTTCTTAACGGATTTTTCTGTTTTAAACAAGAACCAAAAATCATTATTATTCACTAGAAACCGATTCCTTTTAATTCCGGGATAAAAGTTATTCATATAACCCATAACTCTCTTTGAAAGAGAAAGTTGCGTACGACCCTGTCGTGCACCCTTTTTTCGAATACCTTTCTTACATTCCACAGAAGTCTTTTCGACCGAAGATTTGCAGAGTTTGTTTTGTCCTTGTCTTTTTGGGAATATTATGTACCACCGTCATTTGCAATGTACTGCATAATGTGTATTAAAAACATATGAGAATGCTACAATCCGCTGTGCGGATCGTTTAATACCCTATCCCATCCCATCCTTAAAATTAATATCCCCAAAATGTGGTCTTTATGGTCATAAAGTATTGAAAATGGCGTTGTCACAACATATTGTTCAGAAGGTTTATCAAATTCTTTTATGGTTCTACGAAAAACAACGTTTTTATACCCTATCCCATAGGGGGGTATATTAGTTTTGATATTAAGTTTGTAACATAGAGAAATAATTTTGATACATATACCTCAAAGTATATGTATCGATTCAGAATCGCTAGCTGAGACGATTAAGCCATGTCTGTCTGTCCGTCCGTCCGTCCGTCTGTGTGTCACCGATTTTTGGGCCTTAAATTTTGAGCTAGGATAATGAAATTTGGTGTATTGGATCCTCGTCCGCGCCTACAGAACAAGTGTTAACATTTTTGAAATCCGCCCACTGCCATGCCCCCTTTTAAGAAAAACTCAGTTTTTAGCCAAGCCGTAAGGAATTTTAAAAAAAGTGTCTGAGCAGAATATTTAGAGAATCGTAATATCTATATTTCGTCGCCCACTTTTTGGGGGGCGTTTTCAATAAAAAACTGTTTTCGGTCAAATTTTAAATTTTTCGAAAAATTTTGATGCAGAATCATTAACATTATTAATACATTACCATTACCATTTTAACCCAAGCCCACTTTTTGGGGGCGTTTTTATATAAAAACCATTTTTATACACTACCCCATAACATATGCAGGAGATAACCTTGTCTTTTGTAGAACCGTAAAAGTGTTTTGTAAGCAGTCTGAAGAAATTGTTGTCACTATTTCATTTCATTTTTTCTATTTTATCCACATCGGGTTTTTAGCCATGCCCACTTTTTTTGGGGATTTTAGTTTTATGGATAGGATGGGATAGGGTATTCAACGATCCGCATAGCGGATTGTAGCCTTCTCATATGTTCGTATTGCATATGCCTTGGGGAAGGGGCATACAAATGGTTTTTGTAGGAAAACGCCCCCAAAAAGTGGGTGTGGGTTAAAATGGTCTATTGACGAAATATTCATATTAATACTACCAATGATTGTGCATGAAAATTGTTTTTGAAAATGTTAAAATTTGACCAGAAAACGTTTTTTTTTATAAAAAACGCCCCCAAAAAACGATTCTCTAAATATTCTGCTCAGACACTTTTTTAAAATTCCTTACGGCTTGGCCAAAAAATACGTTTTCCTAAAAAGGGCGCGTGGCAGTGGGCGGATTTCAAAAATGTTTACACTTGTTCTGGTGGCACGGACGAGGATCCAATACACCAAATTTCATTATCCTAGCTCAAAATTTAAGGCCCAAAAATCGGTGACGAACAGACAGACATGGCTAATTCGACTCAGCTAGCGATTCTGAGTCGATCCATATACTTTGAGGTATGTATTATTATTTCTCTATGTTACAAACTAAGTATCAAAACTAATATACCCCTATGGGATAGGGTATAAAAAGATGGTAAATAATCACTGCTTCTAGAGGCATATGTATGTTTATAAAGGGTGGTTACATTTTAAGGGCCGATGTTGATTTTGAATAAAACACAAATTATTAAGGATATTACTGAGGCATAATTGAGGTTCTATGCCGTTAATGTGCCGAATTATCTCATCCCTTAGCTCTTGAATTGTTGCTAGCTTATCGACGTACACATTTTCTTTCAAATAACCTCAACGAAAGAAGTCCAACGGTGTCAAATCACATGATCTTGGCGGTCAATTGACTTCGCCACCACGTGATATAACACGGCCATTAAATTTGTCGCGCAAAAGAGCCATTGTTTCGTTGGCTGTGTGGCAAGTGGCACCGTCCTGTTGAAACCACATATCGTTCACATCCATATCTTCCAATTTGGGGTATACAAAGTTCGTTATCATCTCACGATAGCTAACACCATTCACAGTAACTGCCTGACCGGCCTCATTTTGGAAAAAATACGGCCCGATGATGCCGCCAGCCCATAAACTGCACCAAACAGTCACTCTTTGTGGATGCATTGTGCATCACTCTTGGATTATCATTCGCCCAAATACGGCAATTCTGCTTATTGACGAATCCACTGAGGTGAAAATGTGCCTCATCACTGAAGATGATTTTCTTCGAAAATTGATCATCCACTGTCGTCATTTCTTGCCACGATTATGACCATTGACGACGCTTGAAATGGTCAAGAGGCTTTTTTTCTTGAGTCAATTGCACCTTGTAAGCGTGTAAATGCAAGTCTTTATGCATAATGTTCATCTACGACGAGCGTGAGAGGTGCAATTGTTGGGCACGATGACGAGTTGAGGTGGACGGCTCTTCAGCCACACTATAGCGAACAGCAGCAATATTTTCTACAGTACGAGCTGTACGAGCATGCACTGGTATTTTCACATCTCCTACAGACCCAGTTTGCACAAATTTTTGCACGATTTTTCCGATTGTACGCGCATTTGGACGATTAAATTGACCTAACAAATCACGAAGCGCACGATATGCATTTTGATTTGAACGCCCATTTTCATAATAATCCGGATTAACTTTAACGCGTTGCTCGATTGTGTATCTTTCCATGGTTCAGATTGAGAAATGTCAAATGAAATGTAGAAAAAAACTTGACGTTTAGGTGTGGTTCACATTCAACATCGGCGCTTAAAATTTAACCACCCGTTTCGAAGTATCAATACAACCGACTCGACGTTGGGATTAAAAGGCAGCGGGAGAGGATCGCTGAGTTTTTATTTTCCTGTGATATAAAGATATCCAGGCGTTCATCTATTTGCACGAACGGCATCAACCTGTCAAAGACTATATGCCATTTGGGTGGTTTTCATTATTGAATATCGGAAAACCGTGATTCTCAGATCGCTAAGTTTCGAATTCCAAAAAGTGGTTTTTGGAATTCCGTCCGTCTGACAAATCATCCGGGTAGTATCAATTGTCAAGAAAAGCTTATCTCAACTTAGCCGTTCTGCCATCGTGCAAGAAGTACACACGCACACATGAATGTTTGTGTTTATTTGTTTTGATCGCTATTTTTGTAAATTTCAAATTCTTGGCACTTCATCATCTTTGCTATAGGTTTGCTGACAAAAGTATGATCGATTACTTATTGTACATCAGTGGATGTACGATTGCCTCACGTCATTGGTTTGTTATCTTTTACCCCATTTAAGGAACTCATGAACAATATTGACCATGATGTTCACACTTTTAGAAATTTGGTAGAAATTTGACTGCAAACACGTTCTACAAAATTTTTATTGGAAAAACCCAGTATCAACTCTCATCTATACTACTAATTTTATATATTTTACAGATGTGCCATTTCCCCCCCATCACAAGTTAACACATGACGAAATATTCGATAACAAAAATGGAGATTTACCAAATTTTGATTTGCTAAGAAAACACTTTATCATCGAAGGGCGGATCGAGGAAGAGACCGCTATTAAAATTTTACAAGATGGAGCTGCAATTTTGCGTGCTGAAAAGAACATGATCAACATTGAAGCTCCAGTTACAGGTTGGTTTTATAGTAACACTTTTTTGCCAAGTGCTCATTTGATGCATCAACTTATGTACTAGTTTGTGGCGACATACATGGACAGTTCTATGATCTGGTAAAATTATTTGAAGTCGGTGGATCACCAGCCACCACCAAATACCTATTTCTTGGTGATTATGTTGACAGAGGATATTTCAGCATTGAAGTAAGAGGTATTTTTTGCAGTAACATAAAACATATGGCTAATTCGGATCAACCCAATTAATATTCTAGTGCGTCTTGTATTTGTGGTCTCTTAAGATATGCTTTCCGAATACTCTGCATTTACTACGTGGCAATCATGAGTGCCGTCATTTAACTGAGTACTTCACTTTTAAGCAAGAATGTAAGTAAGTGAATTTATTTTAAGGGATACAATACGGATGGTATCCTTTTTATTTTTGAAAGGTAAAATTAAGTACTCGGAAAGGATATACGATGTGTGTATGGAAGCATTTGATTGCCTTCCTCTGGCCGCACTGATGAATGGACAATTTCTTTGCGTGCATGGGGGTCTGTCACCCGAAATCCATTCATTAGATGATATTCGAAAGGTACGTCAAATATTATGATTTTCAAAGACTACAACACAGAATTCTAACGAGAGTATCTTATAGTTGGATAGATTTAGGGAACCACCAGCTTATGGACCTATGTGTGATATTCTTTGGTCCGATCCTCTTGAAGACTTCGGTAACGAAAAGAATGCTGACTTTTATACACATAATTCTGTACGCGGTTGTTCGTATTTCTATAGGTAAGCTTTGTGTTGAATCTTTTTCATACTAAATAAGCATAAGCAACAAACATTATATGATGGATACAACCCGCTTTGTGATTCGGTTAGTACCCATTTCCATCACCCATATTTAACTTTCGCTTA
The DNA here is from genome assembly GCA_932526625.1 of Rhingia campestris. Lineage (NCBI taxonomy): Eukaryota > Metazoa > Arthropoda > Insecta > Diptera > Syrphidae > Rhingia > Rhingia campestris. Next base: position 30,952,840 of record OW052186.1, on the reverse strand, counting down.
CTTAATTAGTTTTAGCCGAGCTACTCCATAACGGAAGTTTAGTTTTGGCCAATAACGGAAAATCAATACAATTCACATGGGCTCCAAATTGCTTTAAGTTTCCCGATAGAAGTTCTTATAATCATAGTTCCTCATGATGTTTATCTTTGACGTTTTAACATCAATAACTAAAATGAGTATTGGGTTTTCTATAATATGACCAAACTATGAAAATCGACAAATTGTCCCGTGGTTGGTATTTGATCTTAAGCCTACCTAATTTCCTACCTTCGCATCATTCAAAAGCCTTAGTAAACATTTTATTTTAATAAATATTTTATAAAGCTAATCATTGGCAAGTAAGTGTTAAAACAAAGCCTATGAATGGTAGAATATTATCATCCAAAAATATTTTAATTTATTTACCCTATCCCATAGGGGTACATTAATTTTGATATTAAATTTGTAACACAGAGAAATAATTTATATAGTTATACCTTTTAAGTGGTGTTTTTTTTTAAATGAAACAAAGCAGAGATGATTTTTTTTTAATTGCCGTGAAATTTACTGTATTCGAAAGATAATCTTCTGGTATTATAATTTAAATATGATTTCTGCCATACGACTGGTTCGGACGTTTTCTAATCTGGAGGTCCAATTTTCGATTACTTTTTCCGTATATTGGCAATAACGCGGCGAATATTGTCCTCCTAGTGGCCAATCGTTTCGGACTTATCGGCGTAGACTAACGACTTCATATACCCCCACAAAAGAGTCAAGCGGCGTTAAATCGCATGATCTTGGAGGCCAATTAATAGGACCAAAACGCGAAATTATGCGCTCAACGAACGTTTCATTCAACAAATCAATTGTGGCACGAGCGTGTGACATGTTGCGCCGTCTTGTTGAAACCAGAGCTACTGCACATCATGGTTGTTAAATTGATTAACGAAAAAGTCAGTAATCATGACTCTACAGCGGTCACCATTGATTGTAGCGTTCTGGCCAGCAGTTTTTGGGGATGTAACGGTGTCTCAACATATACTTGAGGATTATCATCACTTCATATACGGCAGTTTTGATTATGAATTACGTATTCATTCAACCAAAACTGAGCTTCATCGCTTATAAAAATTGGGATCAACGGCAATCTTGTTTTGGGCCCATTCGCCGAATCTTTTTTTTTATACCCTATCCCATAGGGGGGTATATTAGTTTTGATACTTAGTTTGTAACATAGAGAAATAATTTTGCTACATATACCTCAAAGTATATGGATCGACTCAGAATCGCTAGCTGAGTCGAATTAGCCTTGTCTGTCTGTCCGTCCGTCCGTCCGTCCGTCCGTCCGTCTGTCTGTTCGTCAGCGGTTTTTGGGCCTTAAATTTTGAGCTAGGATAATGAAATTTGGTATATAGGATCCTCGTCCGTGCTACCAGAACAAGTGTAAAAATTTTTGAAATCCGCCCACTGCCACGTCCCCTTTTAGAAAAACTTATTTTTTGGCCAAACCGTAAGGAATTTCAAAAAAGTGTCTGAGCAGCATATTTAGACAATCCTAATATCTATATTTCGTTCATACAAAGTTTTTTGCCACGCCCACTTTTTGGGGCGTTTTTAGTAAAAAAAGCTTTTTGTCCAAATTTTAAAACTTTTGAAAAAATTTTTGATGCAAATACTTCCGCAATGGTAATATAAACATTTTGTCCATAGATCATTTTCACCTACGCCCACATTTTGGGGGCGTTTTCTTACAAAAACCATTTGTAAACCCCATCCCAAGGCATTAGCAATAGAAATACGTTGTTTTTTGTCGAACCACAAAAGATTTTGAGAAACTGTCTGAGCAATATATTGTGACAATTCTGTATATCATCGCCATAAAGCCTATATTTTGAGGATATTAATTTAAAGGATGGGATGGGATAGGGTATTCAACGATCCGCATAGCGGATTGTAGCCTCTCATATGTTTTTTTATAATTTGCGCGCACTCAAGGGGTTATGAATACCCTTTATATGTTTTAACACAGTGCGGGCGTTAAGGAAATTAGGGATAAGAAGAAAGGAGATACCGATGCACATTGGTTTTAAATGTCTGTAAGTTATAATGGAAAGGAAAAACAGAGTTTGGTAGAGCATTCCACATTCGTGTTGTTCGGTTTATGTAGGAATCTCTGTATTTCAGCGTACGTCCGAAGATAGGCTTGAGGGTACACTGATTTGCATTCATTGCGTAACGAGTATTGCGGCTGAATTGTTGAATGGGAGGAATGCAGCTGGCTATTTCATTTGAACATTGGTTGTTAAAATAGCGATAAAACAAGGTAAGGCAGGAGATGTTTCGACGGTGTTCGAGCGAAACTAAGGAGTTCGCTATTCTTATGTCTCCTATAAGTTTTTTCGCACGTGTTTGAATCCTATCTCGTAGGTGCAATGTTGATTTTGGTGCACATGACCAGACATGGGCGTTGAATTCAAGTTTTGGGCGTATAAACTTGGGCGTATAAACGCTTTATATATTGTGGCCAGATCAGAGGGGGTGAAATATTTCTTACATCGATTTAGGAAACCTACGCCTTGCTAGGTGATCTTGCGGCTTCAATCCTTGCACGAGTTAGATTTTGTAAGCACGCAAACCAAGATCTTTCCGAAAAATCTTCCATAAAGTGGATAGACACATATCCAATTCCTGTGCACGATGGTGGATAGACTGATTCGGGTCTGTACGCACTGTACGACGTGGATGCGTATTATCATTTAGAGTAAACTTGGTGCGAAAACGTTCCATACTTCATCGAATTAATTGCTCTGATGGACGATTATGTTGACCGTAAAATGCGTATTTCGAACAGAACTATGATTTTCAAAATAAATTTATACAATTTGGAATCGTTTTTCCGTCCGTCCGTGTGTCACCTATTTTTGGGCCTTAAATTTTGAGCTAGAGTGATGAAATTCGGTATATAGACTCTCTGCAACCCCTATGAAAAGTCATTGGTAATGTTAATACAAAAATGTCATATAAAGATCATTTTACTCAAGGCCACATTTTGGGGACGTTTTTTTGTAAAAAAAAAAAAACATTTGTATACCTAACCCGTAGCATATGTAGGAGAAAAATGTTGTTTTTGTCGAACCATAAAAGATTTTGCAAAACTGACTGAACAATTTGTTGTGACAATGCCATTTTCTATATTTCAACCCCATAATGTTTTTTATCACGCCTTTTTATGGAATATTCTTTTTGAAGATGGGATGTGATGGGATAGAGAATTAAACGATTTGCATTTTTAACTTTCTCTTACAATAGGAAAGATATTGTTTATACCCTATCCCATAGCGGTATATTAGTTTTGATACTTAGTTTGTAACATAGAGAAATAATTTAGCTACATATACCTCAAAGTATATGGATCGACTCAGAAACGCTAGCTGATTCGATTAAGCCATGTCTGTCTGTCCGTCCGTCCGTCTGTACGTCACCGAATTTTAGGCCTTAAATTTTGAGCTAGGATAATGCAATTTGGTATATAGGATCCTTGCCCGTGAGGATATATTGTGACAATGTCATTTTCTGTATTTTATCGCCATAAAGCCCACATTTTGAGTATATTATTTTAAAGATGAGATGGGATAGGGTATTCAACGATCCGCACAGCGAATTGTAGCCTCTCATATGTTTTTGTAAACATTTTCGACCTCGAGATTTTGATTGATTCTAACATTACGATGATAGAGGAACCCAAAAAAGGTTTTTTTTGGAATTCCGTCCGTTGGTTCGTCGGTCCGTCGGTCCGTCCCGGCCTAAATGGCTTGACCAATTTTATTCAAATTTCGTAACCAAGTTTGTTTTGGTCGTAATTCCAGGCCCTTTTTTGCTTTTAACCATGTCATTAACGGTACCTGCCATATAAAAATTACACATAATCTCAATTTTCTCGAAAATGGATTTACGTTTGCGAGCGTAAATTTTTATAAAAAGAAATTTGTTTTTTTTTATTTTATTTTATTTTATTGTTTCATATTATTACAAATTTTTGTATTAATTATATCAGGATAAGAAGCCGGCGTCCTTAGCGTCGCTGCACTTCTTAACCTGAGAGTCGAATTAGAACTCACTTAAAAATCTACCTTGAATTCCCATTACACTTTTGTTTGATATAAAAATATGCTTACTCTATATTATATGCATACACGATTTCACTGGGTTTTGGGTTTCGCATAGCGGGACAAGGGGGTGTATCCGTTTAAGATAAGTTTTGCAAGGTATGCAAAAATGGCGTGGGAATCCGTTATGGAAAGATAAGAAATGCCGTTAGACAAGGTGGGGGGTGGGGAATAGCCGGGTTATAGGTTTGGGTGGAGTCTGAGACGTAACTATGGCTCTAACGATTTTGATTAAACTATATATATATATTATATGCATATTAGTTCCAACAAAACTGCATACCCAGTTTTTTTTTTCGAGAAAATCCATATAACGGATTTTGGCATATAGGCCATATAAAGAAAATTGATAATTTTAAACTAAATGTGAGCGACAATTTTTAAAAGCATATAAATGATCAGTGCGCAGAAACGAATCGATTAATAAGGCAGATTAAAGGCAGCATCCTTAAAATTAATATCCCCAAAATGTGGTCTTTATGGTCATAAAGTATTGAAAATGACGTTGTTACAACATATTGCTCAGAAGGTTTATCAAATTCTTTTATGGTTCGACAAAAAACAACGTTTTTCTATTGCATATGCCTTGGGGTAGGGAATACAAATGGTTTTTGTAAGAAAACGCCAATAACCAGTGGGCGTGCATAAAAATTTTTTTCGATAATTTAAAAATTTTACTAAAAAACGTTTTTTTTTTTTAAAACGCCCCAAAAAGTGGGCGTGGCAAAAAACTTTATGTAGACGAAATATAGATAATTTGATTCTCTAAATATGCTGGTCGGAAACTTTTTTAAAATTCTTTACGGTTTGGCCAAAAAAACGTTTTCCTAAAAAGAAGGCGAAAACGTTTATCTGAAAAGTGTTCTTTGAAATGTGGGGATTTCAAAAATGTTTACACTTGTTCTGCTAGGAAAAACAAAGAGTACGTGTAACAAATTTCATCATTTTAGCTCAGAATTTAAGGCACAAGAACTGTTGATGTAATTACTGATGGACGAACAGACGGACGGACATACAAGGCTAAATTGTCTCCACTAGAGTCGATTCTTATACAATGTTTCAAAACTTATACAAGTATACGCCTTCGGATATGTGAAGACTATAATCCGCTGTGTGAATCATTAAAGACCCTTTCCATTGCTCCCTTAAAAAGATGTCGAAGAACATTACTAAGAACAATATCTTGTTCAGACAGTTTGTCAAATATTTTATGATGGTTCGACAAAAAGTGACGTTTTTCTATTGAATATGCTCATTGTCCAACGCACTTACCACTAGGCCACTGCACCCAGCCAGTAAACATAAAATCAGCATTTTCGAGGCAGGGCCTTTAAAGAATTTTGAACTTTCTAGATATTTCCCTATTGAGACTTTTGATTGCTTTCAAATTGTATAGCCTTGACTTAGAGATTTTGTATTTAAGGTTTTAGTTGATCGAGATTACATCATAACTCCAACGTGTGATTGGTCCATGACCAATCTACCGGACCAGAAACTACAGGAGAGAGTATGCAAGGAAAGGAGCATGCCGATGATATGACCTAGCGATGTCCGAAGTTGCAGCAGAATAAAATCAATAAAAAAACAATTAAAAACATATGAGAAGGCTACAATCCACTGTGCGGATCGTTGAATACCCTATCCCATCCTATCTGTAAAACTAAAATCCCCAAAAAGTGGATATGGCTAAAAACACGATGTGGATAAAATAAAGAAAATGGAATGGTGACAACAAATTCTTCAGACTGTTTATAAAAAACTTTATCGGTTCTACAAAAGACAAGGTTTTCTACTGCATATGTTATGGGGTGGTGTATAAAAATAGTTTTTATATAAAAACGCCCCCAAAAAGTGGGCGTGGGTTAAAATGGTCTATAGACGAAATGTTCATATTTATATTGCTAATGATTCTGCATCAAAAGTTTTTTCGAAAATTTGAAAATTTGACCGAAAAACGTTTTTTATTAAAAACGCCCCCAAAAAGTGGGCGTGGCAAAAAACTTTATATGAACGAAATACAGATATTCAGATTGTCTAAATATGTTGTTCAGAAAGTTTTTCAAAATTTCTTATGGTTTGGCCAAAAAATACGTTTTTCTAAAAAGGGTGCGTGGCAGTGGACGGATTTCAAAAATTTTTACACTTGTTCTGCTGGGAGCAACAAAGAGCACGTGTACCAAATTTCATCCTTCTAGCTCAAAATTTAAGGCCCAAAAACTGGTGACGTACGGACGGACGGACGGACGGACAGACATGGCTTAATCGACTCAGCTATCGATTCTGAGTCGATCCATATACTTTGAGGTATATGTAGCTAAATTATTTCTCTATGTTACAAACTATGTATCAAAACTAATATACCCCTATGGGATAGGGTATAAAAACAGTCGCAAAACAACCACCTCAAATAGTCTACGCCCAAATGGCATCAGGAATAGGCAAAACGATACAGCATCCACCAAAAAAAGCCAGACAGGTCCCGGTGTCTCGAGCGGATTTATTGACTGCGTAGCGGTTCATTAAAGGTCAGCTAACCGCCGAGCTTTGAGCAAGATAGATCGTAATCTGCTCGCTGTCAGAGAGTTAAGGGTCTCCTGGCTGCGATTGTAAAATCACTGATTAGGATCACGTAGAGCTAATCTTTTCAGTTGTTTAAGACCAAAGTCCCAATGTGCTTATGGCAAGCGAAACTGAGCTAAAAAAGAAGCATACATTGACTAAGAATAATTATTTTTACAATATCGCTGGAGCCCTGCGTCATGTGCATTCCTCTCGCCGTATGCACCGGAAGCATATCAGCCTACTCAATTTACAGAAACGCGACCATTGACGCCCTACGTAGACAAAAAGCTGACTTCTGGCGAGACTTAAACTCCTGTACAGACGACTGACAAAAACAAGCGAACCGAAGTTTAGTACGCTGAAGTCATCGATCAAAAACTTCAAACTATTAGCCAAGGATAACTGTAGGTTATCAATTAATTTGTTTTGTAATATCAGAACCTGGGCCATACATTTCAGCAACCAGAATATGTTTCCAAAAAGTAACAAGATCTCTAGGAGGCAAGATCAAAACGAGCTTCCGTGTATTATAAAGGGTGATCCATTTCGAGGTTCCCTACTTTTTTAAAGAAAAAAACACAGAAAATTCAAATTTAATGGAGAATGTTTATTATCATTTGAAAGAATATTCTTTGGCATTTATTTTTTGAAGATTATGTCTATCAAATGCTGGCCGTTGCTACGTCGCAGATGGTCCATCCGTTGAGTCCAATTTTCGATCACTCGTTCGAGCATTTCGACTGGTAACTGGCGAATGACACGCGTGATGTTTTTCTCCAAGGCCTGAATCGAAGCGGGTTTGTCGGCATAAGCTTTTGACTTTACATATCCCCACAGGAAAAAGTCTAACGGTGTGATATCACACGATCTTGGTGACCGGCCCAAAACGTGAAATTATGTGCTCACCGAAATGTTCTCTCAATAAGTCCATTGATTGATGCGATGTGTGGGAAGTGGCGCCGTCTTGCTGAAACCAAATGTCGCCGAGATCACGAGCTTCAATTTCAGGCATCAAATAGTCGGTTATCATGGCATATTTTCTTCACAGCGTGCTGGACGTGGTCTATTCGGTCGAATATTATCCAATAATGAATGCTAGGTCTCAAAATGGGTGATGGTGTTGCGAATAGTACGCTCAGTAGGCCGATTATGTTGACCATAAGTTGAGCGAAGTGCACGAAACACATTCCTCACAGAACGTGAATTTTCATAATAAAGTTAAACAATTTGTAAACGTTGTTCACGCGTAAGTCCTTCCATTATGAAATGCCAAACAATACTAAACAAAAATAACATGACAGCATGACACGACTCACACGTGATCTGTCAAAAAAGGCTATTGAAAAAAGTATCTCTACTTGGATCACCCGTTACTTTTGATAGCAGGAAGACAAATTCTTTCTAATTGCAGATCATCAGGAGAGAGTGGAGGATGGAAAGTGCTTTTCAGGATGTGTATATGGTGAATGAAAGCTTTCGCCCAAACCGCGTCCTGGAAAATAAGCCCCTGCTTCATAATTTCTATCTTCGAAATGACATTACGCAATGGCGATCTGAGAACTGCAGTTCCACCTGGTTCATTGGCGAAAACTTGGCAAACTCAAATGAAATTCCAGATCTTCGACTAAATAAAGAAAAGGAAGTCAGCGAGAGTTAATGGTATATCCAACATTGTAATATGACATTTATCCCCGAAAGTTTGGACATTAACACCAAGCTGTTAAACAACGCGCTGATGGTTCATCCTCTCAAAAAAAATTAAAGGACAACTCCATTCCGGCGAATCTCCGGTAGATAAATCTCCTACCTAGTAGCAGCAAGATATTCGAAAAGATTCTTAATTGGGCTCTGTTTGAGTGGGCTGAAACTTTTTGTGGTGTCAAGGCGGGCCATGATATTATAAATGCAGTTTCCAAAATGGCTCTGTTATTCTATGGAACAAAGCCAAACATGTCTGCTTGATTTAGAGAAGGTGTTCTCGTTAGGGGAAAATTAAGCGCACGCTCAAACAATTGAAATGTGTTGTTTATTTCTAGGGAAAGAATATTACAAGTAATCGAAATAATTTTACAGTAGACACTTACCGCGGTTTGCACCTCTTCCCTTGGCTTCGAGAACAAAAGTAAAGCCGAAATAAAATGGCTGAGCAAAGGAAGAAGTGCCAACCGCAGCCAAAGTAATGCCAAGCTGCCACTCGTGGTCAATAATGCCAACTCTAGGTTGTTTTTTTGTGTTGGTGAATAGATGGCGCTTTAAAATGAATGGGTTTTCTACATCCCCGCTCCCGTGAATCGGTCCGATTCACCATCATCATCGGCTTCCACATCCAGTACAGCCAATCTTGAAACTGGACGAGCTAGAACTCCTGTGTTCGTCTGCACGTCGGCTCGTCTGATGACTCCGTCTGCTCCCTGATGTACACGCTGAACTCTAGCTCGCTTCCATTCTCGCCTCGGAACGTTGGAACGTACTCAAGCACCCACCGCTTCCAAAACCTGTCGTAAGCGGTTCCTCCTGGTCGACTGTCACTGGCAGGTGAGTAAGGGGTCGTGAATTAACCACATTCTCTGCCTCGATTATCAAGCAGTGCAGAGTGTGCTCTTGCGGCGAAACTTCCTTGAGCGTGTGTTTCAGAACACGCTTTACACACTGCACCATGCGCTCCCAGGCGCCTCCTTCGGACGGGTTGTTTGGACAATTGAAGCGCCAGTCAATACCCTTCGCTGACAGCTTGTCTTGAATTCGATGGCAGTCAAAAACCTGAGAAAAACGCTTGGCTTCTTGGTCCGCACCGACAAAGTTTTTTCCGTTGTCACTGCGTATTCTTAGCGGCACTCCCCGGCGATTGATGAAATTGCGTATGGCGATAATACACGCATCCGTTGACAAGTCATGCGCTACTTCCAAGTGAATGGCTCTCACCGTCAGACAATTGAAAAGCGCAATCCACCGCTTCTCAGTGCGGCGACCAATGGATACAGTAAACGGCCCGAAATAATCCAGTCCGGTATATGAGAATGGTCGCAAGTACGGCATTACCCGATCCTCCGGCAACGCTCCCATAAGTGCGGGATTGGCGTAGCTTTGCGAAATCTGCAGACCCTACAGTTTGCAATTACCTTCCGCATAGCCTGGCGTATACGGGGCACCCAGTACTTGCGACGTACTTCGCAAATGGCGGCTTCCGTGTTCTGATGCATCATCTCGTCATGGTAATGGGCAACCACAAGCGTTGTAAAACGGTGAACAGCGGGCAGAATGATGGGTCTTCTGGTGGCATACGTCAGCCAAGAAGCAGCGTCAAGGCGTCCATAGACACGGAGGATGTGATCTTCATCAAGGTACGGCGTAAGTTTCGACAGCTCACTCCCCTCTTCAACTGGTAGGCCATGCTGTTTGAGATCTATTTCAGCGCTAAAGGCTTGACGTTGAGCTTGGCGGCATCCAGCTCGTCTGCTGTTAGGACGCAATGTTCACTACGCTTGAAAACCCGCAGTACCCAGGCCATGGTCCTAATAGTCTTTCTGAAAGAGGAAAAACGGTTCCAATCGATTAAGCTGTTACTTACCACGACGAGGGTGTATTTTGGGCGAAGCTCTTCCTCTGCGTCGTGGTGACCTTGGACATTGACATTGACTGGCCAGTTCTCCTCCGGTTGGCACAAGAAAGTCGGACCGTTCAACCACCTGGATAATGGACTAAAGTCAATCTGACTCTTGCCCTCGTAGCGTCGTCTGCTGGGTTCTCGGTTGTCGGCACCCACCTCCAGCTAGTCTGCTCCGTGGTATCCAAAATTTCGGCGATTCGATGGGCTACGAACGGTTTGTACCGTCGGCTCTCACTATGGATCCATTTGATCACCGTCGAAGAGTCGCTCCAAAGGACCTTTCGGGTGACAGGGACGGAATGTCCTTCACTTACTGTTCTCATGAGACGGGATCCTAAGACTGCGGCCTGTAGCTCAATACGAGGCACGGTCATCGGCTTCAATGGACAGCATTTTGTTTTCGCGCATATGAACACGATCTTGATCTTGTCCTTCCGATTCGTTGCTCTCCAATACGCAACGGCTGCAAAGGCATCCTCACTTCCATCAACAAACACGTGGAGCTGGATATCCTTAGGAGCACCACCACGGAAGTAAAAACGATGACCTTAGACAACTGCAGGCGCCAATTGTTCCAAAAGTTCCATATATTTTCCGGCAGTTCTTCATCCCACAGTATGTTTCGTCGCCAAACCTCACGCATCACTAGCTTGGCAGCCACCACGAAAGGGCTCAAGAACCCCAGCGGATCAAACACCGACATAACTATGCTGAGCAACTCCCGTTTTGTGGGACGTCGGCTTCCATCAATGACGTCCTTACTCACTCGGTGGAACTGTAGCTTGTACTGGAATTCGTCCTTACCTGGCTGCCAGAACATACCCAAAACCTTTTCAGCTTGCAGGAGAGTCTCTTAGCTGGTTTTACACACTCCAAGGCTTTGAGGACAACTTCAGAGTTCGAAGTGAAGTTCCGCAACTCGAACCCTGCACCCTTGTGTATCTCTCGAACTTGAGTTGAAATTTCGATTGCTTGCTCGACGGATCCAAAGCTGCCAACAAAGTCGTCAACATAATGGAAATCAGTAATGGCTTTGACGGCACGAGGATCGTATATGCTGCTGTGTTCGTAGGCGTTTTTGATCTTGATATATTGAGCAGCACATGGCGAGCAGCCAGCTCCAAACGTCATCACCAGCATCTCATAAACATCAGGCGGCTTGCTGTCATCTCCATCACGCCACAGAAACCTTTGAGCACACCTGTTTTCCTTGCGAATTCCAATTTGGTGGAACATCTCCCTGATATCTCCACACACGGCGACAGCTCCCTCCCGAAAGTTGACGAAAACAGATGGCAGTGCCTGGTACTCCTGAGGACCTTTCAGTAGGTAGGAGTTGAGTGACACTCCATTCACTTCAGCAGCAGCGTCAAATACAAGGCGAAGCTTTTGAGGCTTGTTAGGGTTAATAACCCCGAAGTGAGGCAAATACCATGTCCTTGGTCCTGTGACGTCGGCTTCCGCTGGCTGCAGCTTTCGGGCATAGCATTTGTTCACATAGCCTCGCATAATTGATTTGTAGGCAGCGGCAATGTCATCGTTCCTCTTCATCTTTCGCTCCACTCCCACCAAGCGCTTCTGTGCCATGGAAAAGCTGGATGGCAAAACGACGTCATTTGCATTCCACAACAAACCAACCTCGAATCGACCATTGATTCTTTTTGTTGTAGAGTCGAGAATACTTCTGGCGCGAATGTCTTCCTTCGATTCGACTGGAGGAAAAACTCCTACCCCAAAACTCTCCATGCTTAAAAAGTCAGCAACCAGGTCGTGTAGAACGGCATCGGCAGATTTGGTGTATGTCAGGAGGCACGCGGGTGTGTTCGTGTGAGTTGTCGTCGGTGTAGGACCAAACACAACCCAGCCAAGCTTCGTGCGCGTTGCATATGGTCCATTCTTTCCCAAATTCATCAGTTTCGACGCCAGGCCCAAATGGCAATGATCTAGCCCAATTAGAAGTCTCGGAACGGCGTTGGAGTACGACTGCATTGGGAATTCTTTAAGTCGGCTTGATATGCAACTCAGATCCACATCCTTCAGACTTTGAGTTGGAAGCTTGAGATCCGAGACGCCATATACGTTACGAAGATCATATTTCTTCGTCATACCTGCTCCGCTAACCTTCATGTCAACAACCAACGAAGGCTCCTGCCTGTGCTTGTTTTCCCGCAATCCACTGCATACTTAGCTGGCGAGGACTGCCCTTGAGGCCCATCTCATTAATTAGGCCCACGTCCAAAATAGAAATCGAGGACCCCTCATCAAAAAGCGCATGAGTGTTGACGGCCTTGTTTGGGCCATAAAAAGTCACTGGTAAAACTCGGAACAGGAACTTCTGATCATTGCTGGGAATCCTTTTTGTAGCTAACACACTACCAGCGTTGGAACATTCAGGAACTTGTTGACTAACCTCTGGCAACGGAGTAGGCTTGGGCAGGACTTCATGGAGTAGCTTATGATGTCTTCTTTGGCATCCATTTGTAGCACAAATACTTTTCACACGGCAACTACGTGTAGTGTGCCCTCTCTTGAGACATGCGAAGCAAAGACCATGTTGCTTGACGCTCGACCATCGTTCCTGCACCGTCGCTTTAATGAACTTTCTGCACTCGTTCACTTTGTGACCCTCTTGACATAAAGGGCATTTTTGCGATCTCGGTTCCTGGGGTGTGTAAGTGTGCAGTGTGTAACACCGACAGGCGTCGCTTCGGCTCCTTGTCGTCATTGTCGTCTTGGACCGAACAAACTAACCTGGCTACATCAGAGAGCCAGTCGCTAAAGTTGACGATCGTTGGATATGGCTGAATCATTGTTGCGTGTTTCGCCCATTCCATTCGCTTAGTCATAGGCAGCTTGCAAACTAGTTCTTTAAGTAGCGATGGGTTCGCAATGTGTTGCTGACCGTTGACAGACTGTAAGAACACAGCCAAGTTCCTTACCTTTGTCGCGAATGGAATGAGACGCGCCATGTTGGATTCGCTGACTGGCTGTACTTCACGAACTTGATTCAGCTGGCTGTTGATGAGCTGTTCCGGGCGACCAAAACGAAAGCGCAATTCTTCCAGGATACACCCTACATTATCCGGGTGGATCAAAGAGATTTGACGGCATCCTTCGCTTCACCTTGGAGAGATTTTTGAAGCCTCTGGTTGTTTTCCAAGTTCGTGTAGTTGAAGGCGGCGTTTGTCTGCAAGAACGTATTGTATCTGGACTCCCGGAAAACGTAGGGAGATCCTGGACCTTACGTGGTGCGTAATAGGTTCGCCCATCTGTCCCTGAGAAATGGCTTTGAATATTACCCATACCTAGATTTGACGTCTGTATGTTCGAATGTGGCGATGGTGCGTACATATTTGGCGGCTGTGTATGCAAGAATGGTGGCGATATATACGTGCTTGATGACGTGTGTACTATACTTGATGGCTGTGCGTAGGTTACTGGCGTCCGAGCAACCGCAGCTGGTGGCGGTGCATACGTGGTTGACGGCTGGGCATGAAGGAATGACGTTAGTGCATGCCTGGCTGACCACACGTGACTGACAGTTGTCCTTGTGGGACAGGCTGAAGCACGAGCTGCGACTGCATCGCCAATTTAAGCGTGTCACACTGCCTATCACTACTCCTCAACTGAACTTGCGTGGCCTTGAGCTGTCCTTCTAGCGCAGCAATCTGTTCATGCAGCGAGAGAATGTACATTTGGTCCACCCGAGCATTGGTCGCATTTCCAGGGCCATTTGTACCATTAGAGACTGCCGTGGCTATGGTGGCTATGGCGGCGGGCGTAGCAACCACATGTTTCCCGAAGTCGTTACTTTACGCTGTCTGGACACCGGGCGCTTGACGTGCCGACGTTGAAATTGCGGTTGTTGCGTCTAACATACTGCACAGAGAAGTCCCACTCACGACTGAAGACACTGATGCAACATTTTCACAGTTTTGCACAGACACTGTGCACTCGGGATTCTCAGCGGTGGCTAGTGGAATCGGAGCAAGAAACACTGCATCTGCGGCGGCTGAGGCAGTTCTTTCAGATGTTCCTGGAGTACCGGCACTACTTACGGCATCTGAGGAAGTAGCTGGCACATTCGATTCCATGGCGTGGTTACGCGGACTGCGTCGAGGCGGTGTGCGACTCAGCATGTGGTGCGTAATCAAACAACCACGCGAAATAAAGATGTTCTCGTTAGGGGGAAATTAAGCGCACGCTCAAACAATTGAAATGTGTTGTTTATTTCTAGGGAAAGAATATTACAAGTAATCGAAATAATTTTGCAGTAGACACTTACCGCGGTTTGCACCTCTTCCCTTGGCTTCGAGAACAAAAGTAAAGCCGAAATAAAATGGCTGAGCAAAGGAAGAAGTGCCAACCGCAGCCAAAGTAATGCCAAGCTGCCACTCGTGGTCAATAATGCCAACTCTAGGTTGTTTTTTTTGTGTTGGTGAATAGATGGCGCTTTAAAATGAATGGGTTTTCTACAGAAGGTTTTCGGCACCATATGGTTAGAAGGCCTCTATCTAAGCCAGATTTGGCATAAGTAAATCCCAGTTATAAATGGTGTTTTTTTACAGGTATAGAACTTTGAAATGGAATAAAATAAAAGTAAAAGAACATATGAAAAGGCTACAATCCGCTGTGCGGCTCGTTGAATACCCTATCCCATCCCACCTTAAAATAATATCCTCAAAATATAGGCCTTATGGCGATGAAATACAGAAAATGACATTGTCACAATATATTCCTCAGACAGTTTATCAAAATCTTTTGTGGTTCGACAAAAAACAACGGTTTTCTATTGCTAATGCCTTGGGAGGGGGTATACAAATGGTTTTTGTAAGAAAACGCCCCCAAAATGTGGGCGTAGGTGAAAATGATCTATAGACAAAATGTTTATATTATCATTGCGGAAGTATTTGCATCAAAATTTTTTTCGAAAGTTTTAAAATTTGGACAAAAAACGTTTTTTACTAAAAACGACCCCAAAAATATAGATATTAAGATTATCTAAATATGTTGCTAACACCCTTTTTTGAAATTCCTTACGGTTTGGCATAAAACTACGTTTTTTATAAAAGGGGGCGTGGCAGTGGGCGGATTTTAAAAATTTTTACACTTGTTCTGGTGACTCGGCCAAGGATCCTATATACCAAATTTCATTATCCTAGCTCAAAATGTAAGGCCCAAAAATCGGTGACGAGCAGACAGAGGGACGGACGGACACACGGACGGACGGACAGACAGACATGGCTAATTCGACTCAGCTAGCGATTCTGAGTCGATCCCTATATTTTGAGGTATATGTAGCAAAATTATTTCTCTATGTTACAAACGAAGTATCAAAACTAATAAACCCCTATCGGATAGGGTATAATAAATATGATTTTTTCAAATTGACATGAAATGTACTTTATACTTTAGACATGATTTCTTGCATATGACCGATTTAACGCCGCTTGACTATTTTCTGTGGGGATATGTGAAGTCGGTAGTCTACGCCGATAAGCCCGAAACAATTGATCACTTGAAGGACAACATCCGCCGCTTTATTGCCGATATACCACAAAATGTTGGGAAAAGTCGTCGAAAATTGGACCTCCAGATTAGACTACGTACGACCCAGCCGTGGCGGTCATATGCCCGAAATCATATATAAATTATAATGCCAGAAGATTATCTTTTGAATAAAGTAATTTTTATGTCTATTTAAAAAAATATTTGTTTTATTCTACTCAACTTTCAACTTTTTATACCCTATCCCATAGGGGTATATTAGTTTTGATACATAGTTTGTAACATAGAGAAATAATTTAGCTACATATACCTCAAAGTATATGGATCGACTCAGAATCGATAGCTGAGTCGATTTAGCCATGTCTGTCCGTCCGTCCGTCCGTCCGTCCGTCCGTACGTCACCAGTTTTTGGGCCTTAAATTTTGAGCTAGAAGGATGAAATTTGGTACACGTGCTCTTTGTTGCTCCCAGCAGAACAAGTGTAAAATTTTTTGAAATCCGCCCACTGCCACGCCCCCTTTTTAAAAAAACGTATTTTTTGGCCAAACCATAAGGAATTTTGAAAAACTTTCTGAACAACATATTTAGACAATCTGAATATCTGTATTTCGTTCATATAAAGTTTTTTTGCCACGCCCACTTTTTGGGGGCGTTTTTAATAAAAAACGTTTTTCGGTCAAATTTTAAAATTTTCGAAAAAACTTTTGATGCAGAATCATTAGTAGTATAAATATGAACATTTCGTCCATAGACTATTTCAACCCACGCCCACTTTTTGGGGGCGTTTTTATATAAAAACCATTTTTACACACTACCCCATAACATATGCAGGAGAAAACCTTGTCTTTTGTAGAACCGTCAAAGTTTTTTGTAAACAGTCTGAACAATTTGTTGTCACCATGTCATTTTCTTTATTTTATCCACATCGTGTTTTTAGCCATGTCCACTTTTTGGGGATTTTAGTTTTACAGATAGGATGGGATAGGGTATTCAACGATCCGCACAGTGGATTGTAGCCTTCTCATATGTTTATTCATCTTCCTGATAACCTCTCTTTAAAACAAGTGTAAAAAAAATCAAAATCCGCCCATTGTCACGTCCACTTTAAGGAAAAACGTTCTTTTTGGTTAAAAGGTAATGAATTTTAAAAAAAACTTTCTGAACAAAATATTTATACAATCTAAATACCTATATTTTGTTCATATAAACGTTTTTAGTAAAAAACGCTGTTTGTCCAAAGTTCAAAAAGTTCGAAAAAACATTTTGAAATTAATTTAAGGGATGGGATGGGATAGGGTATTCAACGATCTGTAGCCATCTCTTGTGTTTTTGTATTTTTTTTTAATAATAATAATAATAAAGCGTGCATTTAGCATCTTTTATTATAAAGATTTATAATAAGTACCCTATTACAATATTAGCTTTATTGCCATGTTCCTGAAATTCCTTCAGTGAAAACGAAATGTAATTGTTTTGATTTAAATAAAAACAACGTTTTTCTATTGCATATGCTTTGGGGTAGGGTATAAAAATGTTTTTTTTTTTTTGTAGGAAAACACCCCCAAAAAGTGGGCGTGGGTTAAAATGGTCCGAGGACGAAATGTTCACATTTTCAAATTTAATGATCCTGCATCGAAAGTTTTTTCAAGTATTTTTAAAAATGTACCAAAAAAACGATTTTTTTAGAAAACGCCCCAAAAAGTGTGCGTACCAAAAAACATTCAATAGACGAAAAATAGGTATTATGATTCTCTAAATATGTTTTATAGATACTTTTTTAAAATTTCTTACCGTTTGGCTAAAAACTACGTTTTTCTAAAAAGAGGGCGTGGCAGTGCGCGGTTTTCAAAAATATTTACACTTGTTCTACTTCGTTGACTAGAGAGTCTATATTTCAAATTTCAACTTTCTAGCTTAAAATTTAAGACCCAATAATCGGTGACACACAGACTCAGCTAGCGATTCTGAATCGTTCCATATACTTTGAGGTATATCTATCGAAATTATTTCTCTATGTTACAAACTTAATGTAAAACTAATATACCCCTACGGGATAGGGTATAAAAACAAATTTTCTTTGATTTGAAAAATAAGGAAACTTTTGAAGCTTTAAATATTTCCTTACCTGGTAAATGCATTAGTTTTCAATTTTAAGGACACGCGAAATATGATTTTTGCAACGGATTTTAAAAAAAGACCAGGACTGGGATGATCAGGATCTTAAAAAGGATCTCATTAGTAGTTCAAGTGAAGTTATTCTGAAAAGGCTTTTTTCAGTGATGCTGTTTATCGTCATGCGTTGGATAAGCCGAGTATCTGTGGGAAGTTCGTCGTGTTCTTCTTATTATGTTCGCCTTACCTCCTGTTTCGCTTACAAAAATAAACACAGTTGATGTGTAGTCAATGTTACAATGATTGGGACGTTATAAAGTTAGCGCCTATCAAGGTTCGTCCTTGGGCAAGGATTTTTCAGCTGCTATTGATACGATCCATTCTTCAGCGCCGTAGGGCAGGATGATAAGGGCCTTGTATAGAATCAGTGGTTGTCAGGAGTAAATCTTCGTTTAATTTCTGACGAGATGTCGATGTCGAAGTTAATAGTGGAGTAGAAGTAAACAATTTTAATTACTACCTCAAACGATCCAGAAATGTCTTATAGTATACATTGAGCATGTCAAATTCTAACATCACCAGAAGCTGAGGCAACAAATTCTACTTTGTCCCAAAGGTAGAAAAACGTTTAGTCGTTTGTAAAAACCATTAAGAATTTGACCCCATCTTCCATCCCAACGCTCCTTTACAATGATACTTACCAAATAAATGTCGGTGTTCTTCAAGGCTCCTTTTTGTCTCCAACATTCTTTCTCATTTTTATAAATGACCGCTTGTCTGCAACTTAGAATTCAATCCTGTCCTTTGCTGGTGAAAGTACAGTCACCTTTTCATATTCGTTCTCGAATCCACGCTTTCACCCTCGGTCGAGTCAAGTGCAGCATTTGTGCATGATTTGTATCTTATTCAGAAGGCGCAATGATGTTTTGCTGCACCTGACCAGATTTGAGTAACAAATCTGTAGCGAACTTTATGATCTTTCTTGAACGTCGCAGGAATATATCCTGCCTTATACCGTTTTACCTCTATTATAACAAGAAATGCTTAAACGAAATAGCCAAGTGCATTCAGTTCAAAACGAGTGGTGGGTGCACGACTGGGTCGTACGCAACTTTCTCTTTCACAGCGAGTTGGGCGTTAGATCAAATGGTACGCATTTTGATTATTGATGACGGATGACAAAATCCGTTACATCGATTTTCTCGAAAAAACTGGGTATGCAGTTTTGTTGAAGCTAATATGGTTATAGTATATATAAAGTTTGATCAAAATCGTTAGAGCTGTTTTCGAGAAAATTGAGGTTATGTGTAATTTTTATATGGCAGGTACCGTTATTAACATGGCTAAAAGCAAACAAAAAAATGGCCTAGAATTATGACTAAAACAAGCTTGGATACGAAGTTTGAAGAAAATCGGTCCAGCCGTTTAGGCTGGGGAGACCATTACGGACAGACGGACCGACGGACGGAAATCCAAAAACCACTTTTTTAGGCTCCGCTATCATCGTAAAGGCGCCTGAACAAGATATTTAGACAATCTCAATACCTATATTACATCTATAAAAAGTTTTTTGTCGTGCGCACTTTTTAAGGGTGTTGTCAGTAAAATTTTAAAGGAATTAAAAAACAACGTTCGATTCAAATACTTTGGCAATGCTAATTTAAACTTTTCGTCAATAGATCATGTTAACCCTACCTCCACTTCAAAAATAAAGGAGTTCTGTTCACATATCCTATGTGCCAAAGAAAAACCTCGAGTTTTGTCAAACAATAAAAGTTATATAGATAAACTGCCTCAACAAGATGTTCTATATTTCATCCTCATAACGTTTATTTCTGGGGTAATAAATTTTTATACCCTATTCCATAGGTGTATATCGATTGAGCCATGTCTGTCTGTCCGTCCGTCCGTCTTTCGCCAATAACGAAAAGTCGCAGCTATCTGCAACATGTACACTTTTACTGATCTCCTTCAAATTCAGTATAAAGAGTTCTTGTATTCAAAATTGAAAGTCGGGGGCGCCAGGAGCAATTACCTATGACTCTGTCGACTCATTTACCATTAAAAAGCCGCTTTAGGTACTTGGTAGTTCCATAAACCCGTCGATTATCTTGTATATAGCGCAGTTATTGTGATCTTAGTTTCGGAATAACGTAGAGATTATCATCTTGATGTTGTCTGGAACTGAATCTATAAGAGATCGTTATAAGACATTTTGGTTTGCGGTCTAATGCGCTGCTTCCGGAACATTGCTTTTCTTCTGTTGAATTGTCATTAAAAATATTCATATTCTTATTTCAATTTTTATAGCTATGCGGCGTGCTGCGATTTCCTGCAAAATAACAATCTTCTGTCTGTAGTCCGGGCACATGAAGCTCAAGATGCGGGGTATGTTGTTCAACTTACTACAAGTCATGTAATTCAATGTTTAAATTAATTTTTGTGTTTTAATTTCTAGATATCGAATGTATAGAAAGAATACAGTAACAGGCTTTCCATCACTTATAACAATCTTTTCGGCACCAAACTATCTGGATGTTTACAACAACAAGGTGAGTGAAGCTAACATGTTCAATTGCTTTTTTTAGGAACTGCATTAAATTATGTGCTTTAATAATAGTCGAATTTCTATAGCATCACCTATTCTACGCTATAGCGGTTTGGCTTTCATATTTACTTATAGATGAGATTTAATAATGTTTATTAATAAAACTTTATATAGGATATTGGTATTGACTAAATATCATTCTCCGACCCTTTTTCAAAATTCTTTACCGTTTGACTAAAAACAACGTTTTTCTGAAAAAAAGAACAAATGAGAAGGCTACAATTCATTGTGGGAATCGTTAAATACCCTATCCCATCCTTAAAATAATTTTCAAATACCACAATGTTTGGGCTACACAGCACTCGCTTTCAAAATAAGTTTTAAATATTTCACAACGTTGTTCAAGCGTAAAGCGAATCATTTCGTTCCGCGGAGGTATGATACTGACTTTCTCTCTAGATTCCGCGCGGGACACATCCGTCAGTGTCAAAATAACCTATAATTTCAACAGAAACCACTAGATGTATATAGAAACCAACAAATTAACAGTAAAAGATGATAAGATCGAGTATATGCTGTCAATACTAATACAATACTAACACACAGCATCGACGAATAGGACAGAACGTCACCATTGACAGATACAAAGTTGGGCGGTGTGAATAAAAACGAGTAGGACAAGTAAATACTTGAACATATCAAAATTACAAGTAAACGCCAAAATTTAAGTGAATAAAACAAGTATTTACTCTTACTCGCGAGAAAATACTTGAGAGGGAAAATGCCAATTTTTGTGTGAATAAACGCAAGTACTAAATACTTCTGTAGCAAGTAAATATTCGTCTATTCGCAAGTCAACCCGACCCCAGACTTGCAGTCGTACTTGTACACGAAAGATGGCTGCATTTATGAACCTGCGTGGTGTGAAACGTTATAGAGACCGGCGTGATATAGTCCCGATCTATCTAAGGGACTATTACGGTTTGAGAGCGAAAACGTAGATTTTCTCACTTCGCACTTTCTTGATGAAAACACTGATGCAAGTGGTGGAGGATTAACTGCACGGAAAAAGATGGAAATTTTTCTGAGATACGTTAGTGATCCAGGATTCCAAAGTGGTGTTGCCAACGACATGGGGGTTGAAAGAAGTACCGTCAGCAGAACATTTTCAAGTGTATTGGATAAAATAGTGTCGAAGTCTGAAGATTGGATTAAATTTCCACGCACTATTGAAGATATGGATTGCACTCACGTTTAGTTTAGTTTAGGCGAAAACAGAACGTTAGGCGAAAACAGAACGAGTCACAACAGGAAATGATGCGTAGTCTGTGTGGCGCTAAAAGTATTTACTTGCCTTTTTTGTGAATTCAGTTGTCTCGCGAGTAAATACTTGCTAGTATACCTCGGGTTGACGAGTACACGGTCACAAGTAAACTCGACGCTTAATTCACATCGGTTTACTTGGAGTTTAAATACTCGTTACACTTTACTTGTAAGTAAATACTCGTCGTACTCGTTTTTATTCACACCGCCCATTGTGGTACTAAGCGACTTTGTCTACCTCGGCTCCGCTATTAACTCCAACAGCGACATCTCTCTCCACTTTCGTTTACTTTGATGGGCTGGAGACGAAGATTCAACAAAGAACTTTATGAGCTGTACAACAATATAGACCTAGCGACGTTCAAGATAGCTGGTCAATGTATGTAGAGCGAATGGAGGCTAACACTCCGTTTCACAGAGTCTTCGTTTTTCGGGGAATTTTCGTCGTTCGTATGCATCGGCTATGCTGTTGGTTGATGCTGGCATGGCAATTTAAACACTGGGGTATCAATATCAGTACACCACATGGGTAAATTTTTTGTTGTATGAGATGCGCACTCTATGTAGTTGTATACTCTTTGCCTCAACCAACTTGAAGGCCGCATATGGAGGGAGTAAGATAGAGACCGGGATAATTGGAGAGGCATGTTAGTAGAGTCCTACTCTCATTCAGACTGCAACGAGACTCAAGTAGGTAAGTGTTTATCACCGCCATCAGCGATTGAATGAATTTAATTGGACCTTTTATTTGGTGAGTTGCGGACTAGAAACTGTTTAACAAAACTTAAATTTTGCGTTTGGATACATAGTTTCTTATCCAAAGAACAAAGTTTTCAACGATTCCAAATGTACGCACTAAAACTCATAGCGTTTTCGATTGGGATTTTTAGATTTACTCTCAGATTTTACCCGTCCCAATCGAACATTAAAGAGGTTACTCTGGTTTTGTATGTGTGGAAGTGTGCCATTTGACAGCTTATTGTTTATCTTTAGGCCGCAATTATAGCTATTAACTATCAATGAAAACCATCATATGAAATTTTCTTTTACTCATTGCGGCTTTTTTATAAATTTAACCATTGGCGAGTTGGTGTCAAAACAAAGCTTATGAATTTTAGAACATGATTATCCAATAATATTTTAGTTTCTAATTACAGTTTCCGCAGAAATAACAACAAACACAAATCAAACTGCGAAATGCAAACTTCAAACTGACATAAGTCAGATGTTAAATGTTTTTGTGTTGGTGCATGTTGGTGTAAATCTGACTTGGAATCCAGATTCATCAAAAGTACTCTAGAGTAAAAAAAGAGTGCTTTTTGTATCCCAATCGAAAACGAAAAAATTGATCTAGAGTAAAAAAAGTACTCTAGAGTATAAAAAGAGTGCTTTTTGTATCCCAATCGAAAACGCTATCAGTCAAATGCCTTTGATAATTCAATTGCTGCCACTTTAGTGGCTCTATTGTGGCAAAAACTATACTGTCCTTAAGGAGTTTTCGTGTTTCTAAACTTTTCATAACCTAATGATTTATCAGCGTTTCCATCAACTTGGACATAGAGGTGCTATTGGTCGGTGACTAGAGTCAGGGGAAAGATTTTACTGCTGGACAAATGCAGTTTTCCAATTTGGTAAAACTTCCGAACATAATTCCTGGAGGGCTTACCGTTCCCTTTTTTGTTCGTTCCCCATTTTATTATCCTATACCAAAGGGGTATATTAGTTTTGATAAACAGTTTGAAACATAGAGAACTAATTAAATAAATAAATATACCGTACAGTATATGGATCGACTTAGGGCCGGTTTGTTCACTGTCGGTTAACTTTAACGGACGGTCATTCCAGCCGATAACCGACGAATGAGTTTGTTCACGAAAAATTTTAACCGGAGAATCCACGGTTAGGTTAGTTAACCGGATAAATCTGTAATCGCCCGATTTTGTTCGGTTAATGGAGTTTAACCGATGTTTTTCTTGAATTTTATTTCTTCATGCTTGGTTTCGAGAGTGTGTATTACTTTTGACGTGTAATACACAGAACAACATTCCGTGCAAAATCAGAGAATTATACGTGTGCTACAAACAGAAACAAAAACATATGAGAGGCTACAATCCGCTATGCGGATCGTTGAATACCCTATCCCATCCCATCCTTTAAATTAATATCCTCAAAATATAGGCCTTATGGCGATGAAATACAGAAAATGATATTGTCACAATATATTGCTCAGACAGTTTCTCAAAATCTTGTGTGGTTCGACAAAAAACAACGTATTTCTATTGCTAATGCCTTGGGATGGGGTACACAAATGGTTTTTGTAAGAAAACGCCCCCAAAATGTGGGCGTAGGTGAAAATGATCTATTGACAAAATCTTTATATTACCATTGCGGAAGTATTTGCATCAAATTTTTTTTCGAAAGTTTTAAAATTTGGACAAAAAGCGTTTTTTACTAAAAACGCCCCCAAAAAGTGGGCGTGGCAAAAAACTTTATATGAACGAAATATAGATATTAGGATTGTCTAAATATGCTACTCAGACACTTTTTTGAAATTCCTTACGGTTTGGCCAAAAAATAAGTTTTCCTAAAAAGGGGGCGTGGCAGTGGGCGGATTTCAAAAATTTTTACACTTGTTCTGGTGGCACGGACTAGGATCCTATATACCAAATTTCATTTTCCTAGCTCAAAATTTAAGGCCCAAAAACCGCTGACGAACAGACAGACGGACGGACGGACGGACAGACAGACATGTCTAATTCGACTCAGCTAGCGATTCTGAGTCGATCCATATACTTTGAGGTATATGTAGCAAAATTATTTCTCTATGTTACAAACTAAGTATCAAAACTAATATACCCCCTATGGGATAGGGTATAAACATATGAGAGGCTACAATCCGCTATGCGGATCGTTGAATACCCTATCCCATCCCATCCTTTAAATTAATATCCTCAAAATATAGGCCTTATGGCGATGAAATACAGAAAATGACATTGTCACAATATATTGCTCAGACAGTTTCTCAAAATCTTGTGTGGTTCGACAAAAAACAACGTATTTCTATTGCTAATGCCTTGGGATGGGGTATAGAAATGGTTTTTGTAAGAAAACGCCCCTAAAATGTGGGCGTAGGTGAAAATAATCTATGGGGAAAATGTTTATATTACCATTGCGGAAGTATTTGCATCAAACATTTTTTCGAAAGTTTTAAAATTTGGACAAAAAGCGTTTTTTACTAAAAACGCCCCCAAAAAGTGGGCGTGGCAAAAAACTTTGTATGAACGAAATATAGATATTAGGATTGTCTAAATATGCTACTCAGACTTTTTTTTTAAATTCCTTACGGTTTGGCCAAAAAATAAGTTTTCCTAAAAAGGGGGCGTGGCAGTGGGCGGATTTCAAAAATTTTTACACTTGTTCTGGTGGCACGGACGAGGATCCTATATACCAAATTTCATTATCCTAGCTCAAAATTTAAGGCCCAAAAACCGCTGACGAACAGACAGACGGACGGACGGACGGACAGACAGACATGGCTAATTCGACTCAGCTAGCGATTCTGAGTCGATCCATATACTTTGAGGTATATGTAGCAAAATTATTTCTCTATGTTACAAACTAAGTATCAAAACTAATATACCCCTATGGGATAGGGTATAACAATTAAATAATAATAAATATTAATATTAATATTAATATGGAGTGAATAAATTTGTATTTTAGTGTATAATCTCTGTATTTGTATATTAATTTCAAATTTAGTTCATTTGTAAATTGCATTTGGGATTCGTGGAGTAGTGATTAGAGTGACGACGATCACTACCAATAATTGGTGGTTGAACGGGGGCAGTATTACCCATATGAACGACGCGATCACTTTAATAAATGGGACGATGTTGATTTTTTCAGACGTTTGCGGAAGGAAACTTTAGATCTCGTAATTTAACTCTAAAAGTTTACACAATAACACAACACAGACAATAAGAAAGATAATCCACAGAGTAAGTTTGACAAATAAATTGGAAAATGGAACGATTTATCGCACATCCACGGTTAAGTAACCGAAGCGAAAAATCTAGTGCACAAACACTCTTCGGTAACCGCAGATTCTTAATCGTGGGTTTAATCAAAACCGCGGTAACCTAAACGTCGATTTAACCGGCAGTGAACGAACTGGGCCTTAGACTCGCCAGCTGAACCGATTTAACCATATCTGTCCGCCCGTCCGTCCATCTGTCTAGTTTTTGGGCTTTTAAGTTTGAGCTAGAATAATGGAATTGACTACACGTACACTTTGTTGATACCTGCTGATCAAGTTTAAACACATGTAAAATACAACCACTACTACGCCCACTTTTAAGAAAAACGTTTTTATACCCTATTTTCTTAAAAAAAACATTTTTTGTTACATTTTTAAAAGATTTAAAAAACATATGAGAAGGCTACAATCCGCTGTGCGGATCGTTGAATACCCTATCCCATCCTATCCATAAAACTAAAATCCCCAAAAAAGTGGGCATGGCTAAAAACACGATGTGGATAAAATAGAAAAAATGATATAGTGACAACAAATTCTTCAGACTCCTTTCAAAACACTTTTACGGTTCTACAAAAGACAAGGTTTTCTCCTGCATATGTTATGGGGAAGTGTATAAAAATGGTTTTTATATAAAAACGCCCCCAAAAAGTAAGCGTGGGTTAAAATGGTATATAGACGAAATGTTTATATTAATAATGTTAATGATTCTGCATCAAAATTTTTTTCGAAAAATTTAAAAATTGACTGAAACCGGTTTTTTATTGAAAACGCCCCCAAAAAGTGGGCGTGGCAAAAAACTTTATATGGACGAAATATAGATATAAATATTGTCTAAATATGTTGTTCAGAAACTTTTTTAAAATTCCTTACGGTTTGGTCAAAAACTGAGTTTTTCTTAAAAGGGGGCGTGGCAGTGGGCGGATTTCAAAAATTTTTACACTTGTTCTGTAGGCAGAGACGAGGATCCTATATACCAAATTTCATTATCCTAGCTCAAAATTTAAGGCCTAAAAATCGGTGACGTACAGACGGACGGACAGACAGACATGGCTTAATCGACTCAGCTAGCGATTCTGAGTCGATCCATATACTTTGAGGTATATGTAGCAAAATTATTTCTCTATGTTACAAACAAAGTATCAAAACTAATATACCCCCCTATGGGATAGGGTTTAAAAAAATCGGTGCAAGATCATTTGCTATGATAATGTGAACATTCCGTCTATACATCATTTTAACCCACGCCCACTTTTTTGGGACGTTTTCTTACAAAAACCATTTGTATACCCAACCCCATAGTGTATGCTAGAATACGTTGTTTTTTGTCGAACCATAATGATTAACTGTCCGAACAATATCTTGTGACAAGGTCATTTTCTTTATTTCAGTATCATAAAGCTCGCAATTTGGGGATGCTAATTTTAAGGATGGGGTGGGATAGGCTATTAAACGATCAGCACAGTGGATTGTAGCCTTCTCATATGTTTTATACCCTATCCCATAGGGGAATATTAGTTTTTATACATAGTTTGTAACATATCTAGATATACCTCAAAGTATATAGATCGACTCAGAATCGCTAGTTGAGTCGATTAAGCCATGTCTGTCTGTCCGTCCGTGTGTACGTGACCGATTTTTAAGCCTTAAGTTTTGAGCTAGGATAATGAAATTTGGTATATATAGGAATAGGATCCTCGTCCGTGCCTACAGAACAAGTGTACAAATTTTCAAAATCAGCATACTGCCACGCCCCCTTTTAAGAAAAACTTAGTTTTTGGCCAAACCGTAAGGAATTTTGAAAAAGTTTCTGAACCACGTATTAAGACAATTTTAATATCTATATTTCGTCTTTATTAAGTTTTGCCAGTAAAAAACCTTTTCTTGTAAAATTTTCAATTTTTCGAAAAAAAAATTCGTTAAAATCTCCCAGCACGATTTTAACGCAAAGGTAGGAAGAGAAGACATCTTTAGAAGTATTGTCGGAAAATATAGCCTACACGACAACACGTCTGGTAACGGACTTAGGCTAATTGCCTTCGCTACGGAACGAAATGCCACTATAGCCAGTACACTGTTTACTTACTTCGATATCCCTAAGGGAAAGCTTAGGGATATCGGAGCACTACCTTGTTGAAGCCAAGTTAAGAATGCGGATATCCACCACACCACAACAAACCAGAAATACTGTGAACAAATTTAATGTTGAAAGACTGCAATTGCAACAGAACGCCAAGGGCTTCGCTCAACGCGTTTCCCTTAACCTCTCGATTTACACCATACCACCGGCTTCGAATGTCGAAGAACTATGGCAACGATGCCAACCCAACAAGATGTGCTAGGTTTCTCGCACCCACTAGTTAGAAACCCTTGGTTTGATGAGGAATGCCGACAGATGCTTGCAGCCCAGAACTAGTCCTAGTACTAGCTGCAGGTAAAGACGAGAGCTGTCATTGAGCTCTATAGGCTATAGAGCAAAAAAAACGCGCGATCGAGGATATAAAGAGGATCCACTCCAGGAATGATGTTTCCAAGTTTTACAAGATTGGATGACGAACAACATTCCGCAGTCAGGCAGAACGAACCATTCAACACTGGGGACAACACCAACCACCTGACCTAAGTGAAATGAGGATAACAATATCATATTGGCGGAGATGACTTGGTAAGTAACATTCACCAATCCATAAGCCAAATCTGATGAAAAAATGCCTAAAGAATGGAACCTCAGCATCGTTTTCCCGATCTATAAAAAAGGAGATCCTCTGAACTGCGCCAACTACAGAGGCATAAGTCTCCTCAACAACGCCAACATCCTATATGCGCAATATTTGAAAACCTAAAAACGTTTACAAACAACCTGATCGGCCAATATCAGTGTGGTTTTAGGCCAGGAAATTCCACAACTGATCACTTCACACTTCGGCAGATCCTGAAAAAAAACCCAAGAAGTCCAAATCGATACCCACCTTCTATTCATCGATTTCAAAGCCGCATACGACAGCATTTATAAAGACGAACTTTACAGAGCTATGTCTTGTTTTGGTATACCGCCCAAACTCATCCACCTGTGCAAGATGACGATGGAGAATTCATAGGCATTGTATAGAGAAGAAAGCCGCAAAAAAAGGTTTAGCGGTAAATGATATCTCCACAGAAATTAAACGAAGAATCACTCTTGCCAACCGCTGTTTCTTCGAGCTAAGAAGGCAATTCAGCAGTAAAGTATTATATAAAACCATGATCATCCCAGTCCGTTTGCGTGAAATGGCTATGGAGACGAAGATTTAACCAAGAACTATACGATTGTATAGCGATATTCCACTAATCAAAAAAAACACCGCATTGGACGTTTAAGAGGGCTAGAAAATGTAACTGGAGGCAGTTAGCTAAAGACCGGGCTAATTGGAGAGGCATGTTGATTGAGGTGCAGGTTCATCCCGGACTGCAATCCTATTCTTTCGTTAAAATATGCATCCTTTAAAGTGTTAACTTATTTTTATGAATTCTAGTTCAAAAGGTCTTGATGGACTATTTCACTCCTAGGACCTATGTCATATGCTATGGCACGTGATATAAAATAATTTCTATATTAGGCTTATCTTACAATGATCTGTAGACGAAATGTTCATATTAATATTACCAAAGTATTTGCATCGAAATTTTTTGTTATATATCATTAAAATTGTACCTAAAACCGTTTTTTTTTTTTACTAATAACGCCCCCTTCATC
This sequence comes from Rhingia campestris, assembly GCA_932526625.1. Taxonomy (NCBI): domain Eukaryota; kingdom Metazoa; phylum Arthropoda; class Insecta; order Diptera; family Syrphidae; genus Rhingia; species Rhingia campestris. Next base: position 30,923,263 of record OW052186.1, on the reverse strand, counting down.
AGAAAATTTTTCAAAATTCCTTACTGTTTGGCAACAAAACATATAAGAAGGCTACAATCCGTTATGCGGATTGTTGAATACCCTATCCCATTCCATCATCACCAAAAAGTTGACATGGCTTCAAACACGATGTGGATTAAATATAGTAAATGACATTGCGACAACAAATTGTTCAGACTGTTTATAAAACACTTATATGGTTCTACAAAAGACTAGGTTTTTTTTCTTCTTTATATAAAAACGTCCCCAAAAAGTGGGCGTGGCTTTAAATGGTCTATACACGAAATGTTCATATAAATATTACGAATGATTCTGCATCGACTTTTTTTTTCGAAAAATTGAACATTTGACCGGAAAGAGTTTTTTACTGAAAACGCCCCCAACAAGTGGGCGTGGAAAATAACTTTATATAGACGAAATATAAATATTAAAATCGTCTAAATACGTGGTTCAGAAACTTTTTCAAAATTCCTTACGGTTTGGTCAAAAACTAAGTTTTTTTTAAAAAGGGGGCGTGGTAGTAGGGGGATTTTGAAATGTGTACACTTGTTCTGTAGGCACGGGCGAGGATCCTATATAACAAATACTTTATCCCAGCTCAAAACTTAAGGCTTAAAAATCGGTCACGTACAGACGGACGGACGGACGGACAGACAGACATGGCTTAATCGACTCAACTATTGATTCTGAGTCGATCTATTTACTTTGTGGTATATCTAGATATGTTACAAACTATGTATCGAAACTAATATTCCCCTATGGGATAGGGTATAAAACATATGAGAAGGCTACAATCCACTGTGCGGATCGTTTAATACCCTATCCCATCCCATCCTTAAATTAAGTATCCCCAAAATGTGGGCTTTATGATACTGAAATATAGAAAATGACGTTGTCACAAGATATTGTCCGGACAGTTAATCAAAATCGTTTATGGTTCGACACAAAACAACGTTTTCTAGCATACACTATGGGGTGGGGTATACAAATGGTTTTTTGTAAGAAAACGCCCCAAAAAAGTGGGCATGGGTTAAAATGATGTATAGACGGAATGTTCACATTATCATAGCAAATGATCTTGCATCGAGATTTTTCAATATTTTAAAAATGTACCAAAAAATGTTTTTTGTTATGAAAACGCCCCCAAGAAGTGAATTTTCAAAATCCCTTACGGTTTGGCAAAAAACTAAGTTTTTCTAAAAAGGGGGCGTGGCAGTAGGCGGATTTCAAAAATGTTTACACTTATTCTGCTTGAAGCATAAACGCTCATAGGTTTTATCAAGAAGCTCGTCGAAGCAATTCTTAATTATATCTTAGTTCTATACTTTTTCCTCCACCGGGGTGTGAGCGCATATAAGTCTAGTGTTGGCGAATTTGTCTTTGATGCGGATTGTTACAATGCGTTCACTAATATCTTGGAAACATAAGACTTCTTGCCTAAGTCTGGCACCTCTAACAAATCCGCATCCGAATAGTCGCTGTTTTTGCTTACTATAACACGGTCCACAGTAGATGTCACAGTTTTTCATCCTCTTTTTACACGGCCCATCCCATCGTATTTCATGGATGGCAGTAATGTCTGCTTTGTACCAGTTTAGGGCTTCCGCTAGTTGTTTGCACCTGCACCTTTCATGTTTAATGTTCTGACATTCCAGGTGCAGATACTAACGTCGTTGTCCTTTTTGCGTTTGGCAGGGTCGTCAACAATAATATCAGTCCTTTCCGAGCCTATTGGTTGCCTCGTAACAATAGATAGTTTTCTTTCATGGGTGGGTACTGGGAAGTTAACTCAAAGCACAAACCCCAACCTTGAGGACCAGTTCCAATTTATTAGATACCTACCTCTAGGACACGGGGCCATCAGTATCCACTAAGAGTTTGAGCGCTGCCGTTGGCCTTTCGGTGCATCCGCCACCATCTCTGTTTAAGGGGCCTGACTAGCTCTTGAGGTTCCAAGATGACCTGTTGTCCAAAAATGTCGAAGCAGCTCATCTAGGGACAGCAGGCCCTAAGCATTCTGGTCAGACTTCTTATAGTGTTGCTGTTTTTATACCCTATCCCATAGGGGTATATTAGTTTTGATACTTAGTTTGTAACATAGAGAAATAATTTTGCTACATATACCTCAAAGTATATGGATCGACTCAGAATCGCTAGCTGAGTCGATTAAGCCATGTCTGTCTGTCCGTCCGTCCGTCCGTCCGTCCGTCCGTCTGTATCACAGATTTTTAGGCCTTAAATTTTGAGCTAGGATAATGAAATTTGGTATATGGGATCCTCGCCCGTGCCTACAGAACAGGTGTACAAATTTTTGAAATCCACCCACTGCCACGCCCCCTTTTAAGATAAACTCAGTTTTTGGCCAAACCGTAAGGAATTTCAAAAAAGTGTCTGAGTAGCATATTTAGAGAATCGTAATATCTATATTTCGTTAATACACAGTTTTTTGCCACGCCCACTTTTTGGGGGCGTTTTCCATAAAAAACCTTTTTTGGCCAAATTTGAAAATTTTCGAAAAAAATTTTGATGCAAAATCATTGGTAGTATTAATATGAACATTTCGTCAGTAGACCATTTTAACCCACGCCCACTTTTTTGGGGCGTTTTCTTAAAAAAACCATTTGTATGCCCTACCCCAAGGCATATGCAATACAAAAACGTGGTTTTTTGTCGAACCATAAAAGAATTTGATAATCCTTCGGAACAATATGTTGTAACAACGTCATTTTCAATACTTTATGACCATAAAGACCATATTTTGGGGATATCAATTTTATGGATGGGATGGGATAGGGTATTAAACGATCCGCACAGCGGATTGTAGCCTTCTCATATGTTTCTTCTTGTTCTTAACATTCACATTTATTGTTTAGTCAAAGTGAAATCCAGTTGGATGAGACCTGTATACGATGGTTAACACTTGGAGGTAAAAATAAGCATAATTGATGAGTCTGAGTTACAACAAGCTATCCTCGTTTTACAGCATCTAACCATAAATAGAATAGGATAGGTAATAAACTTTTAGCACAGCGGATTGTAGTTTTTTTTATGAGAAATTTTTGCTCTTCCCTTCTCCTCTGTTTAAAAAATGTCAATGGCAGGTTTTTCATTAGCTCTCATCTTTGCTTGCAGCGTTTTTCGCTGCGAGCCCCGGAGTTTCTTGATAGTTTAATGATAGAATAGTGCATTTATGTATGCGTTCACAACTATCATCCTAGATTAAATGAGACAATTCAAACATGCATTACCGCACCTGATCTTGAACACTTGCGATGTCTAATTGTGAACACAGGTTCACAAAAATATATAGATATACTATTTATTTATACCCTATCCCATAGGGGGTATATTAGTTTTTATTTTTTTTTATTTATGAATTATCCCCATTCAGTTTTTAGCATATCCCACTTTTTGGGTACGTTCACTTTAAGGATGGGATGGGAATCCGCACAGCGGATTGTAGTCTTCTCATATGTTTTTATCTATAAATATTTTGCAACACCGGTAATTTCCAGTCATATCAAATTAAATAGTTAATCATAAAATTGCAACTTTCGCTCCTTAATTTTGGTGATCAGACTATTAATGACAAACATATGAGAAGGCTACAATCCGCTGTGCGGATCGTTGAATACCCTATCCCATCCTATCCATAAAACTAAAATCCCCAAAAAAGTGGGCATGGCTAAAAACACGATGTGGATAAAATAGAAAAAATGATATATATGTAGCAAAATTATTTCTCTATGTTACAAACTAAGTATCAAAACTAATATACCCCCCTATGGGATAGGGTATAAAAACGGAGTAGTATGGGCGGGACGTGAATATACTTTCAACCTTTATGTATAAATAATTTTTATTTCAATTGCTTACAATATAATGTTTCAATAATAAACTTTCTCTAAAGGCAGCTGTCCTCAAGTATGAAAACAATGTAATGAACATAAGGCAATTCAATTGCTCGCCACATCCATATTGGCTCCCGAATTTCATGGACGTTTTTACATGGTCGTTACCATTTGTTGGAGAAAAGGTGAAAAAACACTTTTTGTACTGGAAATATGAACTTAAAAGCTATTTATTTTAGGTGACTGAAATGCTTGTAAATATATTAAGCATTTGTTCGGATGAAGAATTAGTAGCGGTTGAAGATGATAAACTAGAAGAAGGTTAGTATGTTATATTTAAAACACAATTTATATTTAAACATTGTATTCTTGGACTTCTATCTGTATAAATGTATTCCGATTAAAAGAGCTCAGGAAAAAAATCACACTTGTCCCTGCTAGGCCTGGTAAGTCGTTTTAGGTTGTGTGATATATGCTTCGCTCTGGCAATATTAGGAAGGCGATTTCCTTACTGCAAAATGCTTTCTTATTGATGAAAGATTTGTTTGAATTTTGTTTATTTTTAAGTTGTTTTTTTCTTTGCACCAGCTTATTTTAAGAAAGCTTATCTTATTTTGCAATACAACTGTTTTTTATAATAATTTGCAGCGGGTAACGTGTCACAACTTCGGAAGGAAGTTATACGGAATAAAATTCGAGCTATTGGAAAGATGTCAAGAGTTTTTTCTATATTAAGGTACATTTAAGAAAAACTGTTTTTATTACTATATTATTTTTTCTGTAATCTTTTATTTCAAAGGGAGGAGTCAGAATCGGTTTTGCAACTAAAAGGACTTACCCCGACTGGTGCCTTACCAGTTGGAGCACTATCAGGAGGAAAGGATTCATTAAGAACTGGTAAGACTGGCCATGTCAATCGCAACTCGTATTCTGATAGTCATTTTCAAAGTTACCAACGAATGTTGCAATTAAAGAATTCGATAAGCAACGGACAGATAAAAGTATATGTAGTCAATTCGCACGAATGACGGCATTCGACCCCTGGTTAACACATACGCGCGGTGGTGAAATAGTTTTTACAGATATTTTTTTCTTAAGAAAGTCTTTATGCCACCAGACTATAAAATCATCTATAAGAAGCATATTCATTTTCTGACTTTTCAGTATGTTGTGTCCAGTAAGAATGTCGACATGCGTGAAACAGATTTTCTGTTTCACCGAAGGGAACTTTTAAGGGAACTTCACCTATTCTTGACAAAATTTTCTGTCCTACTGGTGATTTAATATCACATAGTAGAGGCTTGACAGACAGACATCGAGACCATAGATTTCTTTAATTTTAGAGTGTGCTTTGAGGAGAAACGCTCAAAGCATAGGTGTGGTTCAAAATCTTCTACAGAACATATGAGAAAGCCGCAATCCGTGTCTAAAACATATGACCTATCCCATCCTATCTTTAAAACTAACAACTTTATGGGGATAAAATTAGTATACGACATTGTGACAACATACTGTTCGTTCACACAGCTGATCAAAATCTTTTATGGTTCGACATAAAACGACGTTTTTCTATTGCATATGTTGTTGGGTAGGGCATGAAAATCGTTTTGTTAAGAAAACGCCCCCAAAAAGTGGGCCTTGGCTAAAATGATCTATAGACGAAATATTCATGTTACCAATGATTTTGCATCATACGTTTTTTCAAATATTTTAATATTTGACTGAAAAGGGTTTTTTTTAATGAAAACGCCCCTAAAAAGACGAAATATAGATATTGAGATACTCTAAATAAGTTGTTCAGACAATTTTTTTTTTAAATTCTGTACGGTTAGGATAAAAACTACGTTTTTCTGAAAAGGGGGCGTAGCAGTGGGTGGATTTAAGTAAAATGTACTACACTTGTACTGCTTTGTCGGCCAGAGAGTCTATATACCAAATTTCAACACTCTAGCTCAAAATTTAAGGCCCAAGAATCGGTGACACACAGACGGATAGACAGACATGGCTATATCGACTCAGCTAGCGATTCTGAATCTGATCCATATACTTTGAGGTATATATAACGAAATTATTTCTCTTTGTTACAATCCTAATGTCAAAACTAATATAGGTACCCCTTTGGGATAGGGTATAAAAACGTAATAGCTGTGAAATAAAGCAAATGAGATTGTCTAAATATCTGAAATCACCGAAATCAACGTTTATTTCTGAAAATAAGAATGGCAGGGGGCGAGTTCAAAAAATAGTTGTTCCTGGACTGAATTTATGAATAAAGATGTCATTTACTATAATAATACTTCCGATACACTTTATTTTCTCAGATTATCTTTTTATACCCTATCCCATAGGGGTATATTAGTTTTGATACTTAGTTTGTAACATAGAGAAATAATTTTGCTACATATACCTCAAAGTATATGGATCGACTCAGAATCGCTAGCTGAGTCGATTAAGCCATGTCTGTCTGTCCGTCCGTCCGTCCGTCCGTCCGTCCGTCCGTCCGTCTGTACGTCACCGATTTTTAGGCCTTAAATTTTGAGCTAGGATAATGAAATTTGGTATATAGGATCCTCGTCTCTGCCTACAGAACAAGTGTAAAAATTTTTGAAATCCGCCCACTGCCACGTCCCCTTTTAAGAAAAACTCAGTTTTTGGCCAAACCGTAAGGAATTTTAAAAAAGTTTCTGAACAACATATTTAGACAATATTAATATCTATATTTCGTCCATATAAAGTTTTTTGCCACGCCCACTTTTTGGGGGCGTTTTCGATAAAAAACTGTTTTCGGTCAAATTTTAAATTTTTCGAAAAAAATTTTGATGCAGAATCATTAACATCATTAATATAAACATTTCGTCTATATACCATTTTAACCCACGCCCACTTTTTGGGGGCGTTTTTATATAAAAACCATTTTTATACCCAACCCCATAACATATGCAGGAGAAAACCTTGTCTTTTGTAGAACCGTAAAACTGTTTTGTAAGCAGTTTGAAGAATTTGTTGTCACTATATCATTTTTTCTATTTTATCCACATCGTGTTTTTAGCCATGCCCACTTTTTTAGGGATTTTAGTTTTATGGATAGGATGGGATAGGGTATTCAACGATCCGCACAGCGGATTGTAGCCTTCTCATATGTTATTACTATTTTTACACGTACCGAAACCGAACGAGACGAGAGTAAAACAGGAAGTGTCACCATACTTGTCTCCCGAATACCATCTTGTGTCCAACTTCGGTACTAATATTTTTACGATGATATCAAGTCACCACAACATTTTGCTCTACGTGCATGCTATTATATTATTTTTAAGTCTATTACAATAAGATAATTACAATACTTAGTTTTCAATAGATTTTTTAAATTTCTTTCAAATTTTACGGAAAACCGTTTTGTAATGAAAACATATGAGAGGCTACAATCCGCTGTGCGGATCGTTGAATACCCTATCCCATCCCATCCTTAAAATTAATATCCTCAAAATATAGGCCTTATGGCGATGAAATACAGAAAATGACATTGTCACAATATATTGCTCAGACAGTTTATCAAAATCATTTGTGGTTCCACAAAAAACAACGTATTTATACCCTATCCCATAGGGGGGTATATTAGTTTTGATACTTAGTTTGTAACATAGAGAAATAATTTTGCTACATATACCTCAAAGTATATGGATCGACTCAGAATCGCTAGCTGAGTCGAATTAGCCATGTCTGTCTGTCCGTCCGTCCGTCCGTATGTCCGTCCGTCCGTCTGTCTGTTCGTCACCGATTTTGGGGCCTTGAATTTTGAGCTAGGATAATGAAATTTGGTATATAGGATCCTTGTCCGAGTCACCAGAACAAGTGTAAAAATTTTTGAAATCCGCCCACTGCCACGCCCCCTTTTCAGAAAAACTCCGTTTTTGGCCAAACCGTAAAGAACTTTAAAAAAGTGTTCGAGCAGCATATTTAGAGAATCGAATTATCTATATTTCGTCAATATAAAGTTTTTTGTCGCGCCCACTTTTTGGAAATTTTAAAATTTTCGAAAAAAATGTTGATGCAGAATAATTAGTAATATTAATATAAACATTTCGTCTTTAGATCATTTTAGCCCACGCCCAATTTTTGGGGGCGTTTTCTTACAAAAACCGTTTGTATACCCTACCCCATAGCATATGCAGGGAAAAAACTATGTGTTTTGTCAAACAACAAAAGATTCTGATAAACTGTTTGAAGAATATGTTGTGACAATGTAATTTTCTATATTATAGGCTAATAAAGCCCACTTTTTGGAGATGTTAGTTTTAAGGATGGGATGGGATAGGGTATTCAACGATCCGCACAGCGTATTGTAGCCTTCTCATATGTTTTTATACCCCATCCCATAGGGGTATATTAGTTTTGATACATAGTTTGTAACATAGAGAAATAATTTAGCTACATATACATCAAAGTATATGGATCGACTCAGAATCACTAGCTGAGTCGATTTAGCCATGTCTGTCCGTCCGTCCGTACGTCACCAGTTTTTGGGCCTTAAATTTTGAGCTAGAAGGATGAAATTTGGTACATGTGCTCTTTGTTGCTCCCAGCAGAACAAGTGTAAACATTTTTGAAATCCGCCCACTGCCACGCCCCCTTTTTTGAAAAACGTGTTTTTTGGCTAAACCATAAGGAATTTTAAAAAAGTGTCTGAGAAACATAGTTAGAGAATCATAATATCTATATTTCATTCATATAAAGTTTTTTGCCACGCCCACTTTTTGGGGGCGTTTTTAATAAAAAACGTTTTACGGTCAAATTTTAAAATTTTCGAACAAAAATTTGATGCAGAATAATTCGTAATATTAATATAAACATTTCGTTAGTAGATCATTTTAGCCCACACCCACTTTTTGGGGGCGTTTTCTTACAAAAACCATTTGTATACCCTACCCCATAGCATATGCAGGAGGAAAACGATGTGTTTTGTCAAACAACAAAATATTCTGATAAACTGTTTGAACAATATATTGTTTTGACAATGTCATATTCTATATTATAGGCTAATAAAGCCCACTTTTTGGAGATATTCATTTTAAGGATGGGGTGGGATAGGGCATTCAACGATCCGCGCAGCGGATTGTAGCCTTCTCATATGTTTTTATTGAATTCAACTCCGCAACGCGGTTAAAGACGGATAACGCAACTATCAGAATACCTTAATCAATTTTTCTTGGTTTTTCAGTTTTACAATATAAAATCGTATCTATTATATTCCCTATATAGCATTGGAAGGATTCGCTCCCAATCAGAAGATTACATCCTTCGCTGAAGCGAAAGGACTGGATGCCATCAACGAACGAATGCCTCCACGCAGAGCAGGAGTGTCTACTATTGGTACCAACAACAACAATACAAATAGCTCGGGAAGGAAAATTACAAAATCGATTTCATCGTCTATTAGCAGCAGTACTAAAGGCTATTCATCATAGTTTGTTGTATAGATTGAAATACATTAATTTATCTTTTTTTATGTATTTCCAATGTCATACGATTATAAAAGGCTTTCTGTGACTATTGTTTATTTGATAATTTATTTTTATATACACTGTTATAGTGCGGTTGTGTTATAAATACATTGCAAAACTTTACGAATAAAATTAATTTAATTATCGTATAAAAAATGGAAATTTATAAAATAAGACATATATTTTTTAATATGCAAGGAGGGTAAAAAAAAACTTGTGTTTATTTATTTATTAGAAAGGAAGATTATGCATGCGCAAAAACTACAAACCCATTACTTTACTTTGCATGGAAAACAATTTAAACCGAGATTGACGATTACGTAGAAAGAAATAGTTAATAAGCAATCGGCAAGATGGGCTCCAAAACTGGACCCCTGCAAAATTTCTAACTAGACATTCTGCCCTAGCGAGGTTTCTGACAATTTTCCGCAACGCTTGCTTCGCCGGAGTTTCAAATTCAATTCGACGTATGTGCCATCGAAAAAGAAACTACACAAATGCGACAGCGCGCAGCAGCGCAATGTTTTGACATGCGACTGATCGATATGTCTTCCGATATATTTTTATATAAACACAAAAGGAGCTTTAAATTATCAAATATCGATAAGGGCAGTTGAATTTAATAGTTTTTAAAAAGGAATTTGCCAATATAGAAATAAATTAACCAAGTTAACTAGAAAACCAAATAGACATACCAATATTCGTTTTCAAAATGTATCGAATCGGTAATTATTGAATATTTCCCCCATATTTTACACATCCTTAACAACAGAACTTTCTTCAATCAAATCCAGGGCTCAACATCGAACATGTGCCCAAGCCACAGCGGCGTCCCTCAGGGCGGCTCGATCCTAGGAACTCATCTCTACCTTCAATTCATCCATAACTTCCCACATGAATTACAGGAAAACAACCTTCTATCATCTAGCCTGCTATATGCCGACGACACCATCGAATATACTTGCATCCCTTGCCCATCTGCAAAAACATTTAACCGTAATTAAAACCTACTTCCAAACCTGGGGTATCAAAATAAATAACCGCAAATCCAACCTCATATGCTTCCGGAACGCGAGTGGGAAAGGCCCACCTGGTACGGTATACTTGAAAGCCAAAATCCCCACTCGCTGCCCTTAGCCATCTGCAAAAACATATAACCGTAATTAAAACCTACTATCAAACCTGGGGTATAAAAATCAATAACCACATATCCAACCTCATATGCTTCCGGAACGCCACTGGGAAAGGCCCACATGGTACGGTAATTGAAAACAAACATTTAAACCTTAGCATCAACGGTTGTAACATCCCAGCGACAAACAACATCAAGTACCTAGGTGTCACCTTAAATAAACTCTCTATTCAAAGGTAAATCTAGTAATTCAACGATTTGTAATCTTTTAACTAATGAGTAGGTACATATACAAACTTTTCATATCATATATGTACCTACCTAACTTATGTACATTATCAAAAAAAAATTGAGTGTGAGTTCACACGCGGTAGAAGTATACAAACAACAAAAATGCAGTGAGTACAACAAAAAATTTGTATGCCCCAGGTGGCAATTAAGTTTCACTGGAAAATCCACCCTCTTCGGAGGTCGGCTCTACGGATTCTGGGGAGAGCCAATTATTGCAAATGTGTAACCCTTTCGGGAAAAGTTCAAGAGTAACAAGGTCACCTACATATGGATCTCAAAAAAATATATGTGTCTCAAGGAGCTCGACAACACCAGAAGTGTCGGCCCACGAAAAACGAGACTCAATGAAAAATAAGAGCCTAAAGGAAGAAAACGACGTTCTTCGAACAAGGCTTAACAATGTCGAACTACTCTGCGAAGAAAATATGACTCTGAAGAGTTCATTTAAAATACCTAATGAGCCAAAACCAAGTTCAAACGGCCCCGTGAATTCGGAATACCACACGGATGAAGAAGAACTCAGTCGCGAAACTGACTGGATCTTAAAGAAAAGACCAGTAAAAAAGAGGAAAGCTATATCCTCTCCTGAAATAATAAACCGCGACAAAGAGATTATTAATAAAGCGAAACAGCTAAAACAACGTCCCCCACCGCCAATTTATGTGATCGGTATTGACGACTTTAACAAGTTGCATACCTTGATAAAATCATTGCCATTATCGGGCTACCAAGTAACTTCGCTAAGAAAAAATGCATGGAAAGTCTGCGTTAAAGATCCTGAAAGTTACCGTCTATTATCTCGCAAGCTTAATACCGATAAAATAGAATGGTATTCATTTGAAAATAAATCTGAATTTGATCTGTAGCTAGAGGGTTACATGCGTCGTGCTTAAAGGATGACATTGTACACGATCTGAAAAACAGGCAAAATAAAGTCATAGATGCCGTTAACATTGTCAAGCGAGACCAAATGAAAACATATGAGAAGGCTACAATACGCTGTGCGGATCGTTGAATACCCTATCCCATCCTATCTGTAAAACTAAAATCCCCAAAAAGTGGACATGGCTAAAAACACGATGTGGATAAAATAAGGAAAATGACATGGTGACAACAAATTCTTCAGACTGCTTACAAAACATATGAGAAGGCTACAATCCACTGTGCGGATCGTTGAATACCCTATCCCATCCTATCTGTAAAACTAAAATCCCCAAAAAGTGGACATGGCTAAAAACACGATGTGGATAAAATAAAGAAAATGACATGGTGACAACAAATTGTTCAGACTGTTTACAAAAAACTTTGACGGTTCTACAAAAGACAAGGTTTTCTCCTGCATATGTTATGGGGTAGTGTGTAAAAATGGTTTTTATATAAAAACGCCCCCAAAAAGTGGGCGTGAAATAGTCTATGGACGAAATGTTCATATTTATACTACTAATGATTCTGCATCAAAAGTTTTTTCGAAAATTTTAAAATTTGACCGAAAAACGTTTTTTATTAAAAACGCCCCCAAAAAGTGGGCGTGGCAAAAAACTTTATATGAACGAAATACAGATATTCAGATTGTCTAAATATGTTGTTCAGAAAGTTTTTCAAAATTCCTTATGGTTTGGCCAAAAAATACGTTTTTCTAAAAAGGGGGCGTGGCAGTGGGCGGATTTCAAAAATTTTTACACTTGTTCTGCTGGGAGCAACAAAGAGCACGTGTACCAAATTTCATCCTTCTAGCTCAAAATTTAAGGCCCAAAAACTGGTGACGTACGGACGGACGGACGGACGGACAGACATGGCTAAATCGACTCAGCTATCGATTCTGAGTCGATCCATATACTTTGAGGTATATGTAGCTAAATTATTTCTCTATGTTACAAACTATGTATCAAAACTAATATACCCCTATGGGATAGGGTATAAAAACTTTTACGGTTCTACAAAAGACAAGGTTTTCTCCTGCATATATTATGGGGTAGTGTATAAAAATGTTTATACCCTATCCCATAGGGGTATATTAGTTTTGATACTTAGTTTGTAACATAGAGAAATAATTTTGCTACATATACCTCAAAGTATATGGATCGACTCAGAATCGCTAGCTGAGTCGATTAAGCCATGTCTGTCTGTCCGTCCGTCCGTCCGTCCGTCCGTCCGTCCGTCCGTCCGTCCGTCCGTCCGTCCGTCCGTCCGTCCGTCTGTACGTCACCGATTTTTAGGCCTTAAATTTTGAGCTAGGATAATGAAATTTGGTATATAGGATCCTCGTCTCTGCCTACAGAACAAGTGTAAAAATTTTTGAAATCCGCCCACTGCCACGCCCCCTTTTAAGAAAAACTCAGTTTTTGACCAAACTGTAAGGAATTTTAAAAAAGTTTCTGAAGATCATATTTAGACAATATTAATATCTATATTTCGTCTATATAAAGTTTTTTGCCACGCCCACTTTTTGGGGGCGTTTTCAATAAAAAACTGTTTTCGGTCAAATTTTAAATTTTTCGAAAAAAGTTTTGATGCAGAATCATTAACATTATTAATATGAACATTTCGTCTATATACCATTTTAACCCACGCCCACTTTTTGGGGGCGTTTTTATATAAAAACCATTTTTATACACTACCCCATAACATATGCAAGAGAAAACCTTGTCTTTTGTAGAACCGTTTAAGTGTTTTGTAAGCAGTCTGAAGAATTTGTTGTCACTATATCATTTTTTCTATTTATCGACATGGTGTTTTTAGCCATGCCCCCTTTTTTGGGGATTTTAGTTTTATGGATAGGATGGGATAGGGTATTCAACGATCCGCACAGCGGATTGTAGCCTTCTCATATGTTTTTTATATAAAAACGCCCCCAAAAAGTGGGGGTGGGTTAAAATGGTCTATGGACGAAATGTTCATATTTATATTACTAATGATTCTGCATCAAACGTTTTTTCGAAAATTTTAGAATTTGACCGAAAAACGTTTTTAATTAAAAACGCCCCCAAAAGGTGGGCGTGGCAAAAAAACTTCATATGAACGAAATACAGATATTCAGATTGTCTAAATATGTTGTTCAGAAAGTTTTTCAAAATTCCTTATGGTTTGGCCAAAAAATACGTTTTTCTAAAAAGGGGGCGTGGCAGTGGGCGGATTTCAAAAATTTTTACACTTGTTCTGCTGGGAGCAACAAAGAGTACGTGTACCAAATTTCATCCTTCTAGCTCAAAATTTAAGGCCCAAAAACTGGTGACGTACGGACGGACGGACGGACGCACAGACATGGCTAAATCGACTCAGCTATCGATTCTGAGTCGATCCATATACTTTGAGGTATATGTAGCCAAATTATTTCTCTATGTTACAAACTATGTATCAAAACTAATATACCCCTATGGGATAGGGTATAAAAACATATGAGAAGAGTACAATCCCCTGTGCGGATCGTTTAATACCCTATCCCATCCCATCCTTAAAATTAATATCTCCAAAAAGTGGGCTTTATTAGCCTATAATATGGAAAATGACATTGTCACAACAAATTGTTCAAACAGTTTATCAAAATCTTTTGTTGTTTGACAAAACACATCGTTTTCCTCCTGAATATGCTATGGGGTAGGATATACAAACGGTTTTTGTAGAAAACGGACTCAAAAAGTGGGGGTGGGCTAAAATGATCTATGGACGAAATGTTTATATTAATATTACTAACTATTCTGCATCAAAATTTTTTGACCATAAAACGTTTTTTATTAAAAACGCCCCCAAAAAGTGGGCGTGGCAAAAAACTTTATATGAATGATATATAGATATTATGATTCTCTAACTATGTTTCGCAGACACTTTTTTAAAATTCCTTATGGTTTAGCCAAAAAACACGTTTTTCAAAAAAGGGGGCGAGGCAGTGGGCGGATTTCAAAAATGTTTACACTTGTTCTGCTGGGAGCAACAAAGAGCACATGTACCAAATTTCATCCTTCTAGCTCAAAATTTAAGGCCCAAAAACTGGTGACGTACGGACGGACGGACGGACAGACATGGCTAAATCGACTCAGCTATCGATTCTGAGTCGATCTATATACTTTGAGGTATATGTAGCTAAATTATTTCTCTATGTTACAAACTATGTATCAAAACTAATATACCCCTATGGGATAGGGTATAAAGATGGCGAAGGAAATGTGATAAAACGCGGAAGACCGCGTTATACTCACTTTCGATAGAACAGAAGTTTGAACAAAATTTATGAAATAAACATATGAGAGGCTACAATCCGCTATGCGGATCGTTGAATACCCTATCCCATCCCATCCTTTAAATTAATATCCTCAAAATATAGGCCTTATGGCGATGAAATACAGAAAATGACATTGTCACAATATATTGCTCAGACAGTTTCTCAAAATCTTGTGTGGTTCGACAAAAAACAACGTATTTCTATTGCTAATGCCTTGGGATGGGGTATACAAATGGTTTTTGTAAGAAAACGCCCCCAATATGTGGGCGTAGGTGAAAATGATCTATGGACAAAATGTTTATATTACCATTTCGGAAGTATTTGCATCAAAATTTTTTTCGAAAGTCTTAAAATTTGGACAAAAAGCGTTTTTTACTAAAATCGCCCCCAAAAAGTGGGCGTGGCAAAAAACTTTGTATGAACGAAATATAGATATTAGGATTGTCTAAATATGCTACTCAGACACTTTTTTGAAATTCCTTACGGTTTGGCCAAAAAATAAGTTTTCCTAAAAAGGGGGCGTGGCAGTGGGCGGATTTCAAAAATTTTTACACTTGTTCTGGTGGCACGGACGAGGATCCTATATACCAAATTTCATTATCCTAGCTCAAAATTTAAGGCCCAAAAACCGCTGACGAACAGACAGACGGACGGACGGACAGACATGGCTAAATCGACTCAGCTATCGATTCTGAGTCGATCCATATACTTTGAGGTATATATAGCTAAATTATTTCTCTATGTTACAAACTATGTATCAAAACTAATATACCCCTATGGGATAGGGTATAAAAAAATCAGCCAAATCGGTCAAGCCGTTTTCATGTTATGTCGTGACAACGGAAAACGGGTTTCATTTTTATATATATAGATTCAACTTAGAACTAACTTACATGCTAGACAAAAATTAATGAAAAACTATCCTACTTATCTACTAACTTAACTAACATACTGGTCCTCTGCGGGCACCCTAAATTAAATAATAACAACTTAAAAACTAATGCCTTTCGGCTTAAAATCTAATTTAATTATTTTATTATATATATTTATCTTTTTGTTTACCAAGAAACATTTAAAAAAAAAACTTGGTTTCATTTTTTTTTTAAATTTTATTTCAAGTAACTTACTAATTAAAACTACTTATGACTAACTAAAACTACTTAGAAACTAACTAAATTAAACTAAAAATAACGTAAAAACTAGACCAGCCACAGCAAGCATTTTTGTATATATACCCTACCCCATAGGGGGGTATATTAATTTTGACATTAAGTTTGTTACATAGAGAAATAAATTCGAGAAATATACCTCAAGTATATGGATCGATTAAGCCATGTCTTTCTGTCCGTCCGTCAGTCCGTCCGTCTGTCCGTATACCCCATCCCAAGGCATTAGCAATAGAAATACGTTGTTTTTTGTCGAACGACAAGAGATTTTGATAAACTATCTGAGCAATATATTGTGACAATGTCATTTTCTGTATTTAATCGCCATAAGGCATATATTTTGAGGATATTAATTTTAAGGATGGGATGGGATAGGGTATTCAACGATCCGCACAGCGAATTGTAGCCTCTCATATGTTTTTTGTATATTTTTGTATTTTTTGGTATTTTTTCACCCTACTGTCAAGACGGCTGCTATAAAACAATCGTCTTGTCAGGGCAAATTCTCCCCTAGCTCTCGCCAGAGCCGCATCTACATGTCTTCCGAAATATAGATACTGATCCAGCCAGATGCCAACGTACTTTACTGCACTTTTACTCGCCAGTGGATGTCCGTTTGGTGCAACGATCAGCAGCCTGCGCCAGTTCTTTCTCGTATCCCTAGAGGCCCTAGACAACGGTGTCCTAAACAGGATAGTTTCCGATTTCTGGAAGTTGATTTTTAACTTCAAGTCATCTTAAAATCTCAGGATCTTGTCGAAGTCTCGCTGCAAAAGAGTTCGGATGACCTCGAGAGTAGGTGGTGTTCTGAACGTGATAAGATCGTCCTCATACGCAATTGCTTGAGTAAGACTACCTATTATATCGCTGGTGTAAATGCTGAAGAGAATCGGCGAGTTCACTGCTCCCTGTTACAGACCATTTTTAATGAAAAATTCGGTTGTAGAAGTAAAATTGCCACTTTTGACAACAAACGTTCTACCAGTCAACATCTCATGAAGCATATATAGCAGTGGTTTACTTACCACTTGAACAGAGCCCGATTGAGAATCTCTTCAAATACCTTGCTGATACTCGAAAGGAGACTTATCGACCGGAAATTTTCCGGATCTTGAAGATGGCGAAGGAAATGTAATAAAACGCGGTCTTCCTTTATTTATACTCACCTTCGATAGAACGAAAGTTTGAACAAAATTTATGAAATAAACATATGAGAGGCTACAATCCGCTGTGCGGATCGTTGAATACCCCATCCCATCCCATCCTTAAAATTAATATCCTCAAAATATAGGCCTTATGGCGATGAAATACAGAAAATGACATTGTCACAATATATTGCACAGACAGTTTATCAAAATCTTTTGTGGTTCGACAAAAACCAACGTATTTCTATTGGTAATGCCTTGGGATGGGGTATACAAATGGTTTTTGTAAGAAAACGCCCCCAAAATGTGGGCGCAGGTGAAAATGATCTATGTACAAAATGTTTATATTACCATTGCGAAAGTATTTGCATCAAATTTTTTTTCGAAAGTTTTAAAATTTGGACAAAAAGCGTTTTTTACTAAAAACGCCCCCAAAAAGTGGGCGTGGCAAAAAACTTTGTATGAACGAAATATAGATATTAGGATTGTCTAAATATGCTGCTCAGACACTTTTTTGAAATTCCTTACAGTTTGGCTTTAAACTACGTTTTTCAAAAAGGGGGCGTGGCAGTGGGCGGATTTCAAAAATTTTTACACTTGTTCTGCTTCGTCGGCCAGAGAGTCTATATACCAAATTTCAACTCTCTAGCTCAAAATTTAAGGCCCAAAAATCGGTGACACACAGACGGACGGACGGACGGACGGACGGACGGACGGACGGACAGACAGACATGGCTTAATCGACTCAGCTAGCGATTCTGAATCGATCCATATACTTTGAGGTATATGTATCGAAATTATTTCTCTATGTTACAAACTTAATGTCAAAACTAATATACCCCCCTATGGGATAGGGTATAAAAACAATATTGTTGTAAAAATAGAGCCTATGCGTAAGGATTCCAAACTAGTTCCCCAGTGCAAGCGCTACCAAGGATACAACCATACGCAAAGCTATTGTCAAAAAGAACCGCGGTGCGTAAAATGTTCCGGAAATCATCTGACGGTAGATTGTATGTCAGATAAGAAAACTCCTGCTATACGCATTAACTGTACAGGCAATCATCCGGCAAATTATCGCGGCTGCGAAGTAGCTAAAGAGTTGCCAAAAAGACGGACGAAATTTAATAGTATTAATTCACAGAAATTAAATTTAAAACATATGAGAAGGCTACAATCCGCTGTGCGGATCGTTGAATACCCTATCCCATCCTATCCATAAAACTAGAATCGCCAAAAAAGTGGGCATGGCTAAAAACACGATGTGGATAAAATAAATATGAGAAGGCTACAATCCGCTGTGCGGATCGTTGAATACCCTAGCCCATCCTATCCATAAAACTAGAATCCCCAAAAAAGTGGGCATGGCTAAAAACACGATGTGGATAAAATAAAAAAAATTATATAGTGACAACAAATTCTTCAGGCTGCTTACAAAACACTTTTACGGTTTTACAAAAGACAAGGTTTTCTCCTGTATATGTTATGGGGTAGTGTACAAAAATGGTTTTTATATAAAAACGCCCCCAAAAAGTGGGCGTGGGTTAAAATGGTATAAAGACGAAATGTTCATATTAATAATGTTAATGATTCTGCATCAAAAATTTTTTCGAAAAATTTAAAATTTGACCGAAAACAGTTTTTTATTGAAAACGCCCCCAAAAAGTGGGCGTGGCAAAAAACTTTATATGAACGAAATATAGATATTACGATTCTGTAAATATGCTGTTCAGACACTTTTTTAAAATTCCTTACGGTTTTGCCAAAAATTACGTTTTTCTAAAAAGGGGGCGTGGCAGTGGGCGGATTTCAAAAATTTTTACACTTGTTCTGGTGACTCGGACAAGGATCCTATATACCAAATTTCATTATCCTAGCTCAAAATTTAAGGCCCAAAAATCGGTGACGAACAGACAGACGGACGGACGGACGGACAGACAGACATAGCTAATTCGACTCAGCTAGCGATTCTGAGTCGATCCATATACTTTGAGGTATATGTAGCAAAATTATTTCTCTATGTTACAAACTATGTATCAAAACTAATATACCCCCCTATGGGGTAGGGTATAAAAAGTATATGGATCGATTCAGAATCGCTAGCTGAGTCGATTAAGCCATGTCTGTCTGTCCGTCCGTCCGTCCGTCCGTCTGTACGTCACCGATTTTTAGGCCTAAAATTTTGAGCTAGGATAATGAAATTTGGTATATAGGATCCTCGTCTCTGCCTACAGAACAAGTGTACAATTTTTTGAAATCCGCCCACTGCCACGCCCCCTTTTAAGAAAAACTCAGTTTTTGACCAAACCGTAAGGAATTTTATAAAAGTTTCTGAACAACATATTTAGACAATATTAATATCTATATTTCGTCCATATAAAGTTTTTTGCCACGCCCACTTTTTGGGGGTGTTTTCAATTAAAAACTGTTTTCGGTCAAATTTTAAATTTTTCGAAAAAAATGTTGATGCAGAATCATTAACATTATTAATATGAACATTTCGTCTATATACCATTTTAACCCACGCCCACTTTTTGGGGGCGTTTTTATATAAAAACCATTTTTATACACTACCCCATAACAGATGCAGGAGAAAACCTTGTCTTTTGTAGAACCGTAAAGGTGCTTTGTAAGCAGTCTGATGAATTTGTTGTCACTATATAATTTTTTCTATTTTATCCACATCGTGCTTTTAGCCATGCCCACTTTTTTGGGGATTTTAGTTTTATGGATAGGATGGGATAGTGTATTCAACGATCCGCACAGCGGATTGTAGCCTTCTCATATGTTTCTAATCAAAATCAATCAAGGTTTCCCAATTGACACCGCGTACCAAAAAATAAAAAAAATGTGTAATGCCCTTTATTTAACCATTTACTTTCCCGCGTGATCTGGGCCCATAACCTTTTAATAAGTACTTAGAAATCAAAACGCCCGAGCTCGATAATGTACAAAGTGCAACTGCTTTATTAAAGAGAACAAATTCAAGCTTAAGTCTACGTTAACAATTTGCAGTGAGAGTATTGCCAGATTTAACAATTCAAATACAATTATTCAATATTTAAAACACTTGAGCATAGACTCTTCCGTGTGAAACTTGGAAGCGAAAGAAATAATGGCAGGTGTACCGCAAGGAAGCGTCCTTGGATGGACTAAATCCTGGCGGATTGCCATGTAGATTTTTCGTATAAACGGACAAACAATTTGCCTGTATTTCTAAATACGGTTCGAGTCCCGTTTGCAAATGAAGCGAAATATCTCGGTATGACACTCGATCCAAATTTAAAATGAAATGAACTTAAGAATAAATACAGAGAACTTCACTGGTTGCTCGGAAAATATTCGAAGCTTAACCTTGATAACAAGCTGCTATTATTCAAGCAAGTGCTAAAACCGATTTGGACATATGGTATACAACTATGGGGTTGTACCAGTGAAACGAATTTAAATATTTTACAAACTTTTGAAAATAAAATGTTAAGATCATTCGTCAATGCGCCGTGGTACGTAAGGAACGAAGATCTACGCAGAGATCTGGGTATTCCCGCGGTTAAAGATGAAACAACAAAATTTGCACGAAAACATAAAAAACGTTTATTAGGACACATTAACACAACAGTCCTCCAAATTCTTGACGAAGCAAATATATTGCGGCGTCTTCAAAGAACTAAACCCTTAGATTTGGCCCGATAATAACAAACCGCGCTATTAATTGCGGAAAAAGCAGGAACTCTCAAAGAAAAGTTACCTGCCAAACATATTATATACTCATGATAAAAAAATTGCTAGATAAGTCGAATACCTAGTTGCAATAGAAATACAAAATGGGTGGTGGTTTTAGTCAGTAAAAATCTCGCACTACTTTGGGCACGTGCTCATCGTGTCTATGAAGATTTACACCAGCCCACGGAAAAAACGTTAACAAGAGCGTTTTGTAATTTGATATTTGTTTCCTCTATTGTTGTGCCAACTGCTAGTATAGCAGTATCGTCAGCAAACGTTGCAACTATTGTATCGTTTGTTTGTGGGATATCACGAGTGAATAGGAGGTACAGGATTGGTCCAAGGACGCTTCCTTGCGGTACACCTGCTATTATTTCTTTGAACTCGGAATATTCGCTTCCAAGTTTCACACGGAAGAGTCTATGCTCAAAATACGACACGAGGATTTTATATAATTTTTCTGGCAGAACTTGACTTAGTTTATAAGTAAGGCCTTTGTGCCACACCTTGTCAAAAGCTTGCGACACGTCAAGAAATACGGCTGAACAAATTTTCTTTTCTTCGAAAGCTTTCTCAATTACATCTGTAATTCGATGTACTTGGTCCACCGTTGAATGTTTACTTTTAAACCCAAATTGATGGTCAGGTAAAAGACGTTTCTGTTCAATTATGGGGTGTAAGCGACCGAGTAATATCCGTTCAAAAACTTTTGAAATTATTGGAAGAAGTGAAAAAGGCCTGTAAGATTTTATTTCATTCGGTGATTTTCCTGGTTTGAGAACCATAATCACTTCCGCGACTTTCCATTGTCTTGGTATGTATTCTAATCTGATTGCTGCATTTATAATAAAAAGAAGCTTAGTTAATGCTTTCCGAGGCAACATTTTAAGAAGTTCTCCTGTAATCAGGTCATAACCCGGAGCTTTTTTAGGCTTTAGTTTCTGTATTTCCCGTTTAAGCTCGGCAATACTTGCATATCTTACTATATTATTATCGGTTGTACTCTCGAATATGTTAATGTTTTCATTTTGCGCTGGACCATCAAATGGCTTAAATGTTTTCTCAAGCTGTGAGGCAAAAACGTCAGCTTTTTCCTTATCGCTTTTTGCCCAAACGTCTTGAGTTACCCTAATTGGCGGCACAGCGATTTTTGGCCGCTTTATGACTCTAATTGCTTTCCAGAGCGAATAATTCGATTCCTTTCCAGCGGTTAGGCTTTGCAGATAAGTTTCTACTGCAAGGTTTTTAAAATTTTTAATCGAATTTGATAGCAAATTACTCAACCGATTGAGATGTGTTTTATCTTGCGGGGCACGAGTTTGGTGCCATCTTTTACGAGTTTTTCTCTTTTGTCTTACTAAATCTTGTATTTCTCGGGGGTACTTAATTTGACTATAGCTCACAATTTTGTTCTGTTGAGGAGTATTATTCCATGCTGCTTTTTGGATGGTATTGATAAATGAGTCAACAGCGACTTCGAGTTAAAATGGGGTTCTAAGCGATACACCCAGTCGGTTATTATTTTCAATATCGTTTTTGAAACCTTCCCAGTTGGTTTTCGCGTTTGTTAATCTGGGTGGTTTTTCATTTATAATCAGTGACTCGCTCGTTGTTAAAATGACTGGGGAATGATCAATGGAAAGATCAAAGCATTCTTCAACTTTGATTCCATTGGACGGCAGACCTTTTACAATGAAAAAATCGATCAAATCCGGTATTTTTCTAATATCAGTTGGCCAGTAAGTTGGTTTTCCCGTAGAATGAAATTCGGTATTGTACTTGCTACCTACATCATAAAGCATCCTACCTTTCAATGATATGCATCTAGATCCCCAGAATGTATGTTTTGCATTAAAGTCCCCTCCGATGACAAAACGTTGTCCAAGGGAATTAAGCAAGTTTTCAAAGTCAATTGCATCGTGGTGGGCAGTAAATAGACGATATCTTCAGAAAGGATTGTTTGCTTTTGATTTATATAGAGCTAACTTGCATTGTTTCGATTTCTAGTTTAAGATCAATCGAATGTTCGATACACTCTTTTATATATAGTGAGGCTCCACCTCTAGCCTTATTCGACGGATGTAGAGCACGATAGTCGAGGTAACCTTTAATTTTTAAGTTCGAATTACTCTTTGCGTGAGTTTCGGATATTAAACAGATGTCTATATCTTTTTCCTGAATAAATAATTCAAGTTCTCCAAGTTTTTGCCAAAGGCCATTGGCATTCCACGTAAGAATTTTAAGCAATCTATTCATGTTAAAGGAGGGGTACTTCTATTGCGAATACTATTTTCGAGCTTAACGAGCCTGTCAAAAATAAGTTTATTCGTTTTGCTTTGTTCCTCAAGTTTTGAAAGAATAATCGAAAATACATTTGAAACTGGGTCAGGTGAGATATTTTTTTGGGCGTTATTGGATACTGTAGCTTGAGCATACGTTTGTACATTTGGTTTTGGATGTACAAGATCCGAACGGATATCTGATGGCCGCCTAGTTTGTGAAAATTTAGGTTTTTCGATTATGGCCTGCTTTGTCTTCGACATATTTTTAATCGGAATTTTAGGCTTTCGCTTGTTTAAATTTAATTTCTGTGAATTAATACTATTAAATTTCGTCCGTCTTTTTTGCAACTCTATAGCTACTTCGCAGCCGCGATAATTTGCCGGATGATTGCCTTTACTGTTAATGCAGATAGCAAGTATCTGCGGAAGTATTAGTTTCAAAATTTTTTTCGAAAGTTTTAAAATTTGGACAAAAAACGTTTTTTACTAAAAACGCCCCCAAAAAGTGGGCGTGGCAAAAACTTAGTATAAACGAAATATAGATATTAGGATTGTCTAAATATGCTGCTCAGATACTTTTTTGAAATTCCTTACGGTTTGGCTTAAAACTACGTTTTTTCTAAAAGGGGGCGTGGAAGTGGGCGGATTTTAAAAATTTTTACACTTGTTCTGGTGACTCGGCCAAGGATCCTGTATACCAAATTTCATTATCCTGGCTCAAAATTTAAGGCCCAAAAATCGGTGACGAACAGACAGACGGACGGACAGACAGACATGGCTAATTCGACTCAGCTAGCGATTCTGAGTCGATCCATATACTTTGAGGTATATGTAGCAAAATTATTTCTCTATGTTACAAACTAAGTATCAAAACTCATATACCCCCCTATGGAATAGGGTATAAACATATGAGAGGCTACAATCCGCTATGCGGATCGTTGAATACCCTATCCCATCCCATCCTTTAAATTAATATCCTCAAAATATAGGCCTTATGGCGATGAAATACAGAAAATGACATTGTCACAATATATTGCTCAGACAGATTATCAAAATCTTTTGTGGTTCGACAAAAAACAACGTATTTCTATTGCTAATGCCTTGGGATGGGGTATACAAATGGTTTTTGTAAGAAAACGCCCCCAAAATGTGGGCGTAGGTGAAAATGATCTATAGACAAAATGTTTATTATACCCTATCCCATAGGGGTATATTAGTTTTGATACTTAGTTTGTAACATAGAGAAATAATTTAGCTACATATACCTCAAAGTATATGGATCGACTCAGAATCGCTAGCTGAGTCGAATTAGCCATGTCTGTCTGTCCGTCCGTCCGTCCGTCTGTCTGTTCGTCACCGATTTTTGGGCCTTAAATTTTGAGCTAGGATTATGAAATTCGGTATATAGGATCCTTGGCCGAGTCACCAGAACAAGTGTAAAAATTTTTAAAATCCGCCCACTGCCACGCCCCCTTTTAGAAAAAACGTAGTTTTAAGCCAAACCGTAAGGAATTTCAAAAAAGTATGTTCGCAACATATTTAGACAATCCTAATATCTATATTTCGTTCATACAAAGTTTTTTGCCACGCCCACTTTTTGGGGGCGTTTTTAGTAAAAAACGTTTTTTGTCCAAATTTTAAAACTTTCGAAAAAAATTTTGATGCAAATACTTCCGCAATGGTAATATAAACATTTTGTCCATAGATCATTTTCACCTACGCCCACATTTTGGGGTCGTTTTCTTACAAAAACCATTTGTATACCCCATCCCAAGGCATTAGCAATAGAAATACGTTGTTTTTTGTCGAACCACAAACGATTTTGAGAAACTGTCTGGGCAATATATTGTGACAATGTCATTTTCTGTTTTTCATCGCCATAAGGCCTATATTTTGAGGATATTAATTTAAAGGATGGGATGGGATAGGGTATTCAACGATCCGCATAGCGGATTGTAGCCTCTCATATGTTATTACCATTGCGGAAGTATTTGCATCAAAATTTTTTTCGAGAGTTTTAAAATTTGGACAAAAAACGTTTTTTACTAAAAACGCCCCCAAAAAGTGGGCGTGGCAAAAAACTTTGTATGAACGAAATATAGATATTACAATTCTGTAAATATGCTGCTCAGATACTTTTTTGAAATTCCTTACGGTTTGGCTTAAAACTACGTTTTTTCTAAAAGTGGGCGTGGCAGTGGGCGGATTTTAAAAATTTTTACACTTGTTCTGGTGACTCGGCCAAGGATCCTATATACCAACTTTCATTATCCAGACGGACGGACGGACGGACTGACAGACATGGCTAATTCGAATCAGCTAGCGATTCTGAGTCGATCCACATACTTTGAGGTATATGTAGCAAAATTATTTCTCTATGTTACAAACTAAGTATCAAAACTAATATACCCCCCTATGGGATAGGGTATAAACAAGGCTACAATCAGCTGTGCGGATCGTTTAATACCCTATCCCATCCCATCCCATCCTTAAATTAATTTTCCCAAAAATGTGGTCTTTACGGGCATAAAGTATTGTAAATGACTTTGTCACAACATAATGTTCAGAAGTTTAATCAAATTCTTTTATGGTTCGACAAGAAACAACGTTTTTCTATTGCATATGCCTTGGGGTAGGGCATACAAATGGTTTTTGTAAGAAAACGCCCCTAACAAGTGGGCGTGGGTTAAAATGGTATATAGACGAAATGTTCACATTAATACTACCAATGATAGTGCATCAAAACTTTTTTCGAAAATTTTAAAATTTGACCGGAAAACGTTTTTTATAAAAACGCCCCTAAAAAGTGAGCGTGGCAAAAAACTTTATATTGACGAAATATAGATATTACCATTCTCTAAATATGCTGGTCAGACACCTTTTTAAAATTCATTACGGTTTGGCCAAAAAATACGTTTTCCTAAAAAGGGGGCGTGGCAGTGGGCGGATTTCAAAATTTTTTACACTTGTTCTGGTGGCACGGACGATGATCCTATATACCAAATTTCATTATCCTAGCTCATAATTTAAGGCCCAAAAATCGGTGACGAACAGACAGAGGGACGGACGGACGGACGGACAGACAGACATGGCTAATTCGAATCAGCTAGCGATTCTGAGTCGATCCATATACTTTGAGGTATATGTAGCAAAATTATTTCTCTATGTTACAAACTAAGTATCAAAACGAATATACCCCTATGGGATAGGGTATAAACATATGAGAGGCTACAATCCGCTATGCGGATCGTTGAATACCCTATCCCATCCCATCCTTTAAATTAATATCCTCAAAATATAGGCCTTATGGCGATGAAATACAGAAAATGACATTGTCACAATATATTGCTCAGACAGTTTATCAAAATCTTTTGTGGTTCGACAAAAAACAACGTACAGTGAACATTGGAAAACGTGAACTAATTAAAACTGAGGGTGTTCATGTTTTCGAGATTGTTCATGTTTTGGAATGTAACATTTTATGATTCTGCTCTTAAAATAAAACACATTTTCTTCCATTTTATCTTCTTTTTACTTGTATTAGTATAGATTCATGAATATTTTTTACATATTTACACATACTGGTACGGCTCATTAACAAAATTTATTGGATTTTTTTTACATTTGAACGTTTTAAAAATACATAAAAGGTTTATTTAACAAAAAAAAATCTGTAATTTTTTTCTGTTGTATTTTTCCATTTGAACAACTGCATTTTCTCTTAGGCGTCTAAGTACGTTTATGTCGCTTTGGTCAACACCTTCCTCTGCACACCATTCCAAAGCCTTGTTAAATATTTCAACTGCTTCAGTTGCGCTTACTCTTTGAACATCTTCTTTCTCAACATAGGCATCGTCGTCTTCCTCCTGTTCATGTTCATGGTTCTGAGACGGATCAAATTCAAAATTGTCTTCATTACATTCCTCAACAACTGATAACGGATAGTCAATCTGCAGTTAAATTTGAAGCTGGTAATTTGATTAAAGTTTAATCAAATCTATAATAAACCTGAGGATTCAAACTTTGAAGAAGTAGTATTGTAGATGTTATCAATGGCTTAAGCTCTGAGTCCCACTTTTCCTTCAAAACCTTAGAACATTGGCCCAGCATTTAGCTAAAGTCTCTGCGCTGACTCTATTCCATGAGTCTTCAAAGAGAATAACAGCTTCTTTCAAGGTCAAGCGTTTCATGCACTCAATAAGATTTGAGTCCTTTGCTGCGATCGATGCTAGCAAACTGTTTCTGTAGTACAGTTTCGTTATTTTTATGGCATTCTGATCCATAGGTTGGATCAGCGGAGTTACATTAGGCGGCATGAACATGGCGATTATATTCCCATCTTCCGATTTTAGATCACGTTCACTAGGATGAGATGGTGCGTTATCTAATAATAGAAGAGCCTTATGTGGCAAGTTTTTTTGACTCAGAAAAGCTTTAACCTAAAGTCAAAATTTTAAAAACATTTACATAATGTTTCAATTGGATAAGTAAAATGTTTACCTGTGGTACAAAGGACTGGTGGAACCACTCCATGAAAATTGAAGTAGTCATCCAAGATGATTTGGAGCTTTTGTATTCTGTCGGACAAGCAAAGTTTTTGAAGCAGCGTGGGTTTTTCGCCTTTCCTATAACCAACAACTTAAGCCTGTGTGTGCCTGAAGCATTTGCGCAACACAAGAAAGTAAATCGCTGCTTCTCTGTCTTTGCGCATGGAGCAGATTTCTCTAATGCTGAAACGTAGGCTTTCTCGGGCAAAAGTTTCCAGAACAAACCAGACTCATCTGCATTGTATAACTGATCTTTACACAGTCCCATTTCTTCAATTTTTATACCCTATCCCATAGGGGGGTATATTAGTTTTGATACTTAGTTTGTAACATAGAGAAATAATTTTGCTACATATACCTCAAAGTATATGGATCGACTCAGAATCGCTAGCTGAGTCGAATTAGCCATGTCTGTCTGTCCGTCCGTCCGTCTGTCTGTTCGTCACCGATTTTTGGGCCTTAAATTTTGAGCTAGGATAATGAAATTTGGTATATAGGATCCTCGTCCGTGCCACCAGAACAAGTGTAAAAATTTTTGAAATCCGCCCACTGCCACGCCCCCTTTTTAAGAAAACTTATTTTTTGGCCAAACCGTAAGGAATTTCAAAAAAGTGTCTGAGTAGCATATTTAGACAATCCTAATATCTATATTTCGTTCATACAAAGTTTTTTGCCACGCCCACTTTTTGGGGGCGATTTTAGTTAAAAACGCTTTTTGTCCAAATTTTAAAACTTTCGAAAAAAATGTTGATGCAAATACTTCCGCAATGGTAATATAAACATTTTGTCAATAGATCATTTTCACCTACGCCCACATTTTGGGGGCGTTTTCTTACAAAAACCATTTGTATACCCCATCCCAAGGTATTAGCAATAGAAATACGTTGTTTTTTGTCGAACCACACAAGATTTTGAGAAACTGTCTGAGCAATATATTGTGACAATGTCATTTTCAGTATTTCATCGCCATAAGGCCTATATTTTGAGGATATTAATTTAAAGGATGGGATGGGATAGGGTATTCAACGATCCGCATAGCGGATTGTAGCCTCTCATATGTTTATACCCTATCCCATAGGGGGTATATTAGTTTTGACATTAAGTTTGTAACATAGAGAAATAATTTCGATACATATACCTCAAAGTATATGGATCGATTCAGAATCGCTAGCTGAGTCGATTAAGCCATGTCTGTCTGTCCGTCCGTCCGTCCGTCCGTCCGTCTGTGTGTCACCGATTTTTGGGCCTTAAATTTTGAGCTAGAGTGTTGAAATTTGGTATATAGACTCTCTGGCCGACGAAGCAGAACAAGTGTAAAAATTTTTGAAATCCGCCCACTGCCACGCCCCCTTTTTAGAAAAACTTATTTTTTGGCCAAACCGTAAGGAATTTCAAAAAAGTGTCTTTGCAACATATTTAGACAATCCTAATATCTATATTTCGTTCATACAAAGTTTTTTGCCACGCCCACTTTTTGGGGGCGTTTTCAATAAAAAACTGTTTTCGGTCAAATTTTAAATTTTTCGAAAAAAATTTTGATGCAGAATCATTAACATTATTAATATGAAAATTTCGTCTATATACCATTTTAACCCACACCCACTTTTTGGGGGCGTTTTTATATAAAAACCATTTTTATACACTACCCCATAACATATGCAAGAGAAAACCTTGTCTTTTGTAGAACCGTTAAAGTGTTTTGTAAGCAGTCTGAAGAATTTGTTGTCACTATATCATTTTTTCTATTTATCCACATCGTGTTTTTAGCCATGCCCCCTTTTTTGGGGATTTTAGTTTTATGGATAGGATGGGATAGGGTATTCAACGATCCGCACAGCGGATTGTAGCCTTCTCATATGTTTTCTTTTAGTTTTAATTTAAACGGATCAACTAAGTGAGGCTGCGATGATAGCTTCTCACCAGTTATTTTTAGAAGTCGAATGCCATATCGTTTTTTAAAACCACTTAACCATCCATCACTTGCCAAAAAACCACCTTGACTTTCCTTTATTTTTGAATGTAATTCTTTAGCTTTTTCTTTCAGCATTAGTCCGCTCACAGGCCAATTTTTATTTCGCATTCGAACGAACCACTTGTAAAGACATTTTTCCATTTTTGGAAGCTCTGATGATCTTAGTGTGTTTCTTTTTCCCGGTCCAGAGTATGTATTACTAACACACTTCAAAATTAAATCTTTTTTCTTTTTAATACTACATATTGTTGACTTAGCGACACCATATCTTTTTGATAAGTTTGTCACGCTTACTCCTTTTTTAAAGCTTTCCAAAATGTCTGCTTTTTCGTTTAATGTTAAAACCTTAACTTTCTTTGAACACATTTTTAAACAGAAAATAAGACGTTGATGCAAGCAAAAAACCGCAACCGAATGAGGGATGATAGCTATGCAATACGCACACGCACGTGTGGCAGCAAATACATACATACTACGCATTGTCAATATTATGGGATTCCCCGAATTAAATAATTCAGTGCATTTTTATGTAGAAATGTTGAAAAAATTTCTGTTCACGTTTTAGAGCTTTTAGATTTGTTCACGTTTTAGAGCAGTCAATTTTGGGGGGTTCACGTTTTCCAATGTTCACTGTATTTCTATTGCTAATGCCTTGGGATGGGGTATACAAATGGTTTTTGTAAGAACACGCCCCCAAAATGTGGGCGTAGGTGAAAATAATCTATGGACAAAATGTTTATATTACCAGTGCGGAAGTATTTGCATCAACAATTTTTTCGAAAGTTTTAAAATTTGGACAAAAAGCGTTTTTTACTAAAAACGCCCCCAAAAAGTGGGCGTGGCAAAAAACTTTGTATGAACGAAATATAGATATTAGCATTGTCTAAATATGCTGCTCAGACACTTTTTTTGATTTCCTTACGGTTTGGCCAAAAAATAAGTTTTCCTAAAAAGGGGGCGTGGCAGTGGGCGGATTTCAAAAATTTTTACACTTGTTCTGGTGGCACGGACGAGGATCCTATATACCAAATTTCATTATCCTAGCTCAAAATTTAAGGCCCAAAAACCGCTGACGAACAGACAGACGGACGGACGGACGGACAGACAGACATGGCTAATTCGACTCAGCTAGCGATTCTGAGTCGATCCATATACTTTGAGGTATATGTAGCAAAATTATTTCTCTATGTTACAAACTAAGTATCAAAACTAATATACCCCTATGGGATAGGGTATAAACATATGAGAAGGTTACAATCCGCTGTGCGGATCGTTGAATACCCTATCCCATCCTATCCATTAAACTAAAATCCGATGTGGATAAAATAGAAAACATATGAGAGGCTACAATCCGCTATGCGGATCGTTGAATACCCTATCCCATCCCAACCTTTAAATTAATATCCTCAAAATATAGGCCTTATGGCGATGAAATACAGAAAGTGACATTGTCACAATATATTGCTCAGACAGTTTCTCAAAATCTTTTGTGGTTCGACAAAAAACAACGTATTTCTATTGCTAATGCCTTGGGATGGGGTATACAAATTGTTTTTGTAAGAAAACGCCCCCAAAATGTGGGCGTAGGTGAAAATGATCTATGGACAAAATGTTTATATTACCATTGCGGAAGTACTTGCATCAAAATTTTTTTCGAAAGTTTTAATTTTTGGACAAAAAGCGTTTTTTACTAAAAACGCCCCCAAAAAGTGGGCGTGGCAAATAACTTTGTATGAACGAAATATAGATATAAAGATTGTCTACATATGCTGCTCAGACACTTTTTTGAAATTCCTTACGGTTTGGCCAAAAAATAAGTTTTTCTAAAAAGGGGGCGTGGCAGTGGGCGGATTTCAAAAATTTTTACACTTGTTCAGCTGGGAGCAACATAGGACACGTGTACCAAATTTCATTATCCTAGCTCAAAATTTAAGGCCCAAAAACCGCTGACGAACAGACAGACGGACGGACGGACGGACAGACAGACATGGCTAATTCGACTCAGCTAGCGATTCTGAGTCGATCCATATACTTTGAGGTATATGTAG
Organism: Rhingia campestris; assembly: GCA_932526625.1. Taxonomy (NCBI): domain Eukaryota; kingdom Metazoa; phylum Arthropoda; class Insecta; order Diptera; family Syrphidae; genus Rhingia; species Rhingia campestris. The sequence goes on along the minus strand of OW052186.1, from coordinate 30,891,389 downwards.
CAAAATTATTTCTCTATGTTACAAACTAAGTATCAAAACTAATATACCCCTATGGGATAGGGTATAAACATATGAGAAGGTTACAATCCGCTGTGCGGATCGTTGAATACCCTATCCCATCCTATCCATTAAACTAAAATCCGATGTGGATAAAATAGAAAACATATGAGAAGGCTACAATCCACTGTGCGGATCGTTGAATACCCTATCCCATCCTATCTGTAAAACTAAAATCCACAAAAAGTGGACATGGCTAAAAACACGATGTGAATAAAATAAAGAAAATGACATGGTGACAACAAATTCTTCAGACTGCTTATAAAAAACTTTTACGGTTCTACAAAAGACAAGGTTTTCTCCTGCATATGTTATGGGGTAGTGTATAAAAATCATTTTTATATAAAAACGCCCCCAAAAAGTGGGCGTGGGTTAAAATGGTCTATAGACGAAATGTTCATATTTATATTACTAATGATTCTGCATCAAAAGTTTTTTCGAAAATTTGAAAATTTGACCTAAAAATGTTTTTTTATTAAAAACGCCCCCAAAAAGTGGGCGTGGCAAAAAACTTTATATGAACGAAATATAGATATTCATATTGTCTAAATATGTTGTTCAGAAAGTTTTTCAAAATTCCTTATGGTTTATCCAAAAAATACGTTTTTCTAAAAAGGGGGCGTGGCAGTGGGCGGATTTCAAAAATGTTTACACTTGTTCTGCTGGGAGCAACATAGGACACGTGTACCAAATTTCATCCTTCTAGCTCAAAATTTAAGGCCCAAAAACTGGTGACGTACGGACGGACGGACAGACATGGCTTAATCGACTCAGCTATCGATTCTGAGTCGATCCATATACTTTGAGGTATATGTAGCTAAATTATTTCTAGTATAACAAGCCTACTTATCTACTTACTTAACTAACTTACTGGTCCTCTGCGGGCGCCCTCGCGTTGTTTTTCTAGAGAATTCTTTTGTTTTTCTAGAGAATTCTTTTGTTCTTCTAGAGAATTCTTTTGTTCTCCGAATTTAGCCTCCAGAAACTTCATCATCAATGACATGTCGAAGCCTGCACTTACTTGTTGTTCTTTGACATGAAAGACGGAGAAAGCTCCGCAACGTTGAGCTGATCTAATGATTTGCGAACCATTATTGTTTAATTACAATTTTTAACAATCTCAAAATCGTGTGCCAAATTATTATTTATTATTCTCGAATTTCCACAATTCACCATGTTCACTTCACTATGTTCTTGTTCTTTAACCGTCTTCTCACACAATTCTCGAATAATCCAAATTAACCGTTTCTTCACAGTTCACTGTTTTCTAGAAAGTTGCCGCCCAGAAAAGGTTATATCCCACTTCTGACACCAATGTAGAATGAAACGGGTCTTCGAATGATAAAACGCTTTTCTGTTTAACAATAATTTATTTAAACACACTCTTATTTCTAGAATTATATTATTTACAAAACTGTTATGACTTTATTCTCGTATAACAATTCAATAACATATGAGAAGGCTACAATCCACTGTGCGGATCGTTGAATACCCTATCCCATCCTATCTGTAAAACTAAAACCCCAAAAAGTGGACATGGCTAAAAGCACGATGTGGATAAAATAAAGAAAATGAAATGGTGACAACAAATTCTTCAGACTGCTTACGAAACACTTTTACGGTTCTACAAAAGACAAGGTTTTCTCCTGCATATGTTATGGGTAAGAGTATAAAAATGTTTTTTATATAAAAACGCCCCAAAAAAGTGGGCGTGGGTTAAAATGGTCTATGGACGAAATGTTCATATTTATATTGCTAATGATTCTGCATCAAAAGTTTTTTCGAAAATTTTAAAATTTGACCGAAAAATGTTTTTTATTAAAAACGCCCCCAAAAAGTGGGCGTGGCAAAAAACTTTATATGAACGAAATACAGATATTCAGATTGTCTAAACATGTTGTTCAGAAAGTTTTTAAAAATTCCCTATGGTTTGGCCAAAAAATACGTTTTTCTAAAAAGGGGCGTGGCAGTGGGCGGATTTCAAAAATTGTTACACTTGTTCTGCTGGGAGCAACTAAGAGCACGTGTACCAAATTGCATCCTTCTAGCTCAAAATTTAAGGCCCAAAAACTGGTGACGTACGGACGGACGAACGCACGGACAGACATGGCTTAATCGACTTAGCTATCGATTCTGAGTCGATCCATATACCATATATCCATATAAATCATTTCTCTATGTTACAAACTATGTATCAAAACTAATATACCCCTATGGGATAGGGTATAAACATATGAGAGGCTACAATCTGCTGTGCGGATCGTTGAATACCCTATCCCATCCCAGCCTTAAAATGAATATTCTCAAAATATAGGATTTATGGCGCTGAAATACAGAAAATTAGATTGTCACATTATATTGCTCAGACAGTTGATCAAAATCTTTTGTGGTTCGACAAAAAACAACGTATTTCTATTGCTAATGCCTTGGGATGGGGTATACAAATGGTTTTTGTAAGAAAACGCCCCCAAAAAGTGGGCGTGGCAAAAAAATTTGTATGGACGATATATAGATATTAGGATTGTCTAAATATGCTGCTCAGACACTTTTTTAAAATTCCTTACGGTTTGGCTTAAAAATTAGTTTTTCTAAAAGGGGGTGTGACAGTGGGCGGATTTCAAAAATGTTTACACTTGTACTGCTTCGTCGGCCAGAGAGTTTATATACCAAATTTCAACACTCCAGCTCAAAATTTAAGGCCCAAAAATCGGTGACACACAGACGGACGGACGGACACACAGAAAGACATGGCTTAATCGACTCAGCATGTGATTCTGAATCGATCCATATACTTTGAGGTATATGTATCGAAATTATTTCTCGATGTTAAAAACTTAATGTCAAAACTAATATACCCCTATGGGATAAGGTATAAAAACATATGAGAAGGCTACAATCCGCTGTGTGGATCGTTTAATACCCTATCCCATCCCATCCTTAAATTAATATCTCCAAAATGTGGTCTTTATGGTCATAAAGTATAGAAAATGACATATTGTTCAGAAGGTTAATCAAATTATTATATTATAAATAGCACTGACCAAGCAGACCAGTCTGTCAAACCACCACTATGCGACCTCAAATCTCAGGTGGGACAGAAAACACTAATCGCTGCCAAAAACAGGTGGAACTCCCTTCCCACCTGTGAAACTTCCAAAAGGATGTGGCCTGAGTATGACAAAGCCAGAACCCATAAACTGCTTCGTAGAAACAGGAAATCTGTCTCTACTTTAGTTGGGATTCTTACTGGACACAACTTACTGAAAAGCCTTACCCCCAAGGCAATCTCGACGCAACGGACGGTATCGACGCAGACGGTTTCGCGTTGAAATGTCAAAAACTCATCGAGCTTATGGGAACATGTATAAGTGGGCAATCTGAACGCAGACGCGACGCAATGGACGTTAGCTACACAGAAAAGTTGATTCAACTTCAACTTTCTTGCGCATCGACGCATTGGAATGTCAGTTTGAAAGCTGTCAGATGGTATGTTTGTGAGAATCTTGAGATTACTTTCATAGGTTATAAATAAACAAAATAAATTAAATGTACTGAATTAATAATTGTGTTGTGTGACTAACAACTAATTAAATTTTCTTCTGTGAGAATTGAAAAACAAACAAAATCTTCGACGGCTAATGGTGAACTGTCAATCAAGTGACATCGCATCGCGTCGCGTCGTGAGCGTCGAGATTGCCACCACCACTCAAATCCTCACCATTTTTGACACTTCAATGCGAAACCGTCTGCGTCGCGTTCGTCGCGTGCGTCGAGATTGCCACCACCAACAAACTGAAAATGCATCTCATAGATGATGACCTCTGCAGAGGCTGCGGTGATGAAGAAATACACGAGGACACCCTCCACTTTCTGTGCCACTGCCCAGGCCTCAGCCAATTAAGAATGAGAACCTTAGGAAAATACTTTTTCCATGACCTCACGGATCTTTCCGAAATCCCTCTCCCTAATCTTTTCAGGTTTGCATCAACATCTGGATGGCTAGAAAGAGACTAACAACAATGGACAGTAACGGGACAATGAATGAACCAACCACATAAGTGGACCCCCAACGGGCATCACAATGGGTCTATATTGACCTGAGTGCGATGAGGGAGGACACACACCGTCTGCCTCATCAACCCACCAACCTAACCTAACCTAACCTAATCAAATTATTTAATGGTTCGACAAAAAACCACGTTTTTCTATTGCTATACCTTGGGGAAGGGCATACAAATGGTTTTTGTAAGAAAACGCCCCCAAAAAGTGGGCGTTGGTTAAAATGGTATATCGACGAAATGTTCATATTAATACTACCAATGATTGTGCATCGATGGTTGGGTGTTGTAGAACGAGGGTAGACTCTGATTGGCGTTAACTTGGCAATACCCAGTTTTGCAACTCTGACTACACATCAAATGTGCTTATCTTTACCTCCAAGTGGTAACCATCGGGTACTGGTCTCATCCAACCGGATTTGACTTGCTAAACGATAAGTGGGAGTGTTGATAACACGACGAAAAACAGCAACACTATAAACGCCCTGGTGAGAATGGCACGGATGAATACCCGGCCTGCTGTCCCAGGCGAACCTAGATGAGCTGCTCTGACATATTCGGACAACAGGTTGTCTAGGAATTTCAAGGATTAGTCAGGCCCCTTGAACAGAGATGGTGGCGGATGAACCGAAAGGCCAACGGCAGCGGTCAATCCCGTAGTGGATACTGATGGCCCCGTGTCCTAGGGGTATCTAATAAATTGGAACTGGCCCTCCAGGTTGGGGGTTGTACTTTGGGTTAACTACCCACCCACAGAAAAAAATATTGTTACGAAGCAACCAATAGCCTCCGAAAGGACTGATTTTATTGTTGACGACCCTGCTAAACGAAAAAAGGACAACGACGTTCGTATCTGCACCTGGAATGTGAGAACATTAAACAGGAGAGGTGCAGGCGAACAACTAGCGGAAGCCCTAAACTGCTACAAAGCAGACATTACTGCCATCCAGGAAATACGATGGGATGGGCCGGGCAAAAAGAGGATGAAAAACTGTGACATCTACTACGGACCGTGTTATAGTGAGCAGAAACAGCGACTATTTGGATGCGGATTTGTTATAAGTGCCAGACTTAGGCAAGAAGTCTTATGTTTCCAAGACATTAGCGAACGCATAGTAACAATCCGCATCAAGGCCAAATTCGCCAACATAAGCCTTATATGCGCTCACGCTCCGACGGAAGAAAAAGATGATACAGCTAAGGACTGCTTCTACGAGCTCCTCGACAAAACCTATGAGCGACTACCGAAGTACGATGTTAAAATCGTGCTGGGAGATTTTAACGCAAAGGTAGGAAGAGAAGACATCTTTAGAAGTATTGTCGGAAAACAAAGCCTACACGACAACACGTCTGGTAACGGACTTAGGCTAATTGATTTCGCTACGGAACGAAAAGCCACTATAGCCAGCACACGGTTTCCTCACCTCGATATCCATAAGAGGACATGGCTGGTCTCCAGATCAACGAACGGTCAACCAAATTGATTACATTGCGATAGATAAGAGGCACGCATCCAGTATTTTGGATGTCCGAACATTCCGAGGAGCTAACATCGACTCGGATCACTACCTTGTAGCAGCCAAGGTAAGAATGCGGATATTCACCAACACAACAAACCAGAAATACTGTGAAAAAATTTAATGTCGGAAGACTGCAATCGCAAGAGACCGCCAAGACCTTCGCACAACGCGTATCCCTTAACCTCTCGATTAACACCATACCACCAGCATCGAATGTCGAAGAGCAATGGCAACGATGCCAAAAGGCCATTAGATCAGCCGCAACTGATGTGCTAGGTTTCTCGCGCCCACCAGCAAGAAACCCCTGGTTTGATGAGGAATGCAGGTGAAGACGAGAGTTGCCATTGAGCTCTATAGGCAAAGAAGAAGGGAAGAACATCGGCTTTTCAGCAAGAAGAAAAAAGAGCAAGAAAAGCGAGCGATCGAGGATATAGAGAGGTGCCACTCCAGGAACGATGTTCGCAAGTTTTACCAAAGTGTAAAACGTCAAAGCCAAGGATACAAGGCTCGAACAGAATCCTGTCGAGATGAACAAGGAAATATTGTAGTTGAGACACAGTCGATGCTGAGGATATGGAAGAACCACTTCTGCAGACTGTTAAATGGCGATGACGAAAAACATTCCGCTGTCAGGCAGAACGAACCATTCAATATTGGCAACGACAGCGAAAACTGCCAACCACCCGACCTGAGTGAAGTGAGGATAGCAATATCTAAACTCAAGCTTAATAAGGCTGCCGGAAATGATGGCCTTCCCGCTGAGCTTTATAAGGCGGGCGGAGATGACTTGGTAAGTAACATCCACCAACTCATAAGCCAAATCTGGTCGGATGAAAATATGCCTCAGCATCGTTTGCCCGATCCACAAAAAAGGAGACCCTCTGAACTGCGCCAACTACAGAGGCATAAGTCTCCTCAACATCGCCTTAAAGATCCTATCTGCCGTAATATGTGAACGCCTGAAACCGTTTACCAACAACCTGATTGGCCCTTATCAGTGTGGTTTTAGGCCAGGTAAGTCCACAACGGATCAAATTTTCACACTTCGGCAGATCCTGGAAAAAACTCAAGAATTCCAAATCGATACCACCTATTCATCGATTTCAAAGCCGCATATGACAGCATTTATAGAGACGAACTGTACAGAGCCATGTCTAGTTTTGGTATACCGCCCAAACTGGTCCGTTTGTGTAGGATGACGATAGAGAATTCTCGCTGCTCCATCAGGGTCGGAAACGACCTCACCGACACATTCGATACCAAAAAAGGATTTAGGCAAGGCGATGCGCTGTCATGTGACTTCTTTAATCTGATTCTTGAGAGAATTGTGCAAAACTCCAAAGCCAACACCAGAGGCACAATTTTCCAAAAGTCGGTGCAACTACTAGCATACGCTGACGATATTGACATCATTGGTAGGACTCAACGTGATGTCATAGCTACGTTTGCTAGTATAGAGAAGGAATCGGCGAAAATGGGTTTAGCAGTAAATGAGGGTAAGACTAAGACGTCACCATTGACAGATATAACTTTGAGGTAGTACGGGACTTTGTCTACCTCGGCTCCGCTATTAACTCTGACAACAACATCTCGTCAGAAATTAAATGAAGAATTACTCTTGCCAACCGCTGCTTCTTCGGGCTAAGAAGGCAATTTAGTTGTAAAGCCCTCACTCGAACTACTAAGGAGATCCTATATAAGACCCTGATCATCCCAGTCCTGCTCTACGGCGCTGAAGCATGGACCGTATCAAAAGCGGATGAAGAAATCCTTGGTAGATTCGAGAGGAAAATTCTTCGAAAAATCTTCGGTCCCGTTTGCGTTGACGGGCTATGGAGACGAAGATTCAACCAAGAACTATACGAGCTGTACAGCGACATGCCCCTGGTCAAAAAACTCCGCATTGGACGTTTAAGATGGCTGGGACATGTGGAACGAATGGACACCAATACTCCGGCTCGCAGAGCCAGACGTCGGACGCAGTAGAGGAAGACCTCGCCTTAAGTGGCGCGTACAAGTGGAAACCGACCTCAACCAACTTGGAGTGCGCAACTGGAGGCAGTTAGCTAAGGACCGGGCTAATTGGAGAGGCATGTTGGTTGAGGCCCAGGTTCATTCCGGACTGTTGCGCCACTTAAGTAAGTAAGTAAGTAGTAAGTAATGACTGTGCATCAAAATTTTTTTCGAAAATTTTAAAAATTGACCAGAAAACGTTTTTTATAAAAACGCCCCCAAAAAGTGGGCGTGGCAAAAAAACTTTATAAAGACGAAGTATAGATATTAAGATTGTCTAACTATGTTGTTCAGAAACTTTTTTTAAATTCCTTACGGTTTGGCCAAAAACTGAGTTTTTCTTAAATGAGGGCGTGGCAGTGGGCGGATTTCAAAAATTTTTACACTTGTTCTGTAGGCACCGTCGAGGATCCTTTATACCAAATTTTACTATCCTAGCTCAAAATTTAAGGCCTAAAAATCGGGACGGACGGACGGACAGACAGACATGGCTTAATTGACTCAGCTAGCGATTCTGAGTCGACCCATATACTTTGAGGCATATGTAGCTAAATTATTTCTCTATGTTACAAACTAAGTATCAAAACTAATATACCCCTATGGGATAGGGTATAAATACACGATCAAACAGCCACAACAACAGTCGTCCAAAAATAAATTTCACTTCAAACAAACCTTGTAAACCAACAACTCGCGATCACTGACATCAAGCAGCGTTGATTGTGATTAGTAGTACATGGATGGAGGATCAAAACATCAAAACACCGTCATCGTGATATTTCATAATATTAAATTCACACCGTCCCAAAAGAAGTTTCACTTCAAAAGAAGGACTAATCAAACAAAACTATGATAACTTTCAAATAGAGCGTGCTCGCTCAAACTATGAACAAACATATGCGAAAGCTACAATCCCCTGTGCGGATAGTTTCATACCCTATCCCATCCGATCCTTAAAGTTAATATTCCCAAATTGTTTGCTTTCTGGGCATATAAAAAAGAAAATGACATAGTCACAACATATTGTTCAAACAGTTTATCAGAATCTTTTGTTGTTTGACAAAAAACATCGTTTTTCTCCTGCATATGCAGGATACCCCAGGGTATACAAACCGTTTTTATAAGAAAACGGCGTTGGTTAAAATGATCTAGGGACGAAATGCTTATATTATCATAACCAATGACCCTGCAACAAAAGTTTTTTCAAATATTTTAAAAATGTACCCAAAAAGGTTTTTTACTAAAAACGCCCCCAAAAAGTGGGCGTGGAAAAAAACTTTGTATGGACGAAATATAGATATTGAGATTTTGTAAATATGTTGTATAGACTTTTTTTCAAAATTCTTTACGGTTAAGCCAAAAACTACGGGCGTGGCAGTGGGCTGATTTCAAATTTCAAATTTCCACTGCACAAGAATCCTATATACCAAATTTCATTCTCCTAGCTCAAAATGTAAGGCCTAAAAATCGGTGACATACAGACGGACGGATAGACGGACGGACGGACGGATAGACAGACATGGCTTTATTGCTTCAGCTAGTAATACTAAGTCGATCCATATACTTTGTGGTTTATGTAGCTAAATTATTTCTCATGTTAAAAACTATGTATCAAAACGAATATACCCCTATGGGATAGGGTATAAAACTCGAAAAATGCTGAAAAAAATGATCTTAAGATATAAGTATGTATATAAGTTAATAGCAATAACCTTCTTTTACTTACACTGCACATTTACCTTAAGTACATTCACCCATTTGCACCTACTCTTTCTTACTTACACTGCATTTCCGTCACACTGAAACTGGGATAAGCCACATCTTATTTAATTGGCACCCTTAACGTGGAAACTCTTAAATTGCAAAGTGAGCTCCAAAAGTGTTTATAAAAAAAATAAGTTCACAAGGCATATCCAGTCATCCATCCGGAGCATCTTAAAATTTCCATATCCTAGCGGGAACATCCTCTCAACTCCTTATCAATGACAGGAAGGACCATGCAGCTTACTATTTTGTAGGGTTGGGCAAAATCCTCATCTTTCAGTCCTTCTCGCGGGCGCCCACCTGAAATGACTAATCAGCATGCCTGTTTAGGGTCAGCCAAGGGTCCCACTTGGATATTGACCGTGCGCTGTAACACGTTGCAACGCACGATCAATGTACAAGCGGGAACCATAAGTTTGAGGTGGGAGAAAACCCTTAAACCCAAATCCAAGGTGGAACAGCAAACGCCGAAGGATGCATGGCTAAAAAGGGAGTTTTAAGCCGCTAGTTAGCGAATTTCGGATACCGGGCTACCTCCGATCTCAAGATAGCCTTCCTGTGGTTAGACGGGTAGACCACGGGCGACCAATTAATCCCGCCTACTCGTGGGAAAAATTGAAGTACGAATAGAAAAAAAAAACATGAGAAGGCTACAATCCGTTGTGCGGATCGTTGAATACCCTATCCCATCCTATCCATAAAACTAAAATCCCCAAAAAAGTGGGCATAGCTAAAAACACGATGTGGATAAAATAGAAAAAATGATATAGTGACAACAAATTCTTCAGACTGCTTACAAAACAATTTTACGGTTCTACAAAAGACAAGGTTTTCTCCTGCATATGTTACGGGGTAGTGTATAAAAATGGTTTTTATGTAAAAACGCCCCCAAAAAGTGGGCGTGGGTTAAAATGGTATATAGACGAAATGTTCATATTAATAATGTTAATGATTCTGCATCAAAATTTTTTTTAGAAAAATTTAAAATTTGACCGAAAACAGTTTTTTTATTGAAAACGCCTCCAAAAAGTGGGCGTGGCAAAAAACTTTAAATAGACGAAATATAGATATTAATATTGTCTAAATATGTTGTTCAGAAACTTTTTTAAAATTCCTTACGGTTTGGTCAAAAACTGATTTTTTCTTAAAAGGGGGCGTGGCAGTGGGCGGATTTCAAAAATGTTTACACTTGTTCTGTAGGCAGAGACGAGGATCCTATGTACCAAATTTCATTATCCTAGCTCAAAATTTAAGGCCTAAAAATCGGTGACGTACAGACGGACGGACAGACAGACATGGCTTAATCGACTCAGCTAGCGATTCTGAGTCGATCCATATACTTTGAGGTATATGAAGCAAAATTATTTCTCTATGTTACAAACTAAGTATCAAAACTAATATACTCCTATGGGATAGGGTATAAACATAGAGAATGATGCCTCTACAAATGCATCGACAACTAGGGATGTTTCAGAACACCCTGTCGAAACCGACACGACACCTGCCAATCGGGAAGGGGCACAAATCAGTGATTTCGAGATGATGAGCCTAGAAGAGAAACTGTCTCATCTGAGCGACTCAGCCTCGGAATCAAGTACTGTATACAGCATCAGTATACTCTCGGATGAATTGCATCCGGAATATACAGAAGCGCCAGGGACCCCAGGCAAAACGGCTCAAACTGATTCCAAGCGCATCAAGTTCACGCCAGCGGAACAGCGTCGTTTCAACAGAGCGATGAAACAGGGTAGCAGCATAGAGCAAGCCCGCATCTTTGCAAACACAAAAGATGATGCCAAAGAAGCCAAACGCATGAGATCTGAGGACAACACACCTCAGTCCGAAGCGAAACGAGCTCGCACTGGGAAAACAACCTCTGACAGAACCACCTATAGAGATATAGCGAGCTTTGTCAGATTGCGTGTCGTACCAGTCGATATCGATCGCAATCCTCTCACGAATGAACAAATGGTTCAGATACAAGAGAGGATTATGGACATCACGATCGAACTGCGCGACGGGGATGCAAACCCAGCTTTCCGCGGTACAACTTTCAAAGCCGGATGGCTCTTGTTAGAATGTGCGGACATCACCACTTCAGAGTGGATGAAAACAAACTTCCTCAGACTAAAGGAGAAATGCGAGTTGGAAGTAATGCTTGTGGGAGAGGAAGACTTTCCGAAACCACATATTGTCAGAGCTTTCTTCCCGCAGAGTACCGGAGTTACAAATGAGAGAATACTGGCAATACTAGACGGTCAAAACAGAGACCTAAATACGAGAACGTGGAGAGTTCTGCAAAGATCGGACGAGAAAGACGTCGCCCACATGGTCTTTGCAATAAACGAGAGTGCGATGCGTAGGCTTGCGGAGCTAAAGGGGATGGTATCATACAGATTTGGACAAATCAAGATCATCCTTAAAGGATCTGACAAGTCTGCAATTCAGACCCGAAAAAATAGTGTCAATGACACTGCTAAAAAGAAAAAGTCGTCAGAAAAAACAAGCGCCAGCTCGTCGCAACCAGCAGCCAGTATTAGTACTGCCGCCGGAAGCGATATAAAGAAGACTGGTTCACTGCCTACGACATTATCGCCAAACGCCCCTAGTACGAGCAACGTTAACATCAGCCAGCAACAGTTTAGACCAAAGCTAGCTGCGGAACGGGCGCGTGAACGGCAAAAACACGGACAGCGAAAAAACGGTCCGAGAGATAGACACGAAGGTCTCTCTCAACAGGGTATCGTACGTAGAAGAGGCGATAACAAGCCTTATAGGGTACGGAACCCTGAGCACGGTAGGAAACGATGACCACCCTACTAAATGTGCTGCAGGCAAACCTGCACCGAGCTATAGGTGCCTCGGACACCTACAACCAAAGATGTGCCGAAGGGAACATCGCTCTAGGTTTAATCCAGGAGCCATGGGTAACAGAGGGTAAGATATTTGGTTTACAAAGTAAAACCAGAGAGCTCATCTTCGCCCGGGGAAATTTTAGACCAAGGGCAGCTCTTTTAGTTGCAAAAGATATAAAATTCTCTCCCATTCCAGGTTTCATTACCAAAGATCTGCTGGCTGTCCTTTTAGAAAGACGCAACGGCCGAGAGCTACAAAAAATTGTATGCGCATCGGCGTACTTTGCTGGAGATGACGAAATACCACCTCGCCCAGTACAGGAACTTGTCCAGTACTGCCAGACCCAGCAGCTACATCTTATCTTCGGCTGCGACGCCAACGCGCATAACACAATATGGGGCAGTCGAGATACAAACAAAAGAGGTGGGTTCTTATTAGATTGCCTATACAGCAACAATTTAGTTATACTAAATAAGGGTAATTAGCCCACGTTTAGAAACGTTTTAAGAGAAGAAGTTTTAGACCTTACCATCTCTTCTCCGTTTGTACAAAACACCGTCGAAAATTGGCACGTTTCTGGTGAGGCATCTTTATCGGATCACATGCACATAAGTTTCTAATTAAGATGCAACACCGAGGATGCGCCGATAAAATACGACAACAAACTCACAAATTGGAGAACGTATCGAGAAAATCTATCGATTAAATGTGACAAACTTTCAGAAAAACCTTCATGAGTAAGTGAAGCGGAAGTCGCACAATGTCAACTAAATGACATTATCATCTCATCTTTTACAAATAGCTGTAAGGTTAAACGCACTGTGGCAAAGAGGTGCACACCATGGTGGAACGATAACCTAGAAAGTTTCCGTAAAAGAGTAAGAAAACTTTTCAATAAAGCCAAACGCACCGGTAAGTGGGACCAATATAAATCTCTACTTACCCAATACAACATAGAGTTGCGAAAATCAAAAAGAGCGTCCTGGCGCAAATACTGTGAGGAACTCGAAGAGCTTCCGGCGGTGGCGCGTCTCCAGAGGGCACTCTCGAAAGATAAAACAAACTGCATGGGATTACTAGTCAAAGCTGACGGTAAAATCACATGCGACCGGGAAGAAACGTTGACCACACTTCTTCAGGTACACTTTCCCGGCTCTACAATCACAAGTGAGTTTCATGAACACATGATAGATGACTCACCCCTTATAAACCTGAAAAGGATTAATAGTTTATCCGGCAAACTTTTCACTCCGGATAAGGTCAAATGGGCGATCAACTCATTTAAACCATACAAGGCACCAGGGACAGACGGAATCTTTCCTGCTCTTATACAAAAGGGCTTGGACTTTTTCGTAACCACTATGGTAGCCTTATTTAGGTTTAGTTTCAATTGGGGCTACATACCACAAACCTGGAGGGAGGTAAACGTGGTATTTATCCCCAAACCAGGCAAACCAATAGAACTACCTAAATCATACCGTCCAATAAGCTTAACATCGTTTTTCCTGAAAACAATGGAAAGAATACTTGACGTACACATTAGAGAGTGCTTAAATGAAAGCACTCCTCTGCACCCATGTCAATTCGCCTACCAAACATATGAGAAGGCTACAATCCGCTGTGCGGATCGTTGAATACCCTATCCCATCCTATCCATAAAACTAAAATCCCCAAAAAAGTGGGCATGGCTAAAAACACGATGTGGATAAAATAGAAAAAATGATATAGTGACAACAAATTCTTCAGACTGCTTACAAAACAATTTTACGGTTCTACAAAAGACAAGGTTTTCTCCTGCATATGTTATGGGGTAGTGTATAAAAATGGTTTTTATATAAAAACGCCCCCAAAAAGTGAGCGTGGGTTAAAATGGTATATAGACGAAATGTTCATATTAATAATGTTAATGATTCTGCATCAACATTTTTTTTCGAAAAATTTAAAATTTGACCGAAAACAGTTTTTTTATTGAAAACGCCCCCAAAAAGTGGGCGTGGCAAAAAACTTTAAATAGACGAAATATAGATATTAATATTGTCTAAATATGTTGTTCAGAAACTTTTTTAAAATTCCTTACGGTTTGGTCAAAAACTGAGTTTTTCTTAAAAGGGGGCGTGGCAGTGGGCGGATTTCAAAAATTTTTACACTTGTTCTGTAGGCAGAGACGAGGATCCTATATACCAAATTTCATTATCCTAGCTCAAAATTTAAGGCCAAAAATCGGTGACGTACAGACGGACGGAAGGACGGACAGACAGACATGGCTAAATCGACTCAGCTAGCGATTCTGAGTCGATCCATATACTTTGAGGTATATGTAGCAAAATTATTTCTCTATGTTACAAACTAAGTATCAAAACTAATATACCCCTATGGGATAGGGTATAATAAGGTAAATCCACGGAAGGAGCACTTCTAAGTTTAACATCACAAATAAACATATGAGAGGCTACAATCCGCTATGCGGATCGTTGAATACCCTATCTCATCCCATCCTTTAAATTAATATCCTCAAAATATAGGCCTTATGGCGATGAAATACAGAAAATGACATTGTCACAATATATTGCTCAGACAGTTTATAAAAATCTTTTGTGGTTCGACAGAAAACAACGTATTTCTATTGCTAATGCCTTGGGATGGGGTATACAAATGGTTTTTGTAAGAAAACGCCCCCAAAAAGTGAGCGTGGCAAAAAACTTTGTATGAACGATATATAGATATTAGGATTGTCTAAATATGCTGCTCAGACACTTTTTTTGAATTCCTTACGGTTTGGCCAAAAAATAAGTTTTCCTAAAAAGGGGGCGTGGCAGTGGGCGGATTTCAAAAATGTTTACACTTGTTCTGGTGGCACGGACGAGGATCCTATATACAATATTTCATTATCCTAGCTCAAAATTTAAGGCCCAAAAATCGGTGACGAACAGACAGACGGACGGACAGACATGGCTATTTCGACTCAGCTAGCGATTCTGAGTCGATCCATATACTTTGAGGTATATGTAGCAAAATTATTTCTCTATGTTACAAACTAAGTATCAAAACTAATATACCCCCCTATGGGATAGGGTATAAAAAGTGCATACAAAAACAAAGAAGTAGCTTTATGTGCCTTCCTAGACATAGAGGGCGCTTTTGACAACACTGGATATGACTCCATATCAAATGCTTTGACTCATAGAAGAATAGATCATCCCACCATCAAATGGATCAAAGCGATGCTTGAAATTCGGAAAATAACTGCTTCATCAGCACAGACCTCAGTATCAGTAACAGCCGTTAAAGGCTGCCCTTAGGGAGGAGTACTCTCACCCCTACTATGGTCTCTGGTTATCGATAACCTACTTCAAGACCTAAGTAATGCAGGTTTCAATATAATTAGATACGCCGAGAGATCTAGTCATCATAATAAAGGGCAAAGAACCAAAAGAAGTTACAACACGTTTGCAAAACGCCCTTAAGATAGTCATAGACTGGTGAAATAAAGAAAGTCTCTCTATAAACCCCAGCAAGGCTATCATCGTCCCTTTTACAAAAAGGAGGAAATTAAATCTTACCCAAATTTCAATTTATGGTACATACATTGAGTATTCCAACGAAGTAAAATATCTTGGAGTGATCCTCGATAAAAAAAAAACTAAGCTGGAACTCCCACATCAACAACAAAATTCAAAAAGCAACCAAAGCTTTCTGGGCTTGCCGAAGCATGTATGGTAAAACCTGGGGAATCTCTCCAAAGACCACATACTGGATCTACACGATCATGGTCAGGCCCATTGTAACATACGCTTCAATAATATGGTGGAACAAAGTCACCCAAAAAACAACTATAAATAAATTAAACAAGGTACAACGGCTTGCCTGTCTGGGCATTACCGGAGCTATGCGTACCTGTCCCACGGCGGCTATGGAAGCCTTAATAGGACTAAAACCTCTCCACATTTATATAAAAAAAATGGCAATTCGCAGCTCAGCAAGTTTGACACAAGCGGAAGAATTAAATATTAGTGAACATCTAAAACTAATTGAACTTCTATCCGAACTTCCAGAACTTGACATGATCTGTGCGGTTACAGACCGCTTACCAAAGACACTATGCTTCGACAAAAGATTCTCAACGGAGATCACAACCAGAGAAGCATGGTGTTGAAGGTAACGAAAAAGCTGATGAACTAGCCAGAAAAGGTTCGGAAACCCCCTTCATTGGACCTGAACCCTTCTGTGCAATCCCCAAATCAGCCATAAATCTAGTCATAAAACATATGAGAGGCTACAATCCGCTATGCGGATCGTTGAATACCCTATCCCATCCCATCCTTTAAATTAATATCCTCAAAATAAAGGCCTTATGGCGATGAAATACAGAAAATGACATTGTCACAATATATTGCTCAGACAGTTTATCAAAATCTTTTGTGGTTCGACAAAAAACAACGTATTTCTATTGCTAATGCCTTGGGATTGGGTATACAAATGGTTTTTGTAAGAAAACGCCCCCAAAATGTGGGCGTAGGTGAAAATAATCTATGGGCAAAATGTTTATATTACCATTGCGAAAGTATTTGCATCAACAAATTTTTCGAAAGTTTTAAAATTTGGACAAAAAGCGTTTTTTACTAAAAACGCCCCCAAAAAGTGGGCGTGGCAAAAAACTTTGTATCAACGAAATATAGATATTAGGATTGTCTAAATATGCTGCTCAGACACTTTTTTTGAATTCCTTACGGTTTGGCCAAAAAATAAGTTTTCCTAAAAAGGGGGCGTGGCAGTGGGCGGATTTCAAAAATTTTTACACTTGTTCTGGTGGCACGGACGAGGATCCTATATACAAAATTTCATTATCCTAGCTCAAAATTTAAGGCCCAAAAATCGGTGACGAACAGACAGACGGACGGACGGACAGACAGACAGACATGGCTAATTCGACTCAGGAGAGTCTATATACCAAATTTCAACACTCTAGCTCAAAATTAAGGGCCCAAAAATCGGTGACACACAGACGGAATGACGGACAGACAGACATGGCTTAATCGACTCAGCTAGCGATTCTGAATCGATCCATATACTTTGAGGTATATCTATCGAAATGATTTCTCTATGTTACAAACTTAATGTCAAAACTAATGTATCCCTATGGGATATGGTATAAAAATTGCATTTGATTAATTTAACAGGAAAACATAACTACAAAAATACAAATTTTATTAAATATTCGTTGTTGGTAAACAATTCCATCTGCCATATGTAAAGCAGTTATTCGAGCATTCATTCCGGCTTTCGAAGGGAAAAATGTTCTCTCGGGGAATTTGGAATTAGAGAATTTTACTCCCGGGGAGATCTTTTTCCTGGGAATATTTAGAATATTAATAATACCCGGCTTACTTAACGGCGCGGATAAAATATGTATAAAAAACTTTTTTCGCGCGTTTTCAATGCTACTATGAATGAGAGTTAGACTACCAACAAGTGAACAGTTCCCTTTTTGGATTCAATGATAACGAATGGTAATTTTTAGGGAAATGTTCCCTACGACATATTCTATGATAGCGGTGAACGAGATATAAAAAATATCTCCAAATATGCTGTCAAACATACATGCAATCACAATTCTCTGTACATTGTGTAAACCAAAACCAAAATCTATCGATATGGTCGACACACAACGAGTCGACACTCACAATAGGGCCTTAGTTTTTATATCTATCCCATAGGGGTATATTAGTTTTGATACATAGTTTGTAACATAGAGAAATAATTTAGCTAGATATACCTCAAAATATATGGATCGACTCAGAATCGCTAGCTGAGTCGATTTCGCCATGTCTGTCCGTCCGTCCGTCACCAGTTTTTGGGCCTTACATTTTGAGCTAGAATGATGAAATTTGGTTCATGTGCTCTTTGTTGAAAATCGCCTACTGCCAAGCCTCCTTTAAGAAAAACGTAGTTCATGGCCAAACCGTAAGGAATTTTGAAAAAGTGTCTGAACCACATATTTAGAAAATCTTAATATCTATATTAATTTATATATATATATATATATTTAGGGTCTGCAAATAATGTTTCCTGAATCTCATCTATTGAGATCTATCCCTTTAGCTAAATCTTGATGACCACTCATAAAAATCGTCAAAATTTCAATTTTTTTTTTTGTTGATGGACATATTTTGTTTAGGTTCCATTTTTTTTATTCGAATAAAATTTCTGCAGACGGTAAATATTTTCTATCGAGTGATTTTTTTTGTTTCAAACGTCATGTTCAACGTTGTGCTACCAAATCTGACGGTACAATCGAGTAGCCGAACCTAACATGCAGATATTGATTATATGTCATCACAACCCGGATTGGTTTTTTGTATGAATGAAAATCAACTCGAGTTGAGATTCGTCTTTCGTGTGTATACCTAAACCAATTTGACTTATACGGTTTGCATTTTGCATGATGGAAATCAACTCGAGTCGAGATTCGTTTTTCGTGTGTATACCTAAACTGATTCGACTAATTCGGTTTGCATTTTCCAACTCGGGCGGATGCTGATATGCTAAGGGTTGGTGCCAACCGGTAGCTACTTGTTTGCTATTGTGTTTGTTAACGTTTTATCTTCCCATATCATGATGATGGCGTTGGCACTTGGAATTTTTAGTTGTACGGTTCAGTTGTTTTCCGCTGTATTGGGTAATTTCATTTATAACTTAATTAATGCCAGGCCGAAGAAAATCATCTATAGTGTGGGAAGTTTTCCAAAAACCAAATGAAGGAAGGGTAATTTGCAAAAAATTCTCTTCCTCGATACATTTTCGGGATATACAAGTACCTTGATGGCACATATTAAATAATGTACAGGAGAATGAAATGAAATAAAATTTCAAATCATTTTTTTTTTTTTTCAAACCGAGTTATCCAACTCCGGTTACAACTCGGTTTACTTAGATTCAAACTCGGGTTAACTCGAGTTGACAAAATTCCGGTTTGGCATTTTACTAATTTAATAACAATAAATAATTTTTTTCTCCGATTGCACTTTTGATCAAATGGAACATTTTAAGGGAAATATATAGTGGACAACTTTACATTGAGAATTTCTTCCTCCATTTCGAAGTTTTCAGGATGCCTAGTTTTCGAATATTTAAACATTAGGGGGGGGATTTTATGCACGATAACCCCGACTAACAATCAAACTGTTTGCAGATAAATACTTCGGTAAAGCACGGCCGCAATCAATGTTCCCACGAAGTAATATATATAAAACTAACTTAGGACTTCTGCAGTGCCCCATGCTCATAAACATCAGATAACGTAGGCATCGGGCAAACAGTGCAGCCATTTTATTCTGGACGTGCAAGAAAGCAGCCAGAAGTCGGACGCATTAGAGAAAGATATCGCCTTAAGTATGGAGCCCAAGTAGTAACCGACTCAACCAACCTGATGTTCGCAACTGGAGGCGGTTATATAAGGACCAGGCTAATTGGAGAAGGCCCACGTTTATTCCGGACTGTAGCGCCATTTAAGTAAGTAAGCGCGAGAAAGCACGATTTAATAAACAAATTATTTATAAAGAAATGTAAATATTTCAATATACAATTATTGCTTTTGTTACTTTTTATATTTAATGGATGATTGAAGCTGAAAATGGTCCAGATTTGCAGAGTTGATTCTTTGACATTTATATGCGAAGTTTAAAATACATATTCAGCACTATCTAGGAATCCGTCGGAGCGCAAAATTCTCCCATTTCGTACTATTCGGAGGATTTTAGCTTGGTGGTATTCTTCCGAAAAGCTGTTGGTAATATTTCTCCGATATTTTGTAACGCACCCCGGCGAATTTCGTTGACAGTTAAGTGCAATTATTTTTCCGATTTCCTCCGACACAAATTCTTCGCGAAATTTATTTACGAATTGTAGTGAAGTGAAGCCGTCGCATTTGTGTAGTATTTTTTCCGATGACACATACCTCGAATGGAATTTGAACAACCGATGAAAAATGCGTTGCGGAAAATTGTCCGCTCTGACGAATACCTCAATAGGACTAATTATATGCAGTAAGAAATCCAAAAACGCATTAGAAAATAAATTCCATTGTACTTACGCAAATTTAGGAACACACCCCTTAATCGTTTCTTTACTCTTGCAATAAAAATATGGCCACAATACCGTTGTGCTGCGCCTAAACGACCACCGATGTATTGTTTACCCATCGAAATAGCTCAATTGGTATGTATGTGTATTTCAAGACGTAATATGTTATAAATGAAAGTGTACATTAATTTTGTTACAGTTTTAATTGTGTACCATTTTTGTATGATGATGCCTATGAAATATAATCGTTTGTGTCAATTTTATTTTATCAAATAAATAGCTTTGTATTATTAACTTTTATTTCTTAATTTTACATACCTCGGGTTGTAATATAAATCTAAATAATAATCTTCTTCCGTTACATGTTATAACTTTTTTTTAAATGCTATACCATTATTATAAATATTTTCTTTATAGTTAAATTCTAATGATTCCTGTATACATGCGTTTTTTACTTATTATTCTTTCTCGAAATGTTGTAATGGTAAATTTAAGAAGATTAAATTAAATTTTATTTAGTATTTTGTATAACAATATAACAATAAGTTTAAATATTTGTATATACCCACTTATACATATAAAAAAAATCATGACAGAAAAGCAAAATGTTGAATTGAAAATATATAATTTGCTCAGAAACGAAATAAAAAAACAAACAGAAGTGACGAAAGAAGAAACTTAGAAGATTATGTATCAGCTAATTGACATTAGCGAATGTTAGAGAAATTATTTGCTTTCTTCTGTTGTTTATGATGAATTATTTTAATTTTTTTCTGTGAAATTTGTCATTTAATAAAAAAAATTCCACCTTACAAAAATAGTATGTGTGTGTGTGTTATATTTAAAATAGTTCCAGAAAAGCTGCAGAAACTACAATTTGCATTTTTATTATTACACTTTTATCATTTGTTTTTTTTTTAACGTTCAATCCCTGTAGTAATTTAAATTTGGAGCAATTGATTTGATAAACTCAACTAAAGCATATGATTAAACCAAAATTAATAAAATTAAGTGACATTGAATACGAAAATACAATCACATCTTTTATGGCAAAATAGTAATTGTTTAGTCGTGTCGATTTGATTTTTTGTTTCTGTTGTTAACCTAAATTTAATGAGTTGAAATTCACATAGAAAATGTTTCGTTACATATATAAATGTAAATATGTATGTAGCCTGCACATATGTTTTTATTTATGTATTTTAATTTATTTTGGTTATAACTAGATTTATTATAAAAAATGTAATAATTATACTTTTTCCAATGAAGACGTGTTCTTTTCATAACTCACAACACGTAATTAAATACTGAAAATAAAACAAAATAAATGTTAAATGGTGATTAAGTACAAACGAAATGAAAAAATGGCAAAACTCAAAACAAATTAAAAAGGATGAGAGATACATAATAAAATGAAAATATGTAAAAGAAAAGAGTGCTCAAAACAAAAAAACAAAAAACAAAAAAAACAAACTAAATAAAAAACAAAACAAATTTAGAAACATAAAAATAAAATAATAGCAAGAAAATCTATTATTAGTATTGAGTACCCGAAACATCTTGCTCAGTATTCCCGCGATTGGAAGATCCTGATGATTTATTAGAACCGTTTGTTATAGTCACTGCAAAAGATAAAATAGTCATATTGGTATTACAGATGGGGGAATTTTATGAATTTCGCAGTTTGTTTGTGGGATCTAAGGTTAAGGGTGGTATTTTTGCCTCAGGAAATTGGCGTATGAAGGAACTTTAGAACAAAAACTATAAGGTTGCAGAAGTGGCGTGTGTATGTATGTCGCGTAGGGTTCAAAATATACCTAACTACGCATTCGAGTTGTATGTAAACTGTAAACAATCAAAAAAATGCAATGGACAAAACAAAAAGATTCAATGCCTAAGGTGGCAATCTACCCTCGGTTCTGCTGATTCTAGGGGATCCATTTATTGCAATCGTATAACCCATTCTGAAAAAAAGAAGATCGACGGTAACGAGATCACCCCGACATAGATCTCAGAAATATTGACTGGCCAGCTCATTAACAACGATACTCAGTGCAAAATAAAAGTCAAGGTCAAAAACAGAACTAGGTTTAGCAATGTCGAACGAATCTGAGAAGAGCATAGTAAAGAAAATCAGCACCTTAAAGATAAAATTAAGTGAAGGCTTCATTACAAAGACAAAATCAACCGAAACCGAGTACAAGCTTTCTCGTTATTTCTGAATATCATACGTACGTAGAAGAATTTATACGCGATTCAAAGGAAAATTCCGGGCAAATAAGGGAAAGCTGTCTCCTCACCTGATATACTAAATCGCTGTGCGGATCGTTGAATACCCAATCCCATCCCATCCTATCTTTACTACTAATATTCCCAAAAGTGGGCGTGTCTAAAAACGTTATTGGGATGAAATTAAAAAAATGAGACTTTGACAACATCCTGTTCACACAGTTGATCAAAATCTTTTATGGTTCGACAAACGACGTTTTTCTATGGCATATTCTCTGGAGTATGGTATACAAATGTTTTTTGTATGAAAACGCCCCAAAAAGTGGGTGTGGGTTAAAATGATCTATAAAAGTTTATATTATCATAACCAATGATTTTGCATCAAAAGATTTTTTTGAATTTTTTAAAACTTTTAAGAAAAAACGGTTTTTAACTGAAAACGCCCCCAAAAAGTAAAGTGACAAAAAAATATAAAAAAACGATATATAGGTATTTATATTGTCTAAAATGTTGTTCAGACACTATTTTAACATTCATTCAATAGTAGGCGTGGCAGTGGGTGGATTTTAAAAATGTTTACACTTGTAATGAACCCTCGGATTCTATATACCGAATTTCATTATCCTAGCTCAAAATTTAAGCCCTAAAAACCGGTGAAATAAAGACAGACGGACGGACGGTCGGACAGACAGACATGCCTAAATCGACTCAGCTAGCGATTCTGAGTCGATCCATATACTTTGAGTTATATGTAGCTAAATTATTTCTCTATGTTATAAACTATGTATTAAAACTAATATACCCCTATGGGATAGGGTATAAAAAGTCAACGACATTCGTGAAAAGTCATTATAACAGGTGATCCAATGGGTGGTCCTTTTTCAATAGCGTTAACAGTTATTATCTGTCAACTGGCTTGTCTATATAAAGATTTTGTTCAATATTCATTGCAATTCCATCACGAATATACTTACGCCGGTACGAATAGTGACTGTGGAAGCTATTTTCCAAAATCAGTGCTCAGTAAAAACTATTATAGAGTTCTTAGACCACATTCTTTCCGTCATAATCATTCAACTGAACGCACTTTTTTACACTTTTTGACATTCATCCAACAAAGTGCGTAGAGCCCGTTATAATGAACATATTGCTACAGTAGCAGAGAGTGTTTGTGAAGCACGTGATCAATCAACACGTCGCGGTTCTTTAGGTTTGAGCATCTCTTATGCAACGTTGTGGCGTATTTTGAAGCCTGATCTTGGTTAACAAGCGTATAAAATACAGCTCGTTGCAGAATTGAAGCCGACTGACTTTGGTCTACGTTTTAATTTTGGTTTGTGGGCCTAGGAACAGCTTAAAATTAGTCTCATTTTTGATTAAACGCCTACGTTAATAAACAAAATGGCCGTATTTGAGCCGATGAACAGCCAGATGCAATCTAGCATCTACCAATATATTATCTTTAAACATTAAATGGCATGAACCAAACACTGCGTTTGAGTGAGTTCGAATATGTTCCAGCTCCAACATAGGTCGTTACTAAGCCACGAAAAGTTTTTTGATAATGCATGTGAATGTTGTTTTCACTTTAATGACAGAACACATTCATTGTGTTTTAGAAGCATTATATACACTTCGTTTTGGTTAACGTCATTAGATAATGATGTCGATTTCAGAATTCAATGAGCATAACATATTTTGTCGTTTGAGGTTCACAAAGATGTGGGAAGTGAATCTGAAAAGCAAACTATACTGCGATCAGTGAAGAAATGTTTTTGATTAGGAGAACATTGCAATGAGAATAGGAGTCGGAACCAAACCAGAACCTTGGGCAATAAAAGCATTTATATGTTGAGTTCCAGACTTCAAACCGTTGAATTTTGAAAAAAAAAAACAACTTGAATTTAGAAATTCGAGAGAAAAAAAGACTTTTTTCGACGCATTTTCGACAAATGCTTCTAAAATATTAAGCGTAACTATCTGGCATTCTTCACCATGGTGGTCCTGATGAATAGGGCAAATAGAAAAGCTTCAGAAAGTTCCTTGTTTTCTATCACTCCCATATTTATATAGACCCATGTCAGTCTTAGCTCATTCTCTTTTGTGCAAATCACCTGAGCAATTTAGTGATGGAGGCATTCGAATAAAAGAATCGATTATAATCGATTATGAGAATATCACGAGATGTCTCGATTCTTCACCCAAAATCATTCGAATTGATTTCGTTTTCGATTTTCTTACACGTTGTACTTGTGTGTTTTCTCTTGTCTTTTGAGTTCTGAGTGTGACTTGTGTTCTCATCTTCTTTTCCTACAACTGTACTCAGTACTGGCGGTGAGCGCCATACATTATTTTCGTATTTCATTTTATGATTCACTTCTCTCACTTAGAATATTTCGATTGATTTTCCTCATGCCCTTTCAGTAGCTTGTATTTTGTATGTTTCATTCGTAATTCATATCTCATACGCATATCTCGAGTGATTTGAATCGTATGAACGGGCAATGGAGTATGTTTCATTCGTCATTCATATCTCATATGCATATCTCGAATGATTTGAATCGAATGAATGGAGAGCACAATGAGTGCGAGCTTTACGTACTGTTGGAGGAGTTGAATTCGAATTTTTATTTGCCGTGTGCATTGTAGTTGTAATTGTAATGCAATGACTGTGTGTTGAAGTTTTACAATATGGAATTTTTCTGTTATCAGCTACGTTTGCGGCGATTTTAGTAACGGCATATTTTGTTTTTCCTATTAGTATTAAGAGTTTTTGATATCTCGAATGATCATTCGATTATACAGATCACACGAGTACTTATGTCTCGATTCTACAAATCATTCGATTATGCCCATCACTTAAGCATACGTCGATTATATTAACATCATGAGACTCAATGAGGTGTCACTGCCACGTTTCCCAAGTATAGAGGAAGAAGCGGCAAAAATGGATTTAACAGGTGGTGAGGGTAAAACCAACAAGGGACACACAATGTTGATGTGTTCGGATCAATATACAATCAATCTATTTAAAACAACAAAAAAATGGCACTATTCTAAAATAAGCTTAGTGGAGCGATGGTTAGTGCGATGAACTGCCGCGCAGAAGGTCTGGGTTCGATTCCCAGCCGAAGCAACACCTAAATGATTTTTCACTGGTCCTCCTCTCGTGATGATCTGACAAATCATCCGAGTAGTATCAATGGTCAAGAAAAGCTTATCTCAACTTAGCCGTTCGGATTCGACACAAAACAGGAGGTCCCGCCATCGTGCAAGAATTACACACGCACACATGAATGGTTGTGAGAAAGCTCGACCCTGGGTACTAACGAGCCTGTTGCGCCAAAAATTTGTATTTTGTATTCTAAAAGTAATCGTCAGACGACGTGGTAGTTCACTATGACTAGAAACTAACATTAGTACTTACATGCGACGCAGAATTTTATGGCGAGCTGTAGTTAATCACAAAAACAAAACATGTTCGCTCTACTCACTATCGACCCAAATCGTAAGGGAAACGGTCGAATACTCCTTAACACATACTACTTTAAGACAACCAAGAAAGCAAAGCCGATTTTTTGAGACGACGTCCAATATTGACCAAAATGGGGTCAAAAATAAAAGCAAAACGTTCTCATGATCAAATTAATTAATTAAAGCAAATTGATCATAATTTTGCCCGTATTTAAACTTTGGAGGACTTAACCTATGCAAAACGTTCTACTCGGTTATTGGCTTTTACTAAAAGTGGCTCGAGATAGCGGTTAGCTGCCATTAAGTTCTTTCGTCAACTGTGACGAACTGTTATCAGAACTGTCATCTGATGAATTCAATGTATTTATGCAAAATAACTTTATTCGACAACTTGTTTCTGGCTACAAGTTTGTTCACTATAACAATAGTGAGCAGAAACAGCGATTTGTTATAAGTTACAGACTTAAGGTGCCATCACACCATGCAAGGAAAGTGCTCGCAGCAAGTTTTCCAAAAAATATATTTTTTTTAAATCTGTGGAAATGCTTGCGCCGGTGCTTAAGGATAGTGATGCGATTATATGAGGACACAAGCGTTCTCACTCTAGCCTCTCACTATAAACTCCTACTCTCACCTCCACGCTGGTGACTGGTGGGTGCCTAGTACCTCGACTGGAGATGGGGTATTGAACCCCTGTGGATGGTCGTTGGTGGCAGCAAACGAGAGAGGGGGGAGGAGTGTCCTCTCACTAAGGCACTCACTCTCAGGCGGCAGCGGAGGAATTCCCTAGATGGAGTCAACGGTGGCGCCTACAGCTCCAGTTTGATCGAACTGGTAGTGAAATCCCTATATGAGCTGCTTCGACATATTTGAACACCAGGTCTATAGGGATTTCCAATACTGAGCCAGGGTATTGGAAAAGAGTTGGTGGCGGAGGAGCCCTCAATGGTTCAACGGCAGCGCTCATACCCCAAAAATGGGCTACTGACATCGGTATTTTTTTCCGGCCCGCTGTCCTAGGGTCAAAACAAGGGCCTCCAGGTTGGGGGTTGTGCTTTGGGTTAACTACCCATCCACGGAAAAAAATATTGTTACGAAGCAACCAATAGCCTCGGAAAGGACTGATGTTATTGTTGACGACCATGCTAAACGAAAAAAGGACAACGACGTTCGTATCTGCACCTGGAATGTGAGAACATTAAACAGGGCAGGTGCAGGCGAACAACTCGACAAAACCTATGAGCGACTACCAAAGTACGATGTTAAAATCGTGCTGGGAGATTTTAACGCAAAGGTAGGAAGAGAAGACATCTTTAGCAGTTCTGTCGGAAAACATAGCCTACACGACAACACGTCGGTAACGGATTTAGGCTAATTGACTTCGCTACGGAACGAAATGCCACTTTAGCCAGCACACGGTTTCCTCACCTCGATATCCACAAGGGGACATGGCGGTCTCCAGATCAACGAACAGTCAACCAAATTGATCACATTGCGATAGACAAGAGGCACGCATCCAGTATTTTGGATGTCCGAACATTCCGAGGGGCCAACATCGACTCGGACCACTACCTTGTTGTAGCCAAAGTAAGGATGCGGATATCCACCACGCCACAAAAAACAGAAATACTGTGAAAAAGTTTAATGTCGAAAGACTGCAATCGCCAGAGGCCGCCAAGACCTTCGCGCAACGCGTATACCTTAACCTCTCGACTCACAACATACTACCAGCATCTAATGTAGAAGAACAATGGCAACGATGCCAACAAGCCATTAGATCAGCCGCAACTGATGTGCTAGGTTTCTCGCGGCCACCAGCAAGAAACCATTGGTTTGATGAGGAATGCCGACAGATGCTCGCAGCCAAGAACGAGGCCTACAAGACTAAGCTGAAGGTGAAGACGAGAGCTGCCATTGAGCTCTATAGGCAGAGAAGAAGGGAAGAACATCGGCTTTTCAGAAAGAAGAAAAAAGAGCAGGAAAAGCGCGCGATCGAGGATATAGAGAGGTGCCACTCCAGGAACGATGTTCGCAAGTTTTACCAAAGTGTAAAACGTCAAAGCCAAGGATACAAGGCTCGAACAGAATCCTGTCGAGATGAACAAGGAAATATCGTAGTTGAGACACAGTCGATGCTGAGGATATGGAAGAACCACTTCTGCAGACTGTTAAACGGCGATGATGAACAACATTCCGCTGTCAGGCAGAACGATCCATTCAATATTGGCAACGACAGCGAAAACTGCCAACCACCCGACCTAAGTGAAGTGAGGATAGATATATCTAAACTCAAGCTTAATAAGGCCGCCGGAAATGACGGCATTCCCGCTGAGCTTTATAAAGCTGGCGGAGATGACTTGGTAAGCAACATCCACCAACTCATAAGCCAAATCTGGTCGGATGAAAGAATGGAACCTCAGCATCCACAAAAAGGAGACCCTCTGAACTGCGCCAACTACAGAGCCATAAGTCTCCTCAACTTCGCCTACAAAATCCTATCTGCCGTAATATGTGAACGCCTGAAAACGTTTACCAACAACCTGATCAGTTCTTATCAGTGTGGAAAATCCACAACCGATCAAATTATTACACTTCGTCAGATCCTGGAAAAAACATAATAAGTCCAAATCTATACCCACCACCTATTTATCGATTTCAAAGCCGCATACGACAGCATTTATAGAGTCGAACTATACAGAGCCATGTCTAGTTTTGGTATACCGCCCAAACTCGTCCGTTTGTGTAGGATGACGATGGAGAATTCTCGCTGCTCCATCAGGATCGGAAACGAACTCACCGACACATTCGATACCAAAAAAGGATTCATGCAAGGCGATGATTTTTGAGAGGATTGTGCAAAACTCCCGAGCCAACACCAGAGGCACAATTTTCCAAAAATCGGTGCAACTACTAGCATACGCCGACGATATTGACATCATTGGTAGGACTCAACGTGATGTCATAGCCACGTTTGCTAGTATAGAGAAGGAAGCGGCAAAAATGGGTTTAGCAGTAAATGAGGGTAAGACAAAGTATATGCTGTCAACACGAAAGGACACACAACATCGACGAATTGGACAGAACGTCACCATTGACAGATATAACTTTGAGGTAGTACGGGACTTTGTCTACCTCGGCTCCGCTATAAACTCTGACAACAACATCTCGTCAGAAATCAAACGAAGATTTCTTGCCAATCGCTGTTTCTTCAGGCTAAGAAGGCAATTTAGTAGTAAAGCCCTCACTCGAACTACTAAGGAGATCCTATATAAGACCCTGATCATCCCAGTCCTGCTCTACGGCGCTGAAGCATGGACCGTATCAAAAGCGGATGAAGAAATCCTTGGTCGATTCGAGCGAAAAATTCTTCGGAAAATCTTCGTTCCCGTTTGCGTTGACGGGCTATGGAGACGAAGTTCAAATACGAACTATACGAGCTGCACAGCGACATACCCCTAGTCAAAAAAACTCCGCATTGGACGTTTAAGATGGCTAGGAAATGTAGAACGAATGGACACCAATACTCCGGCTCGCAGAGTCTTCGATTCCCAGCAAGACGTCGGACGCAGTAGAGGAAGACCTCGCCTTAAGTGGCGCGCACAAGTAGAAACCGACCTCAACCAACTTGGAGTGCGCAACTGGAGGCAGTTAGCTAAGGACCGGGCTAATTGGAGAGGCATGTTGGTTGAGGCCCAGGTTCATTCCGGACTGTAGCGCCACTTAAGTAAGTAAGTAAGTAAATGCTAGCAGTGAGCAGTCACACCATGCAAGGAAAGGCTTGCAGCAAGTGACTTTTTGCTTGCTCGCAAACACTTATTGAGCAAACTTTCTGCAAGCACTTTTCGGGTCGTTCAACATGCAAGTGCAAACGCTTGATGCAAGCGCTTGCCGCAAGTGATACATCTTCGATTGCTGTGATTTGTGGACGGCTTTTGATTTGCCATTTTTAGTTCGGCTTCCTTTCTTATTTTCCCGAAAATTGATGCAAAATGGGAAGTGGGAAGGTTGGTGTAGATTTTTGTGGTGATCATATTGTGTGTGAAGAAGTAGCACACAAATGTTCAAAAGGCATAAAAAAACATATGAGAAGGATACAATATACCTTGCTAATCAATCGTTGAATACCCTATCATCCTTTCATCCTTAAATTAACCATCCCCACATCTTGTTCAGAAAGATCATTTTAATCTCTTATGATTCTACAAAAAAGGACGTTTTTCTATGGGATATGTTTTACAATATACAATTGGGCGTGTGTTAAAATGGACGAAATGTTGATGGTATTATTCTCGAAATATTTTCACCAAAAGTTTTTTAAACTTTTCAAACATTCCATCTATTTTTCACGGCAAAGCAGGCGCGACCGTCGAACTGTCAAATAACTAAAAACCCACAATGCAAACTTTTTTGTTTTGCTTCAAAAACCAGGTTGCTTGGTGGAAAATTTACACGTTCGCTTGCAAGCCAGCGAAAAGCTTGAAGCTACATACCGTACAAGCGGCAAGCGCTTGCTACAAGTGATTTGCTTGAAAGCAAAGGCTTGCATGAACTAGTCACACCATGCAAGCCTCCGTTGTGCAAGCGTTTGCTTGCAAGCATATCACTTTAACAAGCGCTTGCATGCAAGGACTTTTCGGGTCGTCACACCATGCAAGTTGTGCTTGAAGCAAGGATTTTACTTGCTGCGAGCACTTTCCTTGCATGGTGTGACGGCACCTTTAGGCAAGAATTGTTATGCTTTGAAGAAGTAAGCCAACGCATTGTAACAAACCGCATCAAGATCAAATCATCAAGATAAGCCTTATATGCGCTCATGCTCCGACGGAGGAAAATGCGAAGTACGATGCTAAAACCGCGCTGGAAGAATTTAACGCAAAGGTAGGAACTGAGCCAACAACGGAGGCATAGGTCTACGCAATATCACCTACAAGATC
The DNA here is from genome assembly GCA_932526625.1 of Rhingia campestris. Classification (NCBI taxonomy): domain Eukaryota; kingdom Metazoa; phylum Arthropoda; class Insecta; order Diptera; family Syrphidae; genus Rhingia; species Rhingia campestris. The sequence goes on along the minus strand of OW052186.1, from coordinate 30,860,405 downwards.
CTATCTGTCGTGAAACAATGAAACCGTTTACCGACAAACTGATTGGCCCCTTATTAGGCTGCGGTTATAGCTATCATTGAAAACCATCATCTGAAATTTTATTTTACTCATTGCAGCTTTTTTATAAATTCAACTATTGGTGAGTTGGTGTCAAAACAAAGCTTATGCATTTTAGAACATGATTATCCCAAAAAATATAATTTTAATTATTGTTATCGCAGAGAATAACTTTTTATGTTTCACTGATCATGATTTATTTTTGTGAAGTAATGTTTGTCGTTCCACCGAAATGAAACGGAATTTTCCTACGATTCCTATAAGCAGCTATGGAGGTAAAATTTCAATTCCATCATGTGTTTTGTTCCAATGAAGTTGTTCAATGATAGCTATAACCGTAGCCTTAGGGCTTAGGGTATGTGGAACAAAATGTTTATAGTATTATTCCTCAAGTATTGTAAACAATTGCATTTTAGAACATGATTATCCCAAAAAATATAATTTTAATTATTGTTATCGCAGAGAATAACTTTTTATGTTTCACTGATCATGATTTATTTTTGTGAAGTAATGTTTGTCGTTCCACCGAAATGAAACGGAATTTTCCTACGATTCCTATAAGCAGCTATGGAGGTAAAATTTCAATTCCATCATGTGTTTTGTTCCAATGAAGTTGTTCAATGATAGCTATAACCGCAGCCTTAGGGCTTAGGGTATGTGGAACAAAATGTTTATAGTATTATTCCTCAAGTATTGTAAACAATTTTTTTTTACGAAAAACGCCCCTAAAAATTGGGCGTGGTAAAACATTTATGTAGACGAAATAATGATATTAAGATTGTCTAAATTTCTTCCTCCTCATCTTTATAGTTTGATCAAAAACAACATTTGGGCGTGGCAGTGGCTGGATTTTGGCAAGTTTTACACTTGATCAATGGGGACGAAATTAAGGCCTAAGAATCGGTGATAGGCAGACGGGCAAACATAGCTATATCGATCAGCTACTGACTCTGAGTCGATCCATATACTTTAAGACATACAACTAATATACCCCTATGAGATAGGGTATAATAAAAGCAATTGATAAACATACGTGAAGCCTAATGTTCGTAGGCAAGTCTATCATTCTTTTAATGAACTACTAAAGTGCGGACAATTATATCCAGAGCCACATCTTACAAATCAATCTCAATGAACTCAGTAAGTGAAAGTTCACCCTTTTCTTGCAGTTTATGTTCAATGTCATACAATCAACAGGCACAAATCCAACCGATTCCCTTAAAGGCAAGAAAATGCACGCCTCAACACTGCAGACTTTAACACTGCTTTGCTTTTCTATCCGTACTACCAACGGTAATATTATTATGTACTTTGATTGGTATTTACGGCGTAAATTGGCATTATACGCGCTCACGTTACGAAACTTAGATTTAGTAAGATATCTTACTAAATCAAAGTTTCAAAACCCGGCCATTCATGTCGTCGAATGAAGTTGACAACTAACTTGGGACCGATTGGACCGCACATAAGAAACGCATTATTGTTACTGCTTGACCAATCCTGTCTGTTATTGTAAACTGATATTTTGCACTTAACTGAAATTCTCAGAGAAAGGCCTATATTTTTGAATAGTCATATACAGAAAGTTTTCATGGAAGGATAACAAAGTGGTAGGATTAAGAAAGTGCCAATTCGAGTAAGACATATGTAGGAAGCTGTGTGTAAGGCTAAAAATGATAACCTGGATCTATGCTGCGGCTGTCTAAGAAGAGCTCCAGTATTATAACACTTATGTCGAGTTTCACAGTAAGATCTTAAGCTTTACGTAGAGCTTAACCTACGGTTTAACATAACTCTGTGTTTCAATGTGCCGCTTAAGAGGTAACCACACTTAAGTGTTGATAAAACTTAAGCCCTCGCTTTTGGTGGCCTAAGTGTTGGCTTTATTTCTATCAGAGCAAAATGTTTTTGAATGTTGGATTTAGTAGAGACTTACTCCATGGGTGATGTCCGAACTACAATCGGCGACTAACTGTGTCATATTCGAAGAATAGTCCCCGTTTGGTGTATAGTTGTAGGCGCGTAAGTAATAAATTACCTTGGAACTATTCACAATTACTTGTTGTACTTGGCTTAGCTAAACCACACTTTTTAAATGACTGTGAAACCCGAAAAACTTAAGTCCAAACTTAAGCTCTGCGTTTTGCTTTGCATAGCAACGACTTAAGCTTAAGTTTTTTTTTCACATCAGAGAGTACTACGCTCTCAGTATCGCTTTACACAACTGGTTTTTGTTGCTAACCAAATTAAACATGCATTTGCATCGTGTAATAGGCTCATTAGTGCCATAGTTGGTTTTATGAGAGTTTGACATTTACAAATTTCGCTCCTTAAGCGAGCATACTCAATAAGAGAAATCAATTCCGGTGAAACAACATGATAATTACGAAAATCGCGAACAAACATGAAACAATAGCTTTACGCCTGAAACTTATGGTTTGCAAGCCAATTTGTTCACATAATTATCATAACTAGGCAATTCTTCAAACGTAAATAAAAAAAATATTTTTTTTTAAATTTTTCTGAACTCTTTCTAATCTACGTACCTGCATTACATATGGCGATGGATGTGTATTCCAACTGCGGCCTGACTAACAAACAGTATATAGTTTTAAGTCTAAATACGTCTCGGAAGTCCTTGCAATTTCGCTTCAGAAAACCTAACATTGAGTTTAATTTTGCTATAGTGTAATCATAATGAGAAGAAAATTTTAATTGTTTGACAAATATGCCCCGAGATCTTTAACTTCTTTCGTACGCTGAAGGCAAATATCGTTCATATAATAATCATTTATTATAGGTGCGGAATGCTGTAAACATTTTACATTTTGAGATTTTAAGCTCCATAGCGTTATGATTACACCAAGCTGACAAACTATTTATATTAGACTGAAACCGAATACAGTCTGTTATATTACTTTTAATGAAAACCCAACGATTTTAGTTTTGCTAAAAGTAGGGTGTGGTACACACTATCAAAGGCTTTTGTAAAGTCAGTGTACTTGTAATCGTTCCTCAAAGCTGGTATATACATCATTAGTTAACAAAGATAAATTGGTAGCACAGGATCTACCTCGAATAAAACCTGTTGATTATTCGAGATTACCTCTTTTACTACAGAGAAAAGCTTCTCCTTAACAATGCTTTCAAACAATTTAGGAATTGCAGATAGGAATATTCGCCGTACAGGTGAAGTGACCATAGAAATATATAAACTCAAGCTTAATAAGGCCGCCGGAAATGACGGCCTTCCCGCTGAACTTTATAATGCTGGCGGAGATGACTTGGTAAGTAACATCCACCAACTCATAAGCCAAATCTGGTCGGATGAAAGAATGGAACCTCAGCATCCACAAAAAGGAGACCCTCTGAACTGCGCCAACTAAAGAGCCATAAGTCTCCTCAACTTCGCCTACAAAATCCTATCTGCCGTAATATGTGAACGCCTGAAAACGTTTACCAACAACCTGATCTGCTCTTATCAGTGTGGTTTTAGGCCAGGAAAATCTACAACCGATCAATTTATTACACTTAGTCAGTCCAAATCTATACCCACCACCTATTTATCGATTTCACACCGCATACGACAGCATTTATAGAGACCAACTATACAGAGCCATGTCTAGTTTTGGTATACCGGCCATACTCGTCCGTTTGTGTAGGATGACGATGGAGAATTCTCGCTGCTTCATCAGGATCGGAAACGAACTCACCGACACATTCGATACCAAAAAAAAACTCCCGATCCAATACCAGAGGCACAATTTTCCAAAAATCGGTGCAGCTACTAGCATACGCCGACGATATTTACATCATTGGTAGGACTCAACGTGATGTCATAGCCACGTTTGCTAGTTTAGAGAAGGAAGCGGCAAATACGGGTTTAGCAGTAAATGAGGGTAAGACTAAGCATATGCTGTCAACTCGAAAGGACACACATCATCGACGAATTGGACAGAACGCCACCATTGACAGATATAACCCTGAAGTAGTACGGGACTTTAAATACCTCGGCTCCGCTATTAAATCTGACAACATCTTGTCAGAAATTAAATGAAGAATTACTATTGCCAACCGCTGTTTCTTCGGGCTAAGAAGGCAATTTAGTAGTAAAGCTCTAACTCGAACTACTAAAGAGTCCTATATAAGACCCTGATCATCCCAGTCCTGCTCTACGGCGCTGAAGCTGGAACCGTATCAAAAGCGGTAAGAAATCCTTGGTCGATTCGAGATTCTTCGAAAATCCTCGGCCCCGTTTACGTTGACGGGCTTTGGAGACGAAGATTCAACTACGAGCTGTACAGCGACATACCCCTAGTCAAAAAAACTCCGCATTGGACGTTTAAAATGGCTAGGACATGTAGAACGAATGGACACCAATACTCCGGCTCGCAGTTTTCAATTCCCAGCCAGACGTCGGACGCAGTAGAGGAAGACCTCGCCTTAAGTGGCGCGCACAAGTAGAAACCGACCTCAACCAACTTGGAGTGCGCAACTGGAGGCAGTTAGCTAAGGACCGAGCTAAGTGGAGAGGCATGTTGGTTGAGGCCCAGGTTCATTCCGGACTGTAGCGCCACTTTAGTAACTAAGTATCTGAGTATTACTATGTATCTATGTATCTGCGATCACACATTTAGCGCCGAGTCACAGTCGGACTTCAGTTGATAAAGGATCAAAGGCCGTTACTATTTCGTTTTCTTTTGTTTGTTTGTTTGTTTATTAATGCCTGTTTATTAATGTATGAAAAGCTTCTCAAAATTGGCGTTCGGAGTCGGCGGTAAACAAGAGGTCATATTCTTTGTGGTACAAATGATAACTTTACACACACAAATGAAGGGGTAAACTATGTTTAAGGCCCTGTATCGGCCTAAAATGTCAGATATTAAACTTTTTCAAATAGAGTAATAAAGTAAATTGAAACCATTATTAATTATATTGTTTTACGCTTCACGCTTTGACATAATGCACCAAATATGGAAGTATTCTTGCGAACCGCTACCAGCCTAACGATACCTAGCTATGATGTGGACTCTTACCTCTTTTATAAAACACATATACTATGAAGACGACTATTTTTTTTATAATTTTTGCGCACTCGAGGGGTGATGAATACACTTTAAATGTTTTAGAGAGGGTGAAGAAAGAGATGATAGGAAAGATGTTGGATGTAGTGGAGACTTAACTCCATGGCTGTTGTCCGAACTATTTTCGAAGTCACTGTTTTTTTGTTCGTTAATTCGCTGACATTTCAAGTCAGTGTATACTTTTAGATGAGTGACTACCAAACATTTTTTTTATTTCTTGGGATTATGGTTCCATGGATTTTGGCTGCCACCCACTATTAAATTAAAGCTTACTTATCTCGCAGCAGGTATTAAAACGGAATTGAAAGGGGGTGATGGGGATTAAAATAAAATAAAAACACCCATCACCACAAAAACTGTAATGGAAACTCCGTAATTGCTCTATCACCATTATTAGGATACACATATAGAGTAACATTGAGAACTCAATCAAAATGCAACTAAACGAAATCGGACTGAGTACTGAAACTGAAATACATATCAGAGGAATATAACTTAATTTGTGTTTTTTTATTGACTATTGCGTTATTTTACCTTGTCTTGCTGAATTCATATGAACAGAGGAACTATGTGGACTATAATTATTATCATGGACACACACTAAATCGCAGTAGGTATTAAAACGGAATTGAAAGGAGCGGAGATGGATATTAAAACAAGAACACTTATCTTGGAAATATTGTCACGACAAGTGGAACAAAAAAATACGTCGTCAACAAATTCGATTAAGAAAAGGTTCTATTTTAAATGAAGTTCAAGATACGACTGTTTCGGTATTTAGCCCTTAAATCACGAGAAATCTTCAAACATTTGTGAATCTGTGCACACGACTATCTAAGCAAGTTTCATTTATGAGTTTACATTTAAAATGGAAAATCAATAATTACCCTATCACCATTATTAGGACATACATAGAAACAATAGAGATATATTGAGAACACAATCAAAGTGCAACCAAACGAAATCGGACAGAGAGTACACCAAAAGAAAACTCAATCGAATAAAACTTACTTTGGTTTGTTTGATGAATTATTGACGTTATGTCACTTTGTGATGCTGAAATATCTTTGCTCGTTAGGACATCTGAACTGCTTGATCCTGAAAAGTACAAACAAGACAAAAACACAAAATGACCACATGTAAACTCATTGTAAAAGATGATGGGGGTATCAATACCAATACCTGATGAAATGTGCCGTTCAGTGAGACCGTATTGAATTGGCTGATAACCATGACTGGGATTGTAAGTTGCTGAAATAATAAAAAAAAAAACATGTCAGCATTCATCAAAGATTTTTTTTTTGAAAATCACCTGAATATGGCATGTAGATTGGTGGATTCGGCAGTGGGGCTATGTCGCTGGTGATGCTCTCAGTATCACCAAGGCTGACAGTTGATCGACCTATGACACAAAAGCATTAGTATTTTCATAAAGAGATATTTGGAAATGAGATATTTACAATTTTGCTTCTTGCCATCGCTTAACACGTAATAGCATTGTTCAGAAAATGTCAACTTGTTTACTGTGTGCTTGATTAGATTGTTTCGCAACATTGAAGATACTATCCGTCTTGCTTCTCGTCTATCCTGCACGTCTTCCACATTCTCTAAGACCCAGTTTACAGCATCGGCACCTATGCACAAACGCACGAATTTAAAAAAAGTAAAATTGTTTTATGTGTTGCAAGCTTACCGATGAATGCATTTGGAATAGTAATTTTTAGCCACATTCTATCACGAATTTCTAAGCCACTATCTGGCTTTGTCATTGCCTGAACGATGTCTTCTAGATTATTCTGATCCAGACGCTCTTTAATTGGCTCTGATATATCGGGTATAATACTATCGTGTGATGCCAGAGCTTGTGTATGAGCAACCCAAGCACCAGGATCGATGGGGCGGACAGGTTCAGTACGAGGTATAGTAAAGTATCCTTGTCAAGAAAATTAGTAAGTACGACAGATAAATAGACTGATGAACAATGGTTAGAAATACCTTTTGGATTAGGATCCCAACATTTTGCAACTACCAACTTTATGGGACCGGGCTTTTGAACAACTTCTCTTAAGACTCGAACTGCTTCGTCATTTGTCATGTTCTCAAAATTTACATCGTTTACCTTAAACAGTATGCATACAGTTAAACAAATGTAAACATTACAAACTTACGTCGCGTTTACCTGTAGAATCATATCACCGGGTTCTATGCGACCATCCAGTGCAACGGCACCACCTTTCATTATACTTCCCACATAGATACCTGTAGAGAATAATTTATTTAAGCAAATTGTATTCAAACCCAGACACAATTGAGCGTACCCCCATCGCCACCACGATTGGATTGTCCGACTATGGAAATTCCTAGAAAATTTACCGCCTCCATGTTAATGGACACAGTGATAATATTTAATGACATTGTTGAATCGGTTATCGAACTATAACTGGAGGTCCTCGACATACTGGGTGCTCGTTTTTTACGTCGCTGTGGTTTCTTGCGCACTTGTAATCGTTGTATACTACTGCACTCGGTCATGTCACGATCTAGGGTCAATTCGCTTTCGGTACCGAAAAGGCTGGTCGAGTCCAAGTCACTCGACAGTACCGATGCGGACTGGTACGTTAGCGGTGGCATCATCTGATTAGGCACTCCAACACCACCTCCACCCATTCCAACGCCCATCAACCCTCCAACCATGCCAACAGTATTTGTTTGCATACCGCCTACGTTCACCCCACCGCCACCGCCACTGCCACATATCCCACTTATCATCTTTTGCTGATTTCGAGGATTTGTGCAAGTACGACTATCGATTTCACTTGTTGGCACCTCAGAGCAATTATCAGACTGATTCGAACCGTCCGCAGAAACAAGCTAAACAATGATATAAACAAACAATAGTTGAAAACAGACATGAGGGAGATGGTAGCGAAACTAACCCATGATACAACACGCCCATTGAAGCAGGGCAATATAGTAGAATCATCTGCAATCTCCTCCTTCACAACACTGCAACAAAACGACAACTCGAATCAATTGAGAACCTGCAGACCGGATCGGATCATAGAAAACTTTAACTCACCCGAAATCAGCGTCCATTGACTTGAAAAAATATTTGTAGTTGCTACTTTGCTTGTTCATTACCATTTTAAAATCTTTAAGGGTAACTTGCGACGATGGCAGAGCAATCTTAACCAGATACGGCGTCGTCTCATCGTCAATGTGATATATTACTTTGGTTTCTTGGCAATTTTTGTCATCCATGTTGCAAACTGTATTATGATTTTCTCTCTCCACCAAGTTTCTGGCTCGGAGGTTTTCAGAAGAGTAATTTATATTTTTGTATCAATTTGGAATACAATTCTTTTTGTTATAAATTAGATGTCCCTGTTCGGATTGGACTACTGAATCGAGAACATCTGGGATACATAATTAAACATATGACTTCCGAACATGGACAAGACACTGGTTTACACTTATTTTCGTTATAACTTAGGGAGTCCTTGTTCGAGGTGGACTATTGAATCGAGAACATCTGGAATACATAATTAAACATATGACTTGGATATAGATATGAACAAAACACTGATTTTTTTTATGTAATTTTGTTATTACCACTTTGCACACTTTTTTTTTTCAAGATATCTATATTCAACACGAAATAATTTTTCTTGTCATGAACATCAATTTATGGAAAATTGAAGAAAAAAAAAACAATCAAGGCGCATACAGGAAAGTTTGTGTGGCCATTAAAAAAAGAAAGAAAATAACTAATTCGCTTGGTCTCTGTCTGTTGCAAGCGATTAAATATCGCTTCGCCTTCTTCGAATCCAATTGTTTGCCTGCAATCGTTCAGAGGTGCTTTATACTTTTTTATTATTATTATATGGAGGATGTAATCAAAACACGCCCCAGTGTCAAGAAAATTAGCTACACTGCAGTCGCACTGATTTGCTTGAAGGATGTATTTATTTTTTTCTTAATTGGTTTAATGGAAAATTTATATTTCATGCACAAAAACTAAAGATTCTTTATCAAAGAATGGACGAGACCAACGAAAAAAAAATTGTAGGTAGGTACTTGGTCTGTTTGTCTCCGTTTGCCTAAGTTTGGAAGTGGCAGCGACTATTTCCTTCCCACTTAAGAAAAAAAAAACAAAACCAAGATACTTCGGAAACACTGAATTTTCGTAGTAACTTTTTCTTTTGTAAAATTCACCCACACGTTTAGATATTGATTAGTTGCGAGCATACAAGAACTCGATTATTAATGTTTTTATAACAAATTTATTGTATTGCATTTGTTTTAATTTAAAAAGTAATATATTTTTGCAGCACGAGACGAAAAACCGACCGACATCACAAAATAAAACGAAAAGTGTAGAATGTGGATGGTGGAATTCATTTATTTATTTTATTTGTATCATTGTGCCAGGGATGGCTGCTGCATTGGGTAACCTGTACGGAAGGTCCTCAAAGAGAACAGGCCGAAAATTAACAAATTTTTTTTTTTTTTTTATTTATTTATTTAGTATATTACAAAGTATTTTGTTTACAAAAAAGTATCTGCGAAGTCTCAAAAGACTTTTCTGCAGAAGGATAGTTACAATATTGTTTTAAGTATTCTTGAAATATTGTGAACATTTTTTTTTGTTTTAATAAGATACATTATATATATATATAAATGAAATGAAGTATCAAAAATATGTGTGAACTTATGCAGTAAATTAATAGGGGTATTCATGCAACGTCGGAAAGTCGTTGTAAACCTGGTAAAATACGACCTGACAAACTCCCACAGGAATTGGGTGTGTAAACTGAGAGGTAAACGTTGTACCTAAACTTTTGAAATGCTATTTTGACATTTAATCAGTCACTTTCACATATCAAACTTATGCGCTAAATTTGAAAAAAAAAATATCGAGAACGGAAAGAGAACAATAGGAAAAAAATTCTATCAGTAAATAAAGTACTGAAATGAGATTGAATTCAGCGGGTTACCGCATTATTTAGTGGTGCAGTTTTATGGTCATTCATGAAACGTCGTCTCAAAATTACAATAAATAATAATTACTTTTAATTAATAACTTTTTAATGGCGTTTTCCATTGGGAAAAAAATATTTTTTTTTTTTATCTGAAGCTGTCAAAAGACCGATTTTGACTTTTTTTTTGAATCCATTTTGCAAATCTGTAATTTTCGGCAGATTTACTAATACCAATACAAATGATAGCTGTCAGTTTGACTAGAGTGATTTTCATTTTGATTTATTACTTTAGTTGTGAAAAACAAGAGTGCTTTGCGTTTGGATTTATTAATGGATATAGACACAGAAAATAAAGTTATACGTGAACTATTAAATTCGTCTTCGGAAAAAGATGAAGATAATTTCTGTATTTTAAAATTTTTGTTATGTTTTAAATGTTGGCAGCACACCGACGCTAACTTCACAGACACGAAATGACACCAATAAAATGACAAAAAAAAAATCTGAATCGTGTTCCATTGACACTCAAAAAGATCAAATTTCAGATCAAAATCTAGATTTCCCAATGGAAAACGCCATAAGTAAATACATATTAATTTATTTTCGTTTATTTTCATTTATTCTCGGGATATTATTTTATTCCGGTAGTAAGCCATTTTACTATTGATAAGTGGAAACCTTGAATGCCATTTATTCAGGATTGGCAAAGATAACTATGTTTATGACGAAAACACAAACGTGCATTTTCATTATATACATTAAAATGGTATTTAAATGAATAAATAATGGCCTTTCTAAATCTAAGAAATGCTGTGCGATTAAATTATGATTTTAATATAAAAAAATGATATATTAATTTTTATCTTTTTTTCATAGAATAGCACCACTTTTGCGACTAGTAGAGAAAAAAAGAATATGTAGATATATGCTAAAATGCCAGCCTTCGATTGGTAAAAATGCCGACATCATTCACTTTGCCACTGTCAATCAGCAAGCCACTCTCAGATAATTGCTAAAGTTTACATTAACAGTGTTATTTAAATCATTCGAAGAGAGCATTCCTGTTTTATTTTAGATAAAAGTCGACATTTTTACCGAAAACTTTTCAATCAAAATTTTAGTGGTCTGGATTTAAAACTGTCAACGTTTTTTTGTAGATCAAACTTCTTCTACCAATCGTACGATTCCCGTTTAATGTCGTTTTACCTTGGTAAAAAAATCAATCTTTTTATACCCTATCCCATAGGGGTGTATTAGTTTTAATACATAGTTTGTAACATAGGGAAATAATTCAGCTACATATACCTCAAAGTATATGGATCGACTCAGAGTCACTAGCTGAGTCGATTAAGCTATGTCTGTCTTGCGTCCGTTCGTCTGTATGTCACCGATTTTTAGGCCTCAAATTTTCAGCTAGGGGAATGAAATTTGGTACATAGGATTCTTGTGCAGTGGAGCAAAACAAGTGTAAACATTTTTGAAATCCGCCCACTGCCACGCCACCTTTTTAGAAAAACGTAGTTTTTGGCTTTGAAAAAGTGTCTGAATAATATATTTACAGAATCTCATCATCTATATTTCTACCATATAACGTTTTTTGCCACGCCCACTTTTTGGGGGCGTTTTTAGTAAGAAAATGTTTTTTGGTACATTTTTGAAATAGTTAAAAAAAACTTTTGATGCAGGATCATTGGTTATGATAATATAAACATTTCGTTCTTAGATCATTTTAACACACGCCCACTTTTTGGGGGCAATGTGAAATATAAATGAAAAGAAAAACAATCACCCTGTATGACTTCAAGCTTCACAGCTAAGCTAACACTAACTTTACAGACAAGAAATTACAACAATACAGAGACAAAACAAATCTGAAATCGTGTTCCATTGGCACTTAAAAAGATCAAAATCCAGATTGACCATTGGATAACGGCCATATGTGTGGTATAACTCATCGTTTTCATGTTATTCTATCTCACCCCGGGTTTATACTGATAGTTATTATACATTAGAGTTTCTCTAATGGTGTTAGTTTTGTTAGTGTATGTACATGTTGTTATTACCTGTCATTACATTTCAAATGTAATACACCACGAATTTAAGTATCACTTGTCACTAAACTTCAAACAGCCTATGTAATGTAAGCATTTATTTTGTTTTTATAAACAATCTTAATTCGTGAATTAACAGTTTATTGACAAATAATTTCGTGAATTAAAGGTATAGTTAGTAATTTTTGATTGATAAGGCAAGGCTGAAAATATAGAAATCGTTTGTTATTTTTTTTATCGGACCATTAATAAATTATCGACTTATGATAATTATCAATCCATCCTAAACGCTTTTGTACAAAATAAAGCTTTTAGATTTTAATTTTTTAAATTTACAAACAAATTTGGTTTTACTCGAACCATAAAAGATTTCCATAATTTCTTGTCCACTTTTTTTATCAAACCATATGTAATTAAAAAAAAAACTATTTGAACAAGGTATTTTTTTATAATTGGCACGCGCTAAAGGGATTATTAATACCCTTATGGTGTTTGAGCACAGCGTGGGCATTAAGCAAATAGAGGAGTAGAAAAGAGGGGGTACCGATGCGCTTTGGTTTTAAATTTCTGTAAATTTTAAAAACTGAGTTTGGTAAAGCATTCCACATTCGTGTTGTTCAGCTGAGGAATGAATCTCTATATTTCATAGTAGAGATAGGCTTTAGGGTGAACTGATTAGCATTTGTGGTACAGCGAGTATTACGGCTGAATTGTTGAAGGGGCGGAATGCAGCTGGCTATTTCGTTAGAGCATTTGTTGTTGTAATAGCGGTAAAATAGGGTAAGGCAGGAGACATGGGGAACGAAAGCCTTGGGGAACAAACAAAAATAAATACAAATTTTTGGCGCAACAGCTATTCTTGACAACTGATACTACTCGGATGATTTGTCAGATCATCACGAGAGGAGGGCCAGTGAAAAATCATTTAGGTTTTGCTACGGATGGGAATCGAACATAAACCTTCTGCGCGGCAGTTCATGGCACTAACCATCGCGCCACTGAGCTTACAGCCTTGGGGAACACCAGCATTTATTTGGTGAGTAGCAGACTTGAAACCGTCCAAAACTACTTGAACTGAATTTTTCGAAAGGTAATTTCTAATCCATTGAAGAAGAGTATCATATCGATACCAAAAGCACGCATTTTCGACAAAAGGGACATCAAGCCCTTTTGTCAAATGCCTTTGAAATATCAAGTGCAACGATCTTGTTTTCGCCACAAAAGTGGATTGCTTGGTTCCACTTTTCGGTGAGATATGACATCAAATCACCAGTGGACCTGTTGCTACGAAAACCATAATGCCGGTCATTGAGGAGTTTTCGTGATTCAAGATATATCATAAGCTGACGGTATTTTAGCGTTTCCATGACCTTGGAAAGAAGGGAGGTAAGTGCAATTGGTCGGTGGCTGGAGAGAGTAGAAGATTCGGATTTTTTGGGGACGGGCTGGACAAATGTAGTTTTCCATCGACTCGGAAAGAGTCCTGATGAATAGGAAGAATAAAAAAGCTTACGCAGTGGTTTTGCCAATGTTGAAGAACACCTTTTCAGAATTATGGGGGAGATACCTTCTGGACCAGACGATTCGTGTATGTCAAGATCGATTAATACTCTTAGAGTACGAAAGTGGAATGGTCACATACGTTCTCTACGTTCTCTAGTACAGGGCGAGACTGGGCACAATCTGTAAGCGTGGAATTGGCTGCAAAATGAACAGCGAGCAGATTGGCTTTGTCTAGAGAGGTGACAGCTGGAATGTCATTGTAAATGAGCGTTGAGATGGAAGATGAGGTCGAATTCCTAATGTTTTTTTTACAAACGACCAAAAGTTTTTACTACCTATGGGACATGTAGAATTTTTTGCCTCAACTTTTGGTCGTGGAAGAATTTGACACGCTTAATGTGGGCATTGCAGTTATTTCTGGCTCGTTTGAATATTAAACGGTTTTCCTCAGTTGGGTTGGCTTTATATGACCGAAAACATAACTCTTTCACCCTAACAGCCTCTTTACAGCTCGAGTCATACGGCACTTGCATAAGCCAAGCACAGTCAACAGCGAGCGAGATGGAATGGTTGTTTTTTGTTTTTGTTTATTTTTTTGTGTGACTTTCTTCCACTGCACCACTGATCTACACATTCACTGATTTTATGTTTATTTAATTACTTCCTTTATTTGGGTATTTTTTTATTACTGAGGGGGGGGGGCCGATGGTTATTATTATGATTATGTATTTTGAGTTTGTTATATAGGAGGTAGACAATAGACGATTGAACCATTAGACTTTGAGAACATTGAGACAAGACGTGTAACCAAGACGGATAACAGATAGGCACTTAGATTTAGACTATGTCTCTAAAAGTATTTATTTTTTATTTATTTATTTAGCCACGATTTTTGGTAAAAGTTTAAGAAATTTCGAAAAAAAATTCGATATAAATACCTCGAAAATAATGTAATAAGAATTTCGTACATAAATATCGTAGTTGAGACACATGTCGATGCTGAGGATATGGAAGAACCACTTCTGCAGACAATAGCAATGTTAAACAACATTCCGCTGTCAGGAAGAATACCAATATGTAAACTCAAGCAGGCTGCCGGAAATGACGACCTTCCCGCCGAGCTTTATAAAGCAGGCGGAGATGACTTGATAAGTAACGTCCACAAACTCATAAGCCAAATCTGGTCGGATGAAAGTATGCCTGAAGAATGGGACCTCAGCATCGTTTCCTCGGTCCACAAAAAAAGGGAACCTCTGAACTGTGCCAACTATAGAGACATACGTCTCGTCAACATCGCCTACAAGATCCTATCTGCCGTATATGTGACGCCTGAAACCGTTTACCAACAACCGGATCGGCCTTTATCAGTGTGGTTTTAGGTCAGGAATGTCCACAACTGATCAAAATACTTCACACTTCGTCAGATCCTGGAAAAAACACCAAGAAGTCCAAATCGATAACCACTACCTATTCTAACCACTACCTATGCGATTACCCTACTTTGAAAGAGAGATGAGAGAGCTATTAACACTCCCTCACATTTCTCCGTGGTTGTTACGCATCGGCAATTTTGGTAAACAATATACGTTGAATCGAAGATCTCGGTCGAACCAATTTGTTTCCGTTATGATGAAAGTGCAACAAAAAACTCCCACTAACATTTTGATAGAAAATGCTAGGGGGTCATTCAGTAGCTTTGATTACGATTATTATTTAGACGGGGTAGTGGAGATCTCATGAGCAATCGCTCAATAATCGTCTCTGATTTGGCGATTATTGTTTTAAGTGAAGTCAAAATAAACTTACAATTTCTCGCATTTTATAAACTTGGGACTAGGTTGCCTAACTTTAGGAAACCTCTAAGTACTTCCTTAGTGGAAAATCGGTATATATAACCAATTTCCACATTTAATCAATGTTTCTTAAAGTTCGCCTTACTTAAGTGCGAACGAACCCTGCTTGGAGGTTGCCTAGAGTCATTGGGCCTCCGCAGATGAGATGCGTTTTTTGGTGTGAAACCGGTGTTATGGGTGAGTGGACTAAGGTATACGAAGAGAAAATGGTTGAAATTCTTCAACCGAGTTTGTGTGGTGGAACAAGGTTAAAAACCAATACAAACACATTTTTCACCATTTTAGGTCTCAATTATTTTTTTAATTTTTTTTTAGGTAAGAATTTTATTAAATTTTTTGTCTTCACTTGAAGAGCTTTTTTTTTCTTAGCAATAAATTAAGATTTTTTTCAGGATTTTCAATTTATTATTTTATTAGAAATTTTGTAAAAATATATTTTTTCTCTTACTTGAAGAGTTTTTTTTATATAGTTATATAGTCTGTAAGTTGTAATAATAATGGTAGACTTAAATAAATAAACAAATAAACAAATTTTTATGTCATTCGGCTCTCATACGATTTTTGTGAGTCGAGCAGTCAACATCAATGTAATTGCATATACTCACACACAAACCTAAGAGCTTACGAATTGTCAAAAGTACTCAAGGTAAATTTAATTTTCGATAGATTACAAAATGAAAAGGGGTACGTATGTACAATTTGTTCTGCCAGCATATGCGCTTAGAGTATGGTGTGAAACCAGTTTTACACTAGAGTTAAACTCATCTCATGTGCTGAGGCCCATTATACCCTATTCCATAGGAGTATATTAGTTTTGATGCATAGTTTGTAACATAGAGAAATAATATAGATAGATATAACGTAAAGTATATGGATCGACTCAGAATCGCTAGCTGAGTCGATTTCGATTTCGTCACCAATCTTTGAGCCTTAAATTTTGAGCTAGGATAATGAAATTTCGTATAAAGGATCTTTGTGCGTGTCACCAGAACAAGTGTAAACATTTTCAAAATCCGTAAACTGCCAGACCCGCTTTTAATAAAAACTTTTTTTTTGGTGAACAAGATATTTAGATATAAGATAATCTAAATATGTATATATCGCCCATTTTTTTGGGCGTTTTCTATTAAAAACGGTTCACGTTAAATTTTAAAGGAAATTTGAAAAAAAACATTTTTAGATCATTTAAACCCAGTTAGAAACCCATCACCACTTAAAAGTTACGCACTCACAAAACTAGACTTGCAAATCTAAACCCCGGGATACAAATAACTTGCTGTCAAAATCAAAAACGTTTGATGTAAACAAAGTTATACAAGAATCTCATTTCTGTATACTACAATTGTAAATTCTACTTCGCCTTTTGACATAACTCACTTAGTTAGGCAGCAATGGAAAATCGATTATAATATTTAAATATTTAGACATGTTTAAATATGTAACCTCTGAGACACTTCCTAAGGAAATATAATATATACGGCTGTTAGCTCATACGAACAAAATTATCGAGAACGAAAAGAGAACATTTCTATTAATAAAGGAATTACCAACTAAAATTATATTGAATTCAGTGGTCTACCACATAGTTCAGTGTTTCAATTTTAATGGCGTTCATGAAACATCGCGTCGTCGTATATTTTACATTTTTCGCACGTTGTTAATTTACGTTTTATTATATTACAACGTTTCGGGTAGAACTGTACCACTGTATGGCATACCATGGTTTCATGTCGAAATGTACCATAATGATGGGACAGGTATCACCGAGGGAACTACCCCAAAGAAACGTCAACAACTTAACACTGCATAAAAAAAACAAAAGACAACATCGTGTTTTTAGTTATTGGGCTGTGTTAATACCTACCGAAAATGGATGAACTAAAAGACATAACTGAATTGTTTCGCAGTCGAAAAACTGCAAACACGTATTTAAAGGTGGCTGCCCCAATGGTACGTTATAGTAAGTAAGTGGAATCGACTGGGTTTGCTGTATAAATGAGTCTTAATAATTCCCAATTTCTTAACCCTGCAGATTGGAATTCCGAAAATTACTCCGCCAGAACAATGTTAATCTATGCTTCACCCCCATGATGATTGCCGACTCATTCAGTCGTAGTCAAGAAGCACGCCTTAATGAATTTACAACCAACAAGGGTGAGCAACCTTCGACAACAATAAATTCCACGACAAAATCTATAACTTTTCCTCAGATGACAATCCGCTTATAGCGCAATTCGCAGCACGGGCGGCTACTGAAATGTTGGCGGCAAGCGAATTAGTAAGTCCGTTCGTTAATGGAGTTGATTTAAATTGCGGATGCCCACAATCGTGGGCTATTGGCAAGGGATACGGATGCGCACTCCTCCGAAATCCTGAATTGCTTCACGACATCGTTGGTACATTGCGTCGAAATTTTCCATCGAAATTCAGTGTTTCCTTAAAGCTCCGTCTGCTGCAGGAGGACGTTAAATCAACTATCGAACTCTGTCGACAATTGGAACAGTGTGGGGCAACGTTCTTGGTAATTCACGGGCGTACACAGTGGCAGAAGATATCTCACCCACTTGACATTGCCGCAATGGCTGAAATAAAAAAATCAATTCAAATACCACTCATTGTGAATGGAAACGTTAAAACACTACAAGATGCCGACAATTTGTATGAACTAACTCAAGCCGATGGAGTGATGGCAGCGAGGGGACTCCTGGCGAATCCTGGTCTTTATACAGGCACGCGACAAACTACACTGGATTGCTTGCAGCAGTGGATCGACATAGCGTATGCGGCGTCCGATAACCTTTCATTCCAATGTTTTCATCATCACTTGACGTTTATGTGGGGCAAGGTAATGCAGCGACAAAGCCGTGTCCAGTTCAATAACTTTTCAAAAAAAAGTCAAGTGTTTGATTTTTTCGAGAAAAACTATAACATTCGACCGCAGCCGTTGAATACTTGGACCCCCAATGCCGTCTGTAATTATATTGAAAACTATCCAAAGCCAAACACAAACCCCACTGAAACGCTAACCAACGAATGGAACCCGTCCGGTAATGGCAAGTTCTTTGAAACTTACAAAGAGACATTACCAGATGATGATTCAGATTTGCAATTCCAAAATGGATCAATATTTGACTTGTAAATAGAATAGTATTAAATAAACGCGCATACAAATGTATTGAGGGCTTGTAGTTTCATATACATATATCCACATCTTCATTTTCTCTTTAATATCAACAAAAGGACACTATTCGGAATGATGTAAATTAATAGTAAATAATAGTCGTATATATATATATTTGATATATTAGGAAAGGTTATTATTTATGTGATAACAAAACATTTCGAGGCATTCTTATACCATTCATGTACGATGTACGTATAAATGGAAAATATTTGTTTAATATACAGCACGGTACATGTTCTTGACATATAAGTCGTACTAAATTTGATACCTATATTAGGAAATATTATTATTTATGTAATACAAAAGCATTTCAACGCATTCTTGTACGATGTACCTATAAAGGGAAAATAATTTGTCTAATACGATACATGTTTTCTTTTACAGGTGAAAAGGCGCTTTGCTCACTGTTCTAATCGTCGATAAAGAAAACTATTTTCTTGTTGATATTTTTGTAGGATTTGCTCTTGTTCATTCTGTATATTCATGAAATGATTTATGTATGTATTTTATTGAGTCTTTGGGTGAAAGCTTCTTTTAACGATATGATTTTCTTATTTTGCGTAAAATGTTTGTCAAGTCTCAATTGACAGATGTGAGATGAGGCATGATTAGATCTGTTTGATTCAATTTAAAGATGAATGCATTCAGCTTAATTTTTTTGGAAAAGTTATTGACGTGTGGAAAAGTTTGAAAAGCGCCTCTACATGTGGAAAAAAGAATATCCTAAGTGCTATAGAATTAAGGGAAATTTTCATTTATACAGGATTACCATAAGAAAACTGTGTTAAAGACGAAAATCCAAACGCGTATTTCCAAACGTCAATTGACGACTGAAGGCTAGCTTTTTGGTATACATTGACAAATTCCTTTTTTCTCTACTAGTCGCAAAAGTGGCGCATTCGTATGGAAAAAAAGAGCTAAATTAAAATTACATTTTTGTATATATAGAAAGTCCATTCTTAAGAAAGTCCATTATTTATTCAATCAAATGCCATATAAACTTGTATATTGCCTAATAGTAAAATGTTTGGAAATACCCGTTTGCATTTTCGTCTTAAACACAGTTTTTTTTTATGGTAATCCTGTATAAATGAAAATTTCCCTTTATTCTATAGCACTTAACGTTCAGAAACGAAGCATCACCAGATATGGCATTACACTTTTTTTTTGAAGAACTACATTTGCTAGCCCGAAAAACTTTTGCAGTGTGTGGTTCTGAATGCAGTGCAGCAAGCAAGAAACACTAGCAGAATATTTGTTTGACATACATGCAGTGCAGTGGCTCCTCTCATAACTTTAAGCTTACTGTATTGGTAATTGGTGATATTTATTTGATGTCTTCGGATATGTTTTTTAATTTTGTATTTTGAAATGTTAACTTTTTGTGGTTCGTAATAGGGTTATTCATGAATTTTTTCGCCGCAAAGTAAAAGTTTTGGTTGAGTTAAGAATAAGTCCGTCTTTCATTTTTGATTTCACTTTTGTTTTGTTTTGACATTTATTTGTTTTTCTTTTTATGCGGAATAAACGTCATAATCCAATGATGCCAAATATCTTAAAATTAAGTTTTTTTTCTTTTGTGTTGTGGTGGCCGTGACCTTTGCAGTGCATTTAGAAATAGAGACAACATGCAGAACTGCAACGCTTGCAGATTTTACATGTGTTCGCTCCCATTGAAAACGGTGTGTTCTCTCTTTTCTGCACGTGTGCTTCAGGGATTACGTCTTATTTTTATAACAACATTTGTTTCCTCTGCTACGTTACTTCCCAACTAACAATTATTCTTCTATAAGGTACAAATATTTAATTCCCATAAGCAATTATTTCTATAGCCCTTTTATAGTACTCGATTGTTTGCGTAGAAGCTTGTTTAAGACATTATGCAGGAAAATTCACAAGCATAGCCGAAATTATGATGGCGTAACTTCTGTAAGGTTGTTTTTAAGCTTCCGGAGATGTATGTACATGTACCATATGTTTCGGTAGAACTTCGCACAAAGTTAATCCGAAGCATGTATAGAGCTCACGAATGAAGGCTTAAAAAGCTAAGGTTAAAAGATCGGGAAACAGGTGAAAAGATTGGGAACCTGAGTCAACACGATTCAAGTACTACGTTGTATTTACTCGTCTTTCATGTTCGAGAGTACAGCCTAGTGGATAGCGTGTTGGAGCTCATCTGAACTTTTCCAAACATATACCGGATTCGGAATAAGAGACGCGTTATCGTGATATTGTTATCGAAAAGATAGTACGTAGGCCGGTCTAAGTACGGTATGCGCCATCTTCAACAAATCCGTCCAGCTGCTGGGATACGCTAGAGATATCGATATCATTGGTCGCTCCCGTGTTTGTTTCCCAAAAGCTTTGACTTTGATCATGAAGTTGTCTAAATTGTATTTTGGCATAAACATCTAGGTGGCCAAGGATGTGATTTGTCAAGTGGGAGGTCAAAAAAACTCACCTTAGCAATATGAAAGTTCCTGATAACGAGCTAGATATTATTACCCGACAAGGAAGGACGTAGAATCAAGTTCAACACTTGTTTGCTCGTAGATACATGTTCGACGTGCCTTTATCAAGTTGATATCGGGTAATTTCGGATCTGGTATATCGACAAGACCCTAAAATTGCATTATAGTGATGTTTTATGCCGATTTGTGTTATGTTATAAACTAGAGTGAAAAAAGCAAAGAAGAAGAGAAGAGTGACTCCATGCTATATTTAATAAATATATACCACAAAGAGTTAAAATAAATTAAGCATTTGTTTCAAAACAAGTTTTTTGTGAACGAAAAATCCGAAAATGTTAAGTACATAAGTACTATCCAATACCTAAATATGTAAATAAATATTTCAACATTCAGAAACAAAGTGACAGTTTTGAACGGAATCTAGCTGAAGTGCGTGGATATAAATGCTCTGCGGAAAATTGCTGGGCCATGAGACAAATGATGAATATCAGCTGATGATACATTGTAAACTTCGTTATTAGTATCCAGAAAATCATCATCTACGAATAAAAAGAAATAGTTGATAAATACCAAATTATTTGTTGTTTTATAATAAGGGACTTGATGTACCGAGTTCATCGTTATATTCAACGGCCATGTTAAGTAAGACGACCAGAGTTACAACTGTTGTTTCTACATTATTTAGCGAACCTCTGATTCCAGTTTGCAAAATCCTAAATCTAGACTTCCAGACACCAAAAGTTCGCTCAATATAATTGCGAGTGGCGATATGGGCTACATTGTAATTTTCTTCAGGCGAGTTTGCTGGATTAAGAACTGTAGTGAATCACCAATTTGTGCATGCATATCCGCCATATCCTAGAAGTCGTCCACGGAATTCTCCCCTCTCTAGGCGTTCTTTTATTCTGCTTTCTCCATATATACGGGAATCGTGTGTACTTCCACGACAGTGACAAAATATGTCTCTTATATTCAAGTTGGCGGCACAAACTGCCTATACAAGATAAAAATGAAAACTCAAATATTAAATGTTTTTAATTCAAATAAATTTTCTTACCTACACATTGATGCAATAGTATCCTTACTCATTAACATAATACTGTCCACTTCCTCGTCCCTGTTTCTAAATTCGGGTGCAGTCGATTACACCAATTACTTGTAGAAATCCAAGAATACTTTTAAATTGCTCTATGACATCCATTTGCTCGAAAGCTATTTGTGGCATGCATAAAATTTAAGTATACATAAATACTAGTACTACTAGTAAAAGCTTATATTATAAGTATTTACTAGATTTTGTATGCATAAACATGTGTTTTGACTTGCCAGCATATACTTCTAATGAATACTGAATTCATTCAAGTATATACTACCAGTTTATCAAACAATCCGGGTAAAACCCGGATAACTACCTCTTCACAATTTCTGCTTTCTTTGGGTACTTAAGCGGGTGAGGTAGTTAAGCGAACCCGCTTAAGCACCCAAAAGAGGCAGAAATCCGAATCCTGTTATCTAACTCAAGAAGGTTGTTAACCGATTTTCTAACCTATGGAGAGATTTTTTTAAATTTAATTAGTAAACTCGTATGTACTTTCTTTAGTATGTATTTTTATCTCGAATTCATTAAAATATATTTATGTACATAGTACAGCATATACACAGTAGGTACAATAATATTGTTTTGCAAAAGAATTCAGAAAAACTAATTAAAATAATCAGTAATTTTCGACTGATTCATTTGATGTACTTCAAGGTTTATAATTTTCTCCTCCAAATTTTCGACATCATGGGTAATATCTTTATGAAACAAAAACTGTCTAAGCACATCCAAAGCGCATAATGCTTCTTTTATATTAGGAGGAGTGTTAAATTCTTCTTCGTCGTCCCACATATCTTCCCAATTTTCTTCTTCTTCTTCATTTAAACCTCTCTGAACTTCATCCACAATTTCTTCATCGGTCAGAAGGCCATAGCATTGTAGGTCATTATCACAATCTACAAAACTATCAAATTCATCGGGACTCATTGCCACGTCAACTAAAGTGTTTTCAACAGCTATTTCTTCGTTTTTTGAAAGATTTTCGCCAAAACAGAATCCTGCCTGAAAAGAATAATTAACTGTCAGCATTCAATTATGTATGCAAAATTGAACATCCATATGACCTTTCTAAAACAATTCTTAATCGTTTCTCCTGTAACCAGCCACCAAGCTCTCTTTACAAAAAACAATGCATTCAAAAGAGATATTGTTTTGGCGAATTGTTTTATATTAAGACCTTTCTCTAAGAAAACCAGTTGTTTTCTTATCATTATTTGCCTGTAGTGAGATTTGAAACTATGAATAATTCCCTGGTCAAGTGGTTGAATCAGGGCGGTTGGGTTTGGTGGGAGAAATTAGACACAAATGTTTTTTTAGCTCAACTGTTGTTTGGTGGCAGGACGCATTGTCTACAAATAAGACAATTTTTCTCCCTTCTTTTTGCATTTCCTCGCGATTTTGGATAGTATAGAATTCCATAGAAAAGTTGTCATCCAAGCCTTTTGATTGGAATAGTACGGTACAGGTAGATTTTTTTTTGTTGAAACACCGAGGATTTTTCGATTTCCCGATAACGAAGACGTTTTTATAGCTTCCAGAAGCATTGCATATAAATAGCAAAGTTATTCGAACTTGAGAGATTTGCTGCCTTTCATCATTTCTCCGCGCCGTGCAAGTGTACCATTTGGCAGCGCTCGGTATATCAGACCACTTTCGTCGGCGTTAAATACATTTTCAGGAGAATATTCTTTTAGAATGTCACCAAGGACATGGCTTATGTAGTTTGCAGCACCACTTTCATTAGATTCACCGTGTATTTTTGTAAATTGGATGTTCTCGCTATGTTTCCATCGCCATAACCAACCATTGCTGGGCTCAAAATCGGAGTTTAGTTTAATGGCTAGCTCTTTCGCCTTGTTAATAAGAACGGGACCAGATATCACAGCGTTTTGAGCTCGAGCCTGATCAAACCATTTAAGCAAAGCATTTTCAACATCTTCATGTGTACCTTTACGTTGTCGCTTTGATTTTAGGTTTTTGTTGGAACACGCAATCTCGCGAATTTCATTTTTTTTCTTAAAATTCTGTTCACAGTCGATATGTCACATTTATAAAGCGAAGCTAATTCCTTTCTGGTTTTTAGTTTCCCTTCGAATTGCGAAAGCAATTTCAACTTCTGTTAAATTGACAGTGTAGATATGCGCCTACTCATTATTTTTTTATTTTAGTGGAAGCAAATATGTGTAAACTACAATTAAATTGCTCTAAGGATTTGGCTGGTTTGTTTTCTTTTTTTGACAAAGAACGAGAATGAGAGAAAATGTAATTTTTGGCATGTATAACACGAAGTTTGCTGCGATGAAATTGTGTGCATTTTGATTGAGGTACTTAAACGAGTTAAAATAGAGGGCGTTAAACCGAATAAGGTACTTAAGCGGGAGGTACTTATCCGAGTAAATGTACACAGAAATGTTTCTCTTTATATTTGGAGTTTTTGTTTGTATTTTTCTCCAAAAAACAATCTTATATTTGTCTCTCATAGTTATCTAATAATCTAATATATAATATTTCAGAAGAAAAGTACTTATTATTAAATCTCTGTGTAAAATGTGCGGTAACAAACCTATTGTAAAATTATATACAAAATAAACTATCTATCTATCTATCTACACAGAAATGTGTAAAAATGTATAGATTTGAGATCTGTGGACCCTTAAGCGTGTTGGGTACTTAAGCGTGAAGTACTTATCCGGATTTTACTGTATATACTTATTTTGTATTATTCCCCAATTGCTTTGCTGAATATAAGCTAAAAGAATGTGAAGTAATTTTTTAGAGCTATTGAATGCTGATGAAAACCCATCTATATCTTGCATTCCTGGTACGTATTGCTTTATAAAGCTAATTACATATTATACTTTTACTAGATAATATTGTTTACGTAAAGGTGGTTTATCTGTGGGAGCAGATTATCCCATTCGGATGCAAACGGAAAAGGAGGCTGATATACGTATTGCTGCAGATAAAATTGAAGAATTATCGGGAGATTGTCTAGTAACAAAACGTAGAAAATAGAAGTTCAATGAGACTGAGGAGACAAAAATTCTGTCTAATGGAGAACTTCAACGTTTGGTGTTGCTGGAGCAATTAA
This sequence comes from Rhingia campestris, assembly GCA_932526625.1. NCBI lineage: Eukaryota > Metazoa > Arthropoda > Insecta > Diptera > Syrphidae > Rhingia > Rhingia campestris. Next base: position 30,835,030 of record OW052186.1, on the reverse strand, counting down.
AATTAATACGAGTGCAGCAGGAGGAAATTAAAAAAGGATGGAAAATGACAACGAAGAAGAATTAACCTTCTTAAATTTATAAAGCCGAGAAATTAATATTTTTTTAATGAAATAACATTTTATTTTTTTGGAATTAAGAAGATACATATGTTCAATAAAGTTTTATGAATTTACGTCACATATTATTCCTGCTAAATCCGTTCTCTTTATCTACCCCATTCGTCGAATTTGAAGTACACTGGCAATTTATTCTTCATCACCTTGAACAGATATCTCATTTTCTACGCCTTTTGGAAATTGGAAACCGTTGTTATCATTTAAATGCTTTGCAATATTATGCAAAACGAAACATGCCACAATTATATTTGGAATATTTTTCACTTGACCAAAACATCTTTCAATTATTACCGTCTCTTTTGAATGCAATTTATTGAATGCCTTTTCTTGATTACTTGTTGGATTCTTAAAAGGCGTCATTAACCAAGGTGCGATTACATAACCTTCATCTCCCAACAAAACGCTGTTAGTGCATTACTGGTCCAAGAAAACTGTTCTACCAAATTCTAGAATCGTGAACTGAGCCTGGCCATTATGGCAATCCACACTTGTAAAGCATTCCTTAGCATCACATGTTGCTTGAATATTGATGGAGGCATATCCTTCTCGATTAATATATTTTCTGAATGCAAGTGAGGCTTCATTATTTCTATATTAGTGCAGTCCAAGGCTCCTATACATGATCGGAATCTGTATTTGCTAAGCCAATCATGTTTTGCTTTCAAGTGTTCCTCAGAATTGGAAGGAAACTTTATCCAATGAAAGGCTTTAGCTGTTATAAGTTTTGCAACAGTATTTACAGCAACAAAACATTACTCTGATGTACGCCAATATCTTCCCCAATTCCATCTTGAAACCCAGGATCCCCAACGTATCTTAAAAAGATTCTCATCTTTTCTTGAGGTAAAACTGTTCCTCCTCTTGATTTTAAGAGAATTCGAGTAAAGTCATACAGTATTTACGTACCAATAAAGTATTCACTCAACCAATCTACGTTTTCCTTTTCAAACCGGAAAAGCATTTTAAAATTCGATTCCATAACCCTTCGCTTCTTGTAAACTTTTACAGAATTCATTCGTAAAAATTCAGACATTTCGATAACTATAGCTACCTGATTGCTTCAAAGTGAGACTCACGACTATTATTCTATTTATTATAGCTGCAGAAAAAAAAGAATACACTAGAGAATTTTCAAGTTGCTATTCACCAACTTGAAAAAAGTCAAGTAAATACTATAGAAGTATAAGTACTTACTAGTACTTATTTGTTTATAAGTACTTACTAGTATTTATAGTATTTAATAGTGAAATTCATCCGAAACTAGCCAGTACTTTGCCTCTTAGAAAATGCTTGTTCTTCAGCACTTACTTAAGTTTTATGAATATAAAAATGATCTATTTACTTAACAAGCTGTTTGCTTTCGAAGCAAATGCTTTGGCCACGCGAGAGGAAATTATACTCAATGTAGCCTGGCTTAATGTATATCAGCGCCACCGTCTTGATTGTTATAATTAATTAAGTCACATTATTGTAGTTATGTTGTTATTGAATTAATTCACTTTTCATATTTTTTTTTTCAGATATTCTAGGCTGCACATCCAATGTATGCATTCTATTTAAAAAAAAATCACTGAACATCGAAGACATTCTTTACTTTACTCTAATTAAAAATAATCAAATATTAATACTAATTAATATATAAGAGGACGTGAAATGATGCGCAGCGCTCTCCGCTTAAGACTAACTCTTTATTTCATTGTTCTTACATACTAACCTATGCTAAGCTTAATGCAGTACATTACAATAAGTATTGATACATATCACTCCTCTCACCTTTAGATACAACTTCTTACTTCATAAGATTCCATTATTTCGTTTTGTTTTTTTTGTAATATCAAACAAGTTATATTCTTTTACTTTAAGATAAATGAAGTTCATTAAGATCAAGTATAAACATTTCCAAGTATTTATTATTGTTTTACAATTTTTTCATTCATTTCTTTTAATCTAGCCGATCTTCGAGGAACAAAATACTCTAAATCATCGGGTACAGATCGTTAACGTTTCTTGATTACATTTTCGTTAAACTTTACCGTTCTTGTTATATTATTTTTCTTTATGGAACAAGGTATAAATTTCAATGTCTTACAATTATTTTTTCTTAACTGATTAACATGTGCTGACTTATTATATCCTTCTACGTTAATCAAATACATTACATTTCCGAGCTTTTTAATGACTACACCTGAAATCCACTTGTAACTGATACCTGTTCTTAATTTATACCAAATCCCATCTCCCTCCTTAAAAAATATCTTGTAATCCTTTACTGTTCGTATAGATTCTGAATCGTTTTTATAAGGTTTACTGTTATCATAACCTGTTTTAGCTTTAGATTTTGGATTTATATTATCAATTAGAGTTTTTGTTTTATATTGAAAAATATGGTCATTTGGACAGATCCGAGTAACAGTAGATGGTGTTGTACGATACTTTAGCAAGAAACGATCCAATAAAGTTTGAATAGGTAAGGTCTTATCAAAAATTGGTCCCCCTAACATTTTTTTCAATCCCGCTTTAACTGTTTGAACCCCCCGTTCCGCAAGACCATTTGACTGAGGGTGATAAGCAGGACTTTTCAAACACTTTATACTATTTCTATGACAAAAACTTAAAAAAGCTTCTGCGTTATACGGTGGGCCATTGTCCGAAACAATTGTTTTGGGTAACCCAAAGTATGCAAAAATGGCTCTTAAAGTAATAATGAGGTTTTCGGTATTGGTACTTTTCATCACTTTCACGTCTACCCATCTTGAAAAACTATCCACTAAAATCAGAAAGTTTATATTTTTAAAATAGAAAAAATCTAAGTGAATTCTTTCAAAAAAATACGAAGATTTTGGCCACGACTTTTGCCTTGTCGAAGAAGGTTTATTATTCAGTTTGGCACATATTTCACACCCTTGCACATAATCCTCTATATCCTTTTCAATTCCGTCCCACCAAACGTAAGTTCTCGCTAAAATTTTCATGCGGACGATTCCTATATGTGTATCGTGAAGCACTTCTAAGACTTTGGGAACTAATATTTGCGGAATAACAATTCGGTCTTTATAAAAAAGGCAATTATTTTCAAAATTTAAATCATTTCGTCTTACAAAATAGGGTTTCAAATGCAGAAGTGCATTTCCCTTCCAACCATTAGTATTCACGTCCTGAACTTGTTGTAATATTTTGTCTTTTATAGTCTCTTTTTGAATGAGACCAACGTCAATATTATTAACTATAAAAGATTTTAATAAATTTATTGCGAATTTCTCCAAATTTGTTGGATCAGGCAATGGCAATCTCGATAGCCCGTCTGCATTGGCCATTTGGGAGCCTTTTCTATACTTTAATGTGTATTGGTACCTGCTCAAGAATATAGCCCATCTACATAATCGACCTGAGGCTACTGGGGGAGAAGCTTTAGTTGAATTGAAAAGTTCTTTAAGTGGTTGATGATCATTGTATATAGTAAATTTCTTACCATATATATATCGATGAAATTTCTTCACAGTGAAAACTATAGCCAGCCCTTCCCTGTGCAGCTGGGAATAATTTCGCTCTGCTGCGCTTAAAGTGCTTGATGCAAATAAGACAGGACTTTCAACACCTTCAATGACATGAGATAAAATACCTCCTACCCCATAAGGACTGGCGTCACAGTGAAGCACTATTTCCTTTTGTGGATCATAATGCACTAAAAGATTGTTATTTAACAAAAGAGTTTTACTTCTTTTGAAAGCATCACTACACCCTTCTGACCATTCGAACTTCACATTTTTCTTTGTTAAAGCATACAAATGACTAAGTTCGCTGGACAGGTTAGGAATAAATCGAGAATAATAGTTGATTAATCCTAGAAATGATTTAAGCTGATCTATATTCTGAGGGACTGGCGCATTTTGAATTGCCGCAAAGTTAGTATTATTAGGCATAATCCCTGTTTTCGAAATGATGTGTCCCAAATACTCAATATTTTCTTTAAGAAATTGACATTTAGCTAAGTTTACTTTAACATTAAATTTATTCAGCCGCCGTAGCACCTTCTCCAAATTCTTTTTACAATCTGTTTCATCCTGCCCCCCAATCAAAATATCATCCAAATAACACTGAACCCTTTTTATCCCTTTGAGTATTTCATCCATCGTAGCTTGGAAAATTGCTGGGGCGCATTTAATGCCGAAAATAAGTCGTCTAAACCGAAATAACCCTTTATGTGTGTTGATTGTCAATAATTCTTGACACTCGTCAACCACTTCTAATTGTTGATAGGCTCCTTTCAAATCTAAAACACAAAAACATGATGAGCCCGATAGATTTGCAAATATGTCATCGAGACGGGGAAGTGGGTAGTGGTCTGTCTTAACGAATTTATTAACTGACACCTTACAATCAACGCATAACCTAATTCCGCCTTTAGGTTTTTCTACCACAACTATAGGCGAAGCCCAAGCACTATATCTCACAGGGTACAAAATGTTGTCTGACACTAAACGATCTAATTCTTGCTCTACAGCTTCCCGTAAACCGAAAGGCACAGAATATGGTTTGCAAAAAATCGGAGTGGCATTTTCTTCTAATAAAATTCTTGCCTTAAATTTCAGTATAGGATCCCACTCTTTCGAAAAAACCAACTTAAACTGTTCAGTAATATCCTTAAGTAATATGTCGTCTTTGACCACGCTCGAATTTGATAAACTACCGACCTTAAAGCTTTCTCTCCAACCTACAAACAGTTTATCTAGCCAAGAACGACCCAAAAGCGGAGTAAATGACTTATAACCATCTAATACAACCATTTCCAAAGTATGCTCACCCCCCTGTTTAGGATGTCTTACCTTCACTAAAATATATCCAACAACATCTACTGGACCACCTGATACCACATGTAAATTTTGATTCGATTTTTGCAACGGCTTATGCGCGAAAAATTTCGCATACATGCTTGTATGAATTACTGTATTACATGCACCAGTATCCACTTCAAATCGGAACAGTTTATCATCACAAGATATTTCAATATGAAGGGGATTATTACCTAATTTCAAAAAATGCAAACTATTGAAATAAGTGGTTTCATATTCATTTTCTTTCACTTCCTTATCATGCACATTATGTAATTTGAACCTATATTATTTATAAAATTAAAATTATCTGAGTCATCGCTCTCAATTTCTTCATTAGCTTCAATACGTTTAATATTTCTTTTGTTTATTTTCTCATAATCATTCTTACCACGTATTTTATTTTTGTTAGAATATTTCTTGGATAATTCTTCACGTTTAATGAAACAGTTTTTGGCCAAATGACCCCAATCTCTACAGTAAAAACATTGATAACTTTTTTGCTCATACCTATCCCTGTTCTTAAATCTATCCATTGAACTGCGCCTTCCCTTATCATCTGCAACGCTTCTGGTCTGTTGTTGGCCTCGCTCTACATGTGCCCTGTTGACCATCTCATTTTCACTTGTACCAGCCATATTATTTAACTCCTGTTGAACCATCTCCATATTTAATGCGATTTCGCAGCAGTCTTCAAAAGTTTTCGGTGATGAATCAATTAATTTTGACTGGATCTTCTTGTTGCGTATTCCCATAAGAAAACGATCTTTCAAAGCTTCGTCCAAGAAAGTCTTATAAGAACACGTGTCCGCCAAACTCTTAATTGTCACAATATAATCCGATAGCGTTTCATCGATATTTTGATTTCTGGCCAGGAACTTGTACCTTTCTGCTATCACATTCCTTTTAGGTGAAAAATGAGTTTTTAGTGATGTGATTAACTCTTCAAAACTTAAATCTTCAGGCATTTTGGGAGATGTTAAAGTTCTTGAAACTTTGTATAAGTCAGCTCCACCGACTCCAAGTAGAAACGATGTCTTGTCCGCACTTTCTTCAATTTTATTTAGCTTCAACAAGTGTTTCATACGCGATATATACGAATCAAAGTCATCCCCAATATTAAAATATTCAATACGCCCGATAAAATTAGACATTTTCGTTATTATCGTTCCTTTAATTTCTTTAACTACTTCTAGTTTTACTTTATCCTCCGTCATAGAAAAAACTAACAAAACGTGCTCTATTGTTTTTGAGTCTAACGTAATAATAATCGAGCCGCTATACAAAAAAATCTCACGCGCTTAAAACTGGTTTTCTATTTTTTGTTTTCCTCGTCGCCATTAATATGTATAAGAGGACGTGAAATGATGCGCAGCGCTCTCCGCTTAAGACTAACTCTTTATTTCATTGTTCTTACATACTAACCCATGCTAAGCTTAATGCAGTACATTACAATAAGTATTGATACATATCAAATACGATTTCTCATTTAATCTATGGATAAAAGATAATTAACAATTTATTTACGTTTATTAATACCGCTGATAAACGTCAACAGATGGCATTTGGGGGTTTCAATTCTTTGCTATTTCATTTATTTTTTGCACATAAAATCTATTTTTTTTTTCAATTTTATCCAACACACTAATTATTCAAATTGTAATGTTGTGATTTTAGATTCCGAAAATATATAAAAAACATATACACATAAAATTAATCCATAAAACGTTGATTTCCCACCTATTTCGTAGCTGCTACATTTTGCAATTTTAGCATATTTGACAACCGTTTTCCATAGCAATTGAAAAAAAATAGGTTTGATAGCACATTTTCTACCCTTCTTCGAATGGGTAAACAAAATCGTAAAAAAGTCTATCTTTCAGCTGATTTTGTAAAGATTGCATACAGGACAGTTTTAAACTTGTTTTTTTTTTGGTTTTGCGTGTCACACAATTGGTTTTAACACATGTTTCTAATAATCAGATCAAAAATTTACAGACTCAATTTATTTTCATTGCATTTAGTTCCTTTTTTCCACATAAAATCATTAATTTATTTATCTACAAATGACCGCACTCCTTATGGGAGTTGTCACTAGATGCAAAGATCATGAATTCTATACAGATGACGCATTGAGAACAAAAACAGAAACTTTTGCTCAGTAGCTTCATGGTACGGGCGGGCGGTGTGCATGAAAACACATGAAAAACAAGAACAAAAACATATGGCGGGCTGTGCCAGCACGACCCGCCATAGAACAATCTTATATGGAGTGCGTCATCTGTATAGAATTCATAATCTTTGCTAGATGTCACATTTTGACTTTTCCACTCGTCAATTGACGACTGAAGGCAAACACCTGGTGGCAAATTTTCGCATCGACTAAGTGCTATAGATTTTGACAGCTATCTCAATTTTGTATTGAAAATTAGCAAGTTTTTATTTAAATTGCAAAAAACTATTAAAAAATAAAAATAGTAAAAAAGATTGCAGCTAAATTTAATTAATTATTGTACAAGCAACATAAAGAAACCATAATTTCAAGAAAAAAACTGCGGTATATGTATATATTTTACATTGTCCGAAATAACCAGTGTAATTAAAGTGAGTTGCAAAGATGTTGCTTTTAATGTGAAATTTAAATTATTATTTTCATACATATGTAGATCATTCAGAACGGAAAAGGAAATAAGCATTGTGGCGTACCTCAGTGTAATGTACCTCGAGGAAATGGAGTTACATTAGCCGTGTTTTTTTCTCTTTACACCAAATCTATATATAAAATACAACAACACCTTAGCGAATATAAATTTCGTGAAACCTGGATAATTATCCAGTCTTACACCCTTAGACTGGATAGAAAATGTGCTACCAAACCTATTTTTTTCAGAACGGTTGTCGAAAATGATAAAATTGCAAAAAATAGCAGCTGATATCACAACCGGAAAGATTAAAGCTGCAAAATAGGTGGGAAATCAATGTTTTATGAAATATTTGGATGTGAAAATATTTTTATCTTTGCGTTGAATATAAAATCAAAACACTGCAATAAGAGTAGTAGTGGATAAAGTGAAATAAATTGGATTTTATTTGCATTATAAATAAATGACACAGCAAAAATTGAAACCGTAAACATTTTCCAATATATTTCTCTATTTGTTCTCGGCACTTTATAGAGAGTGATATTCCAAGTAAAAATCGACCGAAATCAAGAAAATTGGTATCATTCGTTCAAGACGATTGTTGTTTTGATCCATCTCTTTCATGAGAAAAAGGTACCAGCACAAGATTCATAATATTAACGACTTTTTTGTTATAATGATTTCGCTTTCAATACTATTTTATATACAATTGTATCAATTCTATTGACATACAGCTTTGTTTTGACACCAACTCGCCAAAAAAAAATTCCAATGATGTTTTTCAATGATAGTTATAACTGGGCCCTTAGAAAAAAAAAACTCGCCTAATTGTAAATGCTGCCATTAGATTAGAGTACATACCAAGACACTGAAAAGTCGCAGAAGTAATTATGGTTCTAAAACCAGTAAAATCACCGAATGAAATAAAATCTTACAGACCTATTTCACTTCTTCTAATAATTTCAAAAGTTTTTAAAAGGATATTACTCGGCGCGTACACCTGTTACGAAAGTAAATTAAAAGCCAAGGCTTTCACGGCAAACAAAAATTTTGCACAGTGGCGAAAATGTAAACAACGAATAATTTCAGCAAGAAAAAGACAGTTCTCTCTATTCTGGTGGGTGACAAATGTCTTCCTATTCATTGTTCAGAAAAAAATTAGTAGAGGAAGAAATTGGGCCCCTACAAGACCTCTTAAATATATGCTAGGAGTTTGCCGTTGAGCTAAGGAAGAGAGTTTCGATGCCGAAATTAACTGTCTACGTTGCAATTACATTTTGAATTAAAAAGTGGAAGAAGGCGGAAGCCATAGTTCTCACAGAAAAGTGAAAATTGTTAAAAGTTTTAACTAACAAATAGTGGCAAACCAGCTGGAAACAGAAAACAACAAGTGGAAGAAGGCGGAAGCCATAGTTCTCACAGAAAAGTGAAAATTGTTAAAAGTTTTAACGAACAAATAGTGGCAAACCAGCTGGAAACAGAAAACAACAAGACAAATAAAACAAACGACAAAAAAAAGCTATGATACATATAGCAATAGTTAAATTAAACTAGTGGGTTGAAATACCAGTCAGTAACTAAGAACAAATTTAAAAATTGTAGGAAAGTGCAATAACCAGGACCAGGAGTACGAACAAAAGTGGACCAACAAAGTTGGCCGCTTGAAATTAAAAATTCTACCGGAGTCCAATGCAGTAAAGCTTCAGAATAAGAGTCCAAGAAATGCGAGCCGTTAAGTAGGTGGTAGCCGAATTTGTAGCGGGTACGACAATAAACTGCAGGAACCGAGAATATCCCGGTTCAAATACCGCCGTAACCACAGCTTTGTCCTTTTTTTATTTTGCAAGAAACAGTTAATGAAAATTTAATTGAATATCTAGTGCTAGAAAAGCTTAAATGATATTGAACGTAAATTGAAATCTAATGAAGTAATTCAATTAATTAATAATTAACGATTAACGTGAAGAAAAAAAATTGTAAAATAATTAAGAAACAAACGAAACGCTTTGGTTAGACGTCCTATATGTATATAGTGCGTGCGCTTAGGGAAAATAATTACTGAAATTTTAAAAGTGAAGTTTTTGTAGAGAAATTACACCGGGAGCAACCAGATGCTGTGGCCACAACAACTTTAGTTGCAGAATCACAAAGGGTGAGTCAGATAAGATTTTATATAATTCCTTTTTAAATTTTGTGGAGAGGGGACCACTACTTGGAAAAAGAAAGAAGCAAAAGACGGCTAATAGCCCACACAACAGCAAAGTGTTATACGGATATAACGCATAAACAAAGTAAAGTGCGATTTCGAAATTGTTGTTTGAATTAAAGTAATTTGATAGTGACGTCAAATTAATGATTAAAGTCTATATCTGTAAAATGAATCCGAAAGAAGTAAATGAGTTTTAATTAAGAGGGTTATTTGAGGATGAGGAGGTTGGGAAAAGGAAGAATAGTTTTGGGCTACAGAAGAAAGAGATGCTTATAAAGGGATCATCCAGAGAGACGATGGTCGTGGAAGGGTGGGTAGAAGCTACATCTCGCATACGTATTTCAGCTACACGCGTATTAAGCCTGGCATGGTTAATTTTTTTTGTAACGTGTTAGGGGGAAAGATCCAGAACCCTCCGGCGAGCAAAAAAGGCAGGTACATTCATGCCAGCAAAACCCCCTACGAAACACGCAACACACCCCATTATTGATCAGAAACGCCTTTTACCTGACCAGAATTTGGGTTTAGAAGTAAACATTCGACTGTGTAAAGACATCGAATTACTGATGTAATTGAGAAGGCCTTCGAGTCCCTTTTGCAAATGAAGCGAAATATCTCGGAATGACACTTGATACAATATTCGAAGCAGAGATCTGGGTATTCCCGCGTTTAAAGATGAAACGAAAACATAAACAACTTTTATTAACACAACGGTTCTCCAAATTCTTGACGAAACAAATATATTGCGACATCTTCAAAGAACTAAGCCCTTGGAATTAGCCCGATTATAAAAAAACCGCGCTATAAATTTCGGAAAACAAAAACTCTCCATTGAAAGTTACCTGCCAAACAAGCATTACTCGTGAAAAAAAATTCTAGATAAGTCGCTTACTTAGTTGGAATTCATATACAAAAAGGGTGGTGGTTTTAGTGAATAAAAATCTCTGAATACTTTTAGCACGTGCATAGACACGATGAGTCTATGAAGATTTCCACCAGCCCACGGAGAAAAAAAAAGTGAAAATGTTAGGCAGCCCAGTCATAGTTTTTAGTTAGTTGTCGGTGTTCCATAGTGATGTTAATCCTATATACGTTTTTAAAAATACTTGAACTCCTATGCACCGCACTGTTGTTGGAATTGGTACAGATGGTTCTATTGCAGGAATGGCATTCGTGGCAATATTAACAGTTGATTGAACCTCATCTTCTTAAACACATCTAAAATAGAATTGAAAGCGAAATCATTATAACAAAAAAGTCGTTAACATTATGCATCTTGTGCTGGTACCTTTTTTTCATGAAAGAGATGGATCAAAACAACAATCGTCTTGAACGAATGATACCAATTTTCTTTGAGGCTATTGTTGATTTCGGTCGATTTTTACTTGGAATATCACTCTCTATAAAGTGCCGAGAACAAATTTAGAAACATATTGGAAAATGTTTACGGTTTCAATTTTTGCTGTGTCATTTAATTTTCATGCAAATAAAATCCAATTTACTTCACTTTAACTACTACATTTATTGCAGTGTTTTGATTTTATATTCAACGCAGAGATAAAAATATTTTCACATCCAAATATTTCATAAAACATTGATTTCCCACCTATTTTACAGCTTTAATCTTTCCGGTTGTGATATCAGCTGCTATTTTTTGCAATTTTATCATTTTCTACAACCGTTCTGAAAAAAATAGGTTTGGTAGCACACTTTCTATCCAGTCTAAGGGTGTAAGACTGGATAATTATCCAGGATTAACGAGATCTATAGGCGTGTTTTTTTTCTAAATCTATACAGGCTTATTTTCACATGAGAAAAAAAACGTTAATCGGTGATCTGGCATCACTGATACTGAAACACGTATCCGCCAACAGATGGCAGTTTGGGGTTTTGATTTTTGCTGTGTCATTTATTTTTTTGCAAGAATAAACCCAATTTTTTTCTCTAATTCCACTACTACACTTATTGTAATGTTTTGATTTTAGATTCAAAGCAAGTATAAAAATATTTTCACATTAAATTATTTCATAAAACATTGATTTTGCACCTATTTTGCAGCGTAATACTTATTGGTTGTGGTATTAGCTGCTATATTTTGCAATTTTATCATTTTCGGCAACCGTTTTCGATAACAAATGAAAACAATAGGTTTGGTAGCACATTTTCTATCCAGGCTAAGGGTGTAAGACTGGATAATTATCCAGGCTTCGCGAAATCTATATAGGCTAAGGTGTTGTTGTATTTTACACGTAAATTGTTTGCTAAGCCTATATAGATTTGGAGTGAAGAGAAAAAAAACACGCCTTATATTTGCCAAGATGTTGTTGTATTTTATATATAGATTTGGTGTAAAGAGAAAAAAACACGGCTAATGTAATTGCATATCCTCGGTATGAATTACACTGAGGCACGCCAGAATGCTTACTAGCTTTTCCGTTCTGAATGATCTACATATATATGAAAATAATAATTTAAATTTCACATTAAAAGCAACATCTTTGGAACTCACTTTAATTAAACTGGTTATTTCGGACACTGTAAAATATATATACACCGCACTTTTTTCTTGAAATTATGGTTTGTTTATGTTGTTTGTACAATAATTAATTAAATTGCCTGCAATCTTTTTTACTATTTTTATTTTTAAATAGTTTTTTACAATTTAAATTGCTAATTTCAATACAAAATTGCGACAGCTGTCAAAATCTATAGCACTTAGTCGATGCGAAAATTTGCCACCAGATGTTTGCCTTCAATCGTCAATTGACGAGTGGAAAAGTCAAAATGTGACATCTAGTGACAACTCCCATAAGGAGTGCGGTTATTTGTAGATAAATAAATTAATGATTTTATGCGTAAAAAAGTAACTAAATGCAATGAAAATAAATTGAGTCTGTAATTTTTTGATCTGATTATTAGAGATATGTGTTAAAACCAATTGTGTGACACGTAAAACAAAAAAAAAACAAGTTTAAAACTGTCCTGTATTCAATCTTTACAAAAACAGCTGAAAGATAGAACAAAATTGGATTTTATTTGCAAAAAAAAATATTGGAACCCTAAACTGCCATCTGTTGGTGGGCACGTGTTTCAGTATCAGTGGTGCCAGATCAACGATTAGCGTTTTTCTTCTCATGTGTATCTAAGCCTGTATTGCATTGACTTATTATATATGGACTGCTATTAGCCAACTTCACGTATGTTCCAAAACAACAGACACGCCACTGTTTCACTGCGGAAAACTAAGTAAGCTAAAAAAACTTTTGCTGATTTTCTGCGATAACTACAATTAAAAATTAAAATATGTTTGGATAATCTGTTCTAAAATTCATAAGCTTTGTTTTGACACCAACTCGCCAGGTGGTGAATTTTGGAACATGATTATCCAAACATTTATTAATTTTTAATTTTAGTTATCGCATAAAATCACTTTTTATTTTTCACTGATCATGATTTATTATTGTGAAGTAATTCCGACGATTTCTATAAACAGCTATGGAGGTATAATGTCAATTCCATCATGTTTTGTGTTCCAATAAAGTTGTTCAATCATAGCTATAACTGATTGTTGTGTGTATTTCTGGATTGTTGTGGCGTGGTGGATGCCACAACAATCCAGAAATACTGTGAAAAAATTGAATGTCGGAAGACTGCAATCGCAAGAGACCGCCAAGACCTTCGCACAACGCGTATCCCTTAACCTCTCGATTAACACCATACCACCAGCATCGAATGTCGAAGAGCAATGGCAACGATGCCAACAGGCCATTAGATCAGCCGCAACTGATGTGCTAGGTTTCTCGCGCCCACCAGCAAGAAACCCCTGGTTTGATGAGGAATGCCGACAGATGCTCGCAGCCAAGAACGAGGCCTACAAGACTAAGCTGCAGGTGAAGACGAGAGCTGCCATTGAGCTCTATTCTATAGGCAAAGAAGAAGGGAAGAACATCGGCTTTTCAGCAAGAAGAAAAAAGAGCAAGAAAAGCGCGTGATCGAGGATATAGAGAGGTGCCACTCCAGGAACGATGTTCGCAAGTTTTACCAAAGTGTAAAACGTCAAAGCCAAGGATACAAGGCTCGAACAGAATCCTGTCGAGATGAACAAGGAAATATTGTAGTTGAGACACGGTCGATGCTGAGGATATGGAAGAACCACTTCTGCAGACTGTTAAACGGCGATGACGAACAACATTCCGCTGTCAGGCAAAACGAACCATTCAATATTGGCAACGACAGCGAAAACTGCCAACCACCCGACCTGAGTGAAGTGAGGATAGCATATCTAAACTCAAGCTTAATAAGGCTGCCGGAAATGACGGCCTTCCCGCTGAGCTTTATAAGGCCGGCGGAGATGACTTGGTAAGTAAAATCCACCAACTCATAAGCCAAATCTGGTCGGATGAAAATATGCCTGAAGAATGGAACCTCAGCATCGTTTGCCCGATCCACAAAAAAGGAGACCCTCTGAACTGCGCCAACTACAGAGGCATAAGTCTCCTCAACATCGCCTACAAGATCCTATCTGCCGTAATATGTGAACGCCTGAAACCGTTTACCAACAACCTGATTGGCCCTTATCAGTGTGGTTTTAGGCCAGGAAAGTCCACAACCGATCAAATTTTCACACTTCGGCAGATCCTGGAAAAAACTCAAGAAGTCCAAATCGATACCCACCACCTATTCATCGATTTCAAAGCCGCATATGACAGCATTTATAGAGACGAACTGTACAGAGCTGTACAGAGATGACGATGGAGAATTCTCGGTGCTCCATCAGGGTCGGAAACGACCTCACCGACACATTCGATACCAAAAAAGGATTTAGGCAAGGCGATGCGCTGTCATGTGACTTCTTTAATCTGATTATTGAGAGGATTGTGCAAAACTCCAAAGCCAACACCAGAGGCACAATTTTCCAAAAGTCGGTGCAACTACTAGCATACGCTGACGATATTGACATCATTGGTAGGACTCAACGTGATTTCTTAGCCTCTATACTAGCAAACGTAGTATAGAGAAGGAAGCGGCGAAAATGGGTTTAGCAGTAAATGAGGGTAAGACTAAGTAGGTATATGCTGTCATCACGAAAGGACTCACAACATCGACGAATTGGACAGAACGTCACCATTGACAGATATAACTTTGAGGTAGTACGGGACTTTGTCTACCTCGGCTCCGCTATTAACTCTGACAACAACATCTCGTCAGAAATTAAACGAAGAATTACTCTTGCCAACCGCTGTTTCTTCGGGCTAAGAAGGCAATTTAGAAATAAAGCCCTCACTAGAACTACTAAGGAGATCCTATATAAGACCCTGATCATCCCAGTCCTGCTCTACGGCGCTGAAGCATGGACCGTATCAAAAGCGGATGAAGAAATCCTTGGTAGATTCGAGAGGAAAATTCTTCGAAAAGTCTTCGGTCCCGTTTGCGTTGACGGGCTATGGAGACGAAGATTCAACCAAGAACTATACGAGCTGTACAGCGACATGCCCCTGGTCAAAAAACTCCGCATTGGACGTTTAAGATGGCTAGGACATGTAGAACGAATGGACACCAATACTCCGGCTCGCAGAGTCTTCGATTCCCAGCCAGACGTCGGACGCAGTAGAGGAAGACCTCGCCTTAAGTGGCACGCACAAGTGGAAACCGACCTCAACCAACTTGGAGTGCGCAACTGGAGGCAGTTAGCTAAGGACCGGGCTAATTGGAGAGGCATGTTGGTTGAGGCCCAGGTTCATTCCGGACTGTAGCGCCACTTAAGTAAGTAAGTACCATTCTATTTTATCGGTGTTAAGCATGCGATATAATAGACGGTAACTTTAACGGTCTTTAAGGGTCTTTAACGCAGACTTTCCATGTATTTTTTCATATCTAAGTTACTTGGTAGCCCGATAATGGCAACGATTTTAGCAAGGCATGCAACTTGTTAAATTCGTCAATACCGATAACATTAATTGGCGGTGGGCCGTTGTTTTAGCTGTTTCGCTTTATTAATAATCTCTTTGTCGCGGTTTATTATTTCAGGAGAGTTCTTTTCTTTATAAGATCCAGTCAGTTTCGCAACTGAGTTCTTCTTCATCCGTGTGGTATTCCGAATTCACGGGGAAGTTTGCACTTGGTCTTGGCTCATTAGGTATTTTAAATGAACTCTTCAGAGTCATATTTTCCAAATTAAGGTGAAGAATTTCTTTCCGAGGCTCTTCGCAGAGCAGTTCGGCATTGTTTACCCTTATTCGAAGAACGTCGTTTTCATCCTTTAGGCTCTTATTTTTCATTGAGTCTCGTTTTTCGTGAGCCGATACTTCTGGTGTTGTTGAGCTCCTTGAGACATATATATTTTTTATAGGTCCAGATGTAGGTGACCTCGTCGCAATTGATTCTTTCCGAAAGGGTAACACATTTGCAATAATTGGCTCTTCCCAGAATCCGTAGAGTGAACCTCCGAAGAGGGTAGATTTTCCAGTGAAACTGAATTGCCACCTGAGGTATTAAATCTTTTTGTTGTACTCATCGCATTTTTTGTTTATATATGCTTTATACTCGGTATACGGGGAGTGGATTTTAGTCGCATTCTACGACAGAAATGCCTTACCTCGGGTATACTCTGACCCCTAACCCGAAGGGGGTTACTTTAAACACCATAGTCAGAGCCTCTGAAAATATTCGAGGTGAAGATAGATCATACATATCAATGAGGGATGGAATTCTTATGACTATGTATAAAGTTGAATGCATCCTTTGACGAGCTGACAATATCTTTTGAAATCAGTAACAAAACTGTGAAACTGTATTTCGCAGATACAATTAACCTGTTAGCAAAATCTATTTAACCATTAATAATCTGGCAAACCATAGAAAAATATAAAAAAAAGTTTACCAGTATGTTTTAAAAGCTATATATGTGAGAACCGTACTTGATTGTACTGAAATGAAAACAGCAACATCTCGATGCTTAAAGTGTCGAACATGCACTTACTCACATTACAAAGGCGCTCATACCCTCAATGTTCTTGTTGGAGTGTCACCGTCCGGATGAATTAATTACATCAGTAAAGTTGCAGCTGGAAAATCTTTAGATAAGGCCATATTTAATCTGACGGAACTTAAGCGAGGAGATGCTGTGATGGTTGATAAAGGCTTTATGATTGGCGAAGAACTTTCAAAGGCCGGCATAGAGACGATGGTGCCATGAAATAACGCCAAATTTTAATGTAGGTCTTATTTCACTTTGCATCCAATTTCGCACCCATCCCAAATCCAACGCTGAGCCAAAGCAGAGGGGTTCATACTTTGCATACATCCGAATGCGAGTTTGGGTGTTTGCAAACTTTAAATACTGAATTCGGCTTTATTTCACAAGCGTGTACGGCTTTATTTTACTTTGTCATTGTGATATAACGACGAATTCCAAAATTTGGTGTTATTTCGCTTTTTGAAAGTTATTTCGCTCGGCATTATTTCACGTCACCGAGATGTTTCGATATATTTCAAAAAAATATGTACAAAATAGTACAAAATATGCTACTGCTAGAGTGGTGAGAGAAGATTTGCGAGACTGAAAACTTTCAAATTGCTGGCCAAAAAAGTTTGCGTTTAAATGATATCATATATAGATGACATAATGACGGTAATATGTGGATTATCGAACTATAAACGATGAACATTGTTTGGAATAAAAATCAAAATTTCAAGTACATAAAAAAGTATTTTATTAATTTTATAAAAAAATACAAATCATTAAAATCTAGTTTTATGTAAAAAAAAACAGTTTAAAAATAACAAGAACTCATTAAAAAAGCAATAGATTTTATTAATAATTATAAAACAAAACCAAACATTTCTCGTTGCATCGTTGCAATTGCCGTCGTAGATAGACGATAACTTCTTCTGGCAGTTTGGTGACTTATTATTGGAATAAGTGTACAGCTGGTATACTATACTCCCAGTTATCCGCAGTTTCCGCTCTATCAGCCACGGTGCACTTTTTTGACTTCTTGTGTTTTTGACTTTAGAAAGTCAGAATGTGACATCTAATGACTAAAAAAGAAAACGTTTAGTGATATACAATTTGAGAGCTACTGCTAATTGTGACGAATTTCCATAAGAAGAGCGGTTATTTGTAGGTAAATAAATTAAGAATTGTATGTGTAAAAAGTAAAAAAAAAATTGTTTGACACGGAAAACAAACAGAAAAAAAACATTTTAAAACTGTCCTTTATGTAGTATTCAATGTTTACAAACACAGCTGAAAGATATATTTTGTTGCGATTTTGTTTACCCATTCGAAGAACAATCGCCCAATTAGTTGTTTTGTAATATCTACATATGTATAAAAATACTAATTTAATTTTCAAATTAGGAGCAAAGTCTTTGGAAATCACTTTTAGAATTTTCAAACACTGAAAATTAGTATATTAATACCGCACTTTTTTCTTGAAATAATGAATTGTATATATTGTTTGTATAATTGTTAATACAATTCAGCTTTAATCCACTCAGTTATTATTATAACTTAATACTTTTTTCCCAATTGAATTATACACTTCATGATTTCTTATACAAATATGCATTAGCTTTCAAAATGTATAGCACTTAACCGATGCGAAAATTTGCCACCAGGTGTCTGCCTGCAGTCGTAAATTATAATAATATATATTTATTTTCATAGATAATTGCTTTACAAATATGTATTTTATGCAGCTTGCTCAGAGATTTGATTAGTACTTTTTGAGTTATGACGTTCCGAACGAAGAATTGAGTTAATACCCTTTGAACCAACCCCCGCTGAAAAAAGTACCATGTCATTTTCAAGAACAGTTTCCAATCTATTAACTTGCCAAATTTCATTTTAATCTATAATGCGGTTTACAAGTTATAAGGATAAGAAAAAAAAATTCAGGATTTCTATGGAAAAAGTTTTGGAATAAATCCAATTTTAGTACCAATTTGGTCAAATTTTCACGATTATTTTTTTATGTTCGAAGTTTATAGACAATTTTTTTATACCATTTGAAAGAGTAACGCCTAATACACTTTGTAACCAAATTTCATTCAATTCGTGATACTTTTTGAGTTATGACGTTCCGAACGAAGAATTGACTTAATACCCCTTGAACCACCCCCCGCTAAAAAAGTACCATGTCATTTTCAAGAACAGTTTCCAATCTATTAACTTGCCAAATTTCATTTTAATCTATAATGCGGTTTACGAGTTATAAGGATAAGAAAAAAAATTTAAGCCATATCTTACAACTGAAAAATTTTATAAACATTTCTTAAATAATTTTGGATTTAATATTACGTTCAAAGGAAAACTATGATCTTAAACCTGCATTTAATAAATTTAAGAATTTTACAAAGATATAAATAAATAAATAGTTAAATAAATAAATAAACAAACAAACAAGTAAATCAATAAATAAACAACCAAATAAATCAATAAATAAATAAGTAAATAAATAAATAAATAAGTAGGAAAAATGAAATGAAGTAAGAATATATATAGTTAAAGAGTTTATTGATTTATTAATTTTTTTATCAATATGTTCTTGGAATCACTACATCTTAAATTAAATCGTTCATTGAGAATTTCAATGTTTCTTGCAACTTGATTTACACCATTTTGTTCATGTAAGAGTAGAGTGGAATAAAACCAAGGTAAATTTGCCATCATTTTCAAAGTTTTATTTTGTGAAACTTGTAATTTTTTTGTAATACTTTACATATTATCTTAATAAATTTACTCAGAGCTGATTTTCTACATATTCGGGGGTATACAATTTTGGTAGCTATGCTAATTTTGTTTAGGTTATTTTGATATATGGTCACGAAAAGTTAATGTCTTGTCTAAATATACACCTAGATATTTGATAGAACTAGGTAAATAAATTAAGAATTTTATGTGTAAAAAGTAAAAAAAAAAATTGTTTGACACGTAAAACAAACAGAAAAAAAACATTTTTAAAACTGTCCTTTATGTAGTATTCAATGTTTACAAACACAGCTGAAAGATATATTTTGTTGCGATTTTGTTTACCCATTCGAAGAACAATCGCCCAATTAGTCGTTTTGTAATATCTACATATGTATAAAAATACTAATTTAATTTTCAAATTAGGAGCAAAGTCTTTGGAAATCACTTTTAGAATTTTCAAACACTGAAAAGTATATTAATACCGCACTTTTTTCTTGAAATAATGAATTGTATATATTGTTTGTATAATTGTTAATACAATTCAGCTTTAATCCACTCAGTTATTATTATAACTTAATACTTTTTTCCCAATTGAATTATTCACTTCATGATTTCTTATACAAATATGCGTTAGCTTTCAAAATGTATAGCACTTAACCGATGCGAAAATTTGCCACCAGGTGTCTGCCTGCAGTCGTAAATTATAATAATATATATTTATTTTCATAGATAATTGCTTTACAAATATGTATTTTATGCAGCTTGCTCAGAGATTTGATTAGTACTTTTTGAGTTATGACGTTCCGAACAAAGAATTGAGTTAATACCCCTTGAACCAACCCCCGCTGAAAAAAGTACCATGTCATTTTCAAGAACAGTTTCCAATCTATTAACTTTCCAAATTTCATTTTAATCTATAATGCGGTTTACAAGTTATAAGGATAAGAAAAAAAAATTCAGGATTTCTATGGAAAAAGTTTTGGAATAAATCCAATTTTAGTACCAATTTGGTCAAATTTTCACGATTATTTTTTTATGTTCGAAGTTTATAGACAATTTGTTTATACCATTTGAAAGAGTAACGCCTAATACACTTTGTAACCAAATTTCATTAATTCGTGATAGTACTTTTTGAGTTATGACGTTCCGAACGAAGAATTGAGTTAATACCCCTTGAACCACCCCCCGCTGAAAAAAGTACCATGTCATTTTCAAGAACAGTTTCCAATCTATTAACTTGCCAAATTCCATTTTAATCTATAATGCGGTTTACGAGTTATAAGGATAAGAAAAAAAATTTAAGCCATATCTTACAACTGAAAAATTTTATAAACATTTCTTAAATAATTTTGGATTTAATATTACGTTCAAAGGAAAACTATGATCTTAAACCTGCATTTAATAAATTTAAGAATTTTACAAAGATATAAATAAATAAATAGTTAAATAAATAAATAAACAAACAAACAAGTAAATCAATAAATAAACAACCAAATAAATCAATAAATAAATAAGTAAATAAATAAATAAATAAGTAGGAAAAATGAAATGAAGTAAGAATATATATAGTTAAAGAGTTTATTGATTTATTAATTTTTTTATCAATATGTTCTTGGAATCACTACATCTTAAATTAAATCGTTCATTGAGAATTTCAATGTTTCTTGCAACTTGATTTACACCATTTTGTTCATGTAAGAGTAGAGTGGAATAAAACCAAGGTAAATTTGCCATCATTTTCAAAGTTTTATTTTGTGAAACTTGTAATTTTTTTGTAATACTTTACATATTATCTTAATAAATTTACTCAGAGCTGATTTTCTACATATTCGGGGGTATACAATTTTGGTAGCTATGCTAATTTTGTTTAGGTTATTTTGATATATGGTCACGAAAAGTTAATGTCTTGTCTAAATATACACCTAGATATTTGATAGAACTAACCCACGGAAATCAATGTGATGGATTTATCTTTAGCTGACCAACTGATAAGGCATATGGTTTTCTTTTTCTGGTGATAAACATGGCCTGAGTTTTGTCAGCATTTAGTTTTACCTTTGAATGAAATAATCGTAAATTTTGTTTAAAGCATGCTGTAAGTCGCTCTCAATTTCATGACCAAAATTGTTTGAACTATAAAAAGCAGTATCATCATTGCTATTTCACAGTTCCATACTTGTGGAAAATCAAATGGAGCCAATTCTGATCCTTGGGGTACACCCGATGCTATTTTTTTTTTTTTGCAAATAACATTCAATTTTCTTCACCTTATCCACTACTACACTTATTTAAGTGTTTTGATTTTATACTCAAAGCAAAGATAAAAATATTTTCACATCCAATTATCTCATAAAAATTGATTTCCACCCTATTTTTCAGATTTTATATTTCCGGTTGTGGTATGAGCTGCTGTTTTTTTTTGCAATTTTATCATTTTCGACAACCGTTCTGAAAAAAACTAGGTTTATTAGCACATTTTCTATACAGGCTAAGGGTGTAATATACTGGATAATTATAAAGATTTCGCGAAATCTATATAGGCTAAGGTGTTGTTGTATTTTACACGTCAATTATTGTTTTCTAAGCCTACACAGATTTGGAAAAACAAGACAAAAAAAAACACTACTAATGTTTGTTGGGCACTTTTCTAAACCTATAGTGGCGAAGGATCTGCCAATGCATAGTTGCAGAATTTTACGCTCAAAAATTTCCATATCGGCGGCTACGGTAGAAGAAATCGTGAAAAAGATTGGGAATGCGTATATTAGGACAGGTCAAATTAAGATTTTATATAAGAGGAGTTTTATTTTTTTATATCTTTGTATTATTAGTGGAGTACGTAAGTATTTTAATGACTTTTCTGGTTTTATCGATGATAATTCAATGGCATGCCGATTGAATTTGAAATGATTGTAAAAGTGCACACCAAGGAAATGATTTGTTTTTTTGCTGGTATAAGATGGTTATCGATTGTTAGCAAAATGTTTCTGCTTTCTATGACCGCACCTTCCATGGCTTTACCGCCTGCATTCCTAATGCAGATTAGTTCAGATTTTGGGAAGTTAATTTTAATACCCCACTTTTTGTAGAATTCTTTGATGTCTTTTATGTTTGCCTTTAACTTATGGAGTGCTAAATTGGGAAGTCGAACGGCATAGGCTAATCTGTCGTTAGCGTAAAAGAGACCCTGGATAAGGTTGTGTTATCCCTGCGGAGGGTGTGAGTGAAGTCGGGTATGAACATATTAAACAATTTGCGACCATGAATGGAGCCTTGGATAACACCCCTCGTGGAGGGGCATATGATAGATCGGGTCTCGAATTTCGGTATTGAAGATCTGTTTGTTAAAAAGCTGTCAAGTAGGGAGAAGATTGGTGTGGGAAATCGTTATCAAAGGCTTTCTCCACGTCGAGAAAGCATGCCAATGTGCATTTCTTGTTTCTGAGATTGGTGCGGTAACGCGTTGTTTAAATTAAGAAGCGCGTGAATGGTGGCTTTTTGAACCCGAAACGGTATTCCGGAATTTGTTCAATTGAAACGTTGATAGGACATTCCATTTTGTTAGCTATAATTCTTTCCAGAATCTTATCAACGTTGGAAAAAAGGGATATCGGACGAAAGTTACTAAGATAAGTACCCGTTCCTGTCTGAGCTATACGTTTTTTGTTCAGCACAAAGTTAGAATTTTACTAAGATAAGTACCCGTTCCTGTCTGAGCACAAATTCCAAATGATCTTATCGGTTTGAGATTGTGAATTATCATACTCATTTCTTCTAGGTTGGTGGAGATTGGGGGTTGGGCTAAGTGGGTTTGAATGTATGAGGGCCTGGAACAATTTTGGGGATTCCAGTTCTCAGGGTTTTGGTAATCCGAAATGTGACTTTATCTTTTATATTTTTTTGTAGTATAGAGAGCGTACCCAAAAGCTTATTGTACTCGTTGTTCACTCTGTTGTACGTGTTATGAAATATTCTTGTGAGCCTTTTCTGCCATTGGTGTTTAGTGCTATAAAGGATTTTAATATCCGTTGAGCAGTTTTTTTTTTTTTAAAGTTGTTTTCGGAATTGGTTAAAGTTGTATTTTGCTCTCATTTCGTTCTGGTGAGCGTCGAGGTCTTTTCTAAAGAAAGTCGAAAAGGTGTTCATAAATGTTTTCCCTGTAAGCAGTTCGTTAAACCGTATTTCTGTGTCGTTTAGTTGCGATTTGTGAAGAAGGAGGAAGTTGTCTGAAAATGTTGGCAGGGAACAGATTGAGAAGTTGCTATCGAATGTATTGGTCAGGTTAGTCGATATAAGGAAGTGGTCAAGATAGGAGGAGCCCCTTAGGGAAGTTTAAAAGTGAAGGAATTCTAGATCTCATCCAGAATTCTATGGTTTTGTTAAAGATATATTTGATCCTAATAACTTCAGCCGGAAGTTTACCAGGAATTATACGAATTAGGTTCTTATCTAGTTGTTCACGCTTAGAACGTATTACAGAGAATTTATTTACTGTTTCTATCAAACCTGGGCCTAAGTCATGGATTTCTTTTCTGGATAATCTGAGGATAATCGGTTTTGTCATCTCTTACGGTAAAAGAGTACGCCTGATGGACTGGACAAGATCTTAAGTTAGGTAAAAAGTCTCGATGAATCGCGCTGTCCTGAAGGGAAATTTTCCTACACGGCTTCCCCGATGTTTCACTTTAAACTTTATTTATTTTAATCTTAAATCGTCTATATTATAATAAAAATTTGAGGGCAAAGCCAACCTTTACGTTGCTTTGTGTTGATTTCATCTGATGAATGCAGGTTGTCTTAAGGTGGTGATCTATTGATGGCTGTTGCTGGCTACAGGAGTGCTTCCCTCGGTGTCGTTGATGGTTGATTGATGTGGGATTATTGCTGCTTGATTTTTGTTGAGGTGGTTTGTTTTGATACTCAAGTGGAGATCGTTAAAAATTCTGAAATAATTATCATTTAGCTTTGTTTTGTTTTCTTTGGTTATGTTGAAATATGCTGCTTCGTCTAGCTGCATTAGGGAGGAATCATTTTCTATAGAGTTGCCGCTTGACGCAGTTGGTACCGGTGTGAGCTAGATGTCGGTATATGCGTTGGGGGTAGTTTAGACATCAGTAGCACTGAGGTAACGATGCATTTGGCGGTGGTGAAATGAATTAAGGTGTGGGTATTGGCCACATTGAGATGCAGAAGTTGATGTGCTGCTTTAACTTGGACTCGCTTGTTGCACTTTCTTAAAGGTGTTAAGCCCATTACCTATTTGTCGTTTTATTTTCTGTTTTAATCAGAACCATCAGGATCAAAAGTTATTACGATACACATGTACTTGTATATTATATATTATTATAGTATCAATAATCACTTTTCTTTAGGTTTAAAATATCACTTTTATATTTGATTTTTTTCGGAATTTTCCTTTCTTCAAGGGTTTATTATTGGGAGATTTGCGTTTATGGACGTCTGGACCGTTTGAGAGCTCCCGGGTGAATCATGCTCATCTTCACGACACAGATTCACGTTGCACTTAAGCATTTTCACGGGTAGCTTCTTGTTTTTAATTAATCTACTGCGACTACGATTTTTTTTATCCTCACGCTATTACTAAAATTATTTTTTCTTTGTTTTTAAGATTTGCGTATTTTCAGTCATTTTAATAGTGTTTTTTTTTTTAATTCGAGTTAGAATAATTTTTATATATTCTGTTGCGCTACTAATTTCTTTATATAATTTGTTTGGATTTTTTTGTTGGGCAATACATCTTAAGCCACTTTATTTAATTTCAAAAAACTGAAAACTGGAATATGAGCTTGAGAAACGTTGCTGTCAGTTTCGAATGAGCAAGATTTTGAAAGGAAACATACAAACTACTTAGGTATTTGTATTTTTAAAAGACCGATTTCACTGTCTCGTTAACTTTTAGAAATAATTAAATACATGTTTTAAATAACTCTTGCTTATCTAAAAAAAAAAAACGTTCGAATTTAATTTATGCTTTATAGTGCTAGCTTTTCAAAGGTATATTTGAGAAGTAAATGCACAAAATGGTTGGGTGCTGTAGAACGAGGGTAGACTCTGATTGGCGTTAACTTGGCAATGCCCAGTGTTGCAACTCTGACTACACATCAAATGTGCTTATCTTTTACCTCCAAGTGGTAACCATCGGGTACTGGTCTCATCCAACCGGATTTGACTTGCTAAACGATAAGTGCGAGTGTTGATAACACGACGAAAAACAGCAACACTATAAACCCTGGTGAGAATGGCACGGAAGAATACCCGGCCTGCTGTCCCAGGCGAACCTAGATGAGCTGCTCTGACATATTCGGACAACAGGTTGTCTAGGAATTTCAAGGGTTAGTCAGGCCCCTTGAACAGAGATGGTGGCGGATGAACCGAAAGGCCAACGGCAGCGCTCAATCCCGTAGTGGATACTGATGGCCCCGTGTCCTAGGGGTATCTAATAAATTGGAACTGGCCCTCCAGGTTGGGGGTTGTGCTTTGGGTTAACTACCCACCCACAGAAAAAAAACATGGTTACGAAGCAACCAATAGCCTCGGAAAGGACGGATTTTATTGTTGACGACCCTGCTAAACGAAAAAAGGACAACGACGTTCGTATCTGCACCTGGAATGTGAGAACATTAAACAGGAGAGGTGCAGGCGAACAACTAGCGGAAGCCCTAAACTGCTACAAAGCAGACATTACTGCCATCCAGGAAATACGATGGGATGGGCCGGGCAAAAAGAGGATGAAAAACTGTGACATATACTACGGACCGTGTTATAGTGAGCAGAAACAGCGACTATTCGGATGCGGATTTGTTATAAGTGCCAGACTTAGGCAAGAAGTCTTATGTTTCCAAGACATTAGCGAACGCATAGTAACAATCCGCATCAAGGCCAAATTCGCCAACATAAGCCTTATATGCGCTCACGCTCCGACGGAAGAAAAAGATGATATAGCTAAGGATTGCTTCTACGAGCTTCTCGACAAAACCTATGAGCGACTACCGAAGTACGATGTTAAAATCGTGCTGGGAGATTTTAACGCAAAGGTAGGAAGAGAAGACATCTTTAGAAGTATTGTCGGAAAACAAAGCCTACACGACAACACGTCTGGTAACGGACTTAGGCTAATTGATTTCGCTACGGAACGAAATGCCACTATAGCCAGCACACGGTTTCCTCACCTCGATATCCAACGGTCAACCAAATTGATCACATTGCGATAGATAAAAGGCACGCATCCAGTATTTTGGATGTCCGAACATTCCGAGGAGCTAACATCGACTCGGATCACTACCTTGTAGCAGCCAAGGTAATAATGCGGATATCCACCACGCCACAACAATCCAGAAATACTGTGAAAAAATTTAATGTCGGAAGACTGCAATCGCAAGAGACCGCCAAGACCTTCGCACAACGCGTATCCCTTAACCTCTCGATTAACACCATACCACCAGCATCGAATGTCGAAGAGCAATGGCAACGATGCCAACAGGCCATTAGATCAGCCGCAACTGATGTGCTAGGTTTCTCGCGCCCACCAGCAAGAAACCCCTGGTTTGATGAGGAATGCCGACAGATGCTCGCAGCCAAGAACGAGGCCTACAAGGCTAAGCTGCAGGTGAAGACGAGAGCTGCCATTGAGCTCTATAGGCAAAGAAGGAGGGAAGAACATCGGCTTTTCAGCAAGAAGAAAAAAGAGCAAGAAAAGCGCGCGATCGAGGATATAGAGAGGTGCCACTCCAGGAACGATGTTCGCAAGTTTTACCAAAGTGTAAAGCGTCAAAGCCAAGGATACATGGCTCGAACAGAATCCTGTCGAGATGAACAAGGAAATATTGTAGTTGAGACACAGTCGATGCTGAGGATATGGAAGAACCACTTCTGCAGACTGTTAAACGGCGATGACGAACAACATTCCGCTGTCAGGCAGAACGAACCATTCAATATTGGCAACGACAGCGAAAACTGCCAACCACCCGACCTGAGTGAAGTGAGGATAGCAATATCTAAACTCAAGCTTAATAAGGCTGCCGGAAATGACGGCCTTCCCGCTGAGCTCTATAAGTCCGGCGGAGATGACTTGGTAAGTAACATCCACCAACTCATAAGCCAAATCTGGTCGGATGAAAATATGCCTGAAGAATGGAACATCAGCATCGTTTGCCCGATCCACAAAAAAGGAGACCCTCTGAACTGCGCCAACTACAGAGGCATAAGTCTCCTCAACATCGCCTACAAGATCCTATCTGCCGTAATATGTGAACGCCTGAAACCGTTTACCAACAACCTGATTGGCCCTTATCAGTGTGGTTTTAGGCCAGGAAAGTCCACAACCGATCAAATTTTCACACTTCGGCAGATCCTGGAAAAAACTCAAGAAGTCCAAATCGATACCCACCACCTTTTCATCGATTTCAAAGCCGCATATGACAGCATTTATAGAGACGAACTGTACAGAGCCATGTCTAGTTTTGGTATACCGCCCAAACTCGTCCGTTTGTGTAGGATGACGATGGAGAATTCTCGGTGCTCCATCAGGGTCGGAAACGACCTCACCGACACATTCGATACCAAAAAAGGATTTAGGCAAGGCGATGCGCTGTCATGTGACTTCTTTAATCTGATTCTTGAGAGAATTGTGCAAAACTCCAAAGCCAACACCAGAGGCACAATTTTCCAAAAGTCGGTGCAACTACTAGCATACGCTGACGATATTGACATCATTGGTAGGACTCAACGTGATGTCATAGCCACGTTTGCTAGTATAGAGAAGGAAGCGGCGAAAATGGGTTTAGCAGTAAATGAGGGTAAGACTAAGTATATGCTGTCAACACGAAAGGACACACAACATCGACGAATTGGACAGAACGTCACCATTGACAGATATAACTTTGAGGTAGTACGGGACTTTGTCTACCTCGACTCCGCTATTAACTCTGACAACAACATCTCGTCAGAAATTAAACGAAGAATTACTCTTGCCAACCGCTGTTTCTTCGGGCTAAGAAGGCAATTTAGTAGTAAAGCCCTCACTCGAACTACTAAGGAGATCCTATATAAGACCCTGATCATCCCAGTCCTGCTCTACGGCGCTGAAGCATGGACCGTATCAAAAGCGGATGAAGAAATCCTTGGTAGATTCGAGAGGAAAATTCTTCGGAAAATCTTCGGTCCCGTTTGCGTTGACGGGCTATGGAGACGAAGATTCAACCAAGAACTATACGAGCTGTACAGCGACATGCCCCTGGTCAAAAAACTCCGCATTGGACGTTTAAGATGGCTAGGACATGTAGAACGAATGGACACCAATACTCCGGCTCGCAGAGTCTTCGATTCCCAGCCAGAAGTCGGACGCAGTAGAGGAAGACCTCGCCTTAAGTGGCGCGCACAAGTGGAAACCGACCTCAACCAACTTGGAGTGCGCAACTGGAGGCAGTTAGCTAAGGACCGGGCTAATTGGAGAGGCATGTTGGTTGAGGCCCAGGTTCATTCCGGACTGTAGCGCCACTTAAGTAAGTAAGTAAATGCACAAAATGATGAAAAACTCACTTTTTGACAAGCAATTGATACAAAAGAAAGCCGTGTTTCTCTCTTTTAACAGCGATACTCGATACAAGCTACAAATTCACATTCTGGTCAACACTTTAGTTACAAATTTGGCTCTTTGGTCGTAGCAGTTGGCACCTTGCGTGCAGAAGTGTCATCATTTGTAGGAGCAGGACTTCGAATGTTGTTCCACTCAAACAATTAAATCTTCCCTGGCGCAGCGGTGGAAGTCGAGATCTTTCGATTTTCAGTGATATCACTTAATGGAAATTATCTGGAAGTGTTGGTACGTACAATTGAATAATACAAGTGAAACTATTTTTTTTTAAATTTAATTAACGGAAGATTTATTTGCTCTTATATTATAAAACAATCGATTTTTTTTAAAAGGAAGACATTATATTTATCAGTTTCATATTAAAAATTATATCTTTACATTTTATATTTCTCTGTATGTACTCTAGGTAATTCTAAAGAAAAACTAATATGGAAATTAAAACATAAAATGGTTAAATTAAAATAAAAAACGACTTACATCTATGTCAATCTGAATTAAATTTAAAAATCTAAAGATTGGAAACATTTTAACATAAAATAGTGACAATTCTCTTGCAAGATGCCGTAGTCTTCTTTCGCCTTTGCGCAGTGAGGTTTGATGAACAAATAAAAATACAATAAAAAAAATATAAAAAATAAAAACAAAGATAAAATAAAATAAATATTTGAAAAAAAAATTAATAAAACGAAGCATATGTAGGATTTCTTAGAATAGATGATGAATATTTATAACAATGCAAATCTGAAATAAAATCGTAAACATAACTACTGTAGTAATGGTCAGAATTAGAAGTAGTAAAGACTGACGTTAAAGCTCTAACGTATATTCTAAGCTGTGATTAAGTAATACGAAAAAAATTTAAGTGTTTTGAGTAATTGGGACTCAATTGCCTGGAAGACTTCTACAATTAGTTACTTGTTCGATCCCAATCATTGGATCATTTGGAGAAAACGGTTCTCCTCCAGTAGAGAACTGAGAGATGTTGTCATATCATTGATAATCATGTTGGAGCTGGGATGCGTTGAACTGGTGACGATTTGTGTGGTATTCTCCAACCAGTTTTGACAGTTTTGTACATATTCAAGAGTTCGTTGGTATGTATCTTGTCGCATACCGCTGTTGCTTAGTTCCATATTTTGCTGTTCAGATGGAGCAGTCGAAACTTTGGGTGCAGATATGGCTTCAGTAGCAGTAGTAGGACTTGTTGCTGGGATGGCAGCGGGTGTGGTCGTATCAGAAGACCTTAGTGGTGGCACAGATGAGGGAGCGACAGCAGGTGACATTTGCGATTGGCTGATATCGCCGCATTGGATTTCTTTGGGTTTGGCTGGCTGGGTGCGAGTCTGCAGCTGTAGGTGTGGTGCATAAACGTGAGTGTGCTGTGACATACCCGCAGCTGAATGCCTGTGATGCTGCGCATAGAAGTATGCACTTTTGTCCATGGTTTTTGAATCCGTCAAACTCTTCATTGATGAATCGCAGCAAGTACTTTCCGCTATATTGTGAAGAGCGTTATGATAGTACTCTGGTACGTGAGATTGTTGCATCGTTGGTGGTGGCGGTGGAGTGTGCTGCATTTGCTGATGGCTGCATAGGGAGTTGAAGCCATTTCTGGGTCGCCCTTGCTGTTGTTGTTGATGTTGCTGCTGCGGTTGATAGTGGCTGCAATATAATGGTGCATTGTTGTTGTACATTGATATTGGAGTAGGCGCTGCCTGATATTCGTGCTGAGGTGGATATGGGCTGCCGAGCGTTGACATTCCCTGAGATGCTGGGCTCATTACCTGCGCCGGACTATTCAGCATACCTATAGTTGAAGGACTGTTTGGATAATACATAGGCGAAGGTGTCTGTGCCGGTACAGTTGTAGGGTTACTTTGTGGCCAGTTGGTATAGCCTGCAGGATGTGGTGAGCGATTGAGCGAGCATGGTGGGCCGTTATAAGGTCCAACTGGCGATAGTATCTGATCAGTGGGCTTATCTTGGACCTGATTTAAGTACTGCAGCATCTCATCTGGAATAACGAGTTTATTCTCTACCATTTCATCCTCTTCCACTTCGTCTA
The DNA here is from genome assembly GCA_932526625.1 of Rhingia campestris. Taxonomy (NCBI): domain Eukaryota; kingdom Metazoa; phylum Arthropoda; class Insecta; order Diptera; family Syrphidae; genus Rhingia; species Rhingia campestris. The sequence goes on along the minus strand of OW052186.1, from coordinate 30,803,858 downwards.
GATTGACTTCTTCGTTAGGATGATGGTCTCTCGAAGCACCTGCTGAGCCCTGCTTTGTCTTTGTGGTCTTTGCACTCACGGTTTTCATTATCAACGAAGGTGATGGAGAAGTTACCATTCGATCGGTGCTCTGGTTTACAGTTGGTTCTGACTGTCGTCGGCGATCAATGGAGCTCTGTATTGTGGCAGTATTATCCCAGGCTGGTGTTGTAAGATTTGGTATTGAGAAACGACCGTGCTGTGAGTTGATGCTTGATGAAGTGTAAAGACTGTTGCTGTTTCGTAAGCGTTGCAAATGCGAGGATATTAAATGAGAAGATGGTGGCGGTGGTAGGCTATGACCATGAGTCGTTGCGATTGACGTTTGACTAGAACGCCGGGAACAACCCGGTGATATTGGATCATAGAATGATCCGGTGTTGTGTGAGGGACGCATTGTCGATATTGACGACAACTGTGACATCTGGCTGCTGCGCCTGCTGACATCTGCTGAACGCATGCTGCAGTAATAAGTGCTTGCATTTGAGTTGTTGCTGTCGCGTCGCAAAAGCGGATTCTGTGCATACTGCGAGTGTTGTAAGCGCGATTGTAATTCTGTCATGTGCGTATGTTGAGAGGGTGACATTTTCGGAGTGAGAGTAGTACCTGGTGTGCCCGGTTCCATTTTCAAATCAGTGATTCTCTGGTTCAATTCGCCAATACCAATATTGCAGCGGTTCAATTCCGGAATATTGGACAATGGCGAGTTCATCCCCTTTGACTGTAATCGACTACGAAAACGTTGGCGAGTACTGATGGTAGACATACTTCCACCGCTGCCACTACCAATACCACTACCGATGCCCACCATTGCCCGCAGCACGACGGGCAATTCTGCCACTTCTAAATCTTCGTCCTCATATGGCCATGTGGGGTCATCCATTCCCAACGTCCCACTTGGGGTATTTGCTTGCATGCGGTCACTGTGCATATCGCCGTGCATATGCGACACGCTCATTGGGCTATTAATAGAAGGATGGCCGGGCGAATTTGCTTCAGATTCTGACTTGATGCTTGGACTAGATAGGCTAGTTGTTTTGCCTGACTGCAGATCATCGCTGCGTGGACTGGAGTCGATTTGATGATGGCTTGAACCAAACCTAGATCCGTCATCATTTCCACCGCCACTGCCGGAGCCCTTGTGCTTCTTGTTGGCATAAAATTCTGCACCGTGTACTGTTTTTACGTGTTTTCTTAAGGAGCTCGGATCCGTATATCTTTTTGTACATCCGGGTGCTTTGCAGACATATGGCTTCTACAAGACAAAATTAAATTAATATTTCGAAGATCCCGACGACTATTACTTGCACTTACCTCATTGCTGTGAGTTCGATTTTGATGTTTAGCGCGATCCGAAGCATTGCTAAATGCTTTACTGCATCCAGGATACTCGCAAGTGTAGGGTTTCTCTCCCGTATGTGAACGCAAATGAGTTTTTAGATTTTCAAGGCGCGAATATGCTTTGCAACAGCCTTCAAACTGTACAAATAAATGCGTTGAAAATCGTTTATTTTTGAATGAAAGGATTTATATTCTTACCGTGCACTTGTGGGGTTTTTCTCCTGTATGGCGTCGCATATGCACCACAAGCATGTACTGAGCTTTAAATGGTTTCTCATCACGAGAACAATCCTCCCATCGGCATACGAAAGACTTCTTGTTGGCTTGAATATGATCGTTGTTAATATGTTTTACTAGCTCCTCCTGTGTAATGAATTCGATACCGCAATCACGCCAATGGCAGTTGGTTTCAACAAAATCGCCCGGCTCGTCCTTAATATCGGTGGTGTCAACAATTGGCGCGTCACTTTCATTGTGCAAATTGATAGATTCACGTTTGCAACGCCGCCTAGCCGCAGCTGCAGCTGCCAAAGTATTAGAAGCGCTGTCCGCCTCTACTTGAGCTACCCCACCGGAAGTGGAAGACGGTTGTTCCATGGTTTTCGGTGCCATATCTTCAAAGTGCTATAAAAATTAAAAAAAAATACTTGTAACAAGAATTTTTTATGAAAATAGAGTATTACAAACACTTACAACAGATTTTGATAGGGAATTTCCAGCTCCTTGTATCGGATGATGGCCAAGCGAAAACATACCTGCTCCAGCTGCAGTGTGATGCGAAGGAATTGGGTGTAATAGACCAGCTCCAGCTCGTAATAAATGAGCTTGTAGCTGTTGCAAATGTGGTGCCATACTACTGTGCATTCCCAGCCCGGGACTCATGGCACCTGCAGACAAATGACCATACGAACCGCTTGTACTGCTGTTTCTTGATCCATTGACGATGGTTGCCAGCGAATTCGGTGAAAATCGAATCATTGAATTTATATCGAATGAATCCGAATAGGGTGAGGACGAAAGAGCTCTCTTTCGACTAATACTCGCACGAATACTCCCCGGTCGTGGGCTATTAAGTCTCGAACCGTCTATACTGAAATGAAAATCTGCACTGGCTAGAGAGCTGGCCGGGTGAATGTCGCCTAAAGGACCATGTGACCCCAAGTAATCTGAGTTCAGACCGAGCCCTGTTAAATGGAATGATGGCGCAAAATTAGGAGGGTAATTATCTAAAGAGAAAATATATATGTGTATACAAATGTTAGGTACTGTCTTCGTGATTTTTGTTTGTTGTTTTTGTTTGTTTTGGTTATCCGTTATCCTAAGATATTGTTAACTTACCGTGGAACGATGCAGTGGGACTTGCTCTCTGCAAAGAATATAAATGATCCATGTAACCAGGAATCCTGTATGCTGGATGAAAGTCATGTGGCTGCGGTGGCTGTGACAATCCATTTTGTCCAGCCCCAGCTTGTGGTGGTGGAGGCGGTGGAGGTGGAAGAACAGTTGCTGCTGCAGCTACAGCAGCTGCACGCCTCGATGCCAAAAACTGCAATTCTGAATAGCTGGAATTGTTGGATAAACTGTAAGTTACACAAAAAATACTCTTTAGAGCGGCACCATCGTTTAGACAGTATTGCTTAAAATGTATCTACAAGCATGCAATGATTTGTTTACTACTCTATTTGGAAAACACTTGTAATATCAAAATTATACTACCCAAATTATTTTTTTAGGATAAATTTAAATTGTTTTTGTAAGAAATGTAAAAATCTGACCATCACAAAGAATCTATACGAGATTCATGAAACACCATTGCATGATCAATAAGTGACTGTTTGGTTCGGCGCTTGCGTCAAAACGATCATTGGGCCATTATGCCTGCCCACAAATTTGTATAAAAGATGTGGATGGTTATTAGTTTTAACAAGGCGATGGGTCCCATATTTCAAATCATACAATCGGTTTCTGCTATGAAAATTGCCTAGACGTGTGCTGTAAAAAATGGCGACATTGACTGGTCAGTGGCCACCCTTGTTTTTGTGGGGTTGTTTGAAAAGCAATTTAAGACCATTGACGACCTCAAAGCAAACATTTTTGCCGAAATCATCGCTAAGCCTCCAGAGATCCTGGAAAACCGAGTGTTGAAAAAAAAAACAGCAAAAAGGGCACATTTTGCTTTGCTCAATAGACCGATGTTGTATTTAAAAACTCATTCAAATAAATTGTTAAGGACCAAATTAAATAAAAATACATCATACATGTGTTGTTGATATAATATCCCATAGGGGTATATTAGCTTTAACATTAAGTTTGTAACATAAGAGAAATAATTTCGACAGATATAGCGTAAAGTGAAATTCAGAATCCGTAGCTGAGTTGATCTAGCCATCGATTTTTGGGCTTTAAATTTCGAGATGGAATGATGAAATTTGGTACATAGGCTCTCTGTTCGACAAATTCGTCGATCAAGTGAACACATTTTTAGAATCCACCCACTGGCACGCCCACTTTTTAAATGAACGTCTTTTTTTTATCAATTTATAAGAAATTTAAAAACAGTTTCTGAGCAAGATATTTAAACTGTGCCATTGTCTATTTTTCATTCATTTGAATTTTTCAGCCAAGCACACTTATTGGGAGCATTTTATTAAAAACAATTTTTGGCAACATTTTAAGAAATTACGAAAATGTGATGTAAATACTTCGATAACAATATGAATATGCATTTCGTCTATATATCATTTTAACCCACGCAAACTTTTTGGGAGCGTTTTCCTAAACAAAATACGACTTGTATACCCACTAACATAGCATAATATGCAATAGAAATATGTAGGTACCTACATGTATGCATGTATTACATATTAGACATTGCATATTAGTTTTATAGATGGAATGGGGTATAAAAAGGATTCGCACAGCAGCCTTCCCATATGTTTTTTTTTTATTGAAATCTATGTGCATTAACAGTTAATTTATAGTTATGTAAAACATTTTCCTGGAAAAAAAATCAATTCAAAGGAGTGTACATATAACACCAAGTAAGCCTGTCTGAACACAATCATTTAATAATTTCATACACGTAGATTCTTTTAATGCGCACCTCTGAGCAATTGACATATCTCTCCATTACATCTAGAATTGTCTGTTTGGTTAACGTTAATACCTTTACGTTACATAGGTCAAATATCCGTTCAAGTCGTTTTACACGTACCTCATTCCAAACGACGCACACTGAATTACTTCTCCTGCTTCCACCCTTCGCGCGCAAACACCACAAAATATGTTTAAAATAACGTCTTAATATTACGGAAAATCACGCAGATGATGATCTTCATATGGAGACGATGATATGCACGTCGTCGTCTCCGTCTTTGTAGTCGTCATCATCATCATCATCATCATCATCATCATCTTCATCATCATCGTCATTATTATCATCGTTATGATCATCGTCATGGTCATGATAAAGACCCACCAACTTTTATAAATCTACTTCTCTGGTCAATTCAAGTGGCCGACTTCTTCGTTTTAAGATCGACTTATCAATAGCCATAAGTGTTAAAGTATACCTACAGTTTTCTGAATAAACTTTAATGATGATCCTATGAAATGAAAATAATTGGGCACGTCAACCAAATGTCTTCGTTTTCATGGATGACCAGGTAGGTTATGACGTTGGTTTTTGTTTATTTCTTGTTGATTAGACCCAAAAAAATAAAAATCTGTACGGGGGAAGAAATTTTAAAGAAACAGACGTAGACGACGGCTAGTTTCCTAACCGACATTGTAACCATAACGTAGGTTTTTTCGGGACAGATTCATTTAAATCGTTTAACCCTATTGTAGGTATGAATTTACTTCTTTTTTTCTGAGATTTGCTGCCTGTGTCCTGAACTTTTCAGTGTTTCCACCCCCACATTCCCTCAGTGGCTCCGCTGGTGTACCTTATCCCCCCCCCCCTCCTTACAACGTACGTTATTTAAGATTAATGAAGCTGAAAAACTGAAGCTCAGAGTAGATGCAAGAGCTGAAATTATATGCCGACTGTTTCAATATACATACTCTGTTCGGTTTCTTTTGAGACTGTAAGCAATAATCATCTCGTGCTGCTCCTCCATTCGTGGAGTAGTACAAGAACACATAAGGAAACTAGCGAATTAAGGAAAAAAGGTAGAGAATGCTAAACAAAACAACAACAAAAATAAAATAAAAAAAAACAAGAAAATAAATGACTTCAGCGACAGCCAACGAAAAAATTAAAGTAAAAATGTCTTGGAAAAATTGAGTTGTTCACGATGACTGTGTCTAGAGTGCGCGCACGGGATCGCGATGACGATGAATATGTGCGCCAAAGAAGGAACATGTTGCTATGATGTGTGCCGTATATATTTGGTAGCATCATCATCATCGTGCCCGTGCGTCTTATTCGTCGTTTTGATTACACCGTCATTTCTGTGCCTTGTTTGTTATTGCTGCTCTGGCTCTCTGTTGTATTTTCAGCGTGTTATGGACCCTCTGTGTTCTGGTGGTGTATCTTCCATACACACACTGCATTAATATTATAGAGAGTAACAATTTTATTACAAGCCCAGCAGCTGAATAAAAATAAACAAAATAACTGATGCAACAACACATAATAAAAAACAAAACACAAGCAAACATCTCGCATAAAAAAAGGATTACGAAGACCCTCGAAGCATAATGATGATGAAGCAGATGCCGCTGTTGAGCTCGATGCTGATCTGTCGATGGCGATGACACTTAGCGCAGGTTAAAATGATGTTTTTTTTGTATAAGTTTGCACATAAAGTTTGCTATAAATCGATTGACCGAATCGCAACCCTTTGATGCCACCATACGTCCCAGTTTTGATTACATTCGTTCCGCCTAATTAACGACCTATATTCTCAGGGTAACCGCAATTGTGGTTTGTTTATTGTCTGACACTTAATCGAACATACAAACAACGTGTTTTGTAAGGGTGAGCAATTTTCTTATGCCCTTTTTTTATATTGTCTGCTAACCGAATATTTAGACATAATTTACCATTGACAATGTTGTGTAACACATTATCTCATTCAATGGAAACAATGCTTTCTGCGGTCTCGGGATTATCTTTCGTAGACACTAATTAAGCCAACCAAAAATACACTCACGTTCAAATGTACAATGGTTGGCATATTTATTTTGACAGATGACTTTGATAAGTTATTAAGATTTATATTTTAGTTTCAATCTGTGTAATGCAATTTTAATGTTTACGAGATTATCAGCTAAGATAACCAATCAATTGATTGGTTTAGTGACTTTAAATACTTCTTGTAGGATATTTGTAAAAGAATTATTTTTACAGGAATTTAAATAGTTTTAGATAAATGAAAACTAAGTAAAAAGAAACAGAAAATCCTAAAAATAATTATCCGAAAACCATGTTTCGATATCAAAATGACAAAAAATTGTTGAGATAATTTTGTTTTTTGAATTGAAATTCTTGTACTGAATTTAAACCCAACTTTTCGCGAATATTTTTATTAATAAAACACTTTTCCAGCAATATAAGTTATAGGATATTTATGGTAAATCTGGTAATAGAAAAGGTGTAGTCGGTTATGAAACCTTTCAAATTGATACCAGTGAATGATTTTTTTCGCAGCAATAACCATTTAAAACAGATATTCTTTTTATGAGAATGTTATAAATTAAAAACAACTTCTGAACCTTATTTTGGTTTAACGTCATTGTTTCCATGAATTAACTTATTTGCAAAAAAGGTTATTAAAATATAAGAAATGAGGGCTATTTCTGACCCATTTCAACTGTATTTTCGACAATCCTGCAACGCAACTGCTCGTGACAAGCAGAAGCGAGTAAAATGGTATGTTAATTTTCTTTTTATAAATATTCACCTTAAGGCAAATCAGAGACATTAGTTTGGCTAGCTATTCTGAGTAGATCCATATACTTTAAGGTATATCTATCGATAATGTTACAAACTATGTATGAAAACTAATATACCCCTGTGTGTCAATTGCGTTAAAATTTTAGCCAGTTATTATTCATTCTTGACCTGCTCAAGAGCTCTCTAAAATGTATTTAGTAGCTAATATTCGACGTTTGGTATACTACTAAGGATTGAGGTTATTCCAAATTGGCAGTGATCAGGTAATAGTAAACTTTTGTTTTTCCTTACAGAAACGTCAAGATTTACGCAGTCGATAAAATATAATCCGCAATTTACACACGGCATAAATTTGGTACAGGATATATCAAATTTTGTTTTTCGGATATTAATCGGTGTTATGATATAAAAATTCAGATATGTTTGAATTTCCTTGTCATTGGAAAATCATTACCAAGAAAACTTTAGAAATTAAATTTTCACATGGTTGCAATACTTTCCCCCCATAGTCAATCTACCAGAAAAAATAACAATACAAAAACAACATTAGCTGCTCTTGCAAACTCTTACCTCTCTCTCTCTCTACTACAAACAAAACAGATTTAAAGAAGTAAACTAAGTCGTTATCGTACAAGTTTTTGCTCTTAAGTCCTTGCCGATAATTATTTTCCAGCATCTGTATATAAATACATACATATATGTGTATGGGAGATAAGTATTAAGTTCGTTTTTTGAGATGAAGCTGTAATAAATCAAAAGGTTCACTTCTTTTGGCGTTTTCCAGCGCTCCGCAACGGCAAGGTAAACATGTGTGTATTTTTTTTGCCAGATGATGTTTATTATAATTCTCTTACGAATTTAATGTTAAAGGATAATTGAGTTTTTGGAAGTTAGTCGACCCTTTTTAAATATGACATTTAAATTATTTCAAATGCCAAAATGTTGTCGGATTCTCTTTTCTTGAAAAATATTTATTAATAAAAGTGAATTTTTAATTATTTTAAATTGATTTTGTATTTAATTTCCTTGTTCTTTTGTGTAAAAGATGTGACATTTGAATTGATAATCATCAATGCATATTTTTATGATTTTAATTAATGTCACAATGGTTTTGAATTTAAATTTTCTTTTGTCTAATTTTCGTGTAAATTTATGTGACAGTTAAGTGATTTCAAATATTAAAATGAATTTGAATTTAGATGAATGTGACATTTTAGCCATTAAAATGATAACATTGTTGTAGTATGATATCAGCGGTTGTGGTTGATTGTTCAAATATATTACATTTTTCCTGTGGTTTCTATTTGACATCTTCACTGCATTTTGTTGTTGTTGTACATTCTCTTTTACATTTTTGTTTGTGGACTACCTGATGAATGGTATTTGGGTATTCTATGAATATGATGATGATGAGCAAAATTTCAGGATATATGGTGTGCGTCATATTTTATGTGGGTATGTAACCATTGTAGACAGGTTTTTGAAACGTAAATTCGGTACAATTTTAACCATGAATCGCTTCATACCGAAACAGCAAGTACCGTCTGACAACACTATTCGTTGTCGAATATTAAGAATATTTCCGACTTCGCTTAGAAAACGGCCAAACAGTCGCTGGAATGGTTGACGCTGAACCTGTTTTTGGATGTAAATTTTTAAGACCGATGAGGTCCAATGAGTTTAAACATGATGGTACCCCATGCCATACAAACAGATCAAATCAACCAATGCAATTTCTGCAACGAAAATTCCCTAGACGCGTGCTGTCAAAAAATGACGAATTCGGCAAGCAGATATCCAGATTTTACTCCTCTGAAGTTTTTTTGTTGTCTAATGTTATTTGAAAAGAAAAGTACACGCCAGTTAGCGTTAGGCCATTGATGAGCTCAAGGCAAACATTCGTCCCGAAATTATCGCCTAATAAACTGAAAAAAGTAATGGAAAACACAGAAAAAAGGACACTTTTTGTTTTGGCCAATAAAGGCTGCCAATTGTTTGATATTGTGTTAAAAAAAACTAGTTTAAATAAACTGTAGAGGACCAAATTAATTAAAGAGATGGCGTTGTGAATGCAGGCATATTCAAAGATAAATGACACCAAAGCACAATAGGCGTTAATTAAAACAAAATTTCACGAAAAGAAGAAGGCAACAACACAAAAAAATATCTATAAACAATAAAGCGACTTGCGAGTACGTTAATGAGTATTCATTTAAATATTAAGATTTAAGTGATTGCCACCGTCACGATAATTGTAAAACTGTTTAAATTGTGTGTCCCTCGACAATCAAACCAGATAACTAGCCAACAGAGTCATCTTGTGTATAAAGACTGAAGTGTGCGAGTGCACCTTCACCATCGTTTGGTTCATATACTTGTTATATTCGTGCACGCAGCAAGACTCGTTTCATAAATGAGTCCAACACTACTGTGTCAGCGAGTAAATCAACAAAATTGAAAGGTTTTTATTACGTTCGTCGCGCTAACTGATTTTTAAAGATGTACCACTTATTCCAAGAATATAGTCTAGCCCCATTGTATTTTTTTTTTCTGCTCAAAGTGTAGCTTGTAATTGTCAGTAGGCGATGTAACAGTAGCAAAGATTTAGCTGGTACTCTTATGGAGATACATCTAAGCATTCAAATAATGAATGTTAACTACTCGTGCCTTTAAACAGCATTTAAAAATGGAATGCTTTGGCAGTTAGGTTCTCATACATGCTACGTTGCCAACTTCATAGAGTTGTCGAAAATTGGATTTCAAAATTGCGGATTATTTGAGCTAGCTGAAATCGTATTTAAACGCTAGTGCCAGAAAATTATCTATTAAAAAAAGCATATATCATTAACATTGACATCAGCATCAAGTGTTTTATTTTATATTGAAATCGTATACATACCTCAAAAACCCTATATATAGGTGGTAAGCTTCTCAGTTTGCAAACAAAATAAAGCGATACTTCAGTCGTTAATAAAAATATCTTACAAGCTTTTCAAACTAAAGTACTAGGAACAATTGTTAATGCACCATAGAATATTAGAAACGATGATATCTACCTAGATCTAAGTATAGCAGTGGAATAATTACATTCGTGTTTTTAGTTATTGTAACACCGCTATTCTACAAATTTTAGAAAACATAAACTTGGCACGAAGACTACAAGGAACAAGACTAGCGTTCCAAAACGCAAACGGATTGCTGTGTTGTAATGCATACTTTTCCAAAACATTGCAAATACACCAACTGCGCAAGCAAAAGCAAAAAAATAGTAGTGAATGATTATGATTCATAACACATGGAAAGCAGAGCAAAGTATCTACAACTGACTATTTGGAATTCAGCCATAATGATTATCATTCCATCCAAATGAAACACATCCTCAACCACAAGTTTGGTTGTTCCATCGCAATACTGATTTTGATCAAAAAAATTTCTAATGACTGTTAAAATCATCTTTGTCAAATAAAATGAAAGTTCCACAATGTTTTGTGTTTCAATGATGCTTTTCAATGACAGCTATAAATAGAGCCTTTAGGATGAGACTTGTCAGGTAGGCTCATATCTACTTACGTTGAAAGGGAAAATATACCGCGTTTAAATTACTTCGTCAAGGACAATGTATCTGTAGTACAATCCCAATTTAATTGTATCTACTGCCAATCCAAACGAAAACATTGTTGAAACATCGACCGTTTTTTTTTTTTTTTATTTAATGTCATTTAGCTCATATTTCATAGTCCAAAAGTAACTGGCAACACTGTTTCCTCAGATGGTCTATTTGACATTTGAAAATTGAAAATTGATTTGGTTAATACGTATAGCCATTTTACGATGAATAGATTAACTTCAGAGCATTGACCAACGTACAAATTGTGCAAACTTGTTTTGAAAACGATGATTCGGTTCGCAAAACTTAACCTGCGCTACGTCCATATTACTATCATAACATAATAGTCAATGTGAGCAAGTTTTTCGGAAAACGATGAATCGTTTTCGCTTCACGTACACTCTAATGGATAATACCAAAGAGTATATAACTACAAGAGTGCGCATCTCATACAACGAAAATTTACTATGAGGGGTACTGATGTTGATACCCCAGTGTGCACATTGCCATATCAGCATCAAGCAACAGCATAGCCGATGCATACGAACGACGCAAATTCCCTTCGCACTTACCGCCCGCGTCTGAAACGTCGACAACATTTTTAGCTGTGATGCGTACTCTATAGTTATTTACCTCTTTGATAATACGCATCCCCGAAGATGACATTCAGTGCGAAAAGAAGAAGTTATTGCCGTTGTGGTGCACAGTCTTGAGGGAAATTCGAATCATATTCCCCATTGTGAACAGCGATTGGAGCAATGCCTTTCCACTTTGTGAAAGATCTAGCTTATGCAAGTTATGAAACCGAGTAACCAATACATAGGTTCGGGGAATGGGCCGAAAACGTGATTCATTTTCAACGTAAAATTTTGTTCTTCGAAGAAGCCCATTTTTTTATTAAATGGGTAAATGAGTATTTTTAGGACGATCCCGGCCAGAATGTTACCGTCAATGGAGAGCCCTATTTTCTGACTTTTTCGCTCCTTAGTGGAATAGTATTGACGTTTCAACAAGATGGCGCAACATGCCACACGCGCCGAAAGTATAATTTCACGTATAGGACCTGTGAACTGGCCTACATGATCCTGTGATCTCACACCTTTAGATTACTTTCTTTGGGGGTATGTGAAGTCAATATAGTCTAGGCCGATAAACCAGAGAGGTTGGGTGATTTATAAGTCAACATTCACCAACTTCATAAAGTTGTCGAAAATTAAACTTCAAGATTGCGCTTTATTTAAGCTAGCCGAAATCATATTTAAACGCTAACGGCAAAAAATTATATATTAAATAAAGCTTATATCATTAACATTGACCAGCGTCAAGTGTTATATTTCATATTGAATTCGTATACCTCTAAGAAAACCCTTTATATAGGTGGTAAGCTTCTCAGTTTGCCAGCAAAAAAAGGCGATACTTCAGTCGTCAATAAAAATAGTTTACAAGCTTTTCAAACTAAAGTAAGTATAGAAGTGGAATAAGACATTTCGCATGCAAAAATTACATTCGTGTTATAATCATTGTAACAGCGCTATTCTACAAATTTTAGAAAACAGATACTTGGCACGAAGACTGCAAGGAACAAGAATATTTGATACCGTTCCAAAACACAAACGGATTGCTGTGTTGTAATGCATACTTTTCCAAAACATATTGTAAATACATCAACTGCGCAAAAAAAAGCAAAAAAATAATTGTAAATGATTATGATTCATAACACATGGAAAGCAGCGCAAAGTATCTATAACATGACATCAGAGAAGCAGTGTGCATTCACATTTTTTTTGACTATTTGGAATTCAGCCGTAATGATTATCATTCCATCCAAATGAAACACATCCTCAACCACACGTATGGTTGTTCCATCGCGATGCTGATTTTGATAAAAAAATGTTCTAATGATTTTATAACCATCTTTGTCAAATAAAATGAAAGTTCCACAATGTTTTGTGTTTCAGTGATGCTTTTGACAGCTCAGGTGGGTAGGTAGGCTCATATCTACTTAATCATAACATGCGTTTTCGCTAGATCACCAACAATATATCATAAAAACTAAAAAAAAAAAATAAAGTATGGATCAAGAGTAAAAAAGAATAATAAAAAAAATACGAAAACAATGTAATGCATACATCTGCAGGGATATAGTACAAATACAAATTGAAGCAAACTACTCTCAGAATTTCGAACGCATATATCAACAATCCACCCGCTCGTTAGTTCATTGGAAGTCTTATGATATTCGATCTGATGTACCATCGATGCAAAGAATCGAAGGAAAAAAGTATGTAAAGTATATACAAGCGGGTCGACGGTTCAAGTGGTTGAGAAGATGCATGCGTCGGCATCCCAATTACTCAACTGTTTTTATTCTATTAGTTTTGATTATGAAGAAATAGCCTTTTCTTTGTGTTTCAATAAAGTTGCCCTTATATTGCCCAAAGGAAATGTTGAGCATTCTGTGTTGGATATCAGATTTCTTGATTATCTTAAAACGTACGCCCTGATGAAGTGTTCAATGAGATGAGCTCATACAGGATGAATGTCAAAATAAAATTTTCAATGTGGCGTGAGCTGTGTGGCACGTAGCGGCCTGTTGAAACCACATGTCGTTTGTGTCCATATAATTCAATTCAGGCCAAAATGCGTTAGTAATCATCGACCTATTGCCCGCCGTTAACGGTGATGGCCTGGTTAATGTCGTTCTCAAAGAAATATGGACCAAAAACGCCTATAGACCAAAAACCATACCAAAATTAAAAAAAATTAGTGTCAGTTTCCAACTGATCCAGATCCAATTCAGCGAAAACACGTAGTTGGATATGATTGATTACCTTTAGCTACTGGGTCAAGTCACGACGAAAAATACGACAAGTTGTGGCGAATTCGACTGCCTCGGATTCTCCTGCACATTTCACGTGGCGATGTTTTCGGCAGATCTTGAGTTTCGTCTACGTACTGGTGATGGTTTATCGTTTACTGATCCAGTGGATTGAAATTTATCCACCAAACGCGAACAACCATCTCGGTAGAACGATTGTGGCGACCGTAAAATCCAAGACAATCCAAGAATAGTTTCATAATTTTTGTGTGTGTGGTTCACATTGGTCATTAAACTTTTACGTTTGTGAAGTCGAGGATGGCCTTTTTGAATTAAATAGTAACAACAATCCTGGTTGGGACGGAGTTACCTGAGCCGCTATTTCTTACGACTGGTGAAATTATTTTGGAGTGAAAAATCTTTTTTATATCTAATTATGGTCCAATCTGCAAACTATAGTCTATACCGAAACATTTTGAAAAATTATGCTACGTTTCCTTTTTTACTCAAGAAATGTATTTCGTCGTTCAAAATGAGTTTGTTGCAGGAAAACCTTTAACTATCAATCTTACATTGTTTTTCAAATTTTATTTTAAACTAGCTGCCCGTAATAGTATTTTAGTGTTAGTAGTATTTATTTTCTCAAAGCTGACCTGAGAGATTTTCTCAATATTTTTTTCCGTAAGAACCTTGTACAGAGTATTAGAAAACTACAAAAAAAAAATCAGCCAAATAGGTCAAGCCGTTTTCATGTTATGTCGTGACAACGGAAAACGGGTTTCATTTTTATATATATAGATAAATAGATAAACTAGATGAATGTTGCCAAGTCGATGCAATTTACCTTCGATAGACATTCATTTTATTTTAATTTAGTATAACTGTTTTAAAAAGAAACAGGTTTGACCAAACCATTTTCATTTGTTTGGGAAAAAGGTTTGTAATAACCGATTTCGGATTTTTTGACATTTTTCATTTTTTGTTATTATGAACAGCTGACTGAACTGTTGCAGAAGCTACACATTTCGATGCATTTGCTACAGAAAAATCGATTTATTATTAGTGTTACCATATTGTAGTTATAACAACTCATGGTGTCAAAATTAATCCTGAAATATATTTTTCATAAGTTATTTAAATTTAATTAACAGCTGGTAAACTCTTAAGTTAACTAAGCACCAAAAAACTAGGCCTTAGATTAACGAAAAAATAAATTTTAAATAAATTTAGTCGCATTCATATGATTGGTCACACATGGCAGAGAAATTTTGAAAAAAAAATCTCAATTGACGTAGCAAACATAAGGAAACACGACATCACTGTGCGTTTAGTACCTTTAAAAGCGACACATGTTCAATGTTGTTTTTGTTTTTTATTTGCTAGGAGCGTGTATATAAAGAACCTAAAACCAACGAGTGTGCAACCGATTCTCAATTGCTTCTCTTCAGAAGCAATTAATGGTACGTGATATGGAATTTAATTGAGCGGATGTCAAAATTATTTTTTTGATTTCATTTTGTTTTTTCTAAGTAAGCTAAGAATTAGAATCGCGATTTTTTTTATTTATTTAATAAATTTCCCGCGCAAATACACATCTATAACAAAAAAAAAATGAAAAGTCCTTAAAGTATAGTTTTCCACTGGTAGAAAGAAAATGACTGAACATGCATCTTTTACCTGATTGCATACACAGGTACAACATACAATTACGCCTTATAGGTGTATTCTACAAAGAAAAAAAGGAACAAACCCACCACTCACACATCCATTAAGCCATGTACGTGTACAATGGAAAGAAGATACCCTTTTTTGTGTGTTGTTTTGCTTCAAGGGTAGCACTAAAAAGGACTTAAATTCTTTAACCGATAAACCATTAAATGACTTCATTTAATCATTCAATCTGTAAGCAGCAATCTTCAATTTTTCTTTTCTTTTTTTTTTGCTTTTATTTATTTTTTTCCCTTTTTTGTTTTATTCTTTTAAGAACGGCTCAAATTCCCTTACCACTTTACCGTGTCGTGTTTTACCATGGTATATCTTTGTTGTCTTTCTTTAAAGGCTAAAAACAGATTGAGATTGAATACAGGCAATGTACCAAAACATCGCGTTAGTTTTATGTTGCTGGTGTAGAGTTATGTATGGAGAGGAGCCCAGGCACACTAAACCAGACCAGACCAGACCAGATCGGGCCAGGCAAGGACTGAGCCAGCCGCTGTCGCATTTACAGTCGCAGCCACCGCCGTTGGTTAAATATAAAGGTGGTTATGCTTTTTTGTTCAGCTTTTTTCTTACTACATTTCATCTTAATTTGATATGAACATCGGAACTGTTGTATAGGCTAAGCTATATGCGAACAATTTGATTCTCTTTTGGGATATCGCTTATTTTAAATTTTGTATGCTGCTCCTTTTATTTATTTATTTTTTGCGGTTGTTGTTGGTGTGTTTTTGTTTGCTTTTTATTGTAGACGCTGCTTATTTAAGTCGGGAGTTTTCTTCTTCTCTTGTAATGAATATGTTGCATTGAGAGGTGAAGAACCGCGACGACCGACTATTATAATGTGTACTTGATTGAGCGAATATTTAGGTGAAATGAATCAGATAATTAAGACGTGTGAACATTTTAATTCAGTTTATCCGCGAGTGTGTAGCTGGTGGTGCGAGTATATTAAAATTTTTAAATCTTTTGTCAATATTATATTATAGGTTGTGTGACACTCTTTCAGGCCTATCGCCATTAAATTTTCCCGGGAATATTTACCCTGTCAGCAATTTAAATCAGATTGCTGAATGGGAACAGTTTTCCGGGAAAATTTATTCGCGATAGGCCTGTTTATGTACAGCCGTATTTATTAGATTTCCTTAGGCGGGGTCTCAGAGGTTGCCTAGTTAGGCATGCCTAAATATTTAAGTTGCCTCTAGGCAACGTTGCTTAAATTCTTATTTATAATCGATTTTCCATTGCTGCCTAACTAGGCGAAGTTTATGTCAAATAAAGTAGTAGTATTTACAAATCAAGTATAAAAAATTAAGATTCTTGTACTTTGTTTACATCAGATTTTCTTTTTTTTGGGTTTGACAGCATATGTTATTTGTAAACAAATATCTTAAAGGAAGAACATGGAGCTATATGGGCAATGTTATATTGCTGTTCGGAATCAGTTTGAGGATTCAACAGTGGAGTGAAAAGAATGTTGGAGCAGGCATAGCCTTTGTATGTTTTGTATATTTTTGGTCTCCTACTAGTTGGAGAATTCATAATATTCACTACACATTAATCATTTACAAGTGAAATGAAGCTTGATTCCATTCTTATGAAAAAACCACCACCCAAAATCTCAAAATAAATTTCCAGATTGAAATTCTCGTAAACGTCAAAATGAAAATTCCTTAGGCAGCCTCTAGACAGCCTTTAGGTAGGGTTCGCTCGCGCTTAAGTTAGGCGGCCTTTAGGCAACGTTGCCTAAATCTGAAAATCGATTATAAATACCGATTTTGCACTTAGGCAGTACTTAAAGGTTGCCTAAAGTTAGGCAACCTCTAAAATACTTTTATAAATACGGCTGGTACAGTCCGGTTCACTTAATTCGACGCACCTGATTTACGTTTTAGATTTTGATTGTTTCTTATTTTGAGGATAAAGGGACAAATATATTTATATGGCCCAAAAGTCTGTTTCTTCTAAACGTTTGCTTCAGACATTAGGTTACACCTACATTTCATTTAGTTTATTGGTTTGTATCTTTTCGTTCAAAAGTTATTCCAGATATAGGTACGTAGGCAAATGACTTTCACACCTTATCTGATAGGGTATATTTGTTTTGATAATAATAATAATTTCGATAAATATACCTTAACGTATATGGATCGACTCAAAATCGCTAGCTAAGTCGATCTAGCCATGTCTGTCTGTGATCGATTTTTGGGCCTTACATTTTGAGATAGAATGATGAAATTTAGCACAATGGCTCTATGTTCCATAAAACAGAGGTGGATTTTGAATATTTGTACACTTAAAATATTGAAAATCTCCTGTTATTTTCAGAAAAACCTTGTTTTTAGTCAAACAAAAGTGTCTGAGCAATATACTTAGACCATGTCATTGTCTTATAATAGTTTTAACCACATATAAGATTTAAGATTTTTCGCAAAATTTGAAGAAAATTCGGAAAAGTTTTGATGCTTCGAAAACATTGTAATATGTTTTTCGTCCATACATAATTTAAAAAAAAAAACGATTTGTATGCCCTATCATATAGCAATGCAATAGAAAAACGTTGTTTTTTTGTCAAACCATAAGAGATTTTTATAAACGCTCTGAACAATTTGTTTTGACAATGTCATTTTCTATATATCATCCTCGTAAAGCTCTTAGATACACCCACTTTTTGGGAATATTAATTTTAGGGATGGGATAATATTGGATGTTACATGATGATGGCTCTAACTTTTGACAATACATTCAGAAATAAAGGCAGCAGAGATTCCGAAGGGATGCATGGGCTCCAGTCCACTGAAACCTGTATATTTTTTTTGCGGGAAAACTCCTTTTTGAGCATTAGGCCCAAAATGTCTAAATAGTTTCCGCCCGATCCTTGAAATCTCAAAAGTCGATTATTCATCTATCTACGACAGTCTCTTAAATTTCCAATAAATCAATATCAACATTGAAAATAAAAATCATAAATTTGTAAATTAATTGGTTGGATTCTCGTAAATATCTCATCCGTCCCCAGACTTGATTGTGTCATGTCTTTCTTCTTCTTCATTTTTTATCAATCAAATCCATGAATTGTTATAAGGTTCTTCTTTCTCGATTCCTATTCTATCGAGGAACTCAAAAACATCTTATTTACCTACAAAAAACTTTATTATGAGTGCTATTATAATAGAATTGGAGAGAAAATTACTGGTTTTATCTTTTACTATTTAAGCCTTTCCAGTGCACATTATGTAAATTAATTTTAGAGAAGATTTTCCTCTTTTCACGTGGCTCTTATATATGAGCATGTCATGGAATATGAGACTAGCATGGATATCATAGATTTGTATCTTTCATGAATGTGATTTTACATATTTTTTTGCCGCTTAACAATTGATATTTGTGAGCTTGATAGGAATCGTCATTTAAACGTTTTATTTTCAATTCTTGTCATGTAGATGTAGATATTTCAATAGCCTAGTCAAGTGTGAGTTATAATGAAGTTGCTGGAATTTCTTTCGAAATCCATTAATAAAATTATTTGAAACACTGGTATTGGAAACAAACGATAGCATAATCCAGCCTTTGGTTTCTAAGAGTCACTTGATCAAGCATATTTATTGAACTTGCTAATGAAATAGGAAACACCTGGGTTGGTTAATAAATGAGTTGATAAAAGCCAGCCTAGATCAAATTATTTCCAATTCTGCGAAATATCCAAACTTATGTTTTAAAAATCCGGTGCAGATGATTTGATAAGTAACATTCACCAACCCATAGTAGAAATTTAGTCAGATGAAATTCCTTACGAATGGAACCTAAGATTTTGAACTGCGCCAACTACAGAGGCGTAAGTCACCTTAACATCGTAACATCTGCCGTAATATGTTAACAACAAGTTTAACAATGATCGCCCTTACCAGTGTGGTTTTGGTCTAGGAATAGGAAAGTCCACAACTATAAATATGTTCATAACTATAGCTACGTCAGTTTTAAGCTCCTTTATATACGTGGTCTAGACGCTTCTTTTTAACTTAAAGGAATCACTCGAATGATTTTTCATAGTGAGCGAAGGGCTAGTGAAAAACATTTATTGCCATTTCTGGTCTTGGGGATCGAATCAAGGGACCTCATGCGGTGTAGTTCAAGGGACACAACACAAGTATATGGGTTTCCAAAAAAAGGAAACCGAATTAAGGAAACCGAATTAAGCAAACCCACTTCTCCAGCAATGATTATAAGTACACTCAGTATCATTTCACAAGTAGTGTGTGTTTTAATTAAGCGATCCGTCTCAAATCACACTCGACAACTTCTTGTTCTCTAACTCTTGACAAAAGAGCCAGACAACTTATTAATATATGAATACATAAACGGCAGAAGATCCCATAAATCAGACCGGAAAAAACACTTAATTACGACTTAACGACAGTGATTTCCAATTCCCACCTCAAACGTTTGCTCTTCTTCTGTTCGAAGCCGCTGTTAATGGATTTGTTAGCTTTCTCTCCGAGTAGGTATAGGAAGATATCAAACCTGCAACATATCAAGGTTCAGAAGAGTATACGCGTGATTTAAATCAACCATAAAAACTAGAGAGAATTCAGTAGTCTAAAAAGAACATATGCTCAAAAGACAACCAAAAAAAAAGCAACAACAACATGTTAATGGCTTAATTTCGTCCGAGCACGTTATTAATTTGTATCGCCCCGGTTTCGGACCACGGTGTGTGTTGGATTTTTATTTCTCTGTGTGTGTTTGCTTGTATATGTATATGTGTTTTTTTTTTAATTTTTGTCAAGGGATCTTAATGAGATAACCCAACATCAAACAGCGTGAACTCGAGAAACAACTTTAATCAGACAACAGAGCCGTAAAATATTTTAAAAATTAGAAGAAGGAATTTCATTAAGTCCAGAGACTTGTTTTCGATGAAATTTATATATGTATTTGTATATACCGTGTATTTGTATGCATGGGTATATCTTTAGCGGACGAGTGTGCGCTTGGTCGGTCTTCTTCGTAGTCGTCTTATAAAAAAAAAAACAAATATAAAGGTAATGTCCAGACAAAGAAATTCACCTTCCCCTGGCATAATCGCGTCATGATGACCAATTTCCAAGAAATTGTGATATCTTCTCAGCTTGCATTATTTCTTTACGTTTAGGTTTTTGTCTTTGCATGTCCTGCTTCCCTCTATAATCCTCCTTTTTAACATAGTCATCGTCTTTCCTACCTCCTCCTCCTCCTCCTATGCCACTCCATACACTGTCATCATTCGTGTCACATAATCATATTGAGAGTGCGTCCGTGGAAGGTTACATTTCAGATTTCACAAATGAAACTGATTTTTGGAAAATGTTCTGCTCTTGAGTTGATACATATATATATAGTATATATATTGTTTTATATATATTCTGTTTTGTTAAAAAAGTGGTGGCATTTGTTTTTTTTCCTGGTAGGTATGTAGTTTTCTTTATTTTTGTCTCAGTATAAAACATTTCGGACGACTGCAGCGATGTTATCTTCAACTTCATCGTTCGCAGATACATGTATATCTATATGTTATGTTTGTGTCTTTTGGTGTCGTCTTTATCTCTGCCCTGGCTATGAGGTGCCGGACGATAGCTCTATTAGAAGTTGATTATAATTAATAAATCTGTTCTTATTGAAATGAATCATCATTGACCAGACCATTCATAATCTATTGGCGTCGCTTAAATAAGCCGTAAAGTGTCGTTTCAGCAACAAGTAGGTAGATTCATTTAACGATGAACAGAATTTCATTGGTGGTAGCCATTCCGAATCACACTATCTTTTCATCCGTTTGTGGTTTGTATTAGCTCTTCTAACTAGATTGGGTGTAGAAGGCAGTTACCTTCTTTGGATACCTATATTACCAAGTTAATATCGGAGACATTGTACCTACTGATGCGGTCGAGTACTTACGGTGGCCTACCATCAACCACAGCAGCCAGCCAGCCAGCCAGCCAGCAAGCCAGCCGAAGAGTAGTACCTTTTCTGATTGGCTCGGCAGATTATGAATGCTCAACGGATGGTTGGCAATGGAATACACACTTTTTTGTTCCCTGTGGTAGGTAGTTGGATTGGCCATTGAATCTGCCCAATACTTAGGTTCGTAGCTTAGTAAAATTACTTAAAATGGTTTCTAAAGTTGGAGATTTAATGTTGGGTTATTCAATAATTTTTAGGAAGGGTATTAAGGTATTTATTTATTTGTGTGTATTGTAGGAATACTTATAAAGAAATATTTTGGTAATTTGTGCTTGATTGCACAGTCACAAAAATAAATATTTGTGAATAAGGCTGTAGTTATAGCTATCATTAAAAGGTATTATTGGAACATAAAACATGATGAAACTGAAATTTTATTTGAGAACTTGGTTATAGCAATAATTGGAAAATTCTTTCATTAAAATCACAGTCATTAAAATGTCAGTAAAATCACAACCATACTCAAGATGAGGGATAACAATACAAAAGATAGATTTAAACAATCGAAGAAGTGAGCACACGTCTTTGGAACGAATGTGTTTTATTTGGATGGAATAAGAAATATTACTTTATTACTTCATTGATCTCATTGTAAAACAATAAACAATTTTCTGTGAAAATTTTAATAAAACATTCAAATTTGTATGGATTAACATTTTTTTAAATTCAAAAACTTTTTTTTAACACCAACTCGCTAATGACTCATTTTTTTTAAATCCGCAAAGAGGAAAAGAGAATTTCTGATGATGCTTTTCAATGATAGCTTTAATTGGGCTCTAAAATATAATTAAATCAAAAAAAGATACTTATTAACACGGCTATAGTTCTATTAAGAGCCTAGCAATCCCGATTGCTAGAGATAGAAATGTTTGTCAGGTTTATGAGCACAATTGGGTACTGTAGACTAGTGGTTAGTTCGTTGGACTACTAAGAGTTTTCCTAATTTTTTCCACTGCTTCACCTCTTGCAAAAGTCGAACAAATAGAGTACCGATGTCATGAGAATTTTTTCTAATTTGCCTTCTGCGTTAACCAGGAGGTCCTCTTCTATGCGGTAAAAATAATAACTTCACACATACACAAATAAAGGCTTCAAAGCTAGGTTTGAGGGCCTGAATGGGCCGTTAATGCCAGATATTACATTTTAAATACAGGTTACCAAATACAATATGCCCTTTCGGGTACTCATAGGCATGGGAACATTTAAATATACTTTGATGTGCAATTTTACAAAATCGTACGCGAATTTCGACTGGTGAGAAGATGAAAACTGCCAAAGTATGACAGCCCAGGAGTTTGACAGAAACAAACAAAATAATTCTTCATTTTATTCCAAATATATGTTTATGTAGGTTTTTTTGTAATATTTGTGTTCCTAAAAATACAAAAAACAAATGTGTTATAGGCAAAACAATCAAGTGCAGGGAATTTTTTGTTTGTCGCCTGTTTTAACATAAAACATTTGATTTTTTTTAAATTTTTCTCTGCGAAAGCGCACGGGTAGGTACTTTTCGTTGAATTGAGAGAATTATGTCTTGATATTGAAGATTTGACATTTATAATTCTTCTTTACATACAATTTATCAGAATGGGGCTAATAAAATTAAGTATAATGAATAATCAAAAAGGGCACACGAAGTACTTTATTTCTTAATATTGTGCTATCTCTTTCGTTAAAACATCAGCCGTTCGGTAGATGTCACTACACATTTGATACTGACGTTTTAGCTCAAAACTCTATTGTCTCCGTAAACAACTGAAATTAAATTCAATTTAATTCGATATTTGCAATTGACATGTAAAAACTGCTGGTACCTGTCTTATCTCGAAAACGGTTTTAACGATTTTAAGTACACTTAACAAGATTAATAATTTTGTTCATTAAAAAAATTGCGTACCAAGTTTTTTTTTCAGAAAAATTCTATTAGGGATGTTTATATTTAGGGCCAATATGGAAAATAGTAAAGAATATCATTTAAAACAAATAACTTAAAATGTGACTTTATGAATGATCAAAATGTATTATTGTTATTTAAATTATGAGTACTATTATTTGTTTTATATTTGACCAGATTGTATCGTCATAAAAAAAATTATGATAATCCCACAGACATAATAAATTTTACTATTTGACCTCATTGTAAAATATAAAAGATCTTCATGAGGTAGCTACTGTTAAATTTCTGTTTGGCAGTAGCAACATCATAGATATTGAAGTAAAAATAAATATCAATAATGCCTTATATAAATATAAATAAACAAACAAACTGTAAAAATGTCGCGCCTTCCAATTAGGATGCATCATTAAAAAAATCAAAAATACACCTACAGGCAAAAAAAAAGGAAGTTAATGCTTTTCAACTTTGAACCTTCCTTATGTACATACGAATACAGGTCAAAATCGCCAAACCATCAAAAACAAAAAGGAAAGGAAAAAAAACGCATAATACATTTGAAACGATACCTGATTTTCAAATTCAAAACCTTCTGAGAAAAATGAACAAAGACTGTAAATGCTGCCTGAAAATGCATTGTGATGTACAACGTTCCTTTAACAAAAAGATGAAAAAAGGACCAAACTGCATTACGGGAGACTGAGTTACAACAATTATATTGGACCGCTTGTATTTAAGTGTGTGTGTATTTTTTTGCTTTTTAATAAGAATATGGTTTGTCTAATACGTTTGCCTCTTTGGGTTCTTCAATACAGGTCTAAATAACATTAGGAGGCACATATTAAAAAAAAACGTACCAATTTTATCTGTCCTTCTGTCATAGACAAATACTACAGGAATTGTTTCTTATTGTTTTTTGGGAGCATAATTATAATGATACACAATTCAACTTCATTGACATTGTAATCTTCTCTTGAGTAAATAGATACCTGTTTTCATTTTACACTTAGTTTTATCCATGCTGCATTTTGTCGAAATTTGGCATTTTAAATTTATGCAAGCCGAAAGCCCTAGAAGCTAGTGCTTATTCTTATTATTGATTATGTAATTGACTTATATATCGATAAAGTTATAATAATAATAAAAAAAATAAATTTATGTAGTGGAAATTTTGGTATTAAATATTTATTCAAACCTGCTTAGATATATGTATTATTCGTCGTATTTACTTTTAGTATATGCATTGGTTATTCCCTGTGATTAGAATGATTCCTAAACTGTAAGTTTTAAGAAAACTGTATCGCAAGAGTATCGCAAGAGTCACAATCTGTAGAATGTTGGTTTTTTAATTAAGCTTCTGAATATTAAAATGAGTTTTACTAAAATCATGTTAATTTAAATTTTCGTGTAAAAAAATACTTTTTGCAATTTTTAAAAATAATTAGTCTAAAGAGATGATTGTCAGTTCATTAAAATGTATCATATCTGTTCCGCCCTTACGTCAAAAATATAATTTATTCTTCCCTCAATGTGCTGATTTTTTTAACGACAAAAATGTTTAATGATCATCTTTTGAAATAAAATGTCACTTCCATCCTGTTGTGTGCATTTCAAAGATGGGCTATAAATAGGGCCTGAATGGAAGGTTTCCGAAATTAAACTCTAAAGCGAAAACGATGGTTTTCTGAATGCTTGCACTTAACAGGACCGATCCAGTATTTGCAATAGTTACACGTTGAAAACCCTTATTGGGCATATTCTTTGTTCTTTTTGGCGATTGTAATGAAATTTCTTCCTCTGTCACGGTCAATGATGAAACATAACAAAGAAAACAAAAAAAAAACGTAACGAGAGTCTAGTCACGCACTGGTGAAGTGAATTAAGTCTTTCAATAGTTTCGTCACTTTAAACAATCGTTCATGTGGCTAATAAGGGCAACCGGAGACGTGACTATGTGTACCATATACCTTTTTTGAATAGAGAGATATCTTGAGTGAAAAAGAATCACCTTCCAAATCCGTGCTAAAAAAATCAAGTACCGAATATAACTTCATATTCATATCTATAGATGCTATATGAATGATTTTTTAGAACTTTTTTATCACAAGTATACTTAAATGAAAAGTGCAGCAAATTGTGGCGCAGTTTATTTTTGTTGAATTAAAAGACAAATAACAATGGCTTTAAATTGATATTTTAGGGATGTACAAATATTTTCAATTTTTTGAACCCACATAATTGTTGTGTTCCTAATTATTTGGACCGATTTTATTGAATGCCGATTTTGATTTGATGTATTAATTTAAAACCTTTGAAGGTATTGAATAGAAAATGAAATTAAGATCTCTCAGTAAATTTATATCAATGTGAAGTACAATTTGACTTCCTTTTCCTAATTAACGGTGTTCTTATTATAAAAATTAAACTTATGCTAACCGACTAGTCGTTAGAAAATCTACAGATTGCGATAACTTGTTGACAAATAGATCGATAACGTATGAGGTATTAGCGTTGCTACTAAATGCAAACATTTTTGATGAAGTTGTCAAAATGAAACCGTCTGATTTTTTTTTTAATTGAATATTTATAATGACCATACAATTTTAATTGAGAATATTTATAATGACCAACAGTTGCACACAATTTGTGAGCGAAACCTTTCTATGTATATCCTTAATATCAAAAACGATTTATTAAAATGGTTCAACAGATTTGTGTGAATCTTAATTCATGTTTACTTACACAATATGGACCAAAACTGTCTTTTTATCCAAAAATATATTTAACGAAGTGCTTACATTTTGGCGAAATTATGAATCGCAGGATTTGTAAGGAAACACTGCAAGTATGTATGTACGACTCAATACATGCTACTCAATGATAGCTGAATCGAATTCGTCAAGATAATTTTTACTTTATATAACTCAGGACCACTTGCACGTAGGCATTTATTCAACCAACCAGTGTTTATCTGCCTGAAATCCACGAGGAAATAGTTGAGCTGACTACTAGTTAGTTGAACTATCCAACTTAACTATTGATAATGATCCTCATAGGCAATAAAAGATGGATCCAAAAAGAAAGGTTCCAAATATTTAAATATGCTTAATGTAAATATATGTTAAACAAAAATTGTTTCAATTCTTTCAGTAATGAAGGCTTCTTCCAATTATTTTTCCAAAAAGCAGACACTTTTAATGGATGTGAGGAAGGATACATTTCATGTAAAATTTGCTGTTTTGAAAAAGTAAGCGTTGCGCGTTGGAGATAAAAATAAAAAAAAAAAAAATTTAGTTCGCAACAATTGGAAGTATGATTTATATTTATAAGATGTTTCACAATTTCTGTGATCACCAACGCGCGGAGATTATCAACTTTCAACAATGTTGAGACTTCAACCACTCCTCAACATTAGAAAACCAGTGCTCCTATAATGGAGTTTAAAAAAAACGATTATTTTCGAGAAGATTGTCAATTGGCTGATCTTCGTCATTGTTGAACATTTTATAATTGTTTTTTATTTTATTTTATTTAGTATTGAATGTTTAAAAGTGCAAGATACAATCTTTCAGTAATTTATTGATTCCTTGCTTGAAGCTTAAGCTTCAAAACAAGGTTATTTAGACATTTGCTATTGAATAATCGTGTTCCGGTTTTTTTCATGAACCAACAAATTATTTATTTCAATGGTACAATCTGATAAACTAAATATCATAAAAACAACGTCGTTTAGACAATTGCGATGATCGTGCGATCGTGTTTTAGAGAATATTGATAATTTAAAATAATATTTGACACAAATAACTTCAGTGACGAAGTATATTTTCACCACAAAACTGACGGTTTTGACCAATGCTTTAAAAAAAACTGAAATCTCCACAGTGATAGTTTTTTCTACGTATTTTCTTAATTATTAAAATCCAATTGATAGTGACCAAGCGGTTTCTATTACTCACAGGATGGTCTAAGTGTCATGCCGATTGTTTAATATTTTGAAGTGATATTGGTTTTATTTCGAAATAACCAATTTTAGATAAAGCGAAAATATTGCAACCTTGTGTCGAAATGCGTTCTTATGTCGACTAATATGAATGGTATAGCTTAATATAGTAGTTCTATAAACGTCTTCGTTAACTTTAATATTTTCAAAAATTGGTTTGTCATATAAACTGATTTTAAGCGAGTTTCTTTTAAATTCATTTTCTACAATATTAAAGTTATGTGTCGCAAGAGTTATTATTCTGTGTTATTGGCGAGTTGGATTTTAGTTGGATGTCGCGCATACGCAGTTATAGGTACATCCTGTTATAGCAAAATAATTGTATCTCGATATGTAAGAACGTCTAATCGAGAAGACTGAAATAAATTGAAGGGCTTATTTTTGGTCCGAATTGGATAATGTTTATGTACAAGACATGATATATAGAGTAGCCTTCAATATAAATGCGATGCAATTTTGCAATTGAATAGCATAGTGCGACTAGTTGACATACCGCAGGCATTAAGCGCGGGAAAAAGATTATTGATAACTTCGACTAAATGAACACTTTGCTGCACCAACTTGCTGTAACATACAAGTGTTTGCCAATATTCTATATTTTGTAAATCTACTCATCGTACCTAGGATAATTTGTTTGTGTGTATTTATATTTATAACCATTTTATCGAAAAAGCATTCCACTCATAGCGATTTTTGGAGCTTTCTTTTATAAAACCAGCTAACTAGCCTACACTACACATATACGGGATGAAACTAATCAAAACCTAGACAGTGCTTGTCTCAAAGTTGTGCATGCAAAATTACCATGACAGATCTATTTTGTTAATCCTATAATAAATGTTTGGTAGTACTTACGCAAGTGGAAAGTATGTAGGCAATGTATATGCATCCATTTTTGTTGTTGAGTAGGTATATTAAGTAATTCCTTTCTGTCAGAGTCTCTTTCGATCGTGTTTTGTCTGTTTTCAATTTGACAACAATCCTTATGATGCGTAACCACTGTTAATTATTTTTTTGCTTTGACACATGTTAATTTTTATGATTGATATTTTTTTAACTTGATAATATTGTCACACTTTACACTTTATCGTAGATAGGGGATCCATGCACTTTTACTTTTACCGACGGTAACATAACTTTAAAATATTTTACTTAAGTTTACGAACAACTGTTGCACTTTTATTAAACAAATTTTTGTTTCGTGTTTTGGAGGTGGTGCAGGAGGAAAAATAAACAAAAATAAAAACAGATTGGAAGAAGGATAAAGGACTGCGATTACAAAATCCCGATGGTGTTTCAGCTAGCTGACATTTGTGAATAAATCCATTAGTGAAACTGATATTTATTTATCGAATAGTTGCGAAAATAAAGTTGATAGTTTTGCACAAACTGCAAATACCATTTACACGTAAATCCTTTTCGAAAACTACGTGCGATCTGCTGCCGCTAGCAAAACGGTCACGGAAAAAATGTTTAAACACAGACAGATATTCCCTTCACAGGCTCGACAACACTAACATACCATCGGCTAAACTCAACCGATCTCACCAGCACACTTATCTCTAATAATCTTGTTGGGTTCGTATGCTTTGTTTTACCAATACGCTGGCAGTACTCTCTCTAACACATGCTCTTTAGATTTTCATCATTCATCCGCTCATCTGTGGTTCGTACCATGGGCTATACTGGGTAGGCAGTACGAGTATGAATTTCAACCTTTTGTATAGTTCACCTACAAATACACTCGCAGTGCATCCTTTTCGTTTTGGTTGCTGCGGGAAGAACTTATTTTGAAAATGTGTGTGGACATGTATGTTTGTTCAGCAGCTTGGCCACATGTTGACACCCATTTTTGTTGTTCTTTTTTTTCTGAATTTGTTTAAGAAACTATACAAACAGAAAAAGAGTATGCATTTCACTCTCTTAAAAGGGATTTTTAAAGAGAATTTGTGCTCTTAACTTTGCGTATGGCACGATCGTCGTACGCCGTATAGTGTTCTCACTTTAATGGTGTTTTGTAACGTTTTGGTACACATTCAAAAATATATCTAAATAAACCATCGGAATTTTTTTTTTTTTAAATTATACCACACCTAAAAAATTAGATAAAGGATAAGTAAACATTCACGCAAATAAACACTGACATACCTATGAGGGACATGCACATGTTGCACCATGCAACTCCCCTACTAGGGCTGGGGTACATTGATGGATGTAAGTAAGTGCGAGGTTGGGTGTATTCAAACTTTCTTTATATAAAGGGTGATTCAATAAGAGCTTCCTGACTTTTTTAAAATAAAACACAAAAAAATATCAATGCTTAAGTCGAATTTTTTTTGAAGTACCTATTAGTTTGGAATTTAATGTTTAAAGATAATTTATTGCCCACGACTAACTCTTAAATTGTTCATTCTGTGGGTCTACTTTTCAACCACTCTTTCAAGCATATCGCCCGGTATTCCATGAACAACACGAGTTATGTTGACTGCTTCAATCGTTTTGGGTTTATCAACGTAAAATAAATATTTAATATATCCCCATAGAAAGTAATCTAGTGGTGTCAAATCACAAGATCTTGGTGGCAGGTGATAGGGACCATTTCTTGAAATGATGTTTTCACCGAACTTTTCCCTTAATAAAGCGATTGATTCGTTAGATGTATCAATGAAATATTTCCAGATGAATGGAAACATGCCAAGGTAATACCAATAAGAAAGGCAAGTAAGCCTTTATATAAAACTGAATGCTACAGACCAATAAGTTTACTTAGCGCTGTTGATGAAAAATTGAAAAATTGTTGAAGGAAAAAATGTTAAAAATATTGGTGAAAGAAAAATATATCCTGACGACTTATTCGGCTTTAGGCGCAATCATGAAACTCCTCACTAAGTTCTAATGATATGCCACATAATAAAAAAAGCAGATCTGCACTAGTATGTTTCTCACATATAAAATGATAAATTTATTTTTTTTCGTCATTTTTTTCTAAAATTGTCCAAACTAACGTTACAAATCGTTGTTTTAAACTGTGTGTTAATAGTGGTATGTCTGATTGTGTAAATTTGTCTGCTGAAGTTCCTCAAAGGAGGATAATTCCTCCACATATTAATTGTGGAGTTTCCAATTCTTCAAAAAATGGAATGCTGTCATATATGCGGATGACACAGCGATATTATTGTACCATTAATTTGGTCTCAACATTGAAACTAATTAATAAAATGCGGCTACAATATTGCAAAAATACTATAAGAAGGGAAAAATAAAGATTAATCGCGAAAAGATCCAAGCTATTTTTTTTACCAGAAAAATAAAATCTTGTTTCTTTCCGGTTAATCAGCTTATTAGCAATGGGAACCTTATAAGGTTGAAGCCTTCTGTAAAATATCTGGGCATATATCTAGAAAAAAATGATTTTTAAAGAACACAATACGAAAATACTGAAAAAAATACTCAAAAGAAAATAAACTAATAACACATACAAATTTCAAGCAATTATTTTGAATGGATGCTAGGTTTGGGGTAAATATATAATTAAGTCATGAAATTCTGGAAATAATTTTTGATAGCCAGTCCAGCTCCGAGGACTCTAAAAAAGATCAGTCAGGTTTTTCACCAAATTCAAAACATGGAGGAAACTGCAAAATTGGAAATCTATATTTCTATGTGCTACATTAGTAACACAATTACTTTTAGGCAACTCCGAAACTAGTTTGGCGTTTTGAAGCCCTCCACTTGGATTGCAGTTAGCTGTTTCCAGCTGACTAGTTTCGAACTGCAAGCACCATGTATAATCGCCTCAAGGAGATGCTATTATAGAAAACTTCAAGAAAATTGAAGCGAAGCCTAGTGTAATTGGCCAATAGATTGCAAACAAAAGCATTGCTTCTCCAAAATATCATAAAGAGTGTTATTCAAATCGAAAGCTGAAGCTGAATCCTGCAAGCATTCGTCGATGCAAATAAAAAATGTATATTGACATATGTTTCGGAGAACCAGCCTCTTTGCATGACAGTTCTTGGGATATCACCGTTATTTAGAATGGCGCATGCTAATTCTGTCCAGCTATTTACCCCCCTACTGCCACGTGTTAATTAGTGCTTCCTTTTAGAGATAGGTTTACCGAACGATAAAAGTCATTCAACTATCTGCATTCATCTACACGTATTGTAACGGAAAATGCTTTTGGTCATGTTCAGGAGACTGAAAGGAAGGTTCAGAAGACTGATTTTAAGTTTACAGAACAATGGAATTTACAATCTGTAAAAAAATGATAGTAAGCACGTATTCTTTCGGTAAACGACGAGTACTCATGGATCGCCACCATGCGCATGTGGAGATCCAGAGTAATTCTGACGATTCGGTTATTCTTCTGTAAGCCAACGCGAAATTCTAATTAACTATCATGTTGAAGAAAAAAGATTATCTGCAAGAGAAACTTGTTTCCATTGATTTTATAATAATTACAATATAAAGGGACTGCTGGTTTAAAATATTATTTAATATTTTTATTTTTTAAACAGCTGATCCAGTTTGTCTCTCGGCTTTTTTGCGTTGACGGGCTATGGAGACGAAGATTCAACCAAGAACTATACGAGCTGTACAGCAGTAGACCCCTCGTCAAAATACTCCGCATTGGACATTTAAGATGGCTACGACATGTAGAAAGAATGGACACCAATACTCCGGCTTGCAGAATCTTCGATTCCCAGCCAGACGTCGGATGCAGTAGAGGAAAACCTCTCCTTAAGTGGCGCGCATAAGTAGAAACCGACCTTAACCAACTTGTAGTGCGCAACTGGAGGCAGTGAGCTAAGGACCGGGTTAAGGCGTCTCTCAGCTTTCTGCTGTTGGACTTGCAAATACTGTTTCCATCGTTTTGATTTTGCATCCTCTATTCTATCTCGGAACTTTAGGCGCGTTTCAGTGTGCGGACGCCCGACAGCGTTTCAGCTCTGGATGTTGAAAACGTTGGAGAAGAGCTCATCTTCAAGGCTCCGAGGCTCCGAGAAGTGTCTTCTCCTGCACAAGGGCACAAGGTCATGGTAGCAAATAGAGGTTCATTTTCAGAAGCTTTAATAGAATATCGAATGTAAACATTGATAATATTATTGTTTTTTTTTGCGCCTGCTGTGCACCTCCTCCTCTATTGCGCTATAAAAATCCAAGAGAGCCAACGTCACCTCCAATTTTTCTTCATTCTAAAGGACGAAATTTGTATTTTGTAAACAAACAAATAGCATCTATCTTATTAATTATTTTTATCGTTTCTCCTTGCTGTCCATTTTCGTTCGTACCAAACTCTCAAAATAAAAAAAAAAGTTATTTCCAGCACCCCTGAGTGTTCCAAACAGGACATCGCAACTCAATTTTACTTAACATAAACTGCTAAAGAAATTCCAAGTCTGCTGCTGTTGTTGTAATATTCTAACTCCATTGAGTAGCGAAGTATCACCAAAACACACCTATTATAACAACAGACCTAGGGGTGTGAATTCGTTCATGTACTAACATACTTTACTTAACAGGCTCCTGATCCCTTGAGGGTCTCTGCTGATACAAGAAATCCTTTCATGCTCTTTGATCCTGGGCACGCTGCTAGTTTTGTTTAGTCCAAGTGCTCTGGCATCGATGTGATCGAGCCAATGCTACGTGTTTTTTCATTTTACTACAGCTCATATTTTCGCGGTTGCATCTTCTCCTTTATTCACCTTCCTCAGATACAGGAAAGAATGTTCGACGAAGAATTTTCGTTTAGATTGCGCCTTATATGTATTTGCTCCGTCTTTCAGCTTATTGTCCAGTATTCGGCGCCGTAGTAGGATTAGAGTACTGTAGAGTAAGCATTTGGACTATCGAGTTAAGAGTTTTGATCGCAATTGTTTCGTAGATAGAGAAACTCTTTAACTACATTAACATTTTTGCTTTCAGCAGTGACGTTTTGCCCAAGGTTGTGCGTCGAAAATACTTTGTTACTAAGTAGCATAAACTTTATCTTGCCCTCGTTAACTACAAGACCAACGCGTTTCGCTTTGAGTGCTTTGGGGTCTATAGTCGATCTTCCTGGCCCAAGTCAAACTTTTTCGTGCCGATAGGTGAGCTGAAAAACTTAAGGCGACATTTAGTAGAGATTTTTTCTGAGTGGTTGCTGCAAAACAGGGGTTGCCTTTTTTTTAAATGGGACATTTGGGGCTGATATTCTTGTTTTTGGGCATTCTCTCATGTAACCAGACTTTGTTGATGATTTAGTGCATGTATACTTCTATGGTATCACCTCCGTGTTTGAAAAGTATGTCAGAACCGGTTGCCATGTTTATACCCAAATATAGGGGTATATTAGTTTTGATACATAGTTTGTAACATAGAGAAATTATTTCGCTAGATATACTTTAAAGTATATGGATCAGCTGAGAATCAATAGCTGAGTCGATTAAGCCATGTCTGTACGTCCGTACGTCACCAGTTTTTGGGTCTTAAATTTTGAGCTTTTTGTTGCTCCCAGCAGAACAAGTGTACAAAATCCGCCTACTGCCACGCCCCCTTTTTAGAAAAGCGTAATTTTTTAGCCAAACCGTAAGGCATTTTGAAAGAGTGTCTGAACAACATTTTTAGACAATCAATACCTATATATCGTCCATATATAGTTTTTTGCCACGCATAATTTTTGGGGGCGTTTTCAATTGAAAACATTTTTCTTTAAAATTTTCAAAAATCGAGAAATCTTTTGATGCATATCGTCTATAGATAATTTTAACCCACAAAAACCGATTTTTGGGCCTTAAATTTTGAGCTAGGATATTAAAATTTGGTATTTCGGATCCTTGTCCGTGCCACCAGAACAAGTGTACAAATTTTCAAAATCCGCCCACTGCCACGCCTATTTATAAAAACGTTGAGGACGAAAGTTTCGGATGTGAATCTGATCAAATATAAGTTAGAATCAGGATGTTTATATAAGGTCTGATTCGAGTGCACTGTGAGATTAGCCACTATATTAACTTCTGGAGTTAATAGGCCAGTTGGAAACCGTTTTATACGTTGGTTTCAAAATGTTGAACACTTTTGTTTGTAGCTGTAGTTTTATTAATCTCAAGGTCAATATAATATTACCGCTTTTTTACCATCAAACAATTATTCTAACGACATAATTTTGCGAAAAATAACCAAACAGTCCATTTAGAGCTGTAGGTACCTTTGGCAGATCATCTTTTTCGGTATTTGATTTTGTAATCTATTTATTTTGACTCCTTAACTGTATAAGGTGATACTTTCTGGCGTAAACTTCACCTTTCAAATATCCCCACAAAAAGAAATCGGCAGGTATCAAGTCTGGAGATCTGGGTGGCCAGTCAATATCGCTATTTTTCGACAGCACACGTCTATGGAATTTTCGTTGCAAAAACTGTTTTGAATATTTTGCAGTATGACATGGCGCACTATCTCGTTGAAAACAATAAGCGGCCAGACCTTTTTTACATATTTGTAGGCAGACAAAAGACATCATGAGCCAACACCAACCGATTCGCACCGACTGTTTCGCCTTTTCTGAAGAAAAATGACACAGTGATGATTTGTTTTTGGTCATGCAATGGAGTTTCATGAATCACGTGTAGATTCCCTCTTTCCTAAATGCGGAAATTTTGCTTGTTAAAAGGGCCAAAGAATGTGAAATGGGCCTCGTCGCTCATCAAAATTTGTTTCCAAAAATCCGGTTCAGTGTCGGTAAGAGCTTTCTGCCAAAAGAAAATTTATTTCGAGATTTTCGTTAACTTTTCAGGCACAATTTTCAACTAGACCAATTCGGCAGCTATTGTAAACTAAATTTTCGTACTCAACAACAGTCTG
This sequence comes from Rhingia campestris, assembly GCA_932526625.1. Taxonomy (NCBI): domain Eukaryota; kingdom Metazoa; phylum Arthropoda; class Insecta; order Diptera; family Syrphidae; genus Rhingia; species Rhingia campestris. The sequence continues at coordinate 30,768,699 of OW052186.1, read as the reverse complement.
TGGTAAAGGGATTTGCATTTCTTCAATTGGGTTGGAAATTTAATGTTCCAAATTAACCGTCTTCCTTGGATGCTGAGGAGGAGGTTGGTCCGGTTAAAACACATACCCATTCAATCTTGAAAAATGAAAACGCGTTAGCGAGAAAAATTAACAGATATTCATACTTATAAACACTAATAAGAGTGTAGATGTAGAAGGTTCATTTTCAATATCCGTCAAAAACTTAACATTGCGTAAAATATCTCTTTCTGTCTTTGATGTTCAGAAGGCAATAATAACTTGTGTCTGAGATTTCCAACAAAAGATGTTTTCAAATGAAATGGAAGAGCTTAAAGGAACAGTACCAGCAGTACCGAGACCTAAATGTTTTAACTGGCCTTCCACTCGTGATGATCTGACAAATCATCCAAGTATCATCAATTGTCAAGAAAATCTTATTTCAACTTAGCCGTTCGGAGTCGGTATAAAACAGAAGATCCCGCCATCATGCAAGAAGTACTCACGCACACAAGAATGGTTGTGCGAAAGCAAGGCTATGGGTACTAACGAGCCTGTTGCGCCAAAAAATTGTAATTTTTTTTGAAACGAACATCTTATGCGCCGAAGAATTTTGAATCCCTCAAAACAAATATTGATACCAAAGGAATTTTGGGAGTCGGAGTTAGATAGCAAGATTCGGATATAAACTTTCAGAAACAATACCAAACTATTCTAAAGGCAGAACATCACTTCACCGAATGGCTTCTCCGAGTAATGCAGCAAATGGTCACATACATACTCACGAAGTGTAAAGAAACACATCCACCATTGCAGCATCTGCTACAGTGAGTACAGACACAAAGCAAAACCAATGAATTAGCTAATGCGAAATCTACCAGCAAGTCGCGGGAGAATCTCAATGCCGTTCACCCATACCGGAGTGGATTACGCAGGGCCAATAGAGGTTAATGCTTGAAAAGATCGAGGGGCCAAACTTTACAAGGGATACTTTGCGATATTTGTCTGTTTTAGGACGAAATATACGAGTAATATGAATATTCAAGCATTCTTTTGAGCTTTTCAAAGATTTATTTACCGAGGAGTTTGCGCCGAAATGTTCAGCTATTGTGGTAAAAACTTTGAGCTCTAACGAATACTTAAGGCTGCAAACATAAACTACGGTTGTCACAGTCAGAGCAAACGAAATTGAATTTCATTCCTCCCGGTACTGCTTATGTGTAACTATGTGAAGCAGGAGCTGCTCAAATTCCATTTAAAACGAGTCATCCGAAATGAAACGCTGGAAACATAGCACACCCGTTAAACACCACCCCAAAAAGCAATTCCTTACTGCAACTTCGAATGAAATATTCTATAATAATTAATTTTAAGAAGTATCTTAGAGATGATGTTACGTAAATAAATGAAATGTCTAAGAGTACATCGGAAATAGTTCAGGGTGATTTAGAAAGCTTCTTCTAGAATCAATAATGGGTTCCAAATATTTAAATTCATCAACTAATTCGATTAGAAAGCTCTTATTACTACGGGTAAGACTGCTACAAAATGAGGGAGAAGAACAATCAAAATTAAATTACAATTTGAATCATTGTCACTACGGACTTTTAACCCTTACGGGTTAGGGATCAGATTATACCCGAGGTAAGGCATGCCTGTCATAGAAGGCGACTTAAATTCACTCCTCGTATACCATATACCCTACCGTGTAAAATGTATACAATACAACAAAAATGCAATGAGTACAACAAAAATATTAAATACTCCAGGCGGCAATTCAGTATAACTGGAAAATCGACTCTCTTCTAAGGTCGGCCCTACGAATTCTGGGGAAAGCCAATTATTATAATTGTGTAACCCTTTTGGGAAAAGTTCAATGGTAAATATGTTACCTACACCTGGACCTCAAAAAAAAAATGTATGCGTCTCCAGGATCTAGAAGTGTTGACTCACGAAAAAAAGACTCAATGGAAAAAAAGGACGAAAACTGTCCTTTTAATTCAGAATACCATACGGATGAAGAAGAACTAAGTAACGAAATCGACTGGATTCTAAAGAAAAGACCGGTGACGAAAAGGAAAGCTGTATCCTCACCTGAAGTACAGGCTACCGAGTAACTTTATTAAAAAAATACATGGAAAGTCTGTGTTAAAGACCTTGAAAGTTACCATCTATTGTCCCGCAAACTATATAGCGATAAAATAGAATCGTATTCATATGAGAATAAATCTGAAAGGCCTTTACGCGATGTAGCTAGAGGGTTACATGCGTCGTGCTTTTAGAATGACATAGTTAACGATCTGAAATACAGATAATATAAAGTTATAGGTGCCGTTAACATTGTCAAGCGAGAAATGTGAAAAAAGAGGTGAAGAAAATGTAATAGAACGCGGCTTGCCTTTATTTATACTCACTTTCGATAAAGCAGAAAGTTTGAACAAAATATATGAAATAAAAAAAAATCTTAATATTGTTGTAAAAATTGAAGCATTGCGTAACGATTCCAAATTAGTTCCTTAGTGCAAGCACTGCCAAGGATTTAATTAATTAATGTGATGGTAATAATCTGACGGTAGATTGCAAGCTAGATAATAAAACTCTTAATTGTAAAGGTGATCATCCAAAAAAGACGAACGAAATTTACTAGCAAAATTTCACGCTGAAATTATATTTAACTAAGCAAAAGCCTAAATTCCGCCTAAACTTATATTAAAGCCAGAGCAGGGTACAATCGAAAAACCAAAAACCAGGAGCAGTGCTGCCACTCAGAAATTCAAAAAAGCATGATTTGAAAGCATGATTTGAGTTAAAAAAGCATGATTCATTTCGTAGTTGGATAACGCGTAAACAAGTACATTGACGGGGGAAGGAATGAGTGAAATGGAAGTACAGAAACAACAAGTGAGCATACAAATAAAGTGTTTCTGTCTGTTTTTTTTAAAATAGTATAGTCGAGTCGTGTTTCTGTAAGGTAGGTTGGTCATGTAAGTGGTAAAGTTGCTTTAGAAAGTGATTATAGAGATACAAATCGATCTTTAAATAAAAAAAACATGATTTTTGACTCAAAAACATAAAAACATCATTTGAGTCCAAAAAGCATGATAATCATGCTAAATCATGATTTCTGGCAGCACTGACCAGGAGAGGTACAGGCAAACAACTAGCGGAAGCCATAAATTGCCGGACAAAATAAGGATAAAAAACTGTCACATCTACAAGGTGGCGCAAAAGTTGTCCCCCGATGATTCTTGGCCGTCATTTTTTTAAGTGTTTTGCAAAAAAATCGAAACAATTATTATAGGTGGCGCATAGGACATGAATCGTGGAATAAATTTTTCTACTTTTTTTGCGGAAGAATTCAAATATTTGCAACCAAAAAACATCGGGTGATAGCTTTTGCGACGGGTGACAACTTTTGCGCCACCTTGTACTACGGACCGTGTTTTAGTGAGCAGAAACAGCGACTATTCGGATGAGGATTTGTTATTAGTGCATCAATGCCAAATTCGGCAACATAAGCCTTATATGAGCTCAAGCTCCGACGGAGGAAAAAGATGATATAACTCAGGATTGCTTCTACGAGCTCCATGACAAAACCTATGAGCGACTACCGAAGTACGATGTTAATATCGTGCTGGGAGATTTTAACGCAAAGGTAGAAAGAGAAGACGTCTTAAGCAGTATTGTCGGAAAACATAGCCCACACCACAACAGGTCTGGTAACGGCCTTATGCTAATTGACTTCGCTACTGAACGAAATGCCACAATAGCTAGATATCCATAAGGGGACATGATGGTCTCCAGATCAACGAACAGTCAACCAAATTGATCACATTGTGATAGACAAGAGGCTGGATGCGTATTTTGGATGTCCGAATATTCCGAGGGGCTAACATCGACTCGGACCACTACCTTGTTGCACCCAAGGTAAGAATGCGGATATCCACCACGTCACAACAAACCAGATATACTGTGAAAAAATTTAATGTCGGCAACCGCCAAGGCCTTCGCGCAACGCGTATTCATTAAACTCTCGATTCACACGATAGCACCAGCATCGAGTGTCGAATAACAATGACACTACGCCAACAAACCATTAGAACAGCCGCAACTGATGTGCTAAGTTTCTCGCGCCCATCAGTAAGAAACCCCTGGTTTCATAAGGAGTTCCGTCCGGAAATGACGGCCTTTTCGATGAGCTTTATAAAGCCGGCGGGATGACTTGGTAAGTAACATCCACCAACTCATACGCTAAAAATGGTCGAATGAAAGTATACCTGAAGAAGAAGAATAGAACCTCAGCATCGTTTGCCCGATGAACAAAAAAGGGGACTCACCGAACTGCGCCAACTAAAAAGGCATAAGTCTCCTCAATATTGCCTACAAGAACATATCTGCCATAATAACTGATCAAATCTTCACACTTCGGCAGATTCTAGAAAAAAAGAAGTGCAACTCGATACCCACCTCCTATTCATCGATTACCAAGCCGCATACGACAGCATTTATAGAGACGAACTACTCAGAAGCCATGTCTAGTTTTGGTATACCACCCAAACTCGTCCGTTTGTGCAGGATTACGATGGACAATTCTCGCTGTTCCATCAGGTTCGGAAATGACTTCACCGACGCATTTATTACCAAAAAAGGATGTCAATATCGTCGGCGTATGCTAGAGTTTGTACCGATTTATGGAAGATTGTGCCCCTGGTGTTGGCTCGGGAGTTTTGAACTTACTGCACACTCTCACGGACAACCGCAATGTTCTCGGCAGGTCCTGCGTTTCATCGACGCTACTTGGTTTTCTGAACCAGTGGCCTCAAATTTATTCACCACACTTCGAATAGTTCTCTTTGTAGGACGGTTATGCCGACTGTAAAATAAGCAAAGCCCGAAATGTTGCCCGAACAGAATACCCATTTTGATTAAACAATTTTATTTACACTTGTCGTTGAACACTTAATGGCGATTTGGCAATAAAGACTAAATAAATAAATAAATGTGATATATGTAGCTTCAACAATATAGCCGTTATCAACTATAGAAGTTTGTGGAAGACCCTTTATTACTCCCTCATCGTTTTTGATAAAGTCGAAATCGCGAAGCAAATTTTCGCCGATAAAAATAAAATCCATTTCTATTTAAATAAATGTCCATCACAGAATCCACAAAATTATCAAAAACAAAAAAAAATGAAATATATCGTATTCAATCAAAAGAAACTTAAATCGAGCTCACTCACTTGAGCTCTTTACCTAGGTACTTACGAGGCTCTAGTATACCAAGTGCTAACCAATACTCGGTACCAACATTGGTGGATTTGGCGTTAGTACTTGGTGAAGAAATGACTTGAAACCAATTTGGCGATAACTTTTGGTCTAATACCGGTACTATAGCGCTAGTTCTCGGTGAAGAAATCAGGCGTTTGTGTTTGACCAGTTGGCGTAGGACCACTGGGAAATAACCGCCGAAATTCACGTCCCGTCAAAATCATTGCCTAATTATTTGGTAAAACAGTATTCAATCTTGGGGTGTATGCGATTAGCGAAAAATATCGGTTCTGATATTGGTAAAGTAAATAGACACAGAATAGATGTTGGCGTCCTCTAGCACTTGGCCATTCTCAAAAATTGAAGGATCTCCCGAAGGGGGAATACTTTGGGTCACCATATTGCTTGTACATGAACTAACGCTATATAAACATGATGTGTTACTTGATTTTCCTAATAAATTAAGCATTCTTTATTTCGCATTGTTTTGTCGAATTATCATTTATATTTTAACTGTACAATTTAAAAGTTGACACCTTAAAATCTATGATTTGTTTTCCAAACGATTGATAATTCGACTGAAAATCAATTCACTTTTTCTTTGAAAGTCTTACTGCAAAGAAACAGTAGAAATATTCACTTTGGAAAGCTGTAAATGACACCGCCAATTAGAAAATCTCAAAATGAATGGGTAAGGAAAGATAAAGAAAATATGGGAATTCGATGATCAAGCAGTTTACGTCAATTTCAATAGAACGGAAGTACTATTTGATGATTTGTCATTTACAGGAGAAACGTGAAGAGAAATTAATCATGAGATCGGGAATCTTAAGCCTAAGAAAGGTCCTGGTTTTTATTTGATCACCGTATTAGTTCCCAAAATTCTACCTGCAAAAGCATTAATAATGATTCTGCATACTATAAATGCTGCGCTCAAAATAAAACCCGTATTGAGCCAATGTAAAGTTGCGGAAGTCATACTGGTTTAAAAACCAGGAAAACCGCCAAATAAAGACCGCTTCTTAATACTTTCAAGAGGTATTACTAAGGTGTTTACAGCCGGTTATGGAGAATCTTATCCCTGACCACCAGTTTGTAAGTAAGCATGCGACCAGGTGCATAGAATACTGACGTAATCGAGAAAACATGCGAAGAAGAAATGATATGCTCTAGCGTATTCCTGGATGTCTCACAAGCTTTTGCTAAGGTTTAGCACGATGGCTTAAAATGCAAATTACGACAATTCTCCCAGAACCTATACGATATCCTAGAATCAAATAAAATCAAATATACTCGTGATATATCGAAAGAAGATGGAACTACACTTGCTTGCTAATAAATGACATCAAAAAACAGCCCCAACGAAACTAAATCTGTTCTCGTGAATTTCACCTATAAGAAAACTAGAGACTTGCCAAGTTTTCTAAACTTCCGAATACCTTTTGCAAACGAAGCCAAATACCTATGCATGACACTCGACGCAAAACTGAAATGGAATTTGCACGTTTAAATAAAACGTAAAGAACATGATCTTTCACTGAACATGCTGGATCTTTCACTGGAAAGTAACCCACCACAAGTTTAAAATTCGTGATAGAAAACTTGCTCGATAAGTTTTTTCTTAGTTGCGGTTTCTAAAAATGTATATATCGAAGGGTTGTATTTTTTAGTCATTAAGTACAATGTTGTTTGTCTAAAATTTGCCTTCCAGGGATTCTCAAAATTTATATACTGCATTTATCGCTACCCAAATGGCGGTCATTCAGCGACACTATTCCAACAATTATATCTAATAGTCCAACAGCCGACGTATCATCCTTGGCGATATTGACGTGTCATCCAATGTGCTACGCTACTCGAACAGAACGGATCAAAAGAAACAGGCAGACATTTTTGCCATTACCAACAGTTTGACTAAACTTGTCGAGGATCCTGAACACACATTCCTGATGTTCACATAAGTTTGGTAAAATATCTTAGATCAACTGCTCACTTTATATACAGACAACTACAGCTCCGTTAGGAAACTCAGATCACACTTTAACCCTAAAAAAATAATATAACCTCTGCAATAAGTAATAATAAAAATAAATACAAAAAAAGTAATAAATGATGATCGTCGATTCAATAAGGAAGTGCATTTTAGGCCACTAACAGCGATCTATACACGTCGAATATCTCTGCTAAGATTACAAGATAATCAACAAGTTTAATGGAACTACCAAACAACTAATCTGATTAACTTTAACGGTTCTCTTTTTTGGGAAGAATTTTCACATTATATTGCTTAGACTGTTTATCAAAATTGTTAATGGTTCGACAAAAAACAACGCTTGTCTCTTGCATAATATGCTGTGCTGTAGGTAATACTAAATGTTTTTATCAATAAATGTTTTAACATAAACATTTACATTATCAATGTTTTTCCATTGAAAGTTATTTCCTTAAAATTTGTCCGAAAACCGTAAAAAGTGGGCGTGGCAAAAACTTTAATTGGACGAAATATAGATATTTAGATGGTCTAAATATGATATTCAGACACTTTTTCAAAATTCCTAACTGTTTGACCAAAATGAACGATTTCCTAAAAAGTGAGGGTGTCAGTGGATGGATTTTGAAAATGTTAACACTTATTCGGTAGCCTCGGATAAGGATCCTATTTAAAAAATTTCATTATCCTAGCTCAAAATTTAAGGCTTAAAAATCGGTGACATATAGACCGACGGACGGGCGAATGAACAGACAGACATGGCTCAATCGACTCAGCTAGCGATTCTAAGTCGATCCATATACCTTGAGGTATATCTAGCTAAATTATTTCCCTATATTACAAACAATGTATCAAAACTAAAATACCACTATGGGATAGGGTACAAAAATTAGTTTTTATCAACCAGCGAAGCATAGCCAACCAAACAATAGAAGCCTACAATGAAAGAGTAACTAATAAATATCTGACACATCCCGGAGGTTCACGGAAATGTTGGTCAATGGTGTAAAATTATAGTCATTAATAATTTAGTCATTGTCCCGTCTAACCAGAACTAGTGGATCGTTAGCTAAAAAGCAAAAGAAAAAGACCGACTTATGGGATAGAATGTTTTCAGAAAATTCTTTACACTAAACTTGGAGAAAGCGGTACCACCAACTATAGGACACGTACACTCAAGGATGGTAAAATTCGTACCTCGAAAAATAAGACACATTAAACTATATATAAGCCACTGTACCTGACGGAATGGCACCTACAAATATTAATACAAATTTTTTGTCACAACAGACTCGTTAGCACCCAGGGCCTAGCTTTCTCTCACAACCATTCATGTGTGCTATGTCCTACTTGCACGATAGCGGGACCTCCTTTTCTATGCCGAATCCGAACGGCTGAGTTAGGATAAGGTTTTGTTCACAACTTCATCGCAAGAGGAGGGCCAGTGAAAAATCATTTAGGTGTTACTACGACTGAGTATTGGACCCAGGACTTTTGCGCAACAGTTCACCGCACTAACCACCGCGGCACTGAGGAGTTCCACCTATTGTACTTAAAAATGTGTTCCGTAAGAAACGCTCAACTTGAAACCTGCTAAGCATACGGATTTCCTGAAATACTGGGTGGAAGTTATATTGGACAGAACATCAGCATTGACACCATATAACTTTGAGACAGCACGGGACTTCGTCTACCTCGACTCCGCTATCAACTCTGACAACAACACCTTGTCCAAAATTAAACGAAGATTTATTATTGCCAACCGTTTGTTTCTTAGGGCTAAGAAGGCAGTTGAGTAGTGAAGCCCCCACTCGAACTACTAAGGAGATCCTACACAAGATCATGATCATCCCAGTCCTGCTCTACGGTACTGAAGCTTGGACCGCATCAAAATCGAATGAAGAAATCATTGGTCGTTTTAAGGGAACAATTCTTTGAAAAATCTTCGGTCCCGTTTCGGATGGTTCAATAAAGAGCCAAACTCCGCATTGGACGTTTAAGATGGCTACAGCATGTAGAGAGAATGGATCACCAATACTCAGGCTTGCAGATTATTCAATTCCCAGTCAGACGCTGGAAGCAGTAGAGGGGGACCTCGCCTTAAGTGGCGCACAAAGTGGAAACCGACATCAACCAACTTAAATTGCGCAACTGGGGGCAGTTAGCTAAGAACCAAGCTAATTGGAGAGGCATATTAGTTGAGACCCAGGTTCATTCCGGACTAGGTATAGCGCCACTTAAGTAAGTAAGTAAGCTTAGCTTCTTCTTCTTATAAAGCCCAAGTACGATCAGTTCTGGAATACTGTTTTGATATTCAGATTCAGAGTTCGGCCTGAAGAACACACTACACCTACTAGAATCTATTCAAGACATGTAATCTGCCATATATTTACTTCCCTTACTTCAAATTTACAACCATTGGCACAGCGAAGACTTGTAGGAGATCTGTCTCTATATAACATATAATATATGTTATATAGACAGATGTTTAGAGGAGCTTAGAAAAATCATCGACACGAAGATTCAGCTCACAGGAATACAAAGGAATGAACTTCAAGAAGACGTATATTTGGGAACAAAACTGAAAGGTTTATTAAGTTCATTGTTAAAAACTGACTTATCGCCTGGGAACCTAGTACCTAGTTGGTCATTTTCTTCTAGCCTTATTTTACTCCTCTTATCAACTCAATTATTGCAGAACATGCACTTAAAATATGTTAATTAAAGATGAACAAAAATTTCTCCACATATTTTTAGTGCACTTTTTTGTGTGTGTAGGATATAAAAATATAGACTCTAATATTAAAAAATGTTGTTTCAGCCAATTAAAAAAAAAGAAAAAAAAAAACTCATAGCAGATTTGAAATAGGTACTCTTGAGAAAAATGTAAACTCGTAATAAAAATATTTTTTACTGTTGAATAGTAGACAATTGCCTCGTGCACTTTAAATTAATTAAAAAAAACTCTTTCTTTTCTAATAATTTTTGATACATTTTTCCCCACATTCTGGTACATTACAATATCTCAAGTGGTAACGATGTCCGTGGCGCGCTTAACGTCGCGGTCTTTTCCAACCAACACAGCGATAGTGATTGTGTGCAATTAAATTTGATTGCTTTATTTCGGAGGAGCTGCAATCAGCAGCTGTGTAGGTATCAACAAAGTCAAGCTTAAAATTTTTGTTTTTCTTTTGATATTTTCATTTCGTTTTTCGTTTGGACCACATATATGTGAGTATCTATATATACACATGTATCTATCTTTATGTAGGTATCGTTTGTAGGTAGGTTTCTTCACATTTCAGAACACCTATTGTGTAAAGAAGAAATTGACTTCCTGAGAATAGAGACATCTTGATTCATCCCTCTTAAAGCAGAATAACAAGGAGTATATGTAGGCGTTCTCACTATAATACTAAAGAAAAAAAAAACTCGAAAAAACCTGCCTTTTGCCTCTCGTTTTATCTCTCACAGGGAGTGAGAGCAAGAGGAATCATCGCATCAGAGAGATGGTCTCAAGTGAACGTCATAATGACTTAATTACTGGACCATGGTAAATTAGACAAGCGCAACGTTTTCAGAGAAATCCCTATTTGGCTGGGATGCATTTATGCAATCAATAATCAATATGTCCGTTTTATTATATGCCCCTTTCATTATCAAATCAAATAGAATGAATTCCCCAATAATAGACGTGAGTTTAGATAAATAAAAAGAGAATCACTAAAAGATTTAAGAAATGCGTGTAAAAATATAGTACGTTGGGAAGTAAAGTAGACTCAAAATATGAAGCATCCAAAAATAGTCTTGAAGCGGAAATGCAATAGCACGTGTTATGAATTTCATTATTTCTGTTTTTGTTTTTTTTTCACTGTTAGCCTTCCACAAACATGCAGTTTCTATGCACAGCGTAAATTTAGTAAAATGTGTGTGTTTTTTTTTTCCTATTTTAACACATTCTCGCGCCTATAGATACCGACGCGCCTCACTTCTCACATATTGTAGATTATTAATTTTGCTGCAATAAACTTTTACCAACTTGGAATAATAATTCGCTGTCAAAGTTTTGTTTGTTATCAACGAAAATTGTATGCATTACCGATCCTCCTCCACCTCATATCTGTGATTGTCTATATCGTAAATTTTAACTAGGAGAATAATTACATTTTTTGTTGGGATGGGGCGCATACACGTCCGATACAGGCGTTTATAAGACATGTCTATCATCGGTTGTTTCCAATAGTACGGCCAAAAACAATATGTTTGGGTAGGGTACCTATTGAATGTTTCCCTTAATGCACATGTTTACGAGTATATCGGTGATTTCGAAGTGGCTGCCGATTTTTCGTGTACATACCCTTTGCTGGTGTGTTGACGTATTGAGAATGGTTGCCGTTGAATGATGTTATTAATTCGATAACCTCAGTAGGCGGGATGTAGGTACTACACACTTTACAAGTGACAACTTGAAGAGCTGCACGAAATGCGGGTGATGACAGCGCATAAAATTGTACCTTTGGAATTTTTTTTGGTTTGTTACGGTTCCGATTTCTGACGCTTTGTTTTCCTCATATTTTTGTCGATTTCATGTGCCGGAATGGATTTATTTTAATTTAATTTTCGAACAATTGGCTAATATCGTTTTTGGTTGGGATTTTCAGATTTTGATATCAGATTTAAGATTTTTTCTGCCCTAATCGAACATAAATGAGAGGAAATCTTCTTTTTCTACCCTATCCCATTGGTATATTCATTTTGATACGTAGTTTGTAGGTAACATAGAGAATTAATAATATCGAATGATATACCTTAAGGTATATGGATCGACTCTGTCTGTCCGTCCTCCGTCTGTACATAGGTACGGCACCAATTTTTGGGCTTTAATTCTGAGCTAGACTGATTAATTTGATACACTGACTCCTTGTTGGTCCCATTGTTCTGCTGGGGCCAACAAGGAGTATTTAGAAAAAGTATCTGAACAAGATATTCAGACAATCTTTGAGATTTCGTCCATATAATTTTTTGCAACGGTCAATTTTTTGGGGGCGTTTTCAATAAAAAAAAAACGGTTTTCAGTAAATTTAGGTACTTTAAACTTTAACAATATTGCTATGATCATTTCGTCTATAAATCATTTTAACGCACCCCAAGGTCATAGTATAGTGGTCAGTACGAAAATTATGTATAGGATAATGAAATATATAGACCCAAGCAGAATAAGTTACAAAATTCTTAAATATGCCCAAAACCATGCCCACTTTTCAGTAAAACGTTGTTTTTGTCCAAACGGTTAATAATTTTGAAAAAGTGTCTAAATAACATATTTAGACAATCTGAATTCTATGTTTCGTTCATATAAAGTTTTGCCCACGCCAACTTTTTGGGGGCGTTTTCCGTAAAAAAACGGAATGATAAACTTTCTGAAGATATAGTGACAATATGATTTTCTTTACTTTATCCCCATTCAGTTTAAGCACGCCCACTTTTTGGGAATGATCATTTAAGGATGGAATGGGAGATAGTTTATTCATATTTAGATTCGCACAGCGAATTGTGGGCTTTTCATATGTTAACTTTTTTTCGATTCCTGCTGAACCTTTAGTTGTTCAATAATTGTTGAGTGAATCTAGATAGGACCGTTTGAGTTTGGATTGAGTGGTGTAATCTAAGGAATATTTATTTCATGTAGCAAGGGAAAGTCCTTGACAATGTTTTTTTTTAGTTCGGAACCATTGTCCATCACTATTAGCTTTGGAGTTCCATGGTGAATTAGAAAGGTAATAAATGATCTCGTGTATCGCGATAAGAGCATCTAAAGAGTATGCCAGTGCGTATTTTGAGAACGTACCTAATAATGTCAGCATTTTTTGGGAATTGATAGTGAAGGTATCGGCATGCATAATTCCGAATGGTTTACTTTACAGTATGATCAATTATTTATATATTTAGTTACATTTCTTCGAATATTTGGCCAGTTATAAAGACACTTGATTTAACTTTCAGTTACAATTATTCCGCTATGATTTGTAACACCTTCATAAATTTGCTTTTGCCGTATCTATTTGGGATTAGCCATTTTTGATTTCTTCTAAATCGGTATTACAAATAATTAATGAATTAAATTTAGTGCAATGTTCCTAAATGTGTCAAGGTGCTAAATTTTGTAAAAATATTGATTACTACAAGTTCGAATTCATCCTGAGAAAGTTCTATAAACGTTCTCGTCCTGTTACGGAATAGACGTCTATTCTTCTTTGGGAGAATAGAATACATATTCTATGAATTTTGATTATTCAAAATCTTAATTTCTATTTCGCTGTACAGTTTCGTCATCGGAGTTATCTATAAAATCTTAAATTGGGTCAAAATCGTCCATGTCAGGGTTCTCATTTATGTATCTGGCAAACGTTGTGTTGCCTTAAAATTTTTAAATGTACCTATTTTTGAATGATCATAAGCGTTTGGGGTATTTACATTTTCAATTACACTGAAACTAAAGGTGGTTTGCTTACATTTTGATTGATAAATCGATATTCAGGTAACTAATCTATATAAATAAAAATCAAAATAAATAAAAACAATTTTCGATTGCTTTGCTGTGATATAATTTCTTCATTGCAATATTTTATGATATTTTGTTTTGCTTATGGTGTTCCGACACGGGAACAGGCGACATGCGAGAAGCATGGGTTTTCAAGGTTAAAGGTCCAGTTATAGTTATCATTGAACGAGTTTATTGGAACACAAAACATGATAGAATTGACAGTTTAGGTAGGTTGTTATAGGAATCATTGGAAAATTCTGTTTCATTTGGCTAGAATCAAGAGCATTATTTCAGAAAAATGAATCTTGATCATAGAAACCAAAAATTGAAATATTTTTGGATAATCTTGTTTTAAAATGCATAAGTTTTGTTTTGACACCAATTTCCCAATATAAAAAAGTCGCAAGAAGTTAAAGAAAATTTCCAATTAGGCTTTTTAATGATAACTTTAACAGGACCCTAATGCCGCAAACACGCAATAATTGCCCTTGAGATTTGTTAATTGACATTGCGAATGCAAAACGTACCGGAAAGTCCGCACCATTGGCATTCGTGGTATCAAACGCCAAATAACCTTTTTGTTTTTGAAAATGCTATAAAAAAAAACTACTGAATATTTTCTCAAACTTTTTTTTTATTTAAAAGTACAATCCTTCCGGTTAATAATAGAAAATAATTTCATTCAAATGGCTGCCTCGGCTGGCCATGCAGTAGCCTACACGATCGGTCCAATTTTTAAGCACATTATCGATTGTGTGCAGCTGTATATCACCAATGGCTTCACGAATATTATCCTTTAAAGCGTCAATTGTCTCTGGCTTGTCGGCGTAACATTTATCTTTTACGGCACCTCACAAATAATGGTCCAACGGTGTCAAATCGTAACTCCGAGTTGGCCAAACGACATCAGCTCTACGGCTGATAATGTGATCTTCAAAAACAGGGCGCAAAACATCGAGTGTAGCTTCGGTTGTGTGGCTCGTAGCGCCTTCCTGTTGAAACCAAATGTTGCCAATATCCTCCTCTTCAATTTTTGTGAGCACAAATTCGTTCAACATGGTCCGATAACGATCGCCATTGACTGTAACGGCCACTGGTCCAAAAATGGACCAATTATGCCTCTGGACCAAAATCCGCACGGTGACTCGTTTTGGGTGTATCGGTTTTCAAAGTATGCGTGCGGGTTTTCTGTGCCCCAAATGCGACAATTTTGCTTGTTTGGATACCCGTACGCAATTTTCGCACACATTCTGCAACATTACCATGATTTTGAAAGTAATGTCGCAGTATACACAACCACATTCTTTTAGCGGAAGGATAAAACTAATTATCTGTCAAATCAGACATGAGCTAAGTGTTACCATTCACGAAATAAGCACTAGTTGAAAAAAAAGGTGGCGGACCCGTTACTTCCCTGTAAGTATTCTAGCTTCGATAACATTGTTAATCAGATTTTTTCCCGCAAGCCAAGTGCCATTACAAAGACGTGGTTGGTTTATATTTCGTAACATTATGATTACCGACTTAAAGTTAGAGATTGTGGGGTGGTAATCCCAGCAATTCCATTGCAGTGTTAAAAAACTCGATTGGATAGTTGACGACATTATCTTGGGAAGTAAAGGAATCCACCTATCAACCAATCAGGATTTTTTAAATTTGTGCAATGTTTGGACGCACCTTTCGGATTTTGATTCGGTAAGCTGACAGAAAACGACAGGGATTTTTCCGTTCCTAATGTCCAGCAATTACTTTAAAAATACTTCTCCAGATTGGTACTTCTGCAAATCGAAACGCATATTCTTAATCAGTTTTTTTTGAAGTGTTTCCACAAAACGGACGACTTCAAATATGCATTAAGTTCATCGGCTGGCGATGACAGTAGAATTTATTGCAATGTTTGCGGAAAATCATCTGCCAAAAGAATCATCGCACTACTAAACCATCCGGATTTATTCGTAAATCCTACATCGTTTTGTCTAATGCCACCAAAGACTTTTTATGTGTCATTGTACACTCATCCCAAACGATCATTTTGCTTTTCTGCAAAATTTTGGCCATCGCACTATTCTTATAAATGTTGCACGTTGGATTTTCATTGTTTTGCACATTCAATTGCAAATTGTCGTTTCTTGTGGAGTTTTACAAATATCCCAAATCGGTCAAGGAATTCATCGATTTCAGATATATGAAAAAAGTGGGCGTAGACAATTTCTTTTCCCTAAAAAAAAATAAGAAAAATCGGTCCAGCCATTCTCCGAATATAGTTAAATCAAAAAAAGTTGGCATGGCCAATTGTGCTTTTCGTAAAAATCTAAGTTTGGTTATGATGAACATTATCTAAATTTTTTATACAGATCGGTCCAGCCGTTCTTCGAGTATAGTTAAATTAAAAAAAGTGGGCGCGGTCAATTTTAATCTCCATCTTGTCAATTTAGCACTTGGGTCTTTCATAGAAAATGGCCAGTGTAATGGTCTATGACCGGAATAAATATAAATTTTGAATTGAATTATTATAAATTTCTATTTGTGCCCATCCGTCAGTGTTAAGGTCTCATAATTTTGAATGGTTTGTGGGTTTGAGTGGACATATTTTATGGATAGATTTGCTCTAGTTGTTACAAATCGCGAACTTGAAACATCAAGGTTGGCGTTTAATCCTACTAATCCATCGAAAATATTTTGAAATTTATATGCGTAAAATTTAATAAGAATTTTTTCACGAAATTCTTCGAAAGCAGGTAAGGTAACGGTAACGTCATGTACTGAAGAAGCAAATGATGTTGTGTCAACGAAATTTTGAAATATTTGTTTTTAATTTGTTTTTTTTAGTGGATTAAGTAAGGATTTTGTTGCTCCTGTATCGATTAATTGTTTCAAATTTGGATTACTATTTTGGATGTATGTTAATTGTCTATGAATTGTTAAAGTATACAGTTGTGATTCGGGGAATAGAGGAAATCCTATTCTTCTCTGTTTACGAAATTGAGGTCAAAATATTCTAAGTGTGCTTATTTTCATTTTGTTTCATGCAATAAATTCCTGGTAATTTGAATTATATGGCCTTCGAATAGTTTTTGACTGAGGTGTTGATGTATGTTAGGTTAGGTGCATTTTTATTGGAGTTGGGGTTCAGTTTCCATACGCATTGGCTTCTGCCGAAAACTTGAGTGTTAGTTGAATAATTAGAAGAACTACGTACAAATGAATGGTTGTGAGAAAGGGCTAGGCCTTGGATTAAAATAGCCCTGTTGCTACAAAAATTTCATAATATTATTTGTTGTACTTGGGAGTATTCGCAGTCAGCGTTTTTTCCTACCTTGCGGTGCATTTTGAAGGATTTTATTTCCTCCGAGGGTAGTAGTGCCAGATTCCTACTGACTAAAAACAGCACTTTTCGATAGTTACTGCAACTGAGATATATCTTATCAACAATTTTTCTATCAAGCGGTCGTTTCTAGTAGACCATGTTACTTGGAAAATTTCTGTAAGAACTTTATTTTGAAAAGTTTGTAAAATATTAGCATTTTTTCTTGCTGCAAGTTTTATACCATAGGTCCACTCCGGACCTATAACTTGCTTGTATAAAAGAAGATTATAAGTTGTTTTCGGCACTGAGCTGGGATTATTTTCCTAATAGCCGGTAAATTTCTTTATATGTGATTTCGAGTTCCTTACGTGTTATTTTCACGGCGAATTACATTTCAACTTTGCATCGAGTGTAATTTCCAGGTATTTAGCTTCGTTTGCCAAAGGTATTCGAAAAAAATTCAGGAAAATTATTGGCACTCTTTAGTTTCCTTATGGGTTTAATTCACGTGAACGGATTTAGGTTCGTTGAGAGCTATCATCCAGTCTCTCGTCCATTCATTAAATTCATTTAGTGCGTTTTGTAGTTTAACAGTTGTTTCTTCAATCGATTTACTTACTTCTAGGATAGCGATGTCATGGCATACGTAGAGAGTATATATAACAAATAGAGAAGCGGTTTAAGAACACCTTCTTGCGATACGACGGCCGAACTTTTTTAAACTCAGAGTATTCGTTTCCATGTCTAACACGGAAGAGTCGTTTCCGAGATATGATTCTAGGATAACGTATAGGTGTCCTGGGGGATGTTGCCGTAATTTGTACTTTTATCCATCGTGCCACACCTTATCAAAGTCTTACGAGACGTCCAGGAATATGCTTGATCATGCGGTGTTGTAAAATAAAGCCAAACAAAAAAATAACGATATTCTATCTAGTAAGACTAGATTTTCCCTTCCCTATTATTAAATATTTTGTAGGTTTTCGTGGAGATTTGTTCGCATCTCTATGCAACAATGAGAGAAACATGCGTGCCGTTTTTGTGTCGCTATCAGAGTACAGTTAATTGCAAAATGCGATTAATATTTGTCCCCAAAAGATCATATATGTGCACCAGAAATATAGTAGGTGATATAATTAATCCTTGTGGTACACCACAGCGTTTATATACAATCTATCTGAGGAAACGCCATCCACCACTATTTCCAAATATATATGTTTATGCCGCACAGTATTTGAAGAAGTCCATATGCTATCAATTTGGCTAGAAAAGCACTGTGCCAATTCCGACTGAAGTCCTAGGACATTTCTATTACAACAGTTCCCGATTCTTCATGTTTTTTTTTCAGAATAGGTCTCCATTGGCCTGAATGCGGTGAGGTAAAACTTATTCCAACTTATTCCATGTGGCATGTGGCACCAACTTCTTTGACCACATAGCACTGATATTAGATCCGTCAAATTTTACCCAGCACCGCAAATTTTTGCTTATTGAAAAAGCCATTAAGCCTCAGAATATTTCCTAATCAATCAAGGCGGCATGGAAGACCGAACCTCCGGTTGAAGGATCATGGAATCGCGGATGTCAGGAACGAACGACTGGATCAATGTGCTCAGTATGCTTTGTCTCATCATATATTTATACAATGTTGCTCTCCAAATGTCGTCTATAAACAAATTATTGGTTCCACCTTACTTTTGGTGACTTATTTGTGGGTTAACAATATATTAACACATTTATTTTGTACAAAGCTTTACTCATTCTGAGTGTGCTAAGTAGTCATTTTTTTTAACAAATTCTCCGTTAAGTCTGATTGTTTATATAATCACAATTTTCTCAATGTGGAGAGCGCTTCTACAACATTCAACGAATCTCTAACGCTTTTAGGGATTTGTCAATTCAAAGAGAAAAATGGAAAGATATCACCCCAACTCCTCTTAAAGTAACTAATATCTTCGTGCTCTCCAAATATATCTAACCTTTTCACAGATTGCGTACCCAAACTCAGACATAGTAAGATACATTGATTAAATTGATTAAGGAAATCCTTCATTGATAAGTCTATTAACTTAGACTAAAATTGTTTTAGTCAGCCCTTCAGTCAGTTTCAAAAACTTTACAATTGCCGTTGAGACACTCTTAAAACATATCGCCTAACAACTATTCTTCGAGGACCGATGGAATCCCATAAATAGTTGCATGACAATGCAAGTGGAATAAAACTGCTGCAAATGTTATGTTTTATATGTCCAAACTGGTAATAAGAGGTGATCCAATAAGAGCTTCCTGGATTTTTTTTTTTTTTTAAACAGAAAAAAATCAATGCATTGAGAAAAATCATTATTTTACAGATAATTTCCACGAAATGTTGCCTACGACTGACTCTTATAGTCAATTCTGTGGGTCTAATTTTCGACCACTCTTTCAAGCATATCGGCATATACGAGTAATGTTAGCTTTCAATGGTTTAATCATTTCGGGTTTATAGAAAGTAGCAAGTAATTCAATTGTGTCAAATCAAAAGATCTTGGTGGCCAATAATTTATAGGACCATTTCTTGAGATGATGTTTCTTCATTCATTTTAATTCGCTGTCTCCGCGATCAATCACATATCATGTGATTTTTTTTTTGGCTTTTCTGTTGATTTAGCCACACATCCATCTGCTGATAGAAGAGCTGTGTTATCTGCAAATATGGCTATCATGGTATCATTAGCATGCGGTATATCTCTCGTATATGACATATATAGGTTGGGTCCTAGAATACTTGGTTGTAATTTTTTATGTTCAGAATACGCTGACCCAAAGCGAACTCTTAAAACATAGACTTACTTTATAAAATGTTAGTATCTTTTAGGACTATTTAGGTGGATTCCTATGAAGTTTATACCCTAAAGCCTTCTGACGGACTGTATCAAAAGCCTGTGCAACGACTTATAATATAGTAGAAAAAAGCGTTTCCTTCCAGTGCATTTTTCGTTATACGATGCACTTGTTCTATCGTCGAGTGGTTTATAATTGTATGCATGACGCTCTTTTTTTTTAAGGTTCGTTGGAAGGAAAAATCATCGAAAAACATTGAAGAGCTATTATCGCAAGGGTACCTTCTGCAATATTGAGCGACTTTAACCCGATCTAAAAAACCTTCTTAAGATTGACTTTTGTGTGTCTTCAAGGAATCGCATCTAGTCGTTAGACTAATCAGCAATTTATTTTTAATTTGTATTATATTATCGTCTATCTTCTTCTAGATATATAAATCAAATGTCGTTCGTTGAAAACCATATCACATGAGAACGGCTGCACTGATTTGGCTAATTTTTTTTAAATCATTGTCATAACTCAACTTAGATTCTTCGGAAAGAAAAATTGACCACAACCAATTTTACGCTCACTTTTTTTGATTAACCTAAAAACCTAAGAACAGCTGCACCGATTTGGCTCATTTTTCTTTTTTAATCTTCGTCATAACCAAACTTAGATTTTCACGGAAATAAAAATCGACCACGCACACTTTTACGTCCATTTTTTTGATTTATCTATATTTTCAAAGAAATTGTTAAACATTTACAACGGCAAAATCGGTGTTTACATTTCCACCGGCTGTATTCAATTTTTCGTTGCTTTATGTCAGCATATCAGCCAAATCAAAATCTGAGCTTATCCGAAAGAAGCTTCCAAACATTGCACAAAATTACAAAAATCATGATTGGCTGAGCGAATGTGCTATATTGGCTGCGTAAAACATTGATGTCGACGAATTGAATTTTACAAATCGGTGGATTCCATTACTTCCCAAGATGATATCGTCAACTATCCAACCGAGTTTTTAAACTCGTTGGAATAACCCGCATTACTACCTAACAATCTAAGCACTCGGCTTGAGATGAAAAAACTGATGAACAACGCTATCGAAGCAACAATACATAAAGGGAAGTACAAAGGAGAAGACGTTTGACTGACTTGCCATTCCATTTTAAACGCTTGCAGTTTCCGCTACGGCTTGCATTCGCAATGAAAATTAACAAATCTCAAGGATAGTCATTGCGTGCATGCAGCATTAGGGTCTAGTTATCTATAGTAGCTATCATTCAAAAGCCTTATTGGAAATTGTCTCTTACTTCATTCTTCACAAAAATAAATCTTGATCAGTGAAAAATAAAAAGTGATTTTCTGCAATAAATACAATTAAAAATTAAAACATTTTTGGATAATTATGTTCTAAAACTCATAAGCTTTAACAAATGGTTGAATTTATAAAAAAAGCCGCAATGAGTAAAAGAAAATGTCAAATGATGGTTTTCAATGATAGCTATAACTGCGCCCTAAGTGTTTTGTTTTCCAATGAAGTTGTTCAATTATAGGTATAACTGGACCCTAAGCCTTGAAAATTTATGCTTCCAGCATGGTCAACTGTATGTCGCCTTTTCCAATTCCGGAACACTATCAGCATTTTTTGATTACGCGCCAGACAACAAAAGCATTACAATGAACAAAATTATATCACAGCAAAGCAGTCGAAAAAAAGGATTTATTAGATTGGTTACCTGAATATCGATTTATTTATCAGAATGTGAATAAAAAACCTTAAGATTCATTATAATTGCAAATGTAAATAACACCTAAACGAAAACCTATATAAATACAAATGATCATTCAAAAATAAGTTTAAAAATTTTAAGGCAAAACAACGTTTGCCGGGTCAGCTAGTATGAGACTAAAAACTAAAAATAAAAATCGCCGTTGGTCGGATTTCTATAAGTTTTATTTTAAAGTGTTCTTGAGTATCCTTAGCTACATAGGTCCAGAGGTTTGACCAGTCTTAGTCTCCTGATTATTTTGTCAGTTTTTTTTTTATAGATGTGTTATTTCTAAACTTAAATGGCTGAGAAAACTAGCTTCATCTTCAACCATATCAATACATAGATCTCTACTTTAAAACAAAGTCGACTATGTACTCTAATTTCATTTGATCAAAGACAGTAACTCCCTCAATTATATGTTGGAATTATAGCCATACAAACCTTAAGCTGTAGTATTTCCGCTTTAAATACCGGGTTAACTAATAACTACAAAAATTAAAATTCCGTATTTTAATACAAACGACAAGAAACCATAAAGACCCATTTCGCTTCTGCCGATAATATCTAAGGTTTTCGAGAATCTACTGCTAAAAAGACTACAACCAGCCATTAAAGAAATACACTTGATTTCAGATCATCAATTCAGCTTCTGGGTAAAACATTCCACAATCGAGCGAATAACAAATAAAATTTAAAAAGCTCTATAATGGAAAAAAAAAGAGTTTCTCTGGCCCTTTTTATGGCACTAAGGTGTATGATATAAGCAAAGGACAATCCTACCGGAAAAATTACACAAAATGCTAGAATCCAACCTTGAAAGCAGACTCTTTCGTGTAGACATGAGATTTCAAGAAATCCGATCTAAAAGAAATCCACGCCAGTGTTCCGCAAGGCAGCGTTCTCGGTCCAATCCTATTCCTCCTCTAAACAGACGATATGGCTATCCTCGCAGTGGGTGAAAATTCTTAACAAAGTATGCGAGTATACAAAGACCAGCTCTTAGCTACCAAGTCAAGGCGTGTCAATTTCACGTGCGAAAAGATAAACAACTTACCTATTCTCATTAACTCGGGACAAATACCATGCGCAAATGATAGGAATGATCTAGGAATTGCTACCGTGAGTAACAAAGTTTGCACGAAAGCTTCGTACTCGTATTCAATTTAATTGCAATAATGAAATAATCCGTACTCTGGACTTGACAAACCTTGAGCGCTAACTACAAAGAACAAGACCGTTCGACCTAGCGCCATAAGGAAGAACCGCATGTAATGACGGTATTAGTAGGTGCTTTCGCTGGAATGGTACCTACCAAACGTGATTAACTCTACAGAAGCGTAAACTACTTGTTAAGGTAACTTTGTCGAACTCATAGAAAAAAATGAGAAGAATAAACGCGTAAAGTTTGTAAATTTGCAAAAATGACTACCGAAACTCTAAGTTAGTAGTCGGGCTGCGCATCCAACAGTGGAAATTCGACTAAACATATTCACTTTTGAACGTGAAATTAAGACAACGCAGTAGTCAAAGTATCAAAGTACCAAAAATATCGCAGCCGTAAGCACTACTGTTTAAAATGTGCCAAATCATACGATTTTATGCTGTTCTATCTATCACTCCACATTGTGACGAATTTTTTCTTGGCCTCGTGCCACGTTGGAAGACCATTTTTGGCTATCTCACTCATGCGATTTAGTATAACAATTTAGTATAAATCGCGAACATTATGGTCCATATGGTTGCCAGAGTAGTGGAAAATCGGACTGAACAAATCGATTGCTGCAAACGAATTCCATTTTTTAATTTAACATGTGTAGAGGGGAATGACATTTAAGGCGACTTAATTTTTTAAAAAAATCTACGGTTCTAAAATAAATTAATAATATACCACTCCACGATAATTTCAATGGACAACACCTTGACCAACCATCTTCATTGTACCGCAAATTTATTTAATATGTTTGAGGTCTAACTTTGTGGCCATTAATATTTACAAATTCGCCGAGTGTTTTATTAGCGTCATTAAATTGTATTCATGGCCAAACGGTGTTCCGTTTTTATTCATTTGTAATACTTAGATGCCAAGTTATATGCTCAGCTTGGATAATGAATTTCAAACGGAGTCAGCTTATTTATGAAAATAATTCCACTGTTCGTTTATAGCGCACATCTTTACGACTGCGAGGACCCATGTTTGTCTTAACGCTCAGTGTTGAACGAGTACGGCTAAAATAGACTTAATTCTGGTAATAAAACATAAATAGGAAAACATGCTGATCATATGCCATCTGATGTTTTTTAATGGATCTCCTTCTCCGCCATTCTTGTTTATTTGTTTTTTTTTCTCAACAACACAAATGAGCCAGGCACCACCACATTACATTTCGAAGAGATTGCCATCGAAAGCATTTTGACACTCCAACTCCGACTTCAGATCACACACTTCGACGCCGTTAGTCCATGTGTTGTTGGTCGAGATGTGAGTTACATTTCAAACAAAATGAACAAATAAAAATCAGCTCGTTTATAGTTGCATAATTAACGAATTCATCATGTTTCACCGCAGCGCATAATATCTCCAATTCTCCACCCACGCTTTCAGACGAAAAAGAATCTGTGCTCTTGGAGAACACTTGACAGGTAGTAGTGTATTTGAGTATGGTGTGTATCCGTCTCAGGGCCAGACGGAATCATGATTTCTTCATTAAGTGTGCTGCACGTTGAGATTTATGTATTGTTGTTGTTCTGCGGAAATGTCCACATGGCGGTTTTTGTCAACGCCATTCTTCCCCAGAGACTTTACTGCTGTGGGGATTTTATTACCATTGATTTAATTTTTAACTAAGAACAAAAAAAAAAAAACAAAAACAAAACAAAAATAAACATCCAAAGCCGGACCCGGCTTGATATAGCTGAGGAACATGGTTTTACTTACTCTCTTTTGCTTATCACGGGTCAGTTTGGTATTGAGTTTCTCAACAAACCAATAAAGAGTGTAAATAAAAGGTTCAATACTACTCAGACAAACTTCCTTAAATATTTTAAAGGTTTCCGTGAACATGGTTGAATAAATTTATATTACGATAAAACGCTATTATTAAAAAAAAAAAACTAAGTACGCAATTTCATAGCAAACATACATATTATCACAACCATTAGTATTTTTTTTAAATTTTATTTAAAACATTTAAAAATAATAGATATTTCTAAAATAAATACATTAAACTCCATATAAGAAGCGTACAATCCGCTGTGCGACTTATGGAGTACTCAATCCCATCATATCCTTAAAATATATGTCCCCGAAAATGGGCGTGGCTAAAAACTGAATAGCGATGAAATATAGAAAATGACATTGTCACAATATATTGTTTAGATTGTTTAGACAGTTGATCAAAATCTTATATGGTTCGACAAAAAACTATATGCTATACAAACGTTTTTTTTTTTAGAAAATGCACCAAAAAGTAAGAGTGTGTTAAAATTGATCCATGGACAAAATTTAAATTGTTTTCAATTGTACCCAAAATCGTTTTTTAGAATATAGATATCAAGTTAAGACACTTTTTTTTCAATTTTTTTTTTTAAATCAAGGTTTTTCTGAAAAGTTGGCGTGGCAGTGGGCGGATTTTGAAATTGTTAACATTCGTTCTGCTGTGAGGAACAAGGAGTCCGTATACCAAATTTTATCATTCCAGCTGAACATTGTAAGTAAGTTAGTGAGTAGCTGAATATTAAAGACTCAAAAACTGGTGGTGGAGGGATGGACGGACAGGCATAGCTAAATTGACTCAGCTAGCAATTCGAAGTCGATCCAAATACTTTGAGGTATATCTATCGAAATTATCTCTCAGTGTTACATACTCTGTATCAAAACTAATATACCCCTATGGGATAGTATATAAACACACATTTGGTAACAACAACTAGGAGTTCAAATGTAAGCATAATGTAAGATATAGCAGTATCGCACGTTATGTTTATGAACATATAATAAATATCCACATATTCGTCTTCTTTAAATCAATAAAGGACACATCCCTGGCATTAATTCAGAGCTACTCTAATCTTACTTAAATCTAATCCCTTTTCGAATTATTTGCAAATACAATGAAGAAAATTTAAATTTAAATTCATGTGCGCTGCTGAAGGGTGTTTTTTTTAGATTTATATAAATTCAATATAAAAGAAAATACTTGAAGATACTGTTTCCTGCAATAGCTATTTTTCAAACCTAAGCTCTCTCACGTCAATGCCATTTAACTGAGGAACGAAGAAGTCAGCAGTCATATTTTTTTTAGCGCTCTTCATTGACGGTAACAATTTAAATAGCATCGTATTTTAAAAAATATGGGCCGATGATTACACCAGCCCATAAAACACACCAAACAGTGAGTTTTAATGGTTGTAAGGGTGTCAAAAGCTTCTGGGTTTTTTTCACTCCGAATTCGGCAATTTTGCGTGTTTAATTATCCATTTAACCAGAAACGAGCCTCATCGGAGAACAAAAAATTAGGCATGCGTAAATATTTCGTACGTGGTACGAAAACGACTATCGTGTTCCGAATAACTTGCCCAAAAAAAATACAAATACAAGTTCTAGGCGCAACAGGATTGTTAGTACCCAGGGATAAGCTTTCTCACAACCATTTATGTGTGCGTGTGTACTTCTTGCACGACGGTGA
Source organism: Rhingia campestris (assembly GCA_932526625.1). Lineage (NCBI taxonomy): Eukaryota > Metazoa > Arthropoda > Insecta > Diptera > Syrphidae > Rhingia > Rhingia campestris. The sequence continues at coordinate 30,742,323 of OW052186.1, read as the reverse complement.
GACTTCCTGTTTTATGCCGACTATGAACGGCTAAGTTGAGATAAGCTTTTCTTATACTACTCGGAAGATTTGTCAAATCATCACTAGAGAAGGGCCAGTGAAAAATCATTTAGGTGTTTCTACGGTTGGACGGAGCGCGCATGATGAGTTTGGCGAACCGAGCCATGGCTTTCAAAATAAGTTTGCCCAATTTGCAAGCTTTATTCTGACTTCAATTTATTTATCGTAAAATGGTAAAACGTACATACAACAAATCAACTTTTAACATTCAAATGTTAGAAACAATGTTGTCATAATAATAATCTTTAAGCTATCTTTATGAAATTTGATCTTTTACAATTTATTTGGACTCCAACATCAATCAATGACCAAAGCAAAATGTACCCTTTTTGAAGCGTTTTCCATCACTATGTTTCGGCTTCTCAATGATCTAAGGCTTGATGGCGTGCACCTTGCTCTTCAAACAACCACACAAAAAGATGTCCGAAGGGGTCAAATCTGAAGATTAGGGTGTCCATTCAATGTCCCCATTTTTAAACAGCATACGTACAGGAAATCTTCGGTGCAGAAACTGCTTTCTTTGATTCTTAGTGTTGCATAGCCCACATAGCCCGATTACCAACGACTTTTTTGCCATCCTTGTCATCCAATGGTGCTTCATGGATCTCGTGTAGATTTTTCGTTCTCAAAATCCGGAAATTTCAAACGGCCGACGACAGAAGGTGTAAAACGTGAACGGACTGTCGGCAATATTCCTTGATTCAATACCACTTTGTATGGAAACAAATGCAAATCATCAGCTTAAGATACGGTAAAGATACAACTCATGTATGTTCCCGGGAACAGTCTCTCTTACCGCTTCAACCAGTTCATTGCAAAGTCTTAGACGTTGATTAACGGCAAATCGACGATCTCCCACTCAAGACGGTTGAGTTCGACACCAAAAGAATAGTATTGTCAGACATTTCTTGTTGCCAAGATACGCGATATGCACGTTGAGTTAACACATCTGAACGACTATTATTAATGCTCACCGTCAATATCACGGCGCGTTGTTTCGGTTCAAAGCGATTCATGGTTAAAATTTTAGTGAATTGACATTTCCAAAAACATGTCTACTCAAGTCGACCAATTTATAAGTTAAATGCCGCACTCGTATATATTGTTATAAAAAGCGGTACACAATAGGTAAACCAAATTGAAATAAATACTCTCTGATCTGATTCTTTGGATAAAAATGTAAGCATAATTTGGCACTATTTCCATTGAATGTTTCGCAATATAACTCGCAGCACAATAAAGCCAAATCGGTGCTATATAGTTTTTAAAAATAAAATTTGAAATTTGATCCTTCGTTTGGTATTATTTCACTTTATCAATATTATGAATGATTGTCTATATTTAATAATGTGATTAGTTGACTTTCAAAAAATGTTGCATGAGAATATAAATAATTTCTAAAGTTTTTAATATTTTATTTGAGATCAACTCAACATTACCTTGTAGATGAAAGTCTGATGAAGAATACTTCTGCGGAGGTTCTACATCATTTTAGATATTTTATGGAATATTTTCATAATTGTTATACGACATGTTGTACACGAAAACCTAGATCCATGTAAAATAAATGTTTGAAATTTAAAAAAGTCGTTCTAGATATAATCACATTTTAAAATGTACGAGAAGTTATGTTCTAGTATAAATAACAGATTCCGGACTCCATCAACTTCCCACCATCACAATATTTCCCTTTACTACGGATGGTGGAGAAGTGACAAAAAAAAAAACAAGTATCTCGGAGTAGCCAAATGTGCATTCATGCATAGAATTTCACTTAATTGACTGTGAAAACGCGTTGTATATACGACGCTTCTTGATGTGAAAATGCAAATCGGTTACTTGTGGCTTGCGGGGGATAATGTGCGAATGCAGCGAAGATCAGCACAAGAGGAATTTTCAAAAAGCGATAACTGCTTACTGACCACGGGTATTACACGTATGTGCTCAGCTCATATCTAAAAAAGTAAGAATTTCATTATTTGTGCATACGCAGATTCTTACAGATTTGTGATGATGAAGTCGTTACTTACGTTGGACTTTTGTAATGAATTAAAAATTATTCAAAAAATAATTTTAAATAACCCTCAAAAAGTGGATGTAAACAACAATTGTCATTTTATTTAGAGGCATTGATATTTCTTTTAACTTTTGAAAAATATCTTTCCTTTATGAAGACCCCTTGAATGTGGGAATGAATTATTGAATCATGTAAGCGAAACGTTCATAACAATATTCAAAACATTTTTACTTAAGGCCTTTTACAAAGTTAGCTTAGCTCAAAACTGTCTATGGATGAAATGTAAATAATGATATTGTATAATTTGTATTGTGTACACTTGTACTAAAAATTCATTTACTCTTACTGTTTCTATTTAAATCGAATTTTTGTGATAAAATTAACAAAACAAAACCTGCAGCCAATTCAAGATAAAATTACATTTTCATCGATAGATTAGAGTAATCTCTGATATCGAAATTAAATCAAAGCTACAACGTAGAGCTAGAGGTTCTTGGTATTCAACAGTGATTATTCACTTTCTCTTTGCTTTGCATGCTCCTTTATGATCAGGTATTGGTTCCGTAAAAAAAAATATTCGAGATTTTAATCAAATCTTACCATTGCGATGTAGAAGTCCAAAAAAGTGGGTCTCGCAAATCTGTCCGTCAGCTCTAACGATTTTAATTTAACTTAACATGGCTATTAACGTTAATATTTAACAAACAAAAAAAACAATTTTTCCCTATGAACTCGAATTTCGTATTAGCTAAAATTTGATAAATCATCAATTCTCGTTAATTTCATTGTCTTACTTAATAAGTGGCGCTACAGTACCGGAATGAACCTGGGCCTCAACCAACATGCCACTCCAATTAATCCAATCCTTAGCTAACTGCCTCCAGTTGCGCACTCCAAGTAGGTTGAGGTCGGTTTTAACATCCTGCATCCGACGTCTGGCTGGGAATCGAAGACTGCGAGCCGCAGTATTGGTATCCATTAATTCTACATGTCATAGCCATCTTAAAAATTAAATGCGGAGATTTTTGACTGGGGCATGTCGCTGTACATCTCGTATAATTCTTGGTTGAATCTTCGTCTCCATAGCCCGTCAACTTTCTTTCTTTCCAGGCTTAAAACCGCACTGATAAGGCCGATCAGGTTGTTTGTGAAGGGTTTCAAGGGTTGTCATGTTAGGGTAGATATGATCTTGTAGGCGATATTAAGGAGACTTATGTCCCTGTAGTTGGAGCAGTTCAGATGGTCTCCATTTTGCCTAGTTGAATAAAAAAAATCAATTTTACTACTAACATTTTTAACAATACCTTATAATTAATTTTTGCGTAAAATTCTCATAAGGGAATTTTTACTTTTGTCCAATATTTTTTTTTCCGTGGGCTGGTGGAAATCTTCATAGACACGATGAGCCCGTGCCCAAAGTAGTGTGATATTTTTACTCACTAAAACCACCACCCATTTTGTATATCTATTGCAACTAAGTATTCGACTTATCCAGCAATTTTTTTATCACGAGTATAATATGTTTGGCAGGTAACTTTCCTTTGAGTGTTCCTGCTTTTTCCGCAATTTATAGCGCGGTTTGTTATTATCGGGCCAAATCTAAGGGTTTAGTTCTTTGAAGACGCCGCAATATATTTGTTTCGTCAAGAATTTGGAGGACTGTTGTGTTAACGTGTCCTAATAAACGTTTTTTATGTTTTCGTACAAAATTTTTTGTTTCATCTTTAACCGCGGGAATACCCAGATCTCTGCGTAGATCTTCGTTCCTTACATACCACGGCGCATTGACGAATGATCTTAACATTCTGTTTTCAAAAGTTTGTAAAATGTTTAGATTCGTTTCACTGGTACACGTACAACCCCATAGTTGTATACCATATGTCCAAACCGGTTTTAGCACTTGCTTGTATAATAGCAGCTTGTTATCAAGGTTAAGCTTCGAATATTTTCCGAGCAACCAGTACAGTTCTCTGTATTTATTCTTAAGTTCTTCGCATTTCTTTTTTTCATGCAACTTCCATTTTAATTTTGCATCGAGTGTCATACCGAGATATTTCGCTTCATTTGCAAACGGGACTCGAACCGTATTTAGAAATACAGGCAAATTGTTTGTCCGCTTATACGAAAAATCTACATGGATCGATTTGCTCTCATTAAGTGCAATCCGCCAGGATTTAGTCCATTCATTAACCTCGTTAAGAGCGTTTTGTAATTTGATATTTGTTTCCTCTATTGTTGTGCCAACTGCTAGTATAGCATTATCGTCAGCAAACGTTGCAACTATTGTATCGTTTGTTTGTGGGATATCACGAGTGAATAGGAGGTACAGGATTGGTCCAAGGACGCTTCCTTGCGGTACACCTGCCATTATTTCTTTGAACTCGGAATATTCGCTTCCAAGTTTCACACGGAAGAGTCTATGCTCAAGATACGACACGAGGATTTTATATTATTGTTCTGGCAGAACTTGACTTAGTTTATACGTAAGGCCTTTGTGCCACACCTTGTCAAAAGCTGGCGACATGTCAAGAAATACGGCTGAACAAATTTTCTTTTCTTCGAAAGCTTTCTCAATTACATCTGTAATTCGATGTACTTGGTCCACCGTTGAATGTTTACTTCTAAACCCAAATTGATGGTCAGGTAAAAGACGTTTCTGTTCAAGTATGGGGTGTAAGCGACCGAGTAATATCCATTCAAAAACATTTGAAATTATTGGAAGAAGTGAAATAGGCCTGTAAGATTTTATTTCATTCGGTGATTTTCCTGGTTTTAGAACCATAATCACTTCCGCGACTTTCCACTGTCTTGGTATGTATTCTTATCTGATTGCTGCATTTATAATAAAAAGAAGCTTAGTTAATGCTTTCCGAGGCAACATTTTAAGAAGGTCTCCAATATAGCCAATATGGCAAAAATTTATATTTTCGCTATTTCTGTATCTTCTAAAAGTTTTTTTCACACACGTTTGAATCCTATCTAGGAAGGGTGCAATGTTGTTTTCAGTTGAACTCAAGTTTGGGGCATATAAATGCTTTATATATTGTGGTCAGGTCAGAAGGGGCAAAATATTTTTTACATCGATTTAGGAAACCTAGACATTTTGCTGCGTTTTAAGTGGTTTTAAATTGGATAAGAAGTTGCAGATAGGAGATCATTTGTAAAAATTACAAATTTCGGAGACAAAAGAGAGCATTTGGGATCACCAGCATATATTTGGTATGTTGCATACTATAATCCAACATTTATGAACGTTTTCGATGGATAATTTGTATATAGAGCAAATTGTTAATCGATTCGACAAAAAGGGATAGATACCCAGTCAAATGCCTTTGAAATTTTAATCGCAACAATACTGCTTTCTCCGCCATGGTGGATTGATTAGTTCCAATTTTCGGCAAGATATGTCTTCAAATCCCCGCATTGGACCTGTTGCTGCGAAAACCATACTGCCGCCCATTGAGATGTTTTCGTGTTTTCAGATATTTTATAAAATGATGATTTAGCCACGTCTCCATAACCTTTGAAAAATGGGACGTAAGTGCAAATTTTTATTTTATACAGGCTGAACAAATGCAGTTTTTCATCTAGCTAAAGCTTACGAGCGGTTTCACACCTCTTAAAAACAATGAAGGAACCAGCGGAATTGTGAATGTTTAGATCAAATAAAATATTTGTAACTGTACAATCAGGAAAGTAAATTTGTCCCATGATCTACGCTCTTAAGTACATTAGTAAACTGGGTAAATCTCGTAACAACGGAGCTGTTCTGCTTGGGTTTCCCTTGCTGTGTTCGCCCGTGGAAAGAACTCCCGCGGGACTCTGCTTAAGACTCTTGCTGCTGGTTTTGCAAATGGATGGTTATAATGCGCTTAAGGGCTATACCCTAGTGCAAATGGTTTTGTAGTAATAATGGTTAAAGTTGTTGCAAGTTTGTATTTCTCATTAAAATTTGGAGTTTGGGCGTAAATGTTTAACATTTTCAGTTCGTTTGCATCGGTTGAAAGTCGTTGGTGAGTAACTGGTGTTTGTGGTCCCAGGTGGAAGTTGGTTGGTGATTTCTCTCGTGCTGGTGATGTGGTGGCTGTACTTGGTCCTTGAAGTAGGATTTTTTCAATATCGGCTGCTGCTTCAGTGACAAACACCTGTTGTCAAAGGTTTTGAATGGTCGACATCGATATTGCGTCTTTGGGCGTCCGGCCAACCATCATGTTGCCAAGATTCGTCAAAATCTTAAAAATCGGGCGACTCTCGGTCGTTAAATAACTTAGTCTATCTAGTAGACTATTAGTCCGCAAGTACCTGAGAAAGCGCTGCTACACTTTCCTCAATATTCAGCCACCAAAATATGGTGCGCTGCCTTTCTGTATCGAATTCCTCAAATTCCTCGTCAATAAATGGAATCGTACTAGTCTTCTGAAACAAAGCAAAATACTGGGACTTATTTTTGAAAGGTAGCTTAACTGGAAGCTGAACATACGAGAAAGAGTCGAGAAAGCGACAGTCGCACTTTTTTCCTGCAAGAAAGCCATAGGCATGAAATGGGGAACGATGCCTCGTATCACGCATTGGCTCTATATCTTGGTTATAAGACCTATACTTTTTATTGAGTAGTAGCATAGTGTACAGCCCTAGATATAGCTTTAAACAGCAAAATACTATCCAAGTTGCAAAGTCCTGCGTGTCTGTGTATCGTTGGTGCACCCCGTATAACATTCTCAGCAGCACTAGACATTCTTTTCACCTACTACCCCTAGATATTTTCGGCAAGAAAATGGAAGCTAACTCAGCCATACGTCTTAAAGCCATCCAACAGTGGTTAAATATGCAATCTGGCCACTCAAAAAGTCTAAACGAACATACAAATATTGCATTGCAGCGTGTTCCAGGCGGAACTCATGGCGATCAAAGAAGTCTTATCCTGGCTGAAATTGAATGTTATATTTGCCAAAGATATAAGCATTTTCGAAGAGGAAGAAATAACAATACTTCATCTTCTTTGTAACACCCCGGTCCTATCAAACAAAAGGAAGCTCATTCGTGGAGCTTACTATTTTCAAAATCTCATTGATTTGACAAAAACGGATGTGAAAAGCCGTTTCATTAAAAGCTCAGAATGGTTTTCTCACAGATAAGAAGGAGAATGGGCAGAATCCACGTGGTGAACTCGCTGGCAGCCACACTTACCTAACCCTATCTATCTAGACCATATACAAGGTGGCGTACAAGTTTCTCTTACCAATAGAAAGCTATTGTTTTCGTAAAAAAATTCGACCTCGAGATTTTGATTGGTTCTAACATTACGATGATAGCGGAACCCACACAAATTATTTTTTGTTATTCCGTTTGTCAGTTCGCCAGTTATTATGTCCATCTGTCCAAACGGTTTCGTCTAAACTATGCAAATCTTAAAATTCTCGCATTCTTGGCATGTGATCAAACACCCAACTCGCTGTAAAAGAGAAAGTTGCCTACGACCCAGTCGTGCAACAACGTTTTTTTTTTTAATTTTTTAATAATTCAACCCAGTCAATGAAGAACTAGTTCCACCATTTAGTATAGAAGAAGTTGGCCTTGCTATAAAAAAGCTTAAAAATAACAAGGCCGCAGGTTCTGATGCGTTACCAGCGGAGCTTTTTAAATACGGTGGTGATGTTTTGGTAGGGAGCATGCACCGAATCATCAACCCAGTATGGGTGGAAGAAAACATGCCCGATGACTGGACTATCAGCTCCATATGCCCCATCTACAAAAAAGCGATCCTATGTCTTGAAAGAACTACCGATGCATATCCCCGCTTAATTTCGCATACAAGATCCTATCCAACGTACTGTGTGAACGTCTAAAACCGTTCTGCAATACACTAATCGACACGTACCAGTGTGGCTTCCGCCCCGGCAGATCGACTATAGACCAAATTTTCACACTGAGGCAAATCCTGGATAAGACCAACGAATTTTAAGTCGAAACTCACCTAGTGGAGATCCGTCGAAGAATTACCCTAGGAAACCGTTGCTACTTCGGTTTGGCGAAACAACTCGGTTCAAAACTCCTAACTCGAAGGACTAAATGTGTGCTCTACAAAACCCTTATCCTGCCAGTTCTGATGCTTTATGGTGCCCAGTGCTGGACGATAAGCAAGTAGTGAGAGCTGATACTGGATACTTTCGAAAGAAAAAACTACTTCGGCGGTTTTTTGATCCTGTGTACGAGAAGGGCGAATGGAGGAGAAGATACAACCGCGAACTCTATGAGCTGTACCGAGATGTAGATGTAGTCCAAAAAGCCAAAACACGTCGACTACATTGGCTCGGCCACATCGAGCGAATGGACAATAACGCTCCAGCTAAGAGGATCTTCGAATCCCAGCCCCCAGATTTGAGAAGGCAAGGAAGACCGAACCTCCGTTTCAAAGACCAAGCCATCGCGGATGCCAGAGCGCTTGGTCTAGACAACTAGACGCAGCGAGGCAGTGATCGTAGAGGAAGGAAGGCTGCTGTGTCTCAGGCAGAGACTCTTCACGGGTCGATAGCCCGATAAGGAAGGAAGGATAATTCAACAATTTTTTTAAATGAAATTCTAATTTCTCGTTGATTGTTTGACCAACAATTCTGAAAAATTGCGAATAAATATGTTATATATAATTCAATTATAAAAGATTTTGAACCAATTCAATTCTTTGAGAATTGTTATTTTATCGATTAGAAAATATGAGGGTTTTAAACGATTTTATGTTTTTGTTTGTATTCGTTAGTTAAATAAAGAAAAAGGTGCATTTTTCGCTCTGAATAAAATCTTCTTCTGACTTTTTCTGTCACGCGAAGTTCCTAGATCTTATTAATAATATTACCTACAAATTTCTTCTGTAAGATTACACTTTCTTTACAAAGATACCAACATTAATTTTATTAAGCATCATACCTATGTTTTAGTAATTTCTATGAATAATTTAAATTGGAATCCATCATATTCAAGTGAGCTATTTCCTGTGAACGTCAGGTTGTCCGACACTCAGATAGGATACGCACTGTCACGTGTGCGCTTGATGTTCTCTGGTTCAAGCTTCGTGCGTTTTAAACGTGTTTGAATACTGGCAAAGCCTTTTTATGAGCTTGTTAGATGCCTTAGTTCATTAAATGAGCCTATTTGTGTTAGATGCACGTGCACGTATAATGTTATCACAACTCTTCGATTTCCTGGCCTCTACGTAAACATCATTCTTTTGTTATTTTTCCCCTTGCGTGAGATTGATCCATTCGTCATGCCCATTTGAAGTTCTTCGAACAATTAGCACTGTTAGGTTCTAAACAAATTGTGCTGCAGGTATCCGTGTGTTTTCTTTGTGTGAAATAAACGTTGTCGGTCGTCTATGCTTGCTTGTGGATGAAGAAATTTGTTTTCATATTGACGAAGTGATAAGTTTATCTGTGCACCCTGTTGGTAAATATTAGTTATGTAACATATATAACAATATATACATTTTTGAAACCCTATCTTATGGGGTTATACATGTAAGTATTACTGCATTATTAAACATATGCATCTACATTTGAGTAAATCTGCCTAACGTATAGGACTAAGGCTACGAATATACCATGCACTATCCACCGTTCGTATTTTACTCATATAATAGCACAGAACACTTGTTTAATTTGATCATTAAATAAACATTTTAAAATGGAGATTATACAATTATAATTTTTACAATTTCTAACAAATAAAGAAGCTAATGTATGATACAAAAATGTAGGCTTTTAATATAACTCGGTGCGCTTCGCTACACTTATTATAAGAAAATTAAAATGGTTGAATAAGTTTTATAGAGAATTATTTATTAACAAATTAAAAGGTCAAAAACATTAATGAACTCTTTTTTAATATGATAATTTAAAATCGGTTATTCAAAAACATATATTTCTATATTATTTTATTTAAAATAATAATTTATAGCTCTTGATATCTGAACCCACCGAAGGTGATGGTTTTTATTATCGTTTATGAAGAGGCTGAAAATCAGTGGACCCAAAGAGCAGCTTTGATATATACCAATTTAAGCTCTAAATTTGTTCTATGTTTTATCGATATTGAACGACTGCAGTCATATTAAAAAGAAGATGTTCGTAAATCAATATGAATTTCGTTGATAGGCGTATTATAGTAAACTTGAAAACCAATGCCAATATTTCAGCAAAGAGTTTCTCAACGAGCTCAGCAATATGACAATACAATTTTCGGTAAGACTGGGTTTTTTTTTTAAATTTCAGATATATTGATAAAAAGGTACTTACTTACTTATCGGGCTCCCGACCCGTGAATGTGCCTGAGACACTGCAGCCTTCCATCCTCTACAATGCCTGCCTCGCTGCTTCCAGTTGTCTAGACCAAGCGCTCTGGCATCAGCGATGGCTTGGTCTTTGAAACGGAGGTTCGGTCTTCCTTGCCTTCTCGAACCTGGGGGCTGGGATTCGAAGATCCTCTTAGCTGGAGCATTATTGTCCATTCGCTCGATGTGGCCGAGCCAATATAGTCGACGTTGGACTACATCTGCATCTTGGTACAGCTCATAAAGTTCGCGGTTGTATCTTCTCCTCCATTCGCCCACCTCGTGCACAGGACCAAAAATCCGCCGAAGTATTTTTCTTTCGAAGGAGCCCAGTATCAGCTCTCCCTTCTTGCTTATCGTCCAGCACTCGACACCATAAAGCAGAACTCGCAGGATAAGGGTTTTGTAGAGCACACATTTAGTCCTTCGAGTTAGGAGTTTTGAACCCAGTTGTTTCACCAAACCGAAGTAGCAACGGTTTCCTAGGGTAATTCTTCGACGGATCTCCACTAGGGTGTCATTCGTGGAGTTTATGTTAACTCCGAGGTAGGTGAACTCCTTAACTACATCGAAATTGCTGCTATCAATAGTGACGTTTTGTCCTAGGCTGTGGACAGATGCTTGTTTGTTTGTTGATAGCATGTAGTTAGTCTTGTTCTCATTTACTTCAAGGCCAACGGATTTCGCCTTTACTTCAATCTCCGTGAACGCTTTTATCACGGCATGTTGGGAGCGAACGATAATGTCAATATCGTCCGCATAGCCCAGCAGCTGGACGGACCTGTTGAAAATAGTGCATTCCGTGTTAACACCTGCCCTGCGCACTATCTGCTTCAGTACGAAATTGAAGAAGTCACATGATAGCGCATATTCTTGCCGAAATCCGGTGCATGTTTGGAATAGTTCGGAGGAGCTACTCCCAAACTGCAGTTTTTCTGGTTTTAGACTTTCACACAGTACATTGGATAGGATCTTGTATGCGACATTAAACAGGGATATGCCTTGATAGTTCTTGCAAGACATAGGATCACCTTCTTTGTAAATGGGGCATATGGAGCAGACAGTCCAGTCATCGGGCATGTTTTCTTCCACCCATACTTGGTTGATGATTCGGTGCATGCTCCCTACCAAAACATCACCACCGTATTTAAAAAGCTCCGCTGGTAAGCCATCAGAACCTGCGGTCTTGTTGTTCTTAAGCTTTTTTATAGCTAGGTCAACTTCTTCTATACTAGGTGGTGGAACTAGTTCTTCATTTACTGGACGTGGGTTCTCTTCTTGCCCTATCACTCTCTCTACATGATGCCCATTTAGCAGCTGTTGGAAATGCTGCTTAAGCACATCTACTATTCCCTGCACTTCGGTGACTAGGTTTCCTTCGTTTTCTCGAAGAGCCTGCGTTCCGGTTTTGTAGCCAGAAGCCAGTTGCTTGGCTTTTTTATAAAACCTCCGAATGTAGTTATGATCGCGCGGCTCTTCGATCTCCTTGAGCTGGGAGGCCGTAGGCTCTGTTCTTTATACGCAGGGTCTTCTTTTCCTCCCTTCTCCTGGCTCGATACTCTTCTCTCGCTGCCCTACTTTTGCGCTGCAGCGCTTTATTATGTGCATCTTCTGACACTTTTTTCTTGTACACGCATACCACGGGGTGGCTGGTACTGGCACCACTGATTGTTGGCGTCTGTGGTAGGTTTCATAAGGCGTACAACGTCGAATTTCTTCTTCTGGGCAGTTCGCAGCTTCTTTTCGTTGGACAGTCGAGCTCTGAATTTAGCCGCGACAAGAAAATGGTCAGAGTCGACGTTTGCCCCTCGGAATGTATGCACGTCGAGGATGTTGGATGCGTGCCTCGCATCGATTAGCACATGGTCGATTTGGTTGGCGGTTCGACCGTTTGGAGAGCGCACGGTTGCTGTGTGGATCCTTAGCCTTGGGAGCCTAGTGCTACTTATCATCGTATTACGAGCTGCTGCAAAATCGATAAGTCGGTAGCCGTTGTCTGTTGTCGTTTCGTGGATTCTGTGCTTACCAACTAAACCTCCAAAGATGTTTTCCTTATCGACTTCAGCTTTGAAATCCCCGAGTACAACTTTTACATCATATTCCGGACAGGCTCCGTAGGCTCCATCCAGGAGGTCATAAAACTCCTCCTTGATGGGATCTTCAGCCTCGTCGGTAGGGGCGTGTACACATATAAGGCTTATGTTTTGGAACGTAGCATTGATGCGGATCACAGAAAGGCGATCACTTATTGGTAGTCAAAAAGCTTCCTAAACATCCTGGACATAGACGATCACACTTTGTGTTGTCGCTTTCCAAAATAAATTGAAGTGGATCATCCAGTACGATGATCTATCTGTTATGACTAACCATCACATCTCAATTTTATCAAAAGAGGGGTATTTTCTTCTAAAGTTTGCCAAAAAAATGTTTTTTGTTCTTCGACATAACGGTGGATTGGTATTAATCGTTAGTCAGCCCATTGGAATTTTCATTACATTACATTACATTACATTACATTACATTACATTACATTACATTACATTACATTACATTACATTACATTACATTACATTACATTACATTACATTACATTACATTACATTACATTACATTACATTACATTACATTACATTACATTACATTACATTACATTACATTACATTACATTACATTACATTACATTACATTACATTACATTACATTACATTACATTACATTACATTACATTACATTACATTACATTACATTACATTACATTACATTACATTACATTACATTACATTACATTACATTACATTACATTACATTACATTACATTACATTACATTACATTACATTACATTACATTACATTACATTACATTACATTACATTACATTACATTACATTACATTACATTACATTACATTACATTACATTACATTACATTACATTACATTACATTACATTACATTACATTACATTACATTACATTACATTACATTACATTACATTACATTACATTACATTACATTACATTACATTACATTACATTACATTACATTACATTACATTACATTACATTACATTACATTACATTACATTACATTACATTACATTACATTACATTACATTACATTACATTACATTACATTACATTACATTACATTACATTACATTACATTACATTACATTACATTACATTACATTACATTACATTACATTACATTACATTACATTACATTACATTACATTACATTACATTACATTACATTACATTACATTACATTACATTACATTACATTACATTACATTACATTACATTACATTACATTACGATAATGTCAATATCGTCCGCATAGCCCAGCAGCTGGACGGACCTGTTGAAAATAGTGCATTCCGTGTTAACACCTGCCCTGCGCACTATCTGCTTCAGTACGAAATTGAAGAAGTCACATGATAGCGCATATTCTTGCCGAAATCCGGTGCATGTTTGGAATAGTTCGGAGGAGCTACTCCCAAACTGCAGTTTTTCTGGTTTTAGACTTTCACACAGTACATTGGATAGGATCTTGTATGCGACATTAAACAGGGATATGCCTTGATAGTTCTTGCAAGACATAGGATCACCTTCTTTGTAAATGGGGCATATGGAGCAGACAGTCCAGTCATCGGGCATGTTTTCTTCCACCCATACTTGGTTGATGATTCGGTGCATGCTCCCTACCAAAACATCACCACCGTATTTAAAAAGCTCCGCTGGTAAGCCATCAGAACCTGCGGTCTTGTTGTTCTTAAGCTTTTTTATAGCTAGGTCAACTTCTTCTATACTAGGTGGTGGAACTAGTTCTTCATTTACTGGACGTGGGTTCTCTTCTTGCCCTATCACTCTCTCTACATGATGCCCATTTAGCAGCTGTTGGAAATGCTGCTTAAGCACATCTACTATTCCCTGCACTTCGGTGACTAGGTTTCCTTCGTTTTCTCGAAGAGCCTGCGTTCCGGTTTTGTAGCCAGAAGCCAGTTGCTTGGCTTTTTTATAAAACCTCCGAATGTAGTTATGATCGCGCGGCTCTTCGATCTCCTTGAGCTGGGAGGCCGTAGGCTCTGTTCTTTATACGCAGGGTCTTCTTTTCCTCCCTTCTCCTGGCTCGATACTCTTCTCTCGCTGCCCTACTTTTGCGCTGCAGCGCTTTATTATGTGCATCTTCTGACACTTTTTTCTTGTACACGCATACCACGGGGTGGCTGGTACTGGCACCACTGATTGTTGGCGTCTGTGGTAGGTTTCATAAGGCGTACAACGTCGAATTTCTTCTTCTGGGCAGTTCGCAGCTTCTTTTCGTTGGACAGTCGAGCTCTGAATTTAGCCGCGACAAGAAAATGGTCAGAGTCGACGTTTGCCCCTCGGAATGTATGCACGTCGAGGATGTTGGATGCGTGCCTCGCATCGATTAGCACATGGTCGATTTGGTTGGCGGTTCGACCGTTTGGAGAGCGCACGGTTGCTGTGTGGATCCTTAGCCTTGGGAGCCTAGTGCTACTTATCATCGTATTACGAGCTGCTGCAAAATCGATAAGTCGGTAGCCGTTGTCTGTTGTCGTTTCGTGGATTCTGTGCTTACCAACTAAACCTCCAAAGATGTTTTCCTTATCGACTTCAGCTTTGAAATCCCCGAGTACAACTTTTACATCATATTCCGGACAGGCTCCGTAGGCTCCATCCAGGAGGTCATAAAACTCCTCCTTGATGGGATCTTCAGCCTCGTCGGTAGGGGCGTGTACACATATAAGGCTTATGTTTTGGAACGTAGCATTGATGCGGATCACAGAAAGGCGATCACTTATTGGCTTGAAGTCAATGACGTTTGTCCTAACCCGATTTCCCACCACGAATCCGCATCCTATTACATGAAATATTTTGTTGCAGCTGTAATAAATGTCGCAAATTTTTCTCTTCATTATACTTGATCCTATCCATCGTATCTCCTGGATTGTTAGTTAGCAGCACTTAAAAGCCATATAAACACCTCGTGAAAAACTATAATTTATTAAATTTATCATGCGTTCAGTTATATGTTATAGCTGTTAAACTTGGGCATTCAAACAATATGAAGTAGTCAAAAAGCTTCCTAAACATCCTGGACATAGACGATCACACTTTGTGTTGTCGCTTTCCAAAATAAATTGAAGTGGATCATCCAGTACGATGATCTATCTGTTATGACTAACCATCACATCTCAATTTTATCAAAAGAGGGGCATTTTCTTCTAAAGTTTGCCAAAAAAATGTTTTTTGTTCTTCGACATAACGGTGGATTGGTATTAATCGTTAGTCAGCCCATTGGAATTTTCATTACATTACATTACATTACATTACATTACATTACATTACATTACATTACATTACATTACATTACATTACATTACATTACATTACATTACATTACATTACATTACATTACATTACATTACATTACATTACATTACATTACATTACATTACATTACATTACATTACATTACATTACATTACATTACATTACATTACATTACATTACATTACATTACATTACATTACATTACATTACATTACATTACATTACATTACATTACATTACATTACATTACATTACATTACATTACATTACATTACATTACATTACATTACATTACATTACATTACATTACATTACATTACATTACATTACATTACATTACATTACATTACATTACATTACATTACATTACATTACATTACATTACATTACATTACATTACATTACATTACATTACATTACATTACATTACATTACATTACATTACATTACATTACATTACATTACATTACATTACATTACATTACATTACATTACATTACATTACATTACATTACATTACATTACATTACATTACATTACATTACATTACATTACATTACATTACATTACATTACATTACATTACATTACATTACATTACATTACATTACATTACATTACATTACATTACATTACATTACATTACATTACATTACATTACATTACATTACATTACATTACATTACATTACATTACATTACATTACATTACATTACATTACATTACATTACATTACATTACATTACGATAATGTCAATATCGTCCGCATAGCCCAGCAGCTGGACGGACCTGTTGAAAATAGTGCATTCCGTGTTAACACCTGCCCTGCGCACTATCTGCTTCAGTACGAAATTGAAGAAGTCACATGATAGCGCATATTCTTGCCGAAATCCGGTGCATGTTTGGAATAGTTCGGAGGAGCTACTCCCAAACTGCAGTTTTTCTGGTTTTAGACTTTCACACAGTACATTGGATAGGATCTTGTATGCGACATTAAACAGGGATATGCCTTGATAGTTCTTGCAAGACATAGGATCACCTTCTTTGTAAATGGGGCATATGGAGCAGACAGTCCAGTCATCGGGCATGTTTTCTTCCACCCATACTTGGTTGATGATTCGGTGCATGCTCCCTACCAAAACATCACCACCGTATTTAAAAAGCTCCGCTGGTAAGCCATCAGAACCTGCGGTCTTGTTGTTCTTAAGCTTTTTTATAGCTAGGTCAACTTCTTCTATACTAGGTGGTGGAACTAGTTCTTCATTTACTGGACGTGGGTTCTCTTCTTGCCCTATCACTCTCTCTACATGATGCCCATTTAGCAGCTGTTGGAAATGCTGCTTAAGCACATCTACTATTCCCTGCACTTCGGTGACTAGGTTTCCTTCGTTTTCTCGAAGAGCCTGCGTTCCGGTTTTGTAGCCAGAAGCCAGTTGCTTGGCTTTTTTATAAAACCTCCGAATGTAGTTATGATCGCGCGGCTCTTCGATCTCCTTGAGCTGGGAGGCCGTAGGCTCTGTTCTTTATACGCAGGGTCTTCTTTTCCTCCCTTCTCCTGGCTCGATACTCTTCTCTCGCTGCCCTACTTTTGCGCTGCAGCGCTTTATTATGTGCATCTTCTGACACTTTTTTCTTGTACACGCATACCACGGGGTGGCTGGTACTGGCACCACTGATTGTTGGCGTCTGTGGTAGGTTTCATAAGGCGTACAACGTCGAATTTCTTCTTCTGGGCAGTTCGCAGCTTCTTTTCGTTGGACAGTCGAGCTCTGAATTTAGCCGCGACAAGAAAATGGTCAGAGTCGACGTTTGCCCCTCGGAATGTATGCACGTCGAGGATGTTGGATGCGTGCCTCGCATCGATTAGCACATGGTCGATTTGGTTGGCGGTTCGACCGTTTGGAGAGCGCACGGTTGCTGTGTGGATCCTTAGCCTTGGGAGCCTAGTGCTACTTATCATCGTATTACGAGCTGCTGCAAAATCGATAAGTCGGTAGCCGTTGTCTGTTGTCGTTTCGTGGATTCTGTGCTTACCAACTAAACCTCCAAAGATGTTTTCCTTATCGACTTCAGCTTTGAAATCCCCGAGTACAACTTTTACATCATATTCCGGACAGGCTCCGTAGGCTCCATCCAGGAGGTCATAAAACTCCTCCTTGATGGGATCTTCAGCCTCGTCGGTAGGGGCGTGTACACATATAAGGCTTATGTTTTGGAACGTAGCATTGATGCGGATCACAGAAAGGCGATCACTTATTGGCTTGAAGTCAATGACGTTTGTCCTAACCCGATTTCCCACCACGAATCCGCATCCTATTACATGAAATATTTTGTTGCAGCTGTAATAAATGTCGCAAATTTTTCTCTTCATTATACTTGATCCTATCCATCGTATCTCCTGGATTGTTAGTTAGCAGCACTTAAAAGCCATATAAACACCTCGTGAAAAACTATAATTTATTAAATTTATCATGCGTTCAGTTATATGTTATAGCTGTTAAACTTGGGCATTCAAACAATATGAAGTAGTCAAAAAGCTTCCTAAACATCCTGGACATAG
Source organism: Rhingia campestris (assembly GCA_932526625.1). Classification (NCBI taxonomy): domain Eukaryota; kingdom Metazoa; phylum Arthropoda; class Insecta; order Diptera; family Syrphidae; genus Rhingia; species Rhingia campestris. Next base: position 30,724,006 of record OW052186.1, on the reverse strand, counting down.
ACGATCACACTTTGTGTTGTCGCTTTCCAAAATAAATTGAAGTGGATCATCCAGTACGATGATCTATCTGTTATGACTAACCATCACATCTCAATTTTATCAAAAGAGGGGTATTTTCTTCTAAAGTTTGCCAAAAAAATGTTTTTTGTTCTTCGACATAACGGTGGATTGGTATTAATCGTTAGTCAGCCCATTGGAATTTTCATTACATTACATTACATTACATTACATTACATTACATTACATTACATTACATTACATTACATTACATTACATTACATTACATTACATTACATTACATTACATTACATTACATTACATTACATTACATTACATTACATTACATTACATTACATTACATTACATTACATTACATTACATTACATTACATTACATTACATTACATTACATTACATTACATTACATTACATTACATTACATTACATTACATTACATTACATTACATTACATTACATTACATTACATTACATTACATTACATTACATTACATTACATTACATTACATTACATTACATTACATTACATTACATTACATTACATTACATTACATTACATTACATTACATTACATTACATTACATTACATTACATTACATTACATTACATTACATTACATTACATTACATTACATTACATTACATTACATTACATTACATTACATTACATTACATTACATTACATTACATTACATTACATTACATTACATTACATTACATTACATTACATTACATTACATTACATTACATTACATTACATTACATTACATTACATTACATTACATTACATTACATTACATTACATTACATTACATTACATTACATTACATTACATTACATTACATTACATTACATTACATTACATTAAATTACATTACATTACATTACATTACATTACATTACATTACATTACATTACATTACATTACATTACATTACATTACATTACATTACATTACATTACATTACATTACATTACATTACATTACATTACATTACATTACATTACATTACATTACATTACATTACATTACATTACATTACATTACATTACATTACATTACATTACATTACATTACATTACATTACATTACATTACATTACATTACATTACATTACATTACATTACATTACATTACATTACATTACATTACATTACATTACATTACGATAATGTCAATATCGTCCGCATAGCCCAGCAGCTGGACGGACCTGTTGAAAATAGTGCATTCCGTGTTAACACCTGCCCTGCGCACTATCTGCTTCAGTACGAAATTGAAGAAGTCACATGATAGCGCATATTCTTGCCGAAATCCGGTGCATGTTTGGAATAGTTCGGAGGAGCTACTCCCAAACTGCAGTTTTTCTGGTTTTAGACTTTCACACAGTACATTGGATAGGATCTTGTATGCGACATTAAACAGGGATATGCCTTGATAGTTCTTGCAAGACATAGGATCACCTTCTTTGTAAATGGGGCATATGGAGCAGACAGTCCAGTCATCGGGCATGTTTTCTTCCACCCATACTTGGTTGATGATTCGGTGCATGCTCCCTACCAAAACATCACCACCGTATTTAAAAAGCTCCGCTGGTAAGCCATCAGAACCTGCGGTCTTGTTGTTCTTAAGCTTTTTTATAGCTAGGTCAACTTCTTCTATACTAGGTGGTGGAACTAGTTCTTCATTTACTGGACGTGGGTTCTCTTCTTGCCCTATCACTCTCTCTACATGATGCCCATTTAGCAGCTGTTGGAAATGCTGCTTAAGCACATCTACTATTCCCTGCACTTCGGTGACTAGGTTTCCTTCGTTTTCTCGAAGAGCCTGCGTTCCGGTTTTGTAGCCAGAAGCCAGTTGCTTGGCTTTTTTATAAAACCTCCGAATGTAGTTATGATCGCGCGGCTCTTCGATCTCCTTGAGCTGGGAGGCCGTAGGCTCTGTTCTTTATACGCAGGGTCTTCTTTTCCTCCCTTCTCCTGGCTCGATACTCTTCTCTCGCTGCCCTACTTTTGCGCTGCAGCGCTTTATTATGTGCATCTTCTGACACTTTTTTCTTGTACACGCATACCACGGGGTGGCTGGTACTGGCACCACTGATTGTTGGCGTCTGTGGTAGGTTTCATAAGGCGTACAACGTCGAATTTCTTCTTCTGGGCAGTTCGCAGCTTCTTTTCGTTGGACAGTCGAGCTCTGAATTTAGCCGCGACAAGAAAATGGTCAGAGTCGACGTTTGCCCCTCGGAATGTATGCACGTCGAGGATGTTGGATGCGTGCCTCGCATCGATTAGCACATGGTCGATTTGGTTGGCGGTTCGACCGTTTGGAGAGCGCACGGTTGCTGTGTGGATCCTTAGCCTTGGGAGCCTAGTGCTACTTATCATCGTATTACGAGCTGCTGCAAAATCGATAAGTCGGTAGCCGTTGTCTGTTGTCGTTTCGTGGATTCTGTGCTTACCAACTAAACCTCCAAAGATGTTTTCCTTATCGACTTCAGCTTTGAAATCCCCGAGTACAACTTTTACATCATATTCCGGACAGGCTCCGTAGGCTCCATCCAGGAGGTCATAAAACTCCTCCTTGATGGGATCTTCAGCCTCGTCGGTAGGGGCGTGTACACATATAAGGCTTATGTTTTGGAACGTAGCATTGATGCGGATCACAGAAAGGCGATCACTTATTGGCTTGAAGTCAATGACGTTTGTCCTAACCCGATTTCCCACCACGAATCCGCATCCTATTACATGAAATATTTTGTTGCAGCTGTAATAAATGTCGCAAATTTTTCTCTTCATTATACTTGATCCTATCCATCGTATCTCCTGGATTGTTAGTTAGCAGCACTTAAAAGCCATATAAACACCTCGTGAAAAACTATAATTTATTAAATTTATCATGCGTTCAGTTATATGTTATAGCTGTTAAACTTGGGCATTCAAACAATATGAAGTAGTCAAAAAGCTTCCTAAACATCCTGGACATAGACGATCACACTTTGTGTTGTCGCTTTCCAAAATAAATTGAAGTGGATCATCCAGTACGATGATCTATCTGTTATGACTAACCATCACATCTCAATTTTATCAAAAGAGGGGCTTTTTCTTCTAAAGTTTGCCAAAAAAATGTTTTTTGTTCTTCGACATAACGGTGGATTGGTATTAATCGTTTAGTTA